>OZ010796.1:396013115-397256210 GCA_963932465.1 Maratus speciosus | reverse complement strand
CTATGTTAACTTGTCTAACTTGGGTTAGATTACAGTGAGAATTCAGTAGAATATTCACTATATTTGTGTTTTTGCGTTTAAGTGTTTAACAAATGCTATTTTTTTAACCTCCATTGGCCAAGCTTTTCGGAATACAAAACAACTGAAGATATATCTTAAAGTTCATATTTTTGCTTTCAAATGCTGCAATTAGTTTGAAAAAATACCATTGTTAACCCTTTGAAATTTTTTTTCCAAAATGTGTCATTTTTGAACTAAACATCTTTGCCCCTTAGGCCAACGTGCCTCCCAGGGTGCAATCTTAGAGGTACCAATTTAAAAAAAAAATTGTTCTTACAACTGAGACCTTTTTTCTAATAGTCAGTGTAATCTGTTTTCAAAAATATGAATTTTAATCCTTTAAAAAAAATTGCAACAGCAGGTCACTTTGTGCTTCCCAGAAACTATCTTTTTTCTATGCTTAAAGTAACTAAATGTCTGTATTTCGACACAATATTTTTAGCACATTTTGGCAGACTGGATTTACATATACTAAACAAACTGAGAAACATTCGATGAAAAGCAGGGTGTTCCAACATGGTTTCTCTCGGCTTCTGCGCACATTTTCACTACTAAATATGTATATCTTTTCACGAAGTTTTATAGAAGGCTCAAATACAGTTATATTTATAACCTATTAAAATTTCAGACAGTTAGAACGATGAAAACTATTTTTATTTATTTTTTGTTATGATAAAGAACGCGAGGCACAAACAAGAAAAAAAGGAAGAAGAAAACATATTTCTTTTGTAACTAGATTATCAATATTGTTTCACGAATTTTTAACACAAGCTGCAAAAACAGTTATTAAAAATTCCAAAGAGTTCAGACAATGAGGACTGTATTTTTTTAACTACTGAATCAAAAAAATGAAAATAAAAATTATTCTTAAGAACCTTTTTACCACTAAATATGGATATTTTTTTAACTACTGAAAGAAAAAAAAAATTAGGAGTCCTTTTACCACTAAATATGGATATTTTTTTGCGAATTTTTAAAGCTGGTCAAGGAAACATTAAACTTTTAACTCCTAAAAATTTCGAAAAGTTTGAAGGTTAACAACAATTAAAAAAAAAGATCTAAATTACAGGACCCCTCCCCCTCTACCTTCCTTTTATCAGCATACTTCAAAGTTACACATGGCTAGTTACCACACTGCACAGAGCAACTTGTTTGCTGTGCAGAATCATGCTTTAATCCACCAATGATTTCATCATTACCAAAGTAGATAAAGATGGACATTTTTTTTAATTAAAAAGTTCTTACATTAACAAAGTTGATCAGTTACTGAAAGAGAGCTCCATATTTAAGTAAAGAAATGCCCCACTAATACTCAACCATCAGAGTTTATAAAAAGCAATAAATAAATATGGGATTTTATGTGGCGAGATGAAGCTCTCTTTTGTTCCTTTTCTGCTACTTATTGTGCTACATTTTACACTCTGCATAAGGTTCGCAGGACAAACATTCCTCTCAGACCAACGCGCCTATTCGGATCAAACGCTTTTCTCCCGTAACTCCCCTTTCCTCGTGAATTTGCGAGGCGCGTCTAAAATCACGAAACAGATCAAACGTGCGGACGGTTTCACTATCGCAGAGCAATTGTAACTGAGGCTGTCGCATGATAACTATTTGCGGGAGGTACAAAAGACTCATAAGTAGTAAAAAAAGATGGCGGACTTTTGGTAGCATAGTGTGCAAAGAGCCATGTGACGCTTGCAAAATGCTGTTATAGTAAATTTTGTGCTGCAAATAAATAACACAGATTTTAAAAATCACTTGTTATAGATAGGAGCTAACATCAAAACAAAACATAAGGGGAATACTCATTTAAAATACAGGTATGTGAAATGTTTTTTCAGTGTTATGGCACCTTTTGATATGTTGTATTATCGTGAAAGATAGCTTTTTTTTTTTTTGTACTACTATAAAACCTTTACTTTTTTTCTTAGTTATTACCAAGATAAGTCATATATCATTAGAATCTTGGTATTGACAGTTTTGACTTTTATCTCGTGAAAGCGAAATACTATTGCATCCATTAAAAAAATATTTGTTTACTTTTTGTAAAATTATGATATTTATTTAGTTTCTAATAATTTAGTAATGAAGTTTTTATATCTTTTTGTTACTAATCCCTAAGAATTAGATTTGATGATTTATAATAATAATAATAATAATAAAGTTGACACATGAACTGCTGTATTTAAACAATAAGTTTAATTTCTTATTTTTCTGCAGTAAGCAACAGACAATTTCCATGACTTGTGGATAATTTATTTTCGATAACTGTAACGTATTAATTAGTTCAGCATTTTATGTTAATTTGAAATAAATTTTAAATGCACACGTAAGAAGTAAAATTGATAAAATATAAATTTGTAAAGATACTTTTATTAATTAAATACTGTTTATCATCGAGATTTTCATTTTTAAAGCTTATCTGTAATCGTGCAATGAAGAAGTAAAATTATATATGATTACATAGTATGAATTATTAAAAAATGATTAAATCATAAAATTCTTGAAACTATATTGTGACATTTATAAATATGTCTTATCTTGAAAATTGTTTTACTCTTCAGTATAATACAACATGTTAATAATAATAAAATACTGAAAACATTTCACATTGTGACTGGTTGAGAGTATGTAAGGATGTATGATTGAGTATTTATTATGTGAAAGTATTTAATTCACAGAGATCAAATATTATTACTTATTCAGTTTAAGGGGGGGGGGGGGATAAACTACTCTATCTGCATTACATCTAAGACAAAATAATATTAATAGTAAAGATGATAATAAATACTAGTCAGTTTGCTGATAACAAATGTCTGTATTATTTTCAAACTGAAAAAATCTAATTAGCTGAAAGTTATAATTTAATGATGTTTATTAACAAATTTAAGTTTTTAAGTTAAATGACTTCAACATTTTGGATTAAGATTAACATCTTAATTGGTATTTATTTCTCTAGTACTTGTTGAGTTAAAAAAAATAAAAGAAAATCCTGCTGTATAGTACATTTCTCAAATAGGGTAGATGTGCCAGTAATAGACACCCTTAAGAAATTTCTTTTAAAATTATTTTTTATTAATAAATTATAATCATTATATTCCAGTTTTTTCAATATTATATTAATCTATTAACAATATTTAACCATTCTGATAGTTTCATTTCCGAATATGAATAAAAACTCAATTTTAAATAACAGAAATATATCAAAACACCCCAAAAGTCCAGTAATGGACACTCTCTGTTCCAGTAATAGACATCCCACAAAAAGTAACAGATATAATTGTTTTTATGACTATTTAGAACCAGAATTTAATGAAAGCATACTAATGAAACAAAACACTGATTTTCAAATAAATTTAACAATTAGGATGCCAGTATTTAATAAAATATTTGTGATAATCATTCACTGTTTGCATCAATTATTGTAATTATCAGAAGATAGATATTTTAATTATTTTAGATGGATAGTTTAAAATACTAAATATCAAGCAATTACAGCTGTCAGATTATTGAGACAGTGGGAGATTTAAAAGTTAATAATAATTAAAAAAAAAAAGTTTTTGAGTATTAGTGTATAGCAATAGCTTTGTCTCACTATTTTTAACAACTTCCAGAGACTACTTGATATATTACTTGTAATAATGAATATTACAAATATGAAAGAAATGATACTGTGAGTTGGATATTTTAAACACTAAATAAAATAATTCTCAAAATAAAACTGTAGAATTGACGTTTGAGGCCACTGATCTGCAGATTTACTAGTTTCATGATTACTATAACTTTAATTAACATTACAATAATATATAAATTTTTTTAGAGATGAATAAGGGAACATTTAAGACAGAATTTTAACAATTTCTGTAACTTAATTGTTTTTATTTAAATGGGGAGGGTTAAGCTCTATGAGCCCCTGTTTGACTATGCCCTTAAATTATATTTTTTGCTTCCTGACTGGTTTGATTGCCATATTATAAAAAGTGCAAGTCAGAGTTATTATATACATAAAAAAAAAGAATAAATTATTGAAATTTTATTAACCATATAAAATAACTTAAAAGCAGCTATTTATAAAAGTTTTGGTGTTATTACATTTTGGTAAGTGTAATTTAAAAATTAAATTTATTATTTAGGTCTTCAGTTAAGCCAATATTTTATGTAATATAAACATTACTGAAATTGCATTTTTAGCAATGTCTACACGGGGTGTCCATTACTGGAAAATGACTAATAATAATGCAAGATTATAAAATATGCAAGAGGAAGTTATGAAACAAATAATAAAAGCTAAATTTTTATTGGTTATTTTTTTTTTAATAAACCAAAACATTGAAGGGTGTCTATTACTAGCACATCTACCCTATATTAATTTACACAATAAATTATCAACTTTTAATTTAGTATAAATTTCGTCAGTGCAAATGAAGTATTGATAGGTCTATAAAAAAAGCTTGCTATGTATGTGTATAATGCTTTTAAGAGTTTTCTAACTTTTTCACTCTAAACAGTGTCTAAACAGTTTGTTTAAAGCTCTGAGCTTTTCAAGATTGCTAAATATATTGGAAAAGACACTAATTAAGAGACATTGATAAACATGTTATCATGAAATTTGATGTTTAAAAACTCTACACGTAGCATAAACGTACATTCCCCCCCCCCCCCCCTTCGTTTGTATTTAATCATTATAAATAATATGAAATGAAATTGTGTAACATAAATAAAAATAACAATTTCAATAATATTTTGTATTTTAATTTTCAGTTATATAAAAATATATGTACAGTTAGCCCAAGTAATAAGTGATTTTTAAAAGTGACAAAAATGTTAAATTGATTTAAATTGGGGGGGGGGGGGGGGGGCTCTTGTGAAAGAATACAATTGCATAGAAGTAGATGTTGTTTCGGTTTGAGCCTATATACATTATTCTTGTTATAAAATTCAATTTAAGAAGTATAAATTAATAATAATAATTAATTAGTATAAAAGAACTTTTGTGATACAGCTAATTGTAAAAATAGAGTCTAGTATAAATAAGCTGAATGAAAAGAACAAGCAACCAAAATAAATTTAACATTGAGCTGCTTCAAAACTTTGCAAAAGGAGCCCGCCCCTTCTATAGTGATAAAATTAAAATAAAAAAGAGAGAAAACAGAATAACAATAACACACTCTGCTACTATTATTTCCCATTTTCTGTATCATTCTTTTGGCACTAAAGAAGGAAGCTTTAAAATAAATGCAAGAAAAAATTTCTCGAAATATTTCAGCTTTTCTTTGCGTTGATTTTTAAATATCACGTATTTATCGTAGCAAAAAAAATTTCATATGTATGTCATCAGTTTTTAAGTGCTCTCTCTGGTTTTTAAACTCTTAATGCCCCCTTCCCTCCTCCATCAGTTAGCCAGTATACATATATATATACTTAAAATGAAATCGAATGTCTAAAAATCAAAGGGAAAAAATAATACAAAAGTTAAACATAGGAACTTGTAAATGCAAATATATATAAAACTGGCTATAATATAGTATATATATATATACACCAACATATACTTTAAAACTGCAGCTATTATGGCGCCTATATGTGGTACCTCGATTTTTAATTCGTATAATATTTTTTAAATATTTTATTTAGCAAAGTATATGCTTATCTAGCGTCAATGACATTCATGCATCCTGCATCCAGAACCAATTTAAGTCATTTTACAGCCCTGCTCCTGATTGCTTTTTTGGAAGTTCCAATCTATAAATCTATTCTTACTGTAATGTATCAATCTGTTCTTTATTTTTCTTAAATGTATTTAATTGTGAGAAAAAATACCATCATAGAAAAGCTGAGGCTTTAAAGTTAAAGTAAAAGGTTAACATAGTCCGTAATTTTAAATTAATAAATTTTAATTTGATAGGAAAATAGGTGATACATTCATGGGAATAAGCTAGAGCAATAAAAATATTAATGCGTAATATGAGCTTGTTATTAAAATAATACTCGGATATTAAGTATTTTTAAATTTAACATTTAAAAGAAATATTCTTCAACTGGTCAGCTATTATTCAAATTCTGTCCCTTTAAAAGTTGTTGATGCACTCTCATTGGTTAATACATGCTAATATTCAATTAAAAATTGATTCTCTTATTCTTAAATCGTACGTGACATCAGCAGTTGCGGAAGGTGAAAGATGTTTGTTAGGAATAGTGACTTTCAGTTCTTTTCCCCCTTCTCTCGTAAACCCTCCCTTTTGCGGAATAGCTTTCACAACTTTGCGGGCGTTTGATCAGAATAGGCGCAATTGTCTCAAATAATGGAACTATCACTTATCCAGTTGCAAAATCTTTAGCTTCTTTTTCAACTCTCTGTTATAACATCACACATACTGTAAACACAGTACAGAAACAGTGCAGCATGTTAGTGGATGTTGCAGACTAATCTAACAGTTTAAAAAGAAATGCTATTCATTAAAAAAAAAATTATAAAATGCATTTTGTCTCTAGATTTATTGTATTTATTACACTGTATTATTATATTCTCTTTCTAAATGAAAATTTTTCTTAACTTGGTCTAGTATTGTTGGTTCACAGATAAATTTTGATCTTCTGCAGGCTGACACAGAAAATGCAGATACTAGGACTGTAATAAACTGTTAAGACTTAGTTAACAGAATCAAAAATATTTCTATTGAAAACTAACATATGCTCTGTTTTTATGTCAAATCTTTTGTTTACTAACAAGCCTGTTGAAGGAGCTCTAAATTGTCTGGAATTTAGGATACATGAGTTTCACCACTCTGATATTGTAATTAAGGAAATCCTTTCCCTCATTAGATTATGAGTTGAACAAACTACCTTCATTTTTTAAAGATAAATTCTACCAACAGACAGACAGATTGACAGTTTGCAGCCCAATTTCAATGACACTTTGTGATATCTACATGCATTATTTTCAGCTTAATATACTTAATCTTAAATGCTGGTTTAGGAATATTGATGATACTTTCATTTTAATCAATAATACAAGCCTACGATGGTTGTGTTTTAAACCTTTAATAATTGATTCTTATGTATTTTTTGCATTGAATTCGAAAATGACCTTAATTCTTTACTATCATATCAGAAGTTTTTGCAAATTGAAAATTTCAAAATTTTTAAAAAGTCGAAATATCACAAAAATCTGCTATTATAAAATAGAAGTGAAACTTTTTTTCATAATATTTTATTTAAATTTTTTATTCACACTATTTTACACCATTTACTCACAATATTTTATTCACTAAACAGTTGAAGAATCTAATGAGGGATGGTGTGTGTGTGTGTGTCTGGGGAGGAGGGGGGGGGGGGGCATTGACCCGTTTGAGAGAGATAACCTAAAACTTGACTCAAAATGAAAGGGAACATACATCATGCATAGTATAAGCCAACTTATTTAAATTTACTTTTCTACTTACTTAAAATTTTAAAAATTTGTGATTTGCAAAAAATCCTGACTTGATGGTAAAAAAGGTATGTCATTTTTGGATTCAGCACTAAAAAATACATAAGAATCAATTATCAAAAGCTTAAAAACATGACACAACCCAAATTTTGCAGGCTTGTATACTTGATAATGACACTTTCATTTTGCACCGATACAGATTCCATTTCTAATGAATTAAATTATTTAAAATCTGTAGCAATAAATAGATGTTTCAATCCTATTATTGACAAAACTTTAAAAAAAAATCCTCAAATCTTGTACTATACCTTTTATTCCCATTAAAAACAACCTTACTTTTGATTTTCTTTTTGAAATCACATGATAATTGAATTATTTTCAACAGAGAAAAAATATCGAAAGTTTTGATAGAATCCTTTAGAATTTTATACAATTAATTATATGTTACTTTATCAAACATTTTTGCAAGGGTAAAGTATGGCGTTAGAGTAAAAATTTCTACATTAACTCTTTTTTACTACTAGCAGAGGAGGTCATGAATAACAAAAGGAAACTTACTTTTCAGAAGGGAAATGCAAAATTTTGCTTTATTTATTTTTTATTATCACTATAAATGGCTGAAAAAAACATTAACAAGTAGAAAAGGATTATAATCAGTCAAAAATGTTTCTAAACAAAATAAAGGCAGTGGGTCAAACCTCTCATATGGTCAAAAATTTCCAGTTAACCATACAGTACTAGCTAAAAGATAAACCAACTCCACTCAATACTGAAAATATGAGTCAATTTAGTATAAAGCCATTAAACATTTTATAATAATGCATACATTTAAAAATATTTTATAGTTGTGTATTCAAATAAACACTACATTTAGTAGTTTTCTTTATTGGCAGAAATTTTTCTAAAAATAGTATAATTATGTTAGCAGGAGGTATATTATCAAACATGAAAAATGATGTACTTAAGTTCTTACCTTCATAAAAATTTTACTAGGTGCAATATCTGCACCATTTAAAGTTTTTAATAGAAACATGGGCCAAGATGATGCATTCATGCGAAAACCAAGAGGGGGTTGTAACATTCCTCCATTCTTTTCACAATGTCCAATGGGATGGATTTCAGATGAATCAACTAACCTCCAAAAATCATTTTTGTTGTCTCCTCCATCAAGCCGTAGTCTTAGAAGAGGACCTTGTATACCTACAACTGTTGCAATACAGGTGGATGTCACATTTCGTGGATCATATGCTTCTAACTTCATGCCAATTCTAAATTCATTTTTTGGTGGTATTGGATGCTGGAAATAAAAAACAATATGTTGGACTCAAAAGAAAATAACATAGATAAAAACCATATACAAAGATCTGAAGAATTTTTTTTCTTTCAAATATTTGTAGTAATTATTAAATGGTGGAGAATTCAAAATTCAAGCACTAAAATTATATGAAGAAGAGTTTATTCTAGGCTTTTGTTATAATTATTATTATAGAAGAGACTTGCTTGTCCACCTTATGCAACTTTTTTTCTTTTGTACCATAAAGCAACATTTCTCAACTCTTTTAAAGTACTGACACATCTCAATTTCACTAGGACTTCTACTCCACTCACAATTTTTTTCTTTAAAATTATCAGAATATATGAAGTGTATATAAGTCCTTATTAAAAGAGAAATAATATGTATATAAATAACAAAGCAGTTAACACGATTCATTCACTTAACAAAAGTCGCCTAAAATTTATTCCTACACTAAGATAACCATATTTCTAAACATCTTTTTGGGGACAAATAAAGCAATATACCCAAATCCAAGAATACTTTGGGGACACTGGGAAGTATTTTTGAGGACAATGCAGATCAATATGTATATGCATACTATAAGAGATCTCTGATTAATACACTATAGAATGCACTAAAGTATCCTTTTGTGCTAAATTAACTAGAGTTGAAATTAGAGGAACAATTATGCAAGCTATACCATTTCCATATACAACTCTTAAATTACTGAACAAAGTGGAAAAATACCCAATCTCATTATTACATGCTGAAACACGATTACTCTACAATTAAAAACTATTTTTGATTTTAAATATATTTTGTTAATATTGTGTGAACAAAAATTTCAAACATCATTAATTCTTCAGATCTCTCCCTATCTTCAAATAACTCCTTTTGTCCAAAAATATCCCCTCTAGTAAATAGAGTAAACAAATAAGAAAGTAGTCACTCATTTTAGCATTCAGTACAAATTTAATAGCCTTGTTCCTATCTTATTTTTGCAAGTATAAAATACAGTCAACTTATCATTATCTAACCTGAAGTTGTTTTGTAACACCTTTTATGTCTATCTGAATTGATATAATGTGAGATTTTACACTATTTACAATTGAAAAGCCACTGCAATATGCTGTACAAAAGCAAAAGGGTAAAACAGCTGATGGCACCATGGTCAAAACTATAATTTATTTAGTGTCAGCTTTTATGTCCCCTATTGTAAACAAGAATTCAGGTGATTTGATTGACACATGAATGATGATGAGTTTGTCTATTTTTACATAAATATACAATTCCATCAATTTTTAGTACTTTTAGTCTAAAAGTTTATGAAGTTATAGTATAATATAGAGCTAGAAAGACACACATTTAATATAAATATTGACAATTACCTGTTTAAACCAAGAAGCAGGAGCAGCAACAGCATTACACTCTTTTAAATAAATATCCCAATCAAATATTCCTATAAGAGAAAGCAAAGACATATATATATATATATATATATAATTTAATATAATTCCATGCAGTTTAATTCACTGAGCTTTGTTCATTTTAAAATGTTTATAATTTTTTAAATTATTATTATTATTAGCCAACAATTTACTATTGTTATTTATCTATATTACTTCATGAAGTAAATACTTATGACTTTTATTACATATTTTAAAACATACTCATAATTTAATAAGGAGTTAACTAATAAGACTTAACTTAGCTTTACATTTTCTTTAACGGATATAGTCAGAGCTAAAAAATTTATATCAGAATCAAATTAAATGAATAAATTTATTGAAGTAAACAAATTGTAATTTTTTTCTTAATATTTTGACTTTATCATACTGAGTGATAAAGAAATATTTTCCTAAACAGTGCCTTAATGATAAATGGGATAAAAATGTTAACAGTGTGCATTTTGTTCTAAAACAAATGTCTGAAACTTACTCAGTATGAATGTAAAACATGTGACGTTGGAGCATTCTGAAAATTAGCAGACAACGAAGTAATAATATTTTTTTTGTTTTACCATGTTATGGATATAATTTAATAATTGATAAAGTGTTTTTCAAATATAAGTATGTGCCTTGCTTTTTTATAATTCATAAAATGAATAAAATTAATTTGTAATGTTTGCAATGCTTTTTATATTGAAAATATTATAATTTAAATAACATATATAAAAAAAAGCGCATAGCGAAGAACTTCCATTCGCTCTCTCAGGGAGCAAAAGGGATAAAAACAACAAACTACACTTTCCAACAATAACTGTTTAGAAGCTAATACAGTCATCAGCTATTATGTAATAAATGATTAACAAACACCATCTTCTGATGGCAGACCATATTTATAGAGATGAACATACCTGTGAGTTCATACTGATACTGAACAGTATTCTGTTGTTTTCCTTTTTGTTTCTCAAGCTGTGAGTTCAGTTCTTTAGCCATGTGCTTCTGAAGGCATGTTTGGTTGCAAAAGTCTTTTATGGTTGGTTCTGTTATAACAACTGCATTTTTAGGGATTTCACTCTCACAAAAGGCACAAGTAACCTATAACATTTAAGGGAAAAAATACATTAAAATAAACAGTCAAGTGCGAGTATTACTCATGCACAGAGGGTTCCACACAATAAATATATTAATTAGTAACTGTAACAAAAAAATCGTTGCTAAAAGAATAATAAAACTTTGTAAAATACTATACAACGTAGGGTTGGGTATTAGGGTGGAGTGAAAAAAGTGAAAATCGGAAAATCAAAATGTAATGCCGTGCAAAAGTTGTGTATGGTCCTCAATAATAAAACTGCAAATTTTTTTCGAAATCAAATTTTATCTTCCGGTGCCCCCGACCTCTCACTTTTTGCCAAACTTGTCAAAAATGCCTTGTAGAAGTTATAAATAAAAATAAAGATAAAGCTGAAAAATAAAAATGTCATATTTGATAGAAATACCAAACACTGGTTTTCTCATCACCTCCTATATCCTTTATATCATAACTTCATACTACAATTATTATTTTTATTTACAAGTTCATATTTTACTTTTATTTATTTATTACTTCATTATAATATCAGTAATAAATATATTCCTAAAACTTAACTTACCTTTTACTTTATTTACATACTTTATCTATCTGTTTTAAATGCTGCATTAATCCTTTAACGTCAATAAAGTCCTGCCATTTTCCGTTCACGGACTCCATTTGTTTGCAGTCTAATTGGCAAAACTACATTCTAAACAGATTACATTTTCTGTAACGATATTTTTCGCACCAGATGGCGACTGGGAATATTGTATCATTAATCGAATTCATCATCATCTTTTGCATTGATACAATGCCGTTCTGTGATTGGCCCATTTCTTGGGCATTGCTCCAAAACGTTATTTTCAACCCGGGCATTTTCATATAAATATACAATGCAGACATCGCTAAAGTGCATTTTTATCTTCCTTCAAATGGAAACATTCTTTCATGTACTGAATGATGGCTGGTCCACATTCTGGATGCATTATTTTAATATACTTATTATCTTAATTTAGTTATGAGTTTATTTCAAGTAGTTTTTAATCTAAAGTAATGTTATAGTAATGTGTTTCTTCATATTGCAATATTGAAAGCAAACCACCATTGTCATGGTGTATGGTCAAGAATGTCAACTGTGATAAAATTCCTGTTAACTGCCTGTTGTAACCTCATCCTGTGTCTTCAAGAAAAATAAACTTTATTCATTCAAGTAAATTATTTTTGCATCTGTTTTATTATCTTAGTTAAGAGATCATTTTTACATTTGCTCATTTACATATTTTACTTCCAAACATCCCCATTATAGCAATTACCTCCAATGGGTTTTCTGCATATTTTTAAATTGACCCTGTCACGTACATAAACCTCTTAAGGTTATATTACATTTATGATTTGGTTATGGGTGCACATAACCTAGGAAGTTAATGAGCTAATCAATTTCTTGAAATAAAACGAAATATTATTTGCAATAGTCCTGAACTGTATTTTATTTTTTCAAAATCCTGATTTATTATATCTAACTTTTACGTTGCATGCTGACTTTTGAAATTTTTTTTACAGAACTCTTATAGCTTACAGAACTTTTTCATATTTCAACGAACTTTATTCCTTATTTGATGATTTTTCTATAATAGACTGTTTTACTTTGCTGAATTTTGATGAATTTTTTGTTACAATAGATCAATAGATTACTTTTCTTCAATTTTATCTATACTAGTAAAAGAACAAATCGCTCTGTGTGTGTGTGTGTGTGTGTCTGTTGGCGATGGCCAGCAAAATGTACCGCACGTAGAAGTCTGAAAATTCAGAAGTGATTAGTCGAAGACAGGTCCTGATGCACCTGAGGCTCAGATTTTTTATTTTTTTAAGGGCCAGGGCCCCTGGGGCCTTTTAAGTTTATATGCACTAAATTGATATTAACGTGCCTCTTTTCTATCCGATCTTCTTCGTTTTTGGGGGTAAATTCTCCTTTCAGTTTCTGTCCCATTTCTACATTTTAGTTAAGACCCTGGCACCCTGTCAAGGGGCCCAGTACAGGGCCCCTTGAAGTTTTAGTGCACTAAATTGTTAATAACATACCTCTTTTCTATCCGATCTTCTTTGTTTTTGTGTTAAATTCTCATTTCAGTTTCTACCCCATTTCTACATTTCAGCTAAGACCCTGGCACCCTTGCAAGGGGCCCGGTACAGGGCCCCTTAATTTTTAGTGCATTAAATTGTTGATAACATGCCTCTTTTCTATCAGATCTTCGCCGTTTTTGGGGTGAATTCTCCTTTCAGTTTCTGCTCCATTTCTACATTTTCAGTTAAGACCCTGGAACCCTGTCAAGGGGCCCAGTACAGGGCCCCTTGAAGTTTTAGTGCACTAAATTTTAATAACATGCCTCTTTTCTATCCGATCTTCTTCGTTTTCAGGGTGAATTCTCCTTTCAGTCCCTACCCCATTTCTACATTTTCAGTTAAGACCTTGGATCCCTGACAAGGGGCCCAGTACAGGGCCCCTTGAAGTTTTAGTGCACTAAATTGTTAATAAAATGCCTCTTTTCTATCCAATCTTCTTCGTTTTTAGGATGAATTCTCCTTTTAGTCCCTACCCCATTTCTACATTTTCAGTTAAGACCCTGGATCCCTTGAAGTTTTAATGCACTAAATTGTTAATAACATGCCTCTTTTCTATGCGATTTTCTTCGTTTTTGGGGTGAATTCACCTCTCAGTTTCTACCCCATTTCTACATTTCAGTTAAGACCCTGGCACCCTTTCAAGGGGCCCGGTACAGGACCCCTTGATGTTTTAGTGCACTAAATTGTTAATACCATTCCTCTTTTCTATCCGATCTTCGTCGTTTTTGGTGTGGATTCACCTTTCAGTTTCTGCCCCATTTCTACATTTCAGTTAAGACCCTGGCATCCTTGCAAGGGACCCGGTACAGGGCCCCTTGATGTTTTAGTGCACAAAATTGTTAATAACATGCCTCTTTTCTAGCCGATCTTCGTTGTTTTTGGGGTGAATTCTCCTTTCAATTTCTGCCCCATTTCTACATTTCACTTAAGACCCTGGCACCCTTGAAGTTTTAGTGAGCTAAATTTTTAATAAATTGCTTCCTTTTTATACTATCTTCATTTTTGGATACATTCTCCATTTAGTTATTCTCTCGTTTCTACATTCCAGTTAAGACCATGGGCCCGTATAGGGTCCCGTAGGGCCCGTTCCAGGGCTGAATAAATTTTTTGTGCGCCATGTGTTTTTCACACCCTATTTTTCTCACCTTCGCAGTGCGTAATTTTAAAGTTGAGTCTGAACTCTTCTCCTTAGACCAACACTCACATATTTTTATTGGGGCCCTAGGGCCCTTTTTAAGCATTTCCTCCAATTTTTTGCACATTTCTTTTAAATTATATTCTAATGATCCCTTAAAAATAGTCCGATTCACTAGCTTTATTTTTCTAACAACATCTTAGGTTCTCCAGCTATTACATGAACGACACAAAAATATTTTAGACTTCAACTACCACCAATTTTGAATATAAATCGTCTTCTTGGGGCCCTTGGTGCATCTTCTTTTAAAATGATCCGAATTCCTTTACCATATTTTCTTTTCAATTTTCTTTACCTTAGTTCTATCGTCCTCAGATTACATTAAAAACTACTAAAAAGTGTATTTATACCAAACTACATGCCACTTAAGTCCATTCCCCCTTGGGGCCTGGTACAAGGCCCCTTGAAGCTTTTGCATCATATATTATTAATAAATTGCCCCTCTTAATCCGATCTTCATTTTTGGAACCATTTTTCCATTTCGTTTTCCTCCCATTTCTATATTCCAGTTAAAATCCTGAGGCACCTTAGGGTCCTGTAGGGCCGATGTGGGGAACCTTGAACTTTTTGTGTGCTATGCATTTTTTACACCCTAATTTTCTCACTTTCTCATTGCATAATTTTAAAATTGAGTCTTGGACTCTTCCCCCTAGACCAACACCCTCATATTTTTATTGGGGCTCTAGGGCCCTTTTTTAAGCATTTACCCCATTTTTGTGCATTTCTTTAAAATATTATTCTAATGATTATTTCATACCCTTTGATTAATTTTGACTAATTGAAGATCTAAAACGCTAACAACTAAAACATTTAAACATGTTTTCATGTTAGGGCCCTGCTCTCAACTATCAGTTGGGCCGTTTTGGGCCCCCTGTAATAGCTCCCTTAAAAATGGTCCGATTCAGGAGCTTTTTTCTTCTAACAACTCCTTAAGTTCTCCAGCTATTACATGAACAACAAAAATTACAAACTTCTGCTACCACCAATCTTGAATCGTCTTCTTGGGGCCTTTGTTGCAGCTTCTTTAAAAACTATCCTATTCTATTACAATTTTCTTTAACATAGTTTTAGC
Organism: Maratus speciosus; assembly: GCA_963932465.1. Lineage (NCBI taxonomy): Eukaryota > Metazoa > Arthropoda > Arachnida > Araneae > Salticidae > Maratus > Maratus speciosus. The sequence goes on along the minus strand of OZ010796.1, from coordinate 397,240,543 downwards.
TCTTCCAGCTACATTAAAACCTCAAAAAATTTTTCTTATACCCAATTACATTCCAGTTAAGAACCTGGCACCCAGGGACATCTTTCTTTATACGTCAGCTACCACCTTTTTCGAACATTAATCTCCTTTTTCAGCATCAACTTACGTCTACTCATTACAGCCGTAAATTAAAAAATCACATTACTTTAAAGGTAACTTTAGACAAGGGATTTCATCCATTTATTAAATATCGTGTTAATGTTAACACTAATTCATGAAATTTACAAGGTGAGGAGGCATCTTTCTCCTCTTGGTGGCGCGTTATTTCCGCGGGTTTAAGAGCCCAATTTCAATGGGATTTGCTGCCTTCAACTTAGATTACAATTCATCTACTTTCTGTAGTATGAAATTTTATCTTAGACTTTAGTTACCAACATTTTCTAACATTAATAGTGTATTTTTTTTTTATTCTGTGGGCTTGATTCCTACGAGGTTTGGCTCACTCAACTTGGTTTCCGATTATCTCCGGTAAATGCTGCCATAGGTTGTGAGGATCTAGATTACAGGTTCGTTTGGAAAGAAGTTTGATGGGAACACATTACGCGCTGCAGAAGTCAATGGGGTATCCGAAATTAGGTTCTTTAAAAGAATTTCCAAAGATATAAATTCATATAAACTTAAGTTTTATTTAAGGTTATTATTTACAAACCCCGGGCAATGCCGGGCGGGCCTGTTAGTAAATAAATAAAAAAATGGGGGGGGGGCTGTTTTTAAAATATTTCCATAATGGCCACGAATACGATCGATAAGTTGAGTTCTAGGAACTATGCTACATGGTGTAGTGATATGAAGTATTTGTTAATGGAGAAGGGCCTGTGGGAAATCATCAGTTTGAAACAAAAAGTACCTGAACCTAGTACGAGTGTTACTGCCAAAATTATCAATCAATTTACATCTCGTGCAAACAAAGCTCTTTCACTGATTTACTTAAATATAGAGCCAGAATTTAAACAGCTAATTGATGATTGTCAAGAACCAGTAGATGCATGGGAAGGATTGCATAAAAATTTTCACCCCAATTCACATATGCATCACATGACCCTGTTTAATGAACTTATGGAAGAACGGATACGATATGGTGAGTCTATAAATCTTTTTGCTATGAGACTGAAGAAAATTTACTTAGAAATAAAGTCTACAGATAAAGATTTTGCTGAATGTTACTTGAGCTATCAATTCCTGCGTTTCTTACCCTCGAGCTGCGACACCTTGGTTCAACAAATTTTGGCCAAACCTGCTGATGCATTTAAATTTGATTTAGTGGTCGACGTGCTGGTGGCGGAAGAGACACAACAAAAGTTGTGTGAACGAGACAGTGCTAGGCAAGTGAACATCTCCAATACCGTTAAATTACCAAAATCTTTTAAAGGAAAACCACATTTTCGAAAATCACAATGAAAAAGATGCTGGAAGTGTAGCAAATTGGGCCACTTACAGATCAACTGCTTCTCAAAATCTCCAAACAGCGAACTTCGCCATAGACATACTTTGCCTGCTTCACATCCTTGATGTCGTTACTCATCAAGCCGATCCAGTTCCTGCAATCGCTACTACCAACAGTCTCTCGAGAGGTACTGCAGTGATTCATCGCACTTCAACCCACCTGATGATGACTCTAATTCCTATACCAGTTCTTATGTCTCATCTCCTAATCCTAGAGGCTCCAGAGAACGAAGCAAGACTCCCAAGCATACCAGACGATCTTCTCCGAATTTTTCCAGTAACAAAGGTGGTCCTTCTAGCTAGAAACTGTTGAGTAGTTCATGTAAGTCAAATCTTTTTCTTTCACATTCTAGTTTAAGTAATGTTGTAAATGATTGAGACTGGATATTTGACAGAGGGGTGAGCAATCATTTCTGTAATAATAGAAAATTGTTTTCTAGTTTTCAGGAGTTAGATGATGAAATGTCGGTTGCTGTTAAAAATGTTTTATTTCCGATTAAGTGTAAAGGGGAGGTTAAACTACGTTTTGGTCAAAGGTTTTTTACCTTGTGCAGGCCTAGAAGTGACTTTCTTCAAAAATATTATAGGAAATATAGGAATTTTTTCCAAAAAATATAGGAATTTTATAGGAATTTTTGTTTATAAGTAAATACATCTACGCATGTTTTAACACACTTACATATGTAATATCACAGACATCAACATTGTAAAGACTATATCATGAGTAAACTATTTAAAGTTCACTCTTCCTGACTATTTCAGGAATTTTTAACACTCTTCAGGAGTTAGGGGTGATTCTGTGAAAAAAAAAAAAAAATCTGAAATTCACAGTACTAACTATGTGTTTTTTTTTGCCCCTTTGATGAAATTTGTCATTTTTTTTGCGATCTTTTGACGAAATTTGCCGTTTTTTGCGATCTTTTGACAAAATTTGCTGTTTTTTTTTCGATCTTTTGACGAAATTTGCCATTTTTTCGCCATCCTTTACGAAATTTGTGTTTTTTCCATGATTCTTTGATGAATATTAAGCCTTTTTTTCGTGATCCCTGAACGAAATTCGCGATCATTTAACGAAATTTGCGTTATTTTCACGATCCTCTGACAAAATTTGCGTTTTTCCCTCGATCTTTTGACGAAATTGATGATTTTTCTTCGAATGATTGATGAAATTGATCTTTTTCGGTGATCATGTGTCGAAATTCATGATATATTTTATGTCCGAATTTTCGGATTTATGACCGATTTTTTTTAATTTTCGGAAATGACTAACTCAATTTTTTGGAAAATTTGGAACAGAATCACCCTGTTCAGGAGTAAAATATTAGTTTCAGGAGTTGTACACAATTTTTTCAAGCTATATTTTTTAAGATTATTTTCTGAATCATCACCTCTTATAGCATTTGCATTTATCAATACAAACATTGAGATAAAAATTATTTAATTTTCTTTTATTTTTTTAAGTATAAATGAATTTTTTTGTAATAAATTTATATAAAATGAATTACATTTGTTTTATCCCTATAGCAGGGGTGATTCTGAGTAAAAAAAAAAATTCTGAAATTCACAGCAAATTTTATGAAAGGTTACAGCAGAGGAGGGGGCGGGAAAATCCCTCCCTGCACTAATTGTACTTTTTGTCCAACGATACTTTGACGAAACTCACAGGCTTTTTTTCGCGATCCTTTGACGAAATTTGCACTTTTCCCGCGACCTTTTGACGAAATAAGCATTTTTTCGCAATCTTTTGATAAAATAAGCATTTTTCCGCAATCCTTTGATAAAACAAGCATTTTCTCTGCAATCCTCTGACAAAAGTTATGTTTTTTATGTGATCTTCCGACGAAATTTGCATTTTTTTCACGATTCTTTCACAAATTTCGTGTTTTTTCTGCTCTTTCAACAAAAATTGCAGTTTTTCACAATCTTTTGACGAAATTTGCGTCCCCCCCCTCCTGCCACGATCCTTTGACGAAATTTGAGTTCTTCCTGCGATTATTTAAGGAGAATCCTTTTTTTTTTGTTTTTTTTTGCGCGATTCTTTGACGAAAATCATGTTTTTTAACGACCAATAGGAAAAATCTGCATTTTTTTATTTCAACAACCAATTTACATTCTTCTGATATATATTGATGAAATTTGTGATTTTTTTTTAAAAGCCTTTTCTTTTTCGCAATCGATTGAGGAGGCTCCCAATGCCAAATTTTTTTAGGCAACAAACCTACAAATTCGTGATTTCTTCTGGGACTGATTGATGAAATCCACATTTTTTTTCTTTTTTATTTTTTTTTTACTGCGAAAGACTGCCGAAAAATATGATTTTTATCAAAGAACGATCAACAAATTTGGAAATATATTTCAAAGACAGACTGACGAAATCAACGATTTTTTGCCACGACTGATTGAAAAAATTCGTGATTTTTCACCGCGACTGATTGAAGGAATTCACCACCTTTTTTGCCGCGATTTATTGACAAAAGCCACGATTTTTTTTACAGCGAGTGACTGCCAAAATTTTCATTTTTTATTAACGAACGATGAACAAATTTTGTGATGCATTTCAATGACCAATTGACGAAATCAGAGAGTTTTTGGTGAAATCCACGATTTTTTTAATGTGAGTGACTTCCGAAAATTACGATTTTTATGAACAAACGTTCAACAGATTTTGCAATATATGTCAACGACCAACTGATGATATCTGCGATATTTTTCGCAACCGAATGACGAAGTTTCCAATTCTGCGAAAAACCAAAGAAGTTTACGTTTTTTTTTTTGTGTAAGATTGACGAAATTTGTGATTCTTTACACGGGTGATTGAAGAAATTCATGATTTAAAAAGAATGATTCGTGGTAAAATCACATCCGGATTGCGGAACTTCGCGGCCTAAATAAAAAGTAATCTTGAGGGTGAGGGTTGAAAAATATAGGAAAAAATAGGAAATATAGGAACTTTTTCAAATTTATAGGAAATATAGGTGCGCTGCGAGGCCTGCTTGTGTAATGTGATGTTTTTGGACCAATTACATAGAAATCTGATCTCTGGTTCTCAATTAGACTTAAATGGTTTGGCCTTTGAAGGTTACAGTGGTAGTCTGTTGGGGGGCCTCGTACTTCTTTAGTGCATATTTAAAAGATCATATTTACAGGCTGTATCCGAAAATTCCAATCTCTGTTAGTAAATCTGTTAAGTTTGAGGCCTCTGCCGTTAAACAAAGCGAGAGGATGTTGTATTGACATCGCAAATGTGGTCACATAAGTCCTTCTCTAATTGCACATACAAGCCGTAGTAAATTTGGCAAATTTAGAAATATTTCCCATAAATTTAATAAAAATATTTGCTCCAACCATCCACTTGAGTTGCTGTATGCAGATTTGTGGGGCCTATGTCGAATTGAAGGAAGAGGTGGCGAACAATACTTTTTGTCAATTATTGATGATTTTCCCTGCCGTGTATCAGTATACCCATTAAAATTGAAATCCGACACATTTGATGTTGTGAAGAAGCATATCATACAGGCAGAGACATATTTAAACAGGAAAGTCAAAAGCTTTAGGACTGATAACGGTGGGTGTGGCGGTGTATTCGTATACCCAGGTTCACAATATGAGTAAGAGAAAAAAAAAACTCCAACGCAAAAGTTTAGAGGACTTACATCTTTATTATGAACACCTTTAATGAAGAGCCGTGAACAGTATATAGTGGAAAGGGGGAGTTTCAATAACTGCCCGACGGCGGACGCCCCACAGCAGGGCTTAATTTGCAGACTACATGGCTCGAGGTCAGGAGCAAAAGTGAGAAGATTTTCGTTACCAATACTTACAGATTGGCGAACATTATTTAACCATATGTAAGATATTTGGCAAAAAACAAATTGGATAGACAAAACAATCATGAAGTTTTACATTGAGTTAAAAACTATACCATGGCGGGCTCTTTAGGGTTACGCTAAATAACATTCCAGCGGTAAGCAGGGAGGCTTAAAGAAATAGGAACACGTGATTTTATATGCACGTTACAGATATAACGACAGCTGAAAATTAGTCAGCAATGGGCATATGGTTTGTATTCGACAAAGTACAAGGGTGAGAATTGAATACAAATGCAAGCCCAGAGGCTGGGAAAATATGCATTACATATCGTCGGCTGCGAAGCGAAAAGACATTAACTTGTATTTTATTCTTTTATTTTTTTTTCAACGAAAAAATGCTGTGGTTAAGATCTTTTTCTATCGTGTGAACTTGAAAGAGAGAAAAAGGAACCGAGATAAATGATGTCTACATTTAAAAAGAGCTTTAAAAAGTAAAAGTGAAACTTACAGTAGTGAGAGGGAGGGGGGAAGAGAATGACTAAAGCCATATGAAATTAACTATAAAATGTCAAATTTAAACTAAATATTTTATTTGAAGGGGGGGGGGGAGAATAATGACAATTTGTAATAAACCAGTAAGGTTAAAAGTTGATTTTTAAGGGGAGAGGAGGAATAATGAATATATAACGGTAAAGCTGTTATATATATCACCCATTATACATATGCTGTAGACCATGATCTGTAGTGAAAAATATTTTAAACAACTATTGCATTTTTAAGATAATCACCTTTTTGGAAATCCAGGTTCATGAGTCCTTGAATAATTAAAGACAGGCACAAAATAATAACTCGGCAAATTTGAAGACAGGATGTGTTTATTGGATATGGATATGAAATATGCAAATGCCAGAGAGGGACCCTTTTAGTTAGCTGTTGACAGTAGGATGTACAGAGAAGGAATGAATAATTTGTTAGATATTGTTGCCAATGTGTCGAGCCAAAATCTTGGTACCCTGGACCATTATAACCCCAAAGATATATCACTTAATGGAACTTTGAATTAAAAAGTGGCCAAAAGGACTGTTGATTGGCGTTTAAACATTTCAACGTACAAATACGAATGCCAAAGCTAAATGATGGGAAATATGCATTTAGAAGCAGCATCGGAGATGCAGGGCGCCGATTTTAATATAAACAGAGTATAATATTTGCAGCCGAAAAGACAGTTGTATTGACTATCAAACTGAAAATTAACACTGAGTGTATAAATAACTGCTACAATTGGAACATATGGTCAAAGAATATCTTTTTTTTTATATATTTCGTTAACCGAAGGAAAATATGCTCGAACAGTTAATGATTTTAGGATGAGAAAAAGATTTGTTTTTGATTTATTTTATTAACAGCTTTGGGTGAACTTGGGAAAGTTAAGTAACTGAAAAGTAAAGCACAAGGTAAGAAGAAATAGATATATTCTTTTTAGAAAGGAAAGGAAGTTTTGATTCAATTTATAATTATGAAAGGAGAAATTAAATTTTAAAATGGGGAATTTAATTTTAAAAAGAAGATAAATAATGATATGCGATGATATGTTATATTCAACATCACATATATAACAGCTTTACCGTTATAGTGGGGAATTGGACAATATATCTTTTAAACTTTTTTTGAAGAAAAGGGCATCCGCCACGAGTTCATGAATTCGTATACACAACAACAAAATGATATTGTGGAACGTTTCATGGCTACAGCAGCAGATGGGATAAGAACACTATTAACTGATAGTAATTTAGATCCGAAATTCTGGCCAGAGGCTTTAAAATATTTTGTGTACTCCTGGAATAGGGTTTGTCCAAATCTACTGGGGAAAACGCCTTTTGAGCTTTATAGCAACAGAAAGCCATCTGTCCGGCATTTAAAGCCGTTTGTTACAGAGAGAGGCCTTGTTATGCCATGTATATTAAAGTGTAAAATTAATCTTTATTTAAATCCTGTTTAACATGACATATCTTGTGTTTTTACCATCCCCAAGTCTACTTTAAATTACAACTGAACACCATTGCTTCACATACTTTTTGCCGGTAAATACGCGATTCAGTCACACTGTAACTGCTGTGATCTTAAATCGCTGTTCTTGGCTTATGCGATGTTTCCTGCTCTCTGATTCATCGATCAGATTCTCGTGAGCCAGTGGCATTCCGTGCATGTATTGCACTTCATGTAATGGCAACAACTTTATGCAGATTTCCACAACAAACTGGTATATATAGTGGAATGTAACATTGCATCTCTCTCTTGCCTTTGCTTGCTTGTAAGCAGCATTTAATTTTGTTTTCGCCATGTAATTATGGCGTTTTAGATTTTGCTATGTTAAGATGAAAGCTGCTGGCAGTTTTTCTTATTGTGAACAAATTCTATTCATGTCTTAAGTTATTTTAAGTTAGTTCAGCGAAGTCATGCTGACAACATTCTTCATGTATATATTATTTTAGTTCATCATTAAATATTAAAGTTTACTCCTGTTGTGTTCATTCATGTTCATGTGGCATTTTCCAGCAAATCGTCTGTAAAACATTTTCCAAGTAAATTTAAATCCAAAGGTCTTAGTAAAAGTAAAATTGGTCCTTGTTTTTACTGTAAAATGTATGGCCACTTAATTTCAAATTGTAAACTTAAATTAAGTAAATCTAATAATGAAATGCCTAATGATAAAAGTAATTTTAATAAGTTTGACTCTAGAAATTTGAAACCTAATGTTAAAAGTAAAAGCAATTTTAAAGATAAAAATTTTTCAAGATCTTTGGAAACTAGTAATGTAGAATGTAAATGCGTTTTTAATTGTACCTTCTCTGAATTGGAATGTAGTTTAATAGAACTTTCTCCTGAACTGTGTGAGGCAAATTCATCAGATCTGGGCTATGGAAATACCCAATGGGTTTTTGATACTGCCGCTACAACACATTTTTGTAGCAATAGAAATTTGTTTTTCACTTTTGAGCCAATATCTGATTTGCACATGTCCCTCGCAGTTGGGGAGAATGTCCAGTTGAGGGAAAGGGGACAATTCAGTTTTAGATAAAATATAAAAATGGCAAATTTAATTGTATTATTTTAAAAGATGTTTTGTATAATCCTAATTTAAGAAGAAATTTACTATCTGGTGTTAAGCTTGAAAAACTGGGGATTAATTTTGTGGGTAAAAATGGTAAAGCTTTTGTTCACGATAAAAATGAAAATCAGCTTTTTTGTGTGCCTTAAGGAAAAATGATCTATTCTTCTTGAAGCCATCAAAGTATGTAACTCAGTGTGAAGGAAATAACAGTTCAGTCAATTTTTCAGCAAACCAAGTAGAAAAGGTAGATATTAATGAATTATGGCATGAAAAATTTTGCCATATTAACAGTAAATATGTTGTAAATACAAGTAAACAAAAAAACTGTTAATGGTTTACCAATGCTATCTAAATTGACCGAAAATTGTATTTAATGTAAATTAGCTAAATCAAAAAGAGCGTCATTTAAACCAATAGGTTACATAAGATCTAAATCACCTCTGCAGCTGCTGCATATGGATTTATGTGGCCCTTTACCTGTTTCATCTCATGGAGGAAGCAGATATTTTTTTATCTATAATTGATGATTTTTCTAGAAAAGTTATTGTTTATGCCCTTAAAAATAAATCTGATGTTTTTGTGTCATTTCTTAGGTATCAAAAGAGAGCCGAAAGGTTTTTGGATGGAAAAATAGTCCCAGTTAAAACAGATGGTGGGCTGGAGTTTTGTAATGATAAATTTTCTAGATAGTCAGGGTATTTCCCATGAAAAGACAAATCCGTATTCTCCTGAGATGAGCGGCTGTGCAGAACGTAACAATTTAATTGCCCTTGATGGTGTCAAAACCCTTTTGTATTCAAGTGGCTTATCTCAGAAATTTTGGGCAGAAGCTCTTTTATGTTTCACATATGTATGGAACAGAGTTTGCCATAAAAATTTTAAGAAAACCCCTTTTGAGTTGTATTCTGGAAGAAAGCCATACGTCTCTCATCTGAAAAAATTTGGCTACTTAGCTTATGTTGGAGTAACTAAACAAATAAACAATTAAATTTAAAAAATCAAAAAACCTGACTGCATAAAATGCGAACTAATTAATTATTTCTCATCAATGTGAAACTATTTTTTTTTTTTCAATTCCTACTATTAGCTCACACTCTCGCTATATATATCTTTTTCAAATTTTCAATCATTAATAAACTATTTATTATTCATCCAATCAAGCTAAAACAATTTTTTTTAAACTTGTAGTGGATGACACTTGATGTTAATCCAGTTTTTTTTCAAATATTAATTCATTAATTAAATTAAATTAATTAATTTTCAATAATCAAGAGGGCCCTCTTCTTGATCAAGGTATTTTAAGCACCAAGGGGAAAGAAGAATGGGAGAAAAAAAAATTCTCTTATTGACCTAAGTAGGAATTGACTTAAAATAATTTTTTATATTACTTACCTATTTTTTTTATTTACTTGTATTGATGACTTTTAAGTTGTGTTTAATTGTTAGTTCCTATCTATAAACACTGTTTTGATAAGGTCTATAGATGTCTATGTTGGTTAGAGTTGCAGTGAAGCTAAAGATCCAACATACACAACTTCCAGGCTATATAATATTTTAACGGAGCTTCTGTCTGTAAAATAGTCAATGAAACATCGTCTTCATTTTGAAAGACCCATCCAATGATATGCCACTCAATAGGGTGCATATTTTTTTTTTCGTATCTACTGCCATTTTGTATTTTACGGCCACCATTTTGAATTTATAAAAACAAAACATAGCCTATAACCATCGGGCCGTTAAGACGAATCGATAGAGACCTCATTCATTAAAATCCATCCAGCTGTTGGGATGTTTCGAGGGTATAAAGAAATCCACATACACAGATATGCGTGAAACACATAACCCTTCTTTTCAGTCGGGTAAAAAGGAAGAAGCTCAATATGAGAGGTAAGCTTGGAATTATGTGTGGTTATGCACAAATGACTAAAGGGTACCGTATTTGGGTAATAGGTGAGCAGAGAATTATAGAAACAATAAATGTTAGAATTGACGAGAGTAAAAGGGGGGTTGACATCATAAATAGCTTAAAACAAAATTTTCGTTCTTTTTCTTGCTTGGATTTCCCAGAAGATGGTGATATCTTCCCTATGATAGATGACTTAATTGAGTCAGAAGTAGAAGTGATAACACATCCAAAATGGAAGAAAGTAGTGTCAGTCTTGTAAAAACTAAATGTTTAACTCATAATTTAAATAATTTTCTTGTAAATCCATTAATTGGATACGAACTGCTGTTCGTAGAAAAAATGAACCCAGAACGGATATCTACTATGGCATAGAGGGGACTAAAGTTAAATTAAGATCTCTAAATGATACTATTAACTACTGTGCAGACAATATCATAAAATATGATTATGATTTTTTTTATTTAATGGCAAAAATAGTCAATCAGGTAAAGTTTCAGATTTTTCAAATACAGAAGTTAATTTAATTGAAGTAAAAATCCCTAAAAGTTACAAAGAAGCAACTAAAACACCCAAAGCATCTGAATGGGTAGAGGCAATGAACCAGGAAATGCAGGTCATGTATGACCGCAAGGTTTGGGATCTAGTTGAATCGCCTGAAGATGCACAAATTTTGGGTAATAGATGGGTTTACACAGTTAAGAAAAATTAAAAGAATGAAATTGTAAGATTTAAAGCACACCTTGTGGCACAGGGATTTAGTCAAATTAAAGGTTTAAGTTATGATGAGGTTTTTAGTCTGTTTGCAAGTTTCTCAGTTATAAGATTGTTTTTTACTATTTTTGTGTGCTTTTTCAAATGGTTAAATGTACAAGTAGATGTAAACAATGCCTACTTATATGCAGATTTAGATAAAGTACTCTATATGTGGCAGCCGGAGGGTTTCATAACTGAAGAAGGTAAAGTCTATAAATTAAACAAATCTTTATATGGTCTCCACCAGAGTGGCAGACAGCGATTTTTCGAAATAGATGATGTGCTTTTAAAATTGAATTTTATTAAACTTAACTGGTGCAATTGTGTTTATATATATAAAAATAAACTTGTTCTTTTACTATATATAGATGACATTGTCATATTTGGTAAAACTAAAAGTGATTTTGAACTTGGTGTAAGTATGCTACAAAAGTTTTTCAACCTGAAAGTTTAGAAAAAAATAAAAAAGCTCTTGGGTATTGAGTTTGAGGAAGTAAATGACAAGCTGTACATTCATCAAAGTATCTACATTGATAAAGTCTATAGCTTATATTCAAAATATAAATTTCCCATGAGTAATGTGCCAATGCCCAAGGGGCTAATTTTGTCTAAAAAGGACTCTCCAAGTAATCAGAGTGAAATAAATGAGATGTCTGAATATCCTTACAGAAATTTAAAAGGTTGTTTAAGTTTCATTGCTGGTCATACTCGGCCAGATATAATGTATGCTGTAAATCTTTTATCATAGTTCCAATCCAATCCAGGTATGAAGCACTGGCAGAGTTTACTTAGATTATTAGGCTATTTACAATATACTAAGCATTTTAAATTAGAATTATCTAGAATTAATGACTTAACATTTTCTTGGTATTCTGACTCTGACTTGGCAGCAAATGGAGATGATCGTGTTTCCATAGGAGGCTTTATTTTGTTTTTAGATAAGTTGCCAATCTCTTGGAAAACTTTTAAGCAGAAATGCAATAGCCTCTCTACTATGGAAGCCGAATATGTTACTCTCACTGAAGCTGCAAAGGAATTAATATGGATTAAAAATGTTCTAGAAAATGAAAGTTTAAATTTAAATCTCTTGGAAAACTTTTAAGCAGAAATGCAATAGCCTCTCTACTATGGAAGCCGAATATGTTACTCTCACTGAAGCTGCAAAGGAATTAATATGGATTAAAAATGTTCTAGAAAATGAAAGTTTAAATTTAAATCTAAAAGAATGTGTTCATTGTTTTGTGATGATCAGGCAGCTATTGCTTTTTTTAATTCACCTGTAGAGAATCAAAAGACTAAGCACATCCATATTAAATATTTGTTTTTAAGAAATTTAGTCTATGATAAAATATTTAAATTAAAGTATATCTCATGTAAATTAAATTTAGCTGATCCATTTACAAAGCCACAGAAAAACAGTCTTATACAATTTTTGGTCACTTTGATCAGTGCCTGGCCGGTGAATTTGTAAAGTTTTTCCTGACCTAGTTATGATTAGACGGACTCTTTTTTAAAAAAATTAAATGTGTATTTTTCATGTTTAATTTTTTTAAAGTATATCTTTTGAATGTTTTTGTAAAGCCTTGGGGATGCTAAAAAGGGGGTTGATTGTTATGTCATGTATATTAAAGTGTAAAATTAATCTTTATTTAAATCCTGTTTAACATGACATACCTTGTGTTTTTACCATCCCCAAGTCTACTTTAAATTACGACCAAACGCCATTGCTTCACATGCTTTTTGCTGGTAAATACGCGATTCAGTCACACCGTAACTGATGTGATCTTAAATTGCTGTTCTCGGCTTACGCAATGTTTCCTGCTCTCTGATTTGTCGATGTTTGACATCATCGTTCATGAGCCAGTGGCGTTCCATGCATGTATTGCACTTCATGTAATGGCAACAACTTTATGCAGATTTCCACAACAAACTAGCATATCTAGTGGAATGTAATGTTGCATCTCTCTCTAGCCTTTGCTTGCTTGTAAGCAGCATTTAATTTTGTTTTCGTCATGTAATTACGGCGTTGTGGCTTTTGCTACATTAAGATGAAAGCTGCTGGTGGTTTTTCTTATTTTGAACAAATTCTATTCATGTCTTAAGTTATTTTAAGTAAATTCAGCGAAGTCATGCTGACAACATTCTTCATGTATATATTTTTTTAGCTCATCATTAAATATTAAAGTTTACTCCTGCTGTGTTCATTCATTAAAGCCTTCCACTCATATGCATTTCCACATAATTTAGATTCTACTGCATCACATCTGCTGAAGTCTCATTTATATAGATAAGAGAATAAAGAGGCCTACATCAAAGTTCCAAAGCAAAGGTCATGGAAACTAGAAGCACGTGCCAAAAAGGGATTTTTAGTTGGGTATGCGTTCCGTACAAGGGGTAACAGAATCTGGATACTGGAAACCGATGAAATTGTTGAATCTTCAAATGTCTATTTTAATGAATGTTCTAATAGCATGGCTGTTTGTAACACTTGATAAAATCCCCTGAAAACAAAGGGCTGAACTTTTACGGCGTCACGCAACCATGACCTTTCTTCCACAATCTTTAGACGATATTCCTATTTTTCGGCGATCTTTTGACGAAATTCGCGTTTTTTTAGGTGATCTTTTGACGAAATTCGCGTTTTTTCGGCGATCTTTTGACGAAATTATCATTTTTTTCGACGATCTTTTTACAAAATTCACTTTTTCAGTGATCTTTTAACAAAATTCGCGTTTTTTCCGCTATCTTTTTACAAAATTCGCATTTTCCTGCGATCTTTTTACAAAATTCTTGTTTTTACACAATCTTTTTACAAAGTTCACGTTTTTTCTGTGATCTTTTTACAAAATTCACTTTTTTTCTGCAATCCTTTGACAAACTTTGCATTTATTCTGTGATCGTTTGACAAAATTTGCGTTTTTTCCGCGATTTGACAGAATTCCTGCTTTTTTCTGCGATCTTTTGACGAAATGCATGTTTTTACTGCGATCTTTTGACGCAAATTGGGTTTCTTCCACGATCTTTTGACGAAATTCCTGTTTTTCTGCGACCTTTTTTGAGAATAGGCGTTTATTCTGAAAACTTTTGACGAAATTTGCATTTTTTTGCGGTCCTTTGACAGAATTCCTGATTGTTTGACAGATTTCATGTTTTTTCCATGATCCTTAACAAAATTTGTATTTTTTCCGCGATCCTTTGACAGAATACGAGTTTATTCCACGATCTTTTGACAGAATTCGCATTTTTTACACGATTGTTTGACATAGAATTCACGTTTTTTTTTTTCAATCTGATGAAATTAGTATTTTTTCCACGATTCTTTGACAGAATTCACGTGTTTTCTTGATTCATTAACGAAATTTTTTTTTTGAGATCTTTTGGCAAAATTCTGAGTTTTTTCGTGATCCTTAGGCAAAATCCGCGTTTTTTTCGTGATCTTTTAGAACAATTCGTGTTTTTTCGTGATATTTTGACGAAATTCGTGTTTTTTCCGTGATCCTTTGACGAAAGTTGTCATTTTTTCGCAACCCTTTGACGAAATCAGCATTTTTTTTTTTTTTTTTTTTTTTTTTTTTTTTTTTTTTTTTTTTTTTTTGCGGTCCTATGACGAAATTTGCAGGGGTTTTCCGTGAACCTTTGACAAAATTGCATTTTTTTCGTGATATTTTGCGAAATTGGCTTTTTATTTCTGCGAACGATGGACGGAATTGTTTTTTCGGCAATCACTTGTCGAAAATTGCGATATTTTATGTCCAAATTTTCGGACTGACGACCAATTTTTTTTTAATTTCGGAACAAATCATCAATGCGAGAAACGGCAAAAAATCGGAAATAGCGGAAAATGACCAAGTGGAAAATCACAGAAGAATCTGTGTAACTCTGGAATTTCTGGGGCACGTTTTATCAAATCCCCGGAATTCCAGGGATTCCCTGGAACACAAACAAGCATGTAATAGTGTAAGATGCAGTGTAGCTGTACTGGGCACCAATGATTATGCCCTCTTCTCTCCCAAAGCTGAGGGTAATCGAGATGATGCTGTTGAAGATGAACCTGGGGTTATCCCAGGTCCTTCCAACAGTTCTCAAGATTCCCCACTTGGGATGGTGGAGGACAAGGATTCGGGGTCCAGTGACACTACTCAGCAAACTATTTCCCTTCTTAAAGATGTTAGTTGGATTAGAAAGCCTGTCAAATGTAGAACAGGAGATCATACAGATATTTAATTTTATGAGTTGGGCAAGACCGATAGGTTATGTTCATTAAATGACATACAGAAATACTTTGAAGACAACAATATTTTATTTAAGCCTGAAATTTTTGATTTCAAAGGGTCCAACCCTTATTCTGGTATAATTCCCATCCCTGCAGAATCTTCTACTTCTGATAGTGAGGATGATGACAATTCCAGCGAGTCCAGTTTTTCACACATATCCGCATGACTAGCTAGCAACAGTGACACTCCTAGAACGTTCAAGCAGGCATGTAGATCAGAACAGAGCTCGATTTGGTGGGAAGCAATATAGGTTGAAATTAAGGTCATGAGAGACCGTGGGGTTTGGCATTTGGAAGAATTACCAGTACATGTCATTCTAGTAGGTTGCCGGTGGGTTTACACAACAAAATTGGTTGAATTTGGACAGATTGCCAGAATCAATAAAAGACCAGTTCTATGAAGAGACTTTTAGCCCAGTTGTGAACTTTGGCGATATCCGATTCTATTTCTCCCTTCTTGTTTCCATATAGTGGGTGGTCACACACTCAGTGTGATGTGACTTGCGCCTACTTGTATGCACCACTGAGTGAGGACGTGTACAAGCACCAACCTCCTGGATTCTCAGAGCCCAGTAAAGAGCATTTATATTGCAAACTAGATTGGGCTTTGTACGGTTTGTACCAGAGTGGGAGAGAAGGGTTTATGGAAATTCATAAAGCTTTATTAGAGATTGGTTTTTAAAAATTCTCATCATGTAATTGTGTTTATATTTTCAACTCTAATATTTTATTACTATTATATGTGGATGATATTGTGATCTTTGGAAAAACTCAGGAGCTTATTGATAACATCTTAAATAAATTAAAAGCAAGATTTGACATAAAGGAACTTGGTAGAACTGGGAAACTTTTAGGTGTTGAATTTGAAGATACTCAATCAGGAGTTATCATACACTAGAAAAACTACATTCAAGATGTATGAGATAGGTTTAGTTCTTTTAAAATTCCTGTGTCATCATTGCCTATAAGTAAAGGTATCATTTTTTCAAAATCCAGTTGTCCAGTCTCCGATCATGACATTCGGGAAATGTCACATCTGCCTTACCGTAATTTATTAGGTTGCCTTTCTTTTGTTGCTAACCGTACTCGACCCGACCTTTGCTATGCCGTGAATTTACTGAGCCAGTTTCAAGAAAACCCAGGTGTTGTCCATTGGGATGGTTTACTAAGATTGATTGGCTATTTAAAGTCTACTATGCATTATAAGCTGAAACTCTCGTGCATATCTCACGATCTTTACTGATGCTGACTTTACGGCTAACCACAATGATCGGACCTCGGTCGGCAGTCAAATAGTCATGCTTGATGAAGCTCCTGTTGATTGGCGAAAGGAAAGTTGGCGAAAGAAAAGTGCGTCTCGTTATCGACCATGGAGTCTGAATTTGTTGCAATGACTGAGGCCATTAAGAACCTGGTCTGGTTTGACCGGATACATCACAAATGTGCACAGGAAGGGATCGTACCTGTACTGGGGAGGACAGCTGAGATGAAAGCAGATAACCAAGTCACAATCGATTTCGTTAAATCTCCTGTGGAGAACTACAAATCCAAACATATTGATGTCAAATTGTTTTTCATTAGGGACCTTTTCAATAGGGGGGGAATTTTTGCTCAGTCATGTGCATAGCAGGTCAAATTTGGCAGACATTTTTACCAAGCCATTATCTAAAAGTGAGATCTTGGGTTTTATACAGCTTCTGTTCATGATATAATTTATTTATTGGTTTTTCATATGGTTCATATCATACTCATATATAAATTTTTCATATATCATATTCATATATACATTTTTTATATATCGAACCTAATATGCTGATGAATTTTTGAATTCCTTTAAGTTTTTTGTTATTGCACTGTACCTAAACGTTGTTAAAATTAGTTTAAAGGATATGTGTAAACTATTGCTATTTTGATTCCTGTTCATTTGCCAGCATATATATATTCTCATGTACAACCAGCTACCTTGGTCATTTCTTAAATTTAGAATTGGTTAAATGCTTCTTTTAAAACTGAAAGTCAGTTATAAAGATAGTTTAGTAAAGTGATTTCTTTTTAATAACCACAGTTTTTAAACATTTATAGAAATCTTATTTTGGAACTGTTTGTATCTGTGTTTATACAATGAATTTTCTTATGTATATCATTAATTTTTTTTTTGTTTATCCATTCTAGGCATTTAGAGCCGACACCCTATCTTTGTGTATGAATGATTCCTGGTACCGGGAGATTGAAAGTGATATAAATATATCCTTAATTCATTTCAACGAATTTGTACGTTTGACTGTTGAAAGAGCCGTCATTTTTGTTGCTTGAGCCTAGATGCTGATCCCAAGTTTTCATGACTACTTAAATTTTTATCTGCATGAATTGTTTAAAATTGTAATAAAAATATTTTTCAATTATAACTATTGTGATCAAGACGTCATCTAGAGCTGGTGATAAAATTTCCAAATTGGAAATTATTATATTTTTGAAGTGGTACGTCATCATCATTTTCATTTTGTAGTTTAAATTGTATGAGAATTTTGCACTTTTGAAAGCTAACTTTTTTGTCAGGCTCCTGTTAATCTTCAGTCTAGGATATACATGCCTCTGTCTTTGGATTAAGAAGATCTGTTATTAGCCAACAAATTTTTTTGAAGAGTTAATTAATTTTCTTGTTTAGTAACTTCTCTATACATTTCTACTTAAACTTTAAATTTAACTTAACTTGTTCTTTTATGAAATCTCATCACTTAAATTTTTTCTAGTCATTTGTTAAAATTGTTAAAAATTGTTATTTCATGTTCGAAGTATATTTAAAACTTTGTTTAAAGTTTTTTGACTTCAAGTTTTGAAGTTCTAGTTTTTCAACTTTTCAACTGTTAGAGTTGTTCACGTTTTTGGGTTCAGAAATGAACTGGAAGTATTTCTTCAAATTTTCATTTTGAAGCGATCCTAACTTTTCAAGTTTAAAATTTTCACCTTTGAAAATTCTAGTTTAAAACTACTAAAATTTTTTTGTTTTCTTTAAATAGTTTTTTGAGTGTGCTGAACAGTGATATCTATGGATTTTTTCAATCCTTTGCTCTTTGAGTTTACTTGTTTTGCAAGTTATCTCTTTATTAAAAGAGGCAATGAGAGGAGGGGCATTTGATAGAAATACCAAACACTGGTTTTCTCATAGCCTCTTATTCCTTTATATCATAACTTCATTACTATAATCATTATTTTTATTTACAAGTTCATATTTTACTTTTATTTATTTATTACTTCATTATAATATCAGTAATAAATATTTTCCTAAAACTTAACTTACCTTTTAGTTCATTTCTGGAATTTATCTATCTGTTTTACATGCTGCATTAATCCTTTAATGTCAATAGCTATTCCTGCCATTTTCCGTTCACGGACTCTATTTCTTTGCAGTCTACATCAGCAAAACTACGTTCTAAACTGATTACGTTTTTCCATGATGATATTTTTCCCGCCAGATGGCGACTGGGAATATCGTATCATTAATCAAATCCATCATTGAATCTAGCTTTTGTATCGATTTGATGCCGTTCCATGATTGGGCTGTTTCATGGGCATTGCTCCGAAACATTGTTTTCAATCCGGGCTTTTTCATATAAATATACGATGCAGACATCGTTAAAGTGCATTTTTATCTTCCTTCAAACGGAAGCATTCTTTCATGTACTGAATGATGGCTGGTCCACATTCTGGATGTATTATTTGAATATACTTATTATCTTAATTCAGTTATGAGTTTATTTCAAGTAGTTTTTAATCTAAAGTAATGTTATAGTAATGTGTTTCTTCATATCGCAATATCGAAAGCAAACCACCATTGTGATGGTGTATCCATCTATGTTCAAGAACGTCAACTGTGATAAAGCTCCTTTTAATTACCAGTTGTAACCTGATCCATCTAGCATAAGAAAAATAAACTCCATTCATTCAGGTAAACTATTTTTGCATTTGTTTTATTATCTTAGCTAAGGGATTGTTTTTATATTTGCTCATTTACATATTTTACTTCCAAATGTCTTCATTACCTGCAAATACCTCCACTGGGTTTTCTGCATATTTTTAAATTGACCCTGTCTCGTATATAAACCTCTTGAGGTTATATTACATTTATGAATACTGCGGCAAAGTTGTGTATGGTACCTAGTAACAAGCTTGCACAGTTTTTTCGAAATCAAGTTTTATCTTCCGGTGCCCCAGGTCCCCCCATTTTTTGTGAAAATTGTGAAAAATGCCTTGTACAACTTATAAATCGAAATAACCATAAAGTTGGAAAATAAAAAACTTATACCACAGAAAAGTTGCATATGGTACGTAGTATGGCTGCAATCACACAAGAATCAAGAGTTGCAATAAAAACATTTTATCTGTGAAAAGTACACAAAATATTAAAGTAAAAGAATGAAAAACAAACATTTAAATCTGTTAAAAGTTTAAAAAAATTTTAAAGTTCAAGTAAATCAATCCACACTCATCAAAACAAAAATCGAAATATTTGAAATGTTTCGACTTGGTGTTTATTGTTGCTTGCATCACAAACTGTCAGGGCAGCCCCAGTGACCACTCTGACACACTTTTCTACACTTTGTATGGGTCATGGAAACTCAGCAAACGAAATGAAATCTTCACGATCACGTTTGCCAATGTAAATCTTTAATTCATCGGACGGAATATTAGTCAAAATAGGTGGTTCTGTAACTTCTATCTTATACCACTGAATCAGATCAATATAATCCGCTGCGCTAAAATTGATTACAGTAATTTGGAACTGCCTGACTTCTCCACTAGTGTTCATACTTTGCACCTTAAGAATTCTACAAAATCCTAGCTCGCAAATGTGTTTCTGATCATCAGTTACCATGCCAATGAGTAGGTTTTCCGGATGGGCAAAAATGGCATTGTGCTGGATTACAACTTTGGGTCAATTACAACTTTAACTGCCTGAGGTATAGCCCTGGAAAAATAAACAATTTCCCAAAAATGGCTTGCACTTAATTGCAAACCATACATGAGCGTACATCTTGACTACAAGCTCCATCAATATCCTCAGATTTAACATTGGATCCGGAATTCCCACATAGAGTCTCAAAATTCTGCTGGTGGTGGTAACCCATCTACTATGTGAGAACCTATCAGGAAATCTATTTGTACGGTCTTCTGAACAACTTCCTTTCTTAACAAATAGGATAATTTCCTTCATGTATTTTTTATTGGTACTGCGATCGTCAATAACTGTTTCAAGGTTATAATTAATGTCGATAGTCTGTGAAGAAACGATGGGAAGAGATTTGCACTTGTCCATTATCTTTCCAATCAGCCTACTATAACTGTATTATCTCCTGTTGCATGCATCTAGCATGAACTGATTAATTGAACTTTACATTTTTTAACACTTTTAATAGATTTAAATGTTTGTTTTCATTCTTGAACATTATTTTTTTGTGTACTTTTCACAGATAAAATGTTTGTATTGCACTCTTGCTTCTTGTGGAGATGCCTTCTATTATACATGTACAACAGATAAAAGGGAATTTATGGCAATTTTTTCAAAATTTCGAATGACCGGGGCCCTGGAAATATTATGTGATTTCGACAAACCTGTGCAGGTATATTACTACATACCATACGCAACTTTTCCACGGTATAACATTTTTATTTTCCAACTTTATGTTTATTTTGATTTGTAAGTTGTACAAGGCATTTTTGACATTACAAAAATTAGGGAGACTGAGGCCACCGGAAGATAAAACTTGATTTCAAAAAGACTGTGCAGGCTTATTACTACGTACCATACACAACTTTTCCATGGTGTGGCATTTTTATTTTCTAACTTTATCTTTCTTTTGATTTATAACTTGCACAAGGTAATTTTGATGAGTTTGCCAAAAATTGGGGACCCTGGTACACCGGAAGACAAAACTTGATTTTGAAAAAAACTGTGCAGTTTTATTACTGAGGACCATACACAACTTTTGCGAAGTATTACATTTTGATTTTCCGATTTTCATTTTTTTTTTCACTCCAACCTATTGGGTACAACTGTATATACTACAGGGTGGCTGAAAAGTATTGGCACGTTGTTTTATGGTCACATTTCACAACCAAAATATGAAAAAGCCTGATTACTTTTTCAGTTTTTGTAGTATTTTGTTGATTTCTTATGGACTGTCTTGTGGTGTATTACTTATTTACTTTCTAGATTCTTATGAAGCTCTGTGTTCATCATTTAGCTATTGCCAAACTGGTGGCAAATGGAGAGAAGACATCAACGATTGCATTTCGCCTGAAAGTTCCACTTTGAACAGTGCAGAGGATTGTTAAGCAATGGAAAGAAGTAGGAAACATTGATGTAAAAAAGAAATCAGGTCGACCACCTTCTGTCAATACCCCAAGAATTTGCAACATTATCAAGAAGAGAATTATCTGAATTGAAGGCATAAGCCTAAATTTCATTGCAAAGAATCTGGATATTTCTCGCCATAGTATCCAAAACATTGCTAAAAACTCTCTCAGACTTTGTAGTTATCGTCTTTACCATGGGCAACATTTGTCAAATGATGCCAAGCAAAAGAGATTTACGAGATGCAAGAAAATGCTCCAAATTTTTAAGGCATGGCCACGTGGAAGATGTTTTGCGGTTGGATGAGAAAATTTTCACCATTAAAAGGCACACAACCATCAGAATGATTGGCAATTGTTAAGACCAATGCAGAGAAATGCTAAAAAAAACAAAAATCGTCACAAGATCGCTTTTTCCGAAAGGATTAATGGTTTGTGCAGTTACTGCCATGGAAAAAGCTCTTTTGATCTTTACTGATAAAAACGTGAAGATTAATGCAAAAACGTACCAAGACAAAGTGTTGGGTAAGACTGTGGTCCCAAGGAAACAAAATAACCCAAATGGAATCTTCCAGCAGGATTTGGCGCCTGCACATGGAGCAAAAACGACATTGGCCTTCCTCAATGCCCACATGCCTGGATATTTAACAAAGGAGAAAAGGCCTTCAAATAGTCCAGATCTCAACCCACTGGATTTTTCTGTTTGAGGCTACAAAGAACAAAAGTTAAACGGTAAAAAAATATCCAATTTGGATTCTCTGCGATGCAAACTTATCAAGGTTTGAGATGATTTAGATGAGAGTTACCTGTGGCGCACAGTCAATTCTGTGATCCCTCACTTGAAAGCCTGTAAAAAAGAGAATGGCAGACATTTTGAACAAGCTGTTTAAATATTGTTATTTGTTATATTTTTATTTTGTGAGAATAAAAGATGTCATGAGATAGTGTATATTTTAGAAAAAAAAGTGTTTTTCCACATGCCAATACTTTTGTGCCACCCTGTAGAAAAGTATAAATGGATATGCCATTAATTCAGAGAGATATGAAGCCTAAATAGCTATTAAGTATAACTTTTTATTTTTTTTTAAATCTTATCCTAATTTGTTTGTGATGAACTTAATTTGGTGCTGACAATAAAAGTAATGCATATTTCAATTTCATTTGGCATTTCATTAACCCAAATTCAGCTTAATAATTAAAGAGTTCTAAAGGTTAAACTTTACATGTTTAGTACCATAGGGGTGGGGGGCAAAGAGGGAAATGGAAATTTAAGCAAAGGCAATGGCGGATCTAAGGAGGGGGGGGGGGGGGGCGAGGGGGCGATCGCCCCTCCTTTGGGCAAATAAAGGGTTTGAAAAACGGCATTATGCATCCTCACGGGAAATGACTCGGGGCGAAGCTCGAATCTGGTGCGACCCGACCCGGGTTGCGCCATTTTAAAACCACGAGACCTGGCCTGGGTAAGGTCTGCTCTCTTTTAGAGCCAGGCCGTGCCCGGATTTAAAATTTTTCTGAAAATTCGTGACGAGCCAGACTTATTTTTCTTCCAGGTCGAGCGTGGCCTGGATCAGGGTAGCAGGAAAAATGAACGATTCCTATTCTGACTCCGCGAATGTTAACAGATCCGATTCCGACTCTTTCACCCAAAAATGGGCCTGACTCCGACTCCGACAACACAGCCCTGCTTGTAAAATGGACGACTGTAACTCAGACTCCGTGAATTTAAACCGAACCGACTCCGACTCTTTCGCTCAAAAATAGGCCTGACTCCGACTCCGCAGCCCTGGCCCTGGCCTGGACTTCATTCTTCTTAGAGGTCTACACTACAAAAATTTCCAGGTCGGGGCTCGGCCCGGAATCAAAGCTAAACGTTCGGTCTGTTTCAACCCATATGATAAGCAGTATTTGTCCGACTGCGACCCGTGCACTTCTCGAAATTCTTCTCTCCGAGCCCAAGTTGGTCTGGCATTTTACTAATTTGTTATTCGTAAAAATTATCATTTGTTTAGCGAAATCTTTAAAAATTTAATTTGATTTAATAAGTTACACAGATGCATTTTTAAAAATCTACTTTTTTTTTCTTTTTACAGCTTTAAAATTGTGTTTTTCTTTTATCATCCATTTCTTTCATTCTAAACTGATTTTCATTTGAATGCATTTGTCTAAGTAATGATTTTTATGTAGTGTTTATGTATATAATTGCCTAAATAATCATTAATATTAATGTTTTTCTGTATTCATGAATTTCGAACATAATCTAAAATAAAATATGAGCATAATAAGTAAATGTGCTTTATGAATAATTTTAATTGCAAAATGCTAGCTGGGCTGGAGTCAATTTTTTAGTTTTTATACCGGGCCGGGCCAATAATATTTTTTATATGGGTCAGACCTGGAAATTTCAGCCTGGCTAAATCTCTAACTGACATATCGAAGCCAGCTCTAATTTTTTTTTTTAATGCTTCTTTCAGCCATCATCCCTTAGCTACTGAATAAACCGGGTGTCCTAAAATGGACTGACTGATTTTAAATACAATTCAATAACTTGCAAATGGCGACAGCTATTAAAAAAAATACTTGAAGGAGCGTTATGTAAGATGTCAGGACAGGGGGGATTCTGTTCCTAATTTTCCGAAAATTTAACCCTCTCGCTGCGCATCCCGCAATTTCCACGGCCAACATGTTGTCCCAAATTTTAAAACTTCGTTAGTTTCTTATGGCTTTACATCAAAATCGTTTAAAGTTTAATTCATTCCGACCTGCATTATCTATTTTTAATCATCACCTGCTAATATCTTTTAAGACGTTTTTTATTTACTTATCATTTCCTGTTCATATCGGCCGGCAATCTCTTTTCTTTTACTAGTTTCATTCGTATTATCGGCATATTACTCGAACCTGCCAACAGATGGCGTGAGGTGTCCAGACAGCCGTCATTACGACGTCACTGAGAACGAAATGCAGCAGAGATAGTTTCTGCGGGGCTGCCGTCAGAATATCAATGAAGAGGCGAAGGATATATAGCTGGTGACTTCGTTTGCTCTTGGCCTTTTTTCTTGTTTTTGTCTTGCCTTGTGCTGTGATGGTGTAGCATTATAAAGCGGTGGTTCTTTTAGAACCAGTTTGTATGCTGGGCATACATGCTCAGTAGTTCCATCATGGAGGCGACATTTTTAAAATAATAGTTCTATTTGTTTAAAGGCCGGAGTAATACCTGCTTCAAAAGCAATGGACGGAGTTTGAACTTTTTCGGCGTGATGGATGTGCGGGGTCGGTTTGTTTTTTCTGGAATTACTGTCCCTGGTTTAAAGTAAGATTTATAAAATTCTTTTGAGTTTCCGTGAATGTGATAGTTGCTGCTGTTAATTGACGAGAGTGTTTTTTTGAGGAATGAGTTGTTATCAGGTAGAGTTAGTCCCTGAGTTGTCTCCTCGGAAGTCAATTGTGCAACAGGTTTTGTTTAATAAAAGTTTTATAGCATTCACGTAGCGGGACAGGCCATGATGGTTAATGACGTTAGACTGGAGTTGCATCTCTTCTATCTTTCTTTGCTTCCAATATAAACTTAACTTCTTTATTGTTCTTATATGAAACGTAGTTTGATAATATCTCTTTTTTCAAGTTTACATTTAATCGTTTCATGTTTTATATTATACTAAAATTTAAGAGATTATAAAGTATTAGCAACTTGTAAATGTAAAGTTAAGTATTTTGGAAATTGTTAAAAGCTATTTAATTGGTAAAAGTTTTTTAGAGATGTTTAAATGTTAGTACCTTCATCCGATGAGTTCCGGTGATCTACATAATCTGTAAAGTTTAGAAATATGGATTAGTTAATATCCAATAGACTGTGATACTTAAAGTTCATTTATTTTTACAAGTGTTATGTTTTAATAAAGTTTATTTGTTTTTAACCACTTTGTATTCATTGAACTTTTCCATACTTTTAGAGCACACACACATTCGTTGCAATTTTCTTTTCAGCCATGTTTACTTTTTAACTCCATCTACTTAATTTGCATATCTAGATCTCTTCACGCTTCATACTGTGTAGCTGCTTAATTTTATCGTCTTAGATTTAGTGGGGATTTTCCTTTTATAAGGAAAATTTCCCTAACAATAGGTTATGGGGACCTTTTAAAGACTATTTCCCTAACATTAGATTATGGGGGACTAGTAGGTTGAGATCGGTAGATTATGCCTTGTTAGGTTTAAGCTCTGGCACGGCCGGTGTATTGTATTATGATGGATGTTAATTAGTTATCTTTCAGTAAATGGTTTGAAAATAGTTTTTAAATAAAGGAGGATATTTTATTGCTTGAATTATTAATGCAGGATTGTTAGTACAACTTTGAAGTGTGGTTTTCGTTGTGTGCTGCGAAGTATTAGTGTCGCCCCATCTTTGAGTCTGAGTTAACCCTAGAGGGGGGGGGGGGCCGACATTTTGGTTTGAAGTTGTTTGGGCAGTAATTAAGTGGGTTTTTCTGATGAATACGTATGTGGTTTTGTTGGTGTTGAAATGTAGAAAAAAAAGGGAGAGTTACATTGAATAAGTTTTAAGTGGTGGATTGGTTTTGCTGTTTAGAGTTAGTTCTGGATTCCCGTAAGTTTTTGTGAATCTTTTGAATGGGCCAGCGTTGTTTTAGAAGTAAGGGTATTATTAAGAATTTCTGGCTTTGGGTTCAGGTTTTTTTCCCCTCTTGCTTTTTCTCCCCCCCCGCTCGTCCATCACGTATGCCGAATTTTTTTTTTCTTTGATATGCGACCACCCTGCTGGACTGCGGAGGATGATTGGCGTGATTCTGCAACTGGCGTCTAGATGTTTCGCTGATGTCAACTTTTGGAATGAAGGTCAGAGGTCTACCCACTAAGAGGTGTTTTCGAGCGTGGCGACCGTTTGTTTTGATACGGCGACCAGTGGAGCGTACCGGGCGATGTCTTTTATTTTCACTAAATTTAAGAACTGTTTAGTTCATATAGACTGGTTTGCAATATTGAGAAGATGGATTGCTCCTAGTGTACCGGACGACGTCATATGTCTTCACTGAATTAAAGAACTGTTGTGTTAGTTCATACAAAGAAAGACTGTGGTCTGCAATATAAAGAAGATGCATTGCTCCTGGCTCCTTATCATTGTTTGTGTTTTAAATTATATGTGTCTCTCTTTCAGGATATCGCGGTGTTTATAAGATTTTTCAGTGGCCGTTCATGGCTCATTTAAAAACATGAATAGAGTGAAGGGAAGGAAAAAAAAAGAGAATGCAGCTGTTAAATGTAATTTTATGATTAAATGATATTTTGGGGGTTTAAACTATAAACGTTTTAATAGGTATGCTTAAGAATTTAGAGATTCTGGGAATTTATTAAATGTAATATAAAGTATAAATGTGATGCTTGGTTGTGCTTCACTAAAGAAATTTACTATGGTAATGTTCACCAAGTATATAGTTATTATTGGATATTGAAATTGTTTAACTGTTAACTTTATATTAATGGTAGTTATAGTATCAGGACTTGTAAGGTGAATCTCTATTTTTAAATGTTAAAAGCAAATGTTTTGGTATAGTAGTTTAAATGAAATTTAAGAAAAAGGCTGCAGAATCTTTTCTTTGTGTTTTACTGGTATGTTGAGTTCATTCCAACTCCGATAATCTTGTTGGACAGGTTGGTTGCTGATTAGTATTTACGTATTAGTATATGAAATGTTTTTTTTCATAGGTGTTTAAATTTGTAGAATTGAACTGTTTTTAATTAGCACTTTTTTTTAGAATAAGAGTTTTTCAGTATAAAGTACAGTGATGTTTTATTACCCTCATTTCCAATGGCGCGGACAATTTAATTCCCGCTGGAATGTGGTTGGACCTCACGTTGGTTCATCCTCCAGGACCCGAGCAGCCTCAGGAAGCGCCTCGCGAGGTGCCATTGTAAATAGCCAGAGTGGTCTGCAGGGGGTAGTGGCCTTCGTGAGTGTTCTGGCCACAGGAAGGCCTTTCGCGGGCATTTTTATTTTATTTCCGTAAGTCCCTTGTTATGATTACTGGAACTGCCACTTTTGTCCCGTCCGTGCTATTGGAAATCGAGCCGTATACTTTGTTTCATGCATAATTGCATTTTTCATTATGCAGCACATTTTTTTCTAACGGGGGGAAATCTTTAATGTCTGTAGCCATTTAAAGAGAGGTTTTTAATAGGTTAGGCTGACGTTAAATGAGAGTTCATGATTATTCCCTTTTATATATCTTTATAAGATTCATATTATACACCTAGATTGCATTGATAGTTATGTGAGATGATCATTTGAATTTGTCATGATTATTTTTATATGCAGTTTTTGAAAAAAAAAAAATTTAGCATTTCTATACATTTAATGGTATTTCAACTTTGTCTTCAAGAGTGTTTTAATTAATGCATGGATACATCTGTTAAAGTTTTAAGACATCAGTAGGTAAATTTTAAAGGTAAAAGTTAAGGGGGGAATGTTTTCCTTTGGTTTCTTTTCTATTAACTTTTGTAGTTACTTAACTTTGAACGAGGCGGTCATGATGGACCACTATCTTTGCCGTTCTTTGCGAGTCGTTTTCCTTGATATATACTACTTTGGAGACTCCCCTGCTTGGGCATTTTTTAGTTTCATTGTGTGTTAAATCATAAATGTTTCGTTGTGATGCTTGTGTGGGGGGGACTTTTTAAGTATGTACTGTGGCAGTGGATGGTGTGATCTGTCATGTCTTACAGTGAAATATTAAATCTTAGGTTTGATACAGGAGTTTTTTTGAGGGGAGAGGCAAAGGAAAAAAAAATGTTTTTTTTGAATTTGAATTATATCTTCTTGGTGTTTAGAAATTAAATGTAAGGTATCAAATGTTTCCTCCTTATCTATATGCAAAAATAGGCGCATGTTTACCAGAAATTGAAATTGACCAATCTTCTATGTTGTAATAATCATGTGAGCATAAAAGGGCATTCATATTTAGCTTAAATATATATATATGATTAACTACCCTTTTGCATGAATAATTGTATTTTAAAGGAAATAGTTAATGGCTTTTTATAAAGTTAAATTTAAATTTTTGTCTAAGAAAAAAAAAAGGTTATCGTACAAACCCTTTGCAGTAGGTCAACTAGTATTGTTGTAAATAACTAGTAATGTAATTTAGTAATTTAGTGTTAGTTAGGTAATTTTTAAAATTAGGTTAGTTATTTAGTAATGTAATTTAGTAATTTAATGTTGGTTAGGTAATTTTTAAAATTAGGTTGGTTATTTAAGGTAGTAATTTAGAATTGTTGACCTATTGTTAAAAGGACTTAGTGTTTTTTTTGCAATTAAAGGGTTTAAGGAAAAAAAAGGGGGGCTTTCTGAAATCTCAACGTGTTTGCTTCTCCCATGATTCAAATTAGTTATATTTATAAATTGTAGATCCCATGTTATAGTAGATCTTGATGTCAAGTATGGAGAGAGGTTACTCACCCTAGTTAATTATGGTATAGACTGGTAAAATTAAATGTAAGGCTTGTAGGAAAGATGTAGAGGGTAACCTTAAATGTAGGTTAAGTTAATTATGTCTCCTTTCCTAAGTTACAAGCGTTTGTCTACAAAGGGGGATGAGTTAGAATGTAAATTTTTTTGTTACTCTCAAAGTTCTTAGCAGTAGCCACAGGGATAGAATTAGTTTTAAAGAAGTAGTATGAAACCCTGTACGGCTTGTTAAAATAAAAACATAGTTTTTAATGTTTTCTTGTGCTTGTGCTCGTTTGATAACTGTTTTCGTTCAATTTTTAGCAGTTATCCTTTCCCATGCATTGCATTTTCTGATCAATCATGCATGTATGGATCTTTTTAATTAGTAGTGGTTACAAATACGATTATTCTAAAGAAGTCCAAGGCCTTGGCAGTTTAAGTATTTTGTAATTATACTACTTTTATCTTGTCTAAAATAGCATTGATAATATAAGGAGCATTTAGTTATATAATAGAATATTATATTTAAAGCACTAAGGGCTAAGAACGTTATTTTTGTATAAAATTAAAATGTGTTTTAGTCAAGTATCTTTTCTATAGTTGTTAAGCTCTGTTTAGAAACAGAAGTAGTGTTAATGAGATGTTTGGGATTATATGGGAATCAAGTGTCAGGTTGAAATGATCCCTGAAGTTGAACTTTGATTCATATTAATCTTGAGGGCAAGTTTATTTTTATTAAAGTAAATGTTTAAAGTTGAGGTTTTTCAGATTATAATATAATTCAGTTGAGCATGAATTTAATGATGTGATATAATGAATTGTATTAAGGTTTAAAGTACATGATATAAGACCCTTATTGTTAAGCTTTGTAAATGCCACATGAAAACTGTTTTTCTTTTTATCTTTTACTATTGACAGTGTATCTTTGTATTATTATAAGTGTTTCAATATATAAACATCGATATTCAAAGACTGAATGGAGGGGCACATTGTTTGAAGACATATAACATATATTGACAAAGTTGTCATTTTTTGTAAAGATATATATATGCATATTAAATAAGTCTGTTTTTTTTATATATATAGTTATGTATGGAACTGTATAAGTGCATATATATTTGTTTTTCAGTTAGAAGAATACTGAATCTGGAGCTCATGGGTGTTGGTTTTATTTATTTTTTTGCCTCCAGTCTTCGTCCTTTCTTGATTGGTGTTTCAGCAGTTGCTATGGTATAAGATCTGGTAATAGTTTTGTTGGTGCTAGTTTGAGGATCATACCTAGTATGGGATTTCATATTCTTTTGTGTAAAGTCCATAAGAGGGGGGGCCATGTTGTCCCAAATTTTAAAACTTCGTTAGTTTCTTATGGCTTTACATCAAAATCGTTTAAAGTTTAATTCATTCCGACCTGCATTATCTATTTTTAATCATCACCTGCTAATATCTTTTAAGACGTTTTTTATTTACTTATCATTTCCTGTTCATATCGGCCGGCAATCTCTTTTCTTTTACTAGTTTCATTCGTATTATCGGCATATTACTCGAACCTGCCAACAGATGGCGTGAGGTGTCCAGACAGCCGTCATTACGACGTCACTGAGAACGAAAGGCAGCAGAGATAGTTTCTGCGGGGCTGCCGTCAGAATATCAATGAAGAGGCGAAGGATATATAGCTGGTGACTTCGTTTGCTCTTGGCCTTTTTTCTTGTTTTTGTCTTGCCTTGTGCTGTGATGGTGTAGCATTATAAAGCGGTGGTTCTTTTAGAACCAGTTTGTATGCTGGGCATACATGCTCAGTAGTTCCATCATGGAGGCGACATTTTTAAAATAATAGTTCTATTTGTTTAAAGGCCGGAGTAATACCTGCTTCAAAAGCAATGGACGGAGTTTGAACTTTTTCGGCGTGATGGATGTGCGGGGTCGGTTTGTTTTTTCTGGAATTACTGTCCCTGGTTTAAAGTAAGATTTATAAAATTCTTTTGAGTTTCCGTGAATGTGATAGTTGCTGCTGTTAATTGACGAGAGTGTTTTTTTGAGGAATGAGTTGTTATCAGGTAGAGTTAGTCCCTGAGTTGTCTCCTCGGAAGTCAATTGTGCAACAGGTTTTGTTTAATAAAAGTTTTATAGCATTCACGTAGCGGGACAGGCCATGATGGTTAATGACGTTAGACTGGAGTTGCATCTCTTCTATCTTTCTTTGCTTCCAATATAAACTTAACTTCTTTATTGTTCTTATATGAAACGTAGTTTGATAATATCTCTTTTTTCAAGTTTACATTTAATCGTTTCATGTTTTATATTATACTAAAATTTAAGAGATTATAAAGTATTAGCAACTTGTAAATGTAAAGTTAAGTATTTTGGAAATTGTTAAAAGCTATTTAATTGGTAAAAGTTTTTTAGAGATGTTTAAATGTTAGTACCTTCATCCGATGAGTTCCGGTGATCTACATAATCTGTAAAGTTTAGAAATATGGATTAGTTAATATCCAATAGACTGTGATACTTAAAGTTCATTTATTTTTACAAGTGTTATGTTTTAATAAAGTTTATTTGTTTTTAACCACTTTGTATTCATTGAACTTTTCCATACTTTTAGAGCACACACACATTCGTTGCAATTTTCTTTTCAGCCATTTTTACTTTTTAACTCCATCTACTTAATTTGCATATCTAGATCTCTTCACGCTTCATACTGTGTAGCTGCTTAATTTTATCGTCTTAGATTTAGTGGGGATTTTCCTTTTATAAGGAAAATTTCCCTAACACAACGTAAAAGCGGCAAAATTTGCGCAACCTGCAATTTCCGCAGCTTTTCTTTGTTTTTAATGATCTAATTCTATTTACAAAGATTTTGTACATATTTGAACTCTAACATATATGCAGATTTGAAATATGTAAATTTTTGAACCTATATTCATAATATACATATATATATATATATATATATATATATATACGCAGTGAGATGGTTAACCCTTAATTGCATAGTGATGTAAATTTCCATCACCTTTTTATTTAATTTTTAATACATAAATTAAGTTCTTACAACCACTATATTTATATAGAAATATTAATTCTCTAAAATTACAAAAATATGCTATTAAATAAAGTTAAAATCTATCTTAAGATTTCTGGTGTCTTATCCTTAATATAAAAATAAAAAACACAATTCTAAAAGAATAATTCATGCAATTAAGGGTTAAGGCATTCGGTTCCAAAAATTAAAAAAATTCACCAATCCGAAAATTCGGATATAAAAATAATCGTGAATTTTGACAAAAAAAGTCGCCATAAAAAATCTATTTTGTCAATCGTTAGCAGGAAATAACTTTTCAATTTCATCAAAGAATCGCGGGATAAACGTAAATTTGGTCAAAGAGCCAAGGAAAAAACGCGAAATTCTTGAAATGACCACGGAAAACGCAGATTTCTTCAAAGGATCGCGTAGAAAATGCGAATTTTGTTAAAAAAAAAAAAAAAACCCTCGAATTTTGTCAAAGGATCGCTAAAAATTCGTTTTATCAAAGAAACGCGAATTTCGTCAAAGGGTCTCGAAAAAACTCACATTTCGTCAAAAGATCGCGGAGAAAAAGTGAATTTCTTCAAAGAATCACGGAAAAAGCTAATTTCGTAAAAGAATCTCTTAAAAAACGTGATTTTCGTCAAAGGATCGCGGACAAAACGAGAATTTTGTCAAAGTGTCGCAGGAAAAAAAAACACGAATTTTATCAAAGGGCTACAAAATTACCCTAATTTCGTCAAAAGGTTGCAGAAAAAATGTAAATTTCGTCAAAGGGCAATGAGAGAAATGCGAATTTCATCAAACGGCTACAGAAAAACGCGAATTTTATAAAAGCGCTGCAAAAACATGCAAATTTCATCAAAGAGTCGTGGAAGAAATGCGAATTTTATCAAAGAGTTGTGGAAAAATACAGTGGTTGCTTTAGAAAACAGCACACATGCCTATGTTTATAGTTTTAGGTATAGTTTTTAATCTGAAATAATATACCAAACTAACTTTTGAAGAAAACGGGTTAACCCAAACCCAACTTGCAGGGATGTACACTCAGCCTGAAATCGACCCGTATCGAAAACAGCTAACCCGACCTGATAATTAGTGCCAGGAGGAAATTCCCCCCGCACCCTCTCTGCTGTAACATCTCAGATTTTTTTTTTTTTTTTTGCTGAGAATCACCCCTGATCAGGAGTTTTTTTTATTTTTTTTACTGCGATTCTTAATTTTTGTTTAAAATAGCAACGACAGACGGCGCTGCAAGCAATAGGCGCTAAATAGGTGCCAAATTTAACAACTAATGTTTGCAGCACAATATATCGCTGCTATTGTAAAGTAAAATCAAGAATCGCACTGAAAAATCACCTGGCATCTTACATAATCTTCCTGCAAGATTTTTTTAAATTGCTGTCACCATTTGCAAGTTGAATTTTAAAATCAGTCAGTCCATTTTAAGACACCCGATATGTTTTTTAACAAGTTTCAAAGCATTCTTTAGTGAATTACAACTGATCTTAGCTATAGAGAGGCAAGCAGTCTTATACAAATTAGTATTTTTTACATAATCCTGAAGATTAAAAAGTATTATTAAATAATTGTTTGGGCGTGCCGTTATGGAGCTTTTACTGTATGTAGTTTTTATCTTAAAAAATATTTAGACTCTTTTCAAAATTAGGGTTGGCCCGAATTCTTCTCGTTAGAGTGAAAACCCAATCTGAAACTGATCCAAACCCGAAATAATGTATGTCAATCTGCCCGAAACCAAACGCGCTAGACGCAGCTAAAAAGTAGAAGTCAACCCGACCCGCAGCAGAAAAGTAGAAGTCAACCGGACCTAGACCCGACCTGCAGCAAAAAAGTAGATGTTAACCCGACCCACAGCAAAAAGTAGAAGTCAACCGGACTCAAACGTGACCCACAGCAAAAAATAGAAGTTAACCGGACCCAAACGCGACCCACAGCAAAAAAGTATAAGTTAATACGACCAGCAGCAAAAAACAGAAGTCAACCGGACCCAAACCCGACCTGCAGCAAAAAGTAGAAGTAACACGACCCGGAGTGAAAAAAATGAGCCCCGACCCGCTCATCAGATTGGAGTCTCCAAATTTCCAAAATCGCCCCCCCCCCCCCTTGGACTCTCCAGATCCGCCCTTGAGCAAAGGGAATCTCTATGAATGATTATTTATTGTTACAATGAAGTAACAAAAAGAGCAGAAAAAAATAAGAATCATGCTGAAATATGGAAGATTCTCACCCCTGTATTTATCTTTACTTCAAAATTAATGATTTTTTTAAAAAAAAATCTGAATTATAAGCCAATTTTAAATGTAAACGTTTTTGCTTTTGAAAAAAGGGTGATTTCAGGATTTTACAATAGTTTATTTTTGGTAATCAAATAAGATACAAACCTTCTACAAATAAAACAAAACATAATATTAAAGTTATAATCTCAGGAAAGAACTTCAAAACACAAAGAACAAAATACCTTTAAAAATGCAGTTTTGTAGTCATGAAGACACATTTCAGAGCAGAAATCCTTTTTCTGATGATCAACTGTAAGACAGTACTTCAGATCTTTTTTTTCAGAGCACCAGGCACAACATGGTTTGGTCCGACCCTTGCCAGATCCTGAAATTGAACCACAAAATGCATATATAGCATATTTGCAAATATTAAAATCCATTAAGATTGCTCCTTTGATTTATAAAAGTTTAAGGTGAAAACACATTTTGTAACAGAAGAAAATAAATTCAAAATATTTACACTTTTGTGCATTTGAAAGTGTAATGATTATGTAGCAATTCGAAATCAATGTTTTTAAAACTACTGAAAATAAAAGTTTCCTATTCTTTTAACAAAATATATAATTTAAGTGTGTAGAATGTGTAGATGACCTGTAGGTAATAGCTGTTTAGTAAGAATTTTTAAATTTTGAACTTTATATTTATTATAACAAAAATGTTTAATTCTATGTGTAAAGTTAAGTAAAATATTAACATAAGCTGATTTTTGCAAACAAAATTTATAATGGATGAATAAATTTACATTATTATTACGCTTATTGTAAATGTCCAAGATAAGATAGTTTTCTTCATTTATAGTTATATTTAAATCAAGGAAGTTAATGGCATTATTTGCAACATCATTTTCACTTGTGATAACATACAGGCAATCAAGGCGTAATCTGGCGGGGGCAAGGGGGGGCATATGCCCCCCCAGTTTTTTAAGAGCAGAGGCAAGACATGTATTTTGCCCCTCCAGTTTTTTGTTTTGTTTTCAAATTTCTGTATTTCTTTTTTCGCTTTTTTTACCCCTTTAGTTTAATAATTTATATTACTATCTTGGGTTTGAACTAGAATTAGACACAGCAAAATCAAAACAGCCAGAATTAATGTTTTCACGTTGACATAAGTAATTTTTCTTTTGTCTTGACAAAACCTTCTGCTTTAATAACAGTTCAAGAGATTTTTTCCCCCCTCCCTTTTTTTTCTTTTTGTACAAAGTAGAAAACTTATTTTCCTCTTCATTTTCAGGGAAGTTTTTTTTTTTTTTTGGGGGGGGGGGGGTGCATGTGTGGGAAGAGGTGGGAATAGATATCACGATTACTGTGTCTTGACTCTGACCATTGTCCTTTTTTGTAAGATAATATAAGCACAAAACAAGAACTTCCTGGTCCTCAGGGCTCTCGACTATAGTGACGCTCCTTGAATATACTCATAGCGTCAGTCCAGTACTGGTGAGCTGAGGAAATTCTCATGGCGTCTGGATATACAGATGCACACACATTCCGTTTTCTTGCGTACATACAGGGACTAGAGTCTTGCACATGTCGCATTGTACCCGGTTGTATCCTTAGGCATAATCTGGTGAGGGCAAGTGGGGATCACATATCCCCTAGTTTTTCAGGAACAGGGCAAATTCCTTTTACCCCTACAGTTTTTGTATCGCTTTGTAGTTAAAGCCCAGCTTTGTATTTCAATTTTTTTTTTTTAATTTAACCATTTATATGCTATTTTGCACACGAACTGGCATAAGCATTGGATAATTCAAAATAACCAGAATTAACGTCTTCACGTTCATAGAAGTAATTTCTGATGCAGTAGTCAAAGCTCAAGTAAGAATATTTCCTCTGCTCTATTTTTCAGAAAAGCGGAACTATTTTTCCTTTTTTTATTTTCATAGAACTATTTAAATGCACATGTGGGATAGATCTCTTGATTACTATCTTTTGATTCTGACTATTGTCATTAGGGTTTCCTTCATCTGACGAAACCCTATTCGTCTCACTCGTCTGTCTGTCTGTCTGTCACATTGCCCGTAACTATATATGTTGGAGACTTGAAATTTTGCATACTTATAGCTGAATACCTCACATCAAACGACAAATCGTAAAAATTTGAAAAAGTAATAATTAATGGACGTTGTTAATTAAAAAAAACCCCAATTACAAGATCTGAAAGGCATTCATGATTCAACAAAAGCATAATTTTTTTAAATCGAATTATAAAAACTATCTCTTCCATCGATTAAAACCAGGTGTCATTTTAACGGCAGATAAGGACTAGCGATTGCTTTAAGGCGCTTTTATTTCTTTTCTACTCATCCCAGAAATTCGAAATTAGTACCACAAGATGGGGAAAAAAATCAGCTTTCAGAAATTCTAAAAATTATCTCGATCGTACCATAAAAACTTTGAAATTCGTTAAAAATCGAGAAAAAAATCTTTTATTTTCCTTCATTTGTGAAGGCGACAGATGTCTGATGAATTGAATTTTCGGCGATAACCAGAGAATATAAAACAGGTGCGGTCTTGCGGTCAGAAACAGACTCAGAATTCAGAATTTTTATATAAGACCAAATTTAAATATCGATTTTCGAGCTATGATTTTTATGCCATCCGACGTAAAATTTCTTTCTCTTTCAGAATATGTCTTTATTTTTTAATTTCGATAATCAGAAGCGAAGATAATTAATTTTTTGGTAATTAAAACCAGAATTGCATTTTTTGCAAGGCAGGCCAAGTGACACGGAAAGAAAAAGAGTTACATTTTTACCCGGTAGCAAAGAGCGCATGACGTGCGTCACAGATTTATTTTGGACCTTGCAGATAAATTTGCCAACTTGAAAAAAAAAGTATTTCCTTTAAAAAAAAAAATAATAATAATAATTACGAAAATTCTGACAAAAAATATCGTGAATTTGACAAATGGTCGCAAAAAAATCGGTAATTTATAGCCAAAGGGTCGCTGCAAAAACACAAATTTCGTCAAAAGATCCTGGACATAAACATGAATTCCGTCCTATGGTTGTCGAAAAAATACAAATTTCTGTCACAGGATCGCGGAAAAACGCGAATTTAGTCAAAGGATTGCGGAAAGAACCTGAATTTAGTCAAACGATTGTGGGGAAAATGCAAATTTAGTCAAACGATCGCAAAAAAAAAAAAAAATTATGTCAAATGATCGTGAAAAAATGCAAATTTATGTCAAAGGATTGAGGAAAAAAACGCGGAATTTCGTTAAAAGATCACAAAAACCGTAAATTTCTGCCAAAAGATCGCTGTTTAAACTTGAATTTTATCCAAAAATTCCAGAAAAAACATGAATTTCGTTCCATGGGCGCGGGGGAAAAAGCAAATTTCTGTCACAAAATCGCAGAAAAGGCTTGAATTTCGTCAAAGGATCGAGGAATAAACACGAATTTAGTCAAACGATCGCGAAAAAGAAAAGAAAATTTAGTCAAACAATCACGAAAAAACGCAAATTTCTCTAAAAGGATTGCGGAAAAATGCAGAATTTCGTCATACGATCGCGAAAAACGCAAATTTCTGCCAAAGGATTGCTGTAAAATCGCGAATTTCGTCAAAAAATCTCGGGAAAAACGTGAATTTTCGCAAAAAAAAACGCAAATGTCTCTCACAGGATCGCGGAAAAACACGAATTCCGTCAAAAGATCGAGGAAAGGGTACAAATTTAGTCAAATGATCGCGAGAAAACGCAAATTTCTGTCAAAAGATCGCGGAAAACGCGAAATTTCATCATAAGATCGCGAAAAATGCAATTTTCTGCCAAAGGATCGCGGTAAAAACTCAAATTTCGTCAAAAGGATGCCTGATGGATGTACAGAATTCCTACATTTTAACTTAGTTTATTTCTGACTCCTACTCTTCACTGTAAAAAAAAAAAAAAACGGACTAAAATACACAAATACTGCTGGCAATCTAGACGCCAGTACTATTTGCGTTTTTTAACGGAACTTTTTACTGCTAAATTACAGAAAATTTTCCGTTAAATTCCAAAAAAATGGAAAATTTTCTGTAATTTAGCAGTAAAAAATTCCGTTAAAAAGCGTAAATAGTACTGGCGTCTAGATTGCCAGTAGTAATTGTGTATTTTAGTCCATTTTTTTTACAGTGTTGTAATGATAAATTCTTATCATTAAATGTAATATATATATTTTTTTTTCAGTTAAAGAAAAAAATAAAGCTCTGTTCTCTTAATATATCTCTTATTATATATGAAAGATCTGATAAGATATCTGTGAAATAGATAATCAATGTGGTCACTATTTTCCTTATGTGTTATTCTATGCCATTATTATGCAAGTATCTAAAAGTGTGCTGGAATAGTATTTGTTCTCGAGTATATGAACCATGTTACATATTCATTATTATTTAATTCTTCATAAAATAGTAATTTTTGCTATTTACTTATTTAGGTTAATATTATAGTTGGAATATAGTTCTATTTATTTATAGTATTAATCAGTAAGAACCCTATTTATTTTAACACTTATGATGTTTGTACATAATCGGAGTACAGATTTTTTTTAACTATTTGATTTTACAAATTTGGTTCTTTCGCATCCGGATGCTATTTCGTACGCTGATTCGTAAAATCTAAATTTAAAAAAAAATCGGACCACAACTTTCCGGTTTATGAAAAAATCAATTTTTAAACATAAAAGGGATGCTTTTTCGTACAGACAATTGACAGGAATTTGTTAAAATTACGAAAACTAAAGAACCGATCGATTTTAAACTTTGACATAGTTCATAACACATAATAAGAATTTTATGAGTTTAAGGTGAGCTGAATTTGTGTGTGTGTGTGTGTGTGGGGGGGGGGGAGCAAACAAGGGCCCCGTGAAAAAAAATGGCTAATCTGATTTTTTTTAAAAACTTTACGCATTTGGTTACGTCTATTTATTAATTACATGCATTATCATTTAGCTTTTTTTACCGTTTATTTGTTAGCTCCCTGACTATCAAAGCTTGATAGCTAATATGCCCGCATGTTCTGTATGTACGTGACGCGATAATTCTTGATAGAAATATCCGTTTTGTTTTAAAGTTTGCATAATATATAAAAAATTGAAATATGGGAGTGGATAATTTTCAGGGGGACGCATTCCTAAATATAATAGTGCTGCCATTTATGCAAGGAATTATTAATTTTCTATTAACAATTTTGATTTGTTAATTTAAGGATAAAGTGTTTTGAAAGAGATAATAAACGAAATCCTCTGCACGATCTGCGATCACACTTACCCACTTGTTTTGTTTAGGATAAAATAATGCATAATTGATGATTTTTTTATGGTTTTCTGGCTGGTTTTCTCCTTATGTCCGGAAATTCGGTTCAAAACACCAATTGATAATATTTTCTGAAAGATCATTTACGTTTACCAAAGAATGGAAAACGTATTTCGATTACATAGTTTCTGAATAACATCATCTGCCTATTCCATGCTTTTCCGAATGAAAATAAATGAAAACTTGTGTCATAAAGTTGACTCTTTGGATTTGAGACCAGCCTTAAGTACAATTGAAGAATATGGTAAAAAAGAAAATATGCTTTAGATAAATCGAAGCAGAAAACTTGACATTTTTTTCTTCATTCTTCCATCAAAATACTATAAATTAAATAAAATTTTGTATTTAATACTGTGAAAGTAAAAACATTACATAAAAATACTGAATATTTTTATTTAGGTCTTTAAGGGGAGCCCACTTTGAAAATGTGAAAAATTAAAAAAATTCGAATTAAAATAAACATTAAAATCAGTGTTTAATTTAAATTTTTGTATTGCTAAATTATCTGGATTCATCTTAAACCAGAATGAGTGGGATCGTATCAAAAGTGTTTTTCGCTAAGAATGGCGGTTGACTTTCAGAATGTTTCTCTGATAATGGTTCTGAACTCCGTATTAATTACTTTTCCCACACTACATTTAAGGTTGTTTCAGAGCTTTGATAGTCAAGAACGAAAAGAATGGAAAAAACGAGTTATCTGGAATTTCCCTGGAAACTAGTGATGGTGACTATAACAGTTTACCGCCAGTTGAAAAAAAAATGAACTATTAATGTTACTAGATTTAAACAGCTCTAAAATCTAACCGATGATTAAGATGTCGCATACGAATTATTTTTTCAATCAATCCCTTTCAAATTTCTCCTGTATGCTAATTTTGTTTTTTTCCCCTTAATAAATGTGTATCAGTATGAAAAAGAAGAAATAATTATCAAATGAATTATTAAGGGGAAATGTCAAAAAAGCTCGCCCAATTTGAGGACAATCTATACTAATAAAAAAAAGTTTCGCTTTGTGTGTGTGTGTGTGTCTGCATGTATGCGATAGCTAACAAAATCTAGCGTAAGTACGAAGCTGACAATTTTTGTGAAAGTAGCCCAAAGTCTCTTCTGATGCACCGCAGATTCAGAATTTTAAAATTCTAATAATTAGTTGAGTTATAAATTAAAATTCGCAAATCACTCTCATTAGTAACTCATCTCGGCCCTTGCGAAAGGGAAAAAGTGATGGTGCATATGCACAAAAGCCTTATTTATACATCGAGAGAAAATGAAGTTCGAAAAGAAGGAATTTTGGGAGTATTTTGTCATTATTTATTAACTTACATCAGTCAAACTGCTTAGTAAAGTTAAAAACGGATGACATATTCTATAAGATCCTACTCTTATGTCTCAAATTCCGCAATCAATTGAAAAAAAAATATCACAGTTAATGCTTTGAATTTTTTTTCCAAAAAGGCTCGGTTTTTCTGTGCTGTTGCAGCGCCCCTCGAGGACGCAATTTTAGAGGTACCGACAAATTAAAAATGTGCTCTCAAAACTAAAACCTTCTAATCGATGGTTTTAAAAAATATGAATTTTAACCTTTTCAAATACACTGGCAAACTCAGGTCACTTCGCGTTTTATGGAGACGATATTTTTTTAACCCTAAAAGTAATAAAATGTCCATACTTTAACACACTTTACTTTTTACTGTACACACCATACTTTTTTTTTCTGTTTAGAGCATCTCTATAGACCAGATTTACATAGCCTACAAAATTTTTGAAACATTCGGACGGGTATAAAATATTTTTTACAAGATAAAATATGTGAAAAATTTGAAGGAAATAAAAAATCTGAGTGTTTCGTCATGGTTTCGCCCCTTTAGGGCACAATTTTAGAGGTACCGACAAACCAAAAATACGTTCTTAAAGGTGAAACATTCTTCTAATCGATGTTATAATAGGCTTTTAAAAATAAGAATTTTAATCCTTTCAAATACACCGGCACGGAGGTCACTTTGCGCCAAACGGTGACGATATTTTTTCTATGCTAAAAGTAACTAAACGTGCGTATTTTAACAGAAACTTTTTGGAGCATTTGGATAGACCAGATTTACGTCACCTGCAAAAATTTCAAAACGTTCGGACGAGTATAAATATTTTTATAAACTAAAATATATGAAAATATCTACTAAATCAGTAAAAACCTGTGTGTTTTTGCGTGGTAAAAAAAAAGACGTCTTAATTTAAGTGTATGTGTGCGGTGATAGGGAGGGAGGGTATAAATATTTTTTAAAAAATGGCCTTAAAATTTTTGCCCCCCCCCCCCCCCCCCCCAGTCTTAGAGCCCAAGTTACACCTATGCAGGCAATAAATAAGTCAATAGACATATGATACAAAAACCAATAAATAACACCAATGTACTGGTAGAAAAAAGAGAGTTACTAAATTATTTCTTTCATAATAATAAAGATATAAATCTGCTAAAATGTTAGATGCTTTACACCCTTGTGATAAACCTATATACAGTCGAGTCTCTCAATAATGAACTTCCATATAATGAATTTCTCTATATAATTGATATTTAGTAGGAACAGTCACCTTTCTCGTGGTTAGTTTAATCTCCATTCTCCATATAACAAAATTTTTCAGAAAGTTTTCTTCATTTGTTCAGAAAAAGCTTCAAAACTACATGGAATCAATTTTTCTTCACTGATTCCTGGTTTATCTTTCAAAACTGAGTACCTCTACCTTATTCTTTATGACCAACAAATACATTCATTTCTCCCTCTGATCCAACACCCTTCTTGACACAGTGTCTATTGGACTGTTGCACTGTCATGCCTGCCTTTGTTCAATTCAACAAAGATGAGCATGCATTCTTGGAAAAGAGTGAAACATTTTCTTGCACTTGGAGTTTTTAACAAATGTCACAAAGTGTTGCAAAATATTAAACGATTCCATGGTCACCTTGAAATTTTTTGTTGTTGTTTGGTTTGGTCAGTGGGCCAGAGATAAGGGTATGATCAGGGTGGATTTTTGAATATGTTTTCATCTACACAAACTGAACCTTGCTATCCTTACAGTTTAGAGGGGATGTTTGTTAGTTGTAGCAATTTGGAGCATTCTTTAGTGTAAGAAGTCGTTTGAAAGAAGAATTTTTATTGAACTTTGTCTGTACAAGTATGGTCTTTTACTGAATCTGCAAAAAATGGCTCCTAGAAAGTGCGTAACTCTCTCTGATAAAGTGAAGCTTTTAAAAGAAACCAATAAGGGAATAAAAAAAAAAGATGTAGCAAAAAGTTTAGGATTTCAGCAAGCAGTCTGTAGGCAATCATAAAAATTTGGGAGTCAATTACCAGAAACAAATACGAGGACCTTGGCCCAGTGTGAAAAACAAAAAGGACATGCCAGTATGAGGACATAGATGAAGCAATGCTTAAGGGTCCTGTCCCTGCCGGCGAAGACACTCATGAGCTAATGCTAATCCTATGGGGAGGGATT
The DNA here is from genome assembly GCA_963932465.1 of Maratus speciosus. NCBI lineage: Eukaryota > Metazoa > Arthropoda > Arachnida > Araneae > Salticidae > Maratus > Maratus speciosus. Next base: position 397,197,302 of record OZ010796.1, on the reverse strand, counting down.
TTTCTAATATCTCGTTTGCATTTCGACATTTTTAAGTAATTGTTTTTGCATTGGATAGCCGAGGTCCGTCTCTACAGCGCACCGTGGTTACTTTTTCGATTTTGGTTGCAGATATTTTTTAGAATGACACTTTCATTTTCAGAACCGGTTTTGAAAATGAAAGTAACTTTATTAAAAATATCTGCGATCAAAATCGAAAAAGTAACCAAGGTGCACCGTAGAGACGGACCTCGGCTATCCAATGCAAAAAAAATTATTAAAAAATGTCAAAATGCAAACAAGATATTAGAAAAATCCCTCCCCATAGGATTAGCATTAGCTCGTGAGTGTCTTTGCCGGCAGGGACAGGACCCTTAAGTAGATTAGAGGGATAAGGGACTAGAATTTACCACTTTTGGAACCAATGATCTTAGTAAAGGCTCCAGAATATGCTTCATCTTTGGGACACTTTGAATTCTAAGACAGTGTTAGTTGGCTAGAAAAGTTCAAGAGAAAACGTGGGTTATTCCAGAAAACTGTCTGTGGTAAAAATGCAGTTGCTCCAGTGACAGTATGCGAGAATTGAAGTCTTAAAATACTGGAAATACTGAAAGAATTTTCTCCTGAGAACATTTTCAACACTGGCAAAACCAGGATGTTTTACAACTGCCTTCCAAAGAAAAATGGCATTTAATGAAAATTGCTTCGGCAGCAAACACAGCAAAGAAAAGATTTCTTGTTCTTTTGTGTGCTAACAAGACATGGAAAGAAAATTTAAAGATCACTGGCAAAAGTAAATCTCCTCAGTGTTTTAAAAGAGTGAAGTCTTTTGAAGTGGACTATGATTTTAATAAATCATAGGTCCAGGACCACTGAAATTTTTGACAAATGGTTAAAAGTACTTGACAAGCAAATGAGAAAACAATGCCAAAAAAAAAAAAAATGCTTTGTTTGTTGGCAATTGTCCAGCTCACTCACAAAACTGAGGAGAGAAACTCCAAAACGTCAGAAGTCAATTTCTTACTATCCAATTCATCATCAAGCATTACTCCCATGGACCTCAGAGTAATATAAAACCTAAAGGTGCATTACAAGAAAAAAATTCTTAAAGAACTGATCATAGCTACTAAAAAAAACTGATTTCATCCAAGACGTCATTAACCTTAGATAGGGTATTGCAGAACTTTATAAAGCTTAAAATTTGATGAAAAATGATTTACAAATGTTTAAAAAAGGCAAGCTTTTCTGACCTGGAGGATTCTATGGATTCTGATGATGACAAGGACATGACTCTAGAACTCTTGAAAGAGAAATGGAGAATAATTAAGGAATGTGGAATTGTCAAAAAAATGTTGCTCTCTCTGATTTATTGGAGGTGGATGACAATCTCACTGTTGCACAGTATCACACTGATAGTGACATTTTAAACAGTATTCTGAACAATGATTGTGAGAACATCAGTGAGTGTGAAAGTGAAAACTTACAACAAGAAAAATAAACCTATCACGAAGTGAAATGAGAAAGTCCTTTGATGCTATAAGGAGAGGACTTCAAATGGAGGAAAATGTTCCCTATTCAACTCTGCATTCCTTGTTAAAGTGAGAATTTTTTTATGAGAGTGTAAAAGTTTTTAAATCAAAACAACCAAAAATTACAGATTTCTTCATCTAAAACAGATGTCAGGTTTCCTTATGCGTTTTTCTATTATACTTTCATATAAATGTTTTTTCCATTTTGAAACCTTTTAAATAATTAAAAAATACAATATCAAGTTAATATTTAGAGATAAACATTTCAAAATCTTAATTAAACACATAAAAAGCATTTTTTTTCTTCTAAATTTACCCATTAAATAGAAATATTTATGTCATTTCCTATATAATGAATTTTGTTATATAATGACTCGACTGTATTGTTTATAAATAGCGTCACTAAATAGTATAATGTAATAATGATACAGTATGAATCTAGTTAATGTTTTGAAATAAGAAATTGAAATAGGAGAGTGTAATTTTAGAACTAATTCAGTATATTTATATACTTGACAACCTTCAGAGTATATTTAAATAATAAAAACCTACTTGGAACCAAAAAAATTATTTAATTATATGTGGCTTGCTTTTATGTGATAAGTCATTTGAAATCTATGTGATTTCATTCATTAAATAAAATTTCTGGTTCAAAAATGGTTATTTGAATGGAAGTTCAAATTAAATGGAAAAGTTGCCAAATATGTATTTGTTCAAACAAGTCACATTTTATCCAAACTTTACCATTGCTCTCCAGATTTTTTTTGTTATTACTGGTATGGCTATTATATCTTCGGCAGTCCACTTCTTTTTTAAACTTAAAACTATTAAAAACTAACGATGCACCATGTTGGTGCAAGACAACTGATATCTTATGTTCTTATTTTATATACTTGTAACATTATATGTTTCTTATTTTGTACAAAGAAGAAATAACTAAAGTGAATTCTTTTCAAGATTGAACCAAACGTAGTTGATATTTATAGCAAAAATATTGTAAAACTTCTAAATAACAGACACCTCAGGAGCACGGAATTTTTTTGCTATTCAGAAGTAAAAACATACATGTTGGAAATTGAAAAAAATTTCAGAAAATAGGCGTGTGATATTTCTGAATATCCATTTTTAGGGTTTCGTTCATCTGACGAAACCCTATTCGTCTCACTCCTTTGTCTGTCTGTCTGTCTGTCCATCACAGAGCCCGTTCTCAGAAACTATACATGTTAGAGACTTGAAATTTTGGGTACTTATAGTTGATCACCTCACATCAAACAACACATCATAAAATTTTGAAAAAGTTGGTAATTAACTGAATTACGGGCTAATTAACTTCTAAAATTAACCAATTTACCTTTTTAACGCAGGTTCAAACGGACCTTCTCCAAATCATCCATGTTTCTCCTAAGGGTTGCCAGTAAAATCAGCCGATGCACGGTTACCACAGAGGAAATTAAGCCGAAAAATGAAATGGACATTTTAAAGCAAAATCGCATATCAGAAAATATTGGTTCGAGAAATTTGTAAATGGAATAGACAGACGTGGAAAAAAATCTACTTTAATTTGGTATAAAGTTCACATTTCTGCGTTGTGTATAAGTTAAAATATCCACTAAAAATTGATTGATAAAAATTTAATTTCTTTAATTGGAAAGACAAGGAAAAAAGATTTCAATTCGGCAGGAAAGCAGGTAGACATGACGACGCTGCGGTTTTCCATAATAACATATTTTAATACGAAATTTTAACTTTTAAATATTAAATTTTTTGGCATCCTGATGTAAAATTTCTTGCTGATTTCATTGATACCCATATCTAAGTCCTATCTTAATTACAAGCTGAAATATTAATTATTATTTAATTAATCGGTTTATTGCTATCAAATACATCGATTAAAATGGAGACACGTGCTTTTTTAACCACAAATTAACTTAAATTAGGAAATCTAATAATTTGCATGGGGTTTTTGAACAGCGCTATGAGATAAGTATAACCCATTCATCATCAGAAAGTTTACAAGTATTCATACCACTATTTTCGAATAGTAATTTCAGGAAATACCTTGAATTATTGGTTAAGACCGCCACTCGATCTGTTTGAAACTTTAAGATAGTTTATAACACATAAGAAAAAGTGTAAAAAAGAATGGAGTATGATATTTCGAGGAGGGGGGGAGCTAGAATTATTTTTAAAATCTTAGCGCAGCAAATGTTTTAAATTCTTGTTTAAGACCGCCACCATCCTGACCCATGTATCAACGGAAAGATTGCGTAAAGGAGTTTCGTTCAAATATGCTTTTGTTAAGAATAGAGTGCATTTCCTGGTGGTGGAATGTGGAACTAACATAACGCGATTTTGTTAAAATTAGGAAATCTAACAAGTCGATCTGTTTGAAACTTTAAGATATTTTATAACACATAAGAAAAAGTGTAAAAAAGAATGACACATGAAATTCCGGGGAGGGGGGCGGGGCTAGATTTCTATTTAAAAAATTAGTGTTTCTGATCACTTTAGGTGCCTTTTTTGAGGGAGTCCTGTAGGGCTGGATTATTTATCAATATATCGACAAATATTGATATGTTTTAATTGTCACAATAACAATATCCAAACTCTGCCTCTGATGATATATCCCAATATCGATATCAAAGTTCTGAGTCTACGAATACATCCCAAGAAATATTTTTTATTTCCATACCGTGACATTAAACCATGAAAAAAAGTGCAAAATATCCTGTACCAATATCTCAATACCTTCTCAAATCCTTACTTTAGCGAACGCAATTATTCAACACCCCGCTCTATTCAGAGCAGAATATCCCCTTCCAGTGATTATTTCTGTTTGTTCATATCCAAACATATCCCAATACGTATCGCAATACCTTCTCAAATCCTTACTTCAAAGCCCCACTCTATTCAGAGCAGAATATCCCCCTTCAGTGATTATCTCTGTTTGTTCATATCCCAATACGTTATCTACATTTGCTGTTATTAACCGCATATTTTGTTGCTTGTTCGTTACTGAATAAAACTCCTTGCTTGTTCGTTACTGAATAAAGCTGTTATTGTATGTGTTTAATTCCGCGGCTGCTATTGGTGTAGACCTATTCATATGTATCAAGGCTTTGATATATCACCAGCTAAAATATGTGCGGAGTAAAGAATATTATTGTAGCTTAACAGCTGAAAAGCTTGGCTCGAGAAAAACCAATCAGCAGGGCCGGCCCAAGGACATTTTGGCGCCCGTGCGAGCACCCATCGCCCCCCCCCCCCCCTCACACACACACAAGAAAAATTGCTTGACATATAGTCTTAATTTTTTTAAATATTCGTACTTTTTATTCATACTATTACTAATTATTTAAGATATTAATTTAAAGTGTTTCAAAAACAGATAAAGGATTCTAAATTTAATTCCATCTTTGAGTTTGTATTTGGTAAATTGTAAAATCAGTGAAATTTCAATTTTACAGTATTTATCAAATGTGTAAAATTACGATACAAAAGTAAAACACAAGGGCCTTTGCTCCACCCTTTTGAAAAAAATTCGTCATCGTAGATGATTTAAAAAAAGGGGGGAGGGGTAAAATTTACTTTTTACGCTTAATTTTAAATAATAAATCACTAAGAGAAAAATTGCGCTTGGGTATAAGTCTATCTATATAATAAAAAGGCTTAGAACAATATTATCCCAAAGAAACCTTACCCCTAAGCAGATTTCGTTCTTCCAGTACTTAAGGTGCAAATTATTTCACAAAATAATGAAGAATCTCTGTAATGTTGAATAGAATTTTCTTTCGGTTTAGACAAACTTTGACTACTCAGTATCAAATACATAATCTGATTTCAAAAAAGTATTTTTTTTTCATTTCAGTTAAATTTCCAGCAATTTTTATTTTTAAATTAACAAAATTTGGTTAAAATTTCATTTGTTTTAATTGTATTGCGAAATATTTATTGTGTAATGGGCTTTATAGGGATTATACAACCCTTGGTAAAAAGTTTCTGATCAATGTTATCATGTTTATGATTTTTGCATTTCGAAGCATATATTTTGCGATTCATGAGCATAGGGGCGTTTTGCAATATGCTAAATAAAAGAACACATATTAAAATATAAATGAAAAGTGAATTCAATATAATAATCATATAATTTATAATTATACTGCAGGTGAAAACGTTTTCTTGTGAGAAAAAATATCCGATCAAGACGGAAGTTGGAAAATAGTAATCGATCACTGAGGAAACAAGTTTTAAATTTGCATCTGCACATGTGTACAATATCTGAATCCTATTTAACAGAAAAAATCTTTCAGCTGCGAGATCAAAAGCAACCCTGAAGTGCTGGACAATGGCTCGTGTGATAAGCCTATCTCACAATTTAAAAATCCACATGATTAAATTGTTGCAAGAGGAAAATTCACAAAGGAAAGTGACTGCTATATTAAATTGTGCTCAAAGTATGATATGCGATATTTGGAAAAAATATGTGTTGACTAACAGCATGGAAAATTTACCTCGAAGTGGACGCCCGCGAATGACAACGCCTAGGAAGGACAGAAAACTTGTGGGAAAAAAATGAAAAGAAAGCAGCGAGCAACCTCAAAACAACTCAATGTCGAATGGTCTAAGTATAACGTAAAGGTATGTGACCATACAGTTCATATTTGTCTAAATGCAATAGCAATAGGATTTAAATTCTGCAAAACTAAAACGAAACCTTACTCGACAAAGAAGCATAGAAAAGAGCGCTTGTAATGGTGTAAAAAACGTGTATAGTGGTCACTTGATAAATGGAATAAAGTTATTTTTAGCGATGAATCTTACATATTTCTCGGAACAGATGATGACTGTGGAACATTTGTTTGGAGGAGAGTTGATGAAAAGTTCAATAAGTGTGTCAATACGAGGACTAAATTTTCAGCTGCATTTACAGTTTGGAGATGTATGACATCACAAGGCATCGGCAAGTTGTGTATTGTGTTACGTACAGTAAACTCTGAAGTTTACATTGACATTTTGTAGAATTTTTTTATTCCCAGCATCGATCAATGGTTCGGGGATCAAAATGACTTCTTATTTCAAGATGACAACGCAGCTCCCCATCGCACCAAATCAGTGAAGAAATTTCTACAAAATGTAGGTAATAATCCAATTAAAACCATGACTTGGCCGCCCAATAGTCCGGATCTTAATCCCATCAAAAATCTGTGGAAAATATTAAAAAGATAAATTGATTTTCGAAGGATCACAAATGCCATAAAACTATGTAGAGCTATAAGGGAATGCTGGTGTGAAATTGCTCCCGAAGAGTGTAATAAGTTTATTGAGTCCATTCCATGAAAAATTTTGGCTGTCATCCGAGCTAAAGGGGAGTTACTAAATATTGATTACAGTGATCGGTTATTTTTTTTTCAAATCAAAGCGTGATTGGATAATTTTTTCTTTGGTGTTTAAATTTCAATCACCATTTTTCTGTTTACAAATCTATGTATAATGATTTTTCTTTATTGCATATTGTTGTTCATTATATATAATACAAATGTATTATCACTAATAATTGTTTAATTTTTAAGCAGTGAGAATAAATAATCCTTTCTTACAAAAAATAGTAGTTGCTGGCGTAATGATCTGAAACTTTTTGCCAAGGGTTGTATTCCACTAATAAATAATCCCTAATGACGAATGAAGCAGTGCATCATTATAACGCAATTATACATTTTTATGACGTTATTTTTAACTGGCTTTCCACTCAGTGTTCCTTTCAGACCATGTTTCGGAAAACTGGGGAAATACATAAATTCAAAGAATATGGTATGGCCGCCGGCTGAACGAAATCCCTGAAGAGGGAAGATTTTGAAACAAATGTGTGCCTGTAGCAAAAATAGAAACAGTTTAATTTCTTTTCGTCAATTGAGATCCGACTGCCCCCCCTCCCCCCCTCTCCATTTAAGATGATAAATATTGGAATAATTAAACACTAAAATAATTGTACTGTTGCTCGAAAATTTTCCCAAGAAAGGGGGGGAGGGAGTCTTGCGCTGGAGATCCACAATATTTGCTTGAAAGAATCACTGGTTCCGATCAGAGCCTGATTGTCGCAAGGGCAAAAGAGGCAGCTGCCCTCAACTCTAAAATACCCCCCCCCCCCACCTCAAACCACAAAATTGTTTTTTAATACGTAGAAATTGTGGCTAAAAGCATGTTATAGGGGGTCCCATCTGAATCTTTGCCTCACGCTCCAGGGCGCCATATAGGCCCTTGTTCCGCCACTCTGAGTTTAGGGTGCAATGTCCTTCGCAATTTCAAGAAGTGACAACTTTGAAACACTACGAGCACGAGCATGCTTTGTAACTTTAAATATTCTACTATGTTTCATATTCGCATGGAAATTATTCATTTAAGCGAAATAAATAAATAAATCAAGCTACTTGAAAAATGTTTGGTTTGATTTATTTTTACCTATTAAATATTCAATTTTAAAGTAGTTTAATAAAATAATTAATGAATGACCGAACTGTATAGTCTTGATACTGCGATCATTTTAATAAGAATTATTTACCTATATATTTTTGATTACATGCTCTTTTTTCATTTTTGGCAAAATTTCTGATACTAACGTTATTGACTATTTGCAGAAGAAAATGCGCTCACATCCAGAAGACACTGCTAGAAGAAAAACTTTTTCAAAGATGTCTGTTTTTTATTTTAAAATTTCTGCCCCTTTAAGGCCCTACTTCAGTCACGCGAAAAGACCCGTTCGCTAATGCTATTCCAATGGAAGAAATTTATAAAGATATCTCGGTCGCATTTCACTATTTTTAGATGATTTTTTTTTTTGCAGTGTCTAGCTGAGGTCGATCTGTATGCAGGACGCTTTCTACTTTTTCAATTTCGTTTACAAGTATTTTTAATCAGGACACTTTCATTTTCAGAACCGGTTCCTAAAATGAAAGCATCCTCTTGAAAAAAATCCCCAATGAAAATCTAAAAAGTAAAAAACGGTCTTTTTACAGATCGATCTCAGCTAGCCACTGCAAAAAAAAATCATCTAAAAATAGTGAAATGCGACCGAGATATCTTTATAAATTTCTTCCATAGGAATAGCATTAGCGAACGGGTCTTTTCGCGTGGCTGAAGTAGGCCGTTAAGCTCCTAACGGTTTCTTTTTCCTAGTCATCTTGGGGGCAGTCTCAGATTCCCTGTGGGATAAGAGGACTCTAGAATAATGCGCTTAAATAGCCGTAAATGATAGGAATTCACCCTGAATCTACCAAAGTCGAAATTAATTAGCATCCAGCAAAGGAAGCAGATTTCAATCGGGTGGTTCCTGGGTTTCGTGATTCTGTTTCTTTTCTCAGTAGCTTAAAAGTAATTCCATTCAGATAAAAACCAGAAGCCGCTGTCTAAATTCAAAAATTCGGCGCCCTTGAATTCCTTTTTAACCAGAACGAAGAATCCTTTCTCGATCTGGCCCCAGCCTAGCTATAGAAAATGTAAAAGAAAAAAAACGCAGAATATAAAATAATTTTTATCAATGCTCATAAGAGCACCGATAAAAATATAGCGCCCTTTCATCTGTTTGGCGCCCCTACAGCTCGGCGCCCCGTGCAGTGTCACACTTCGCACACGCCTTGGGCCGGCCCTGCCAATCAGAGTACGCTAATGGTACGCTTCATAATAAGTAAGCTTCGCCTTTTTGCTTTTCGTTACCATGGCAAAGTCTTTCTGCTTCTTCATTGGTTGCTTTTGAGTTGAATTTCCTAGCTATTAACATCTAGAAATTGTCTTTGCTGCGCCATATTATTCGTAGAACATTTTCGCATGATCTTATTTTTTCTGCCTTATTAGCGGTATAAAGAATGTTTTTTGTGTGAATTTAATGTAAGCTGCCTCAGTATTTCAGCTTAAAATGAATATTACTCAGTGAAAAAAAAAATTAATTAGTATAAAACTATTTCCATGTGTCATTTGATTAATATTTCAAAAAACGTTTTAGTGTTGTATTCATGTAGTAAACAGATAGGAAGGCATAAATACAGTGACATTCATTTTTTGCTTTGCATTTTTGAATTAAGATACTATGATACCATAGAAAAATATTAAGAAACAACATTTCTGCTGCATCTCCCATCCATTGAAACCTATTTAATTACAAATATATTAGCGTGACATGTAGCAATAAATTAATTTCGATTTTTGCTTTTGCGTTTCACTTATTTTAACCCTTTCAGGGGCAGAAAAAGTCTGTTAGTAAAATGACGAAATAATCGACCGACATCAGAATTTTAAAACGAATTTCTTAGAAAATAAAAACTTGCTTTTCTATATTTTCATTATAAAAGTAAAATTTTATTAAAATTGTCTTGGAGCGGGTTGTCAATTTCGGAATTAAAATTAGTTGGTCACGCCATGTGACTACCGCCCTATACAATATATATAAATTTATTTATTTAAGGGATACTCTGTGAAAAAATAGGTATAAAACAATTGATTCATTGCTTTCTAGAACTGTTTGTATTTAAATTGCTGCTACCTACCTATCTTTCGAAATAAGGATTTTTTTCAACTCCTACGCACATTAAGGTAGTTATCGCAATATATCACCAATACCAATATTAACTGGTTGATATATTGCGATATTAAATTTCTGATATCATCCAGCTCTAGAGTCCTGAGATATATGCTACTTATTTAATATAAAATTGTCTAAAGTTTAGTTACCACTATTTCCGAATAGTAATTTCAGCAAATATCTTAATTTCTTATTAAGACCACCACCACCTCAAGTAACATATCTACTTATAGGTTGTTTAACGGAGTTTCCTTCCAATACAGTTTTGTTAAGAATAGAGTGCACTCCTTGGTGGTGGAATGTGGAACTAACATAATGCGATTTTGTTAAAATTAGGAAATATAACAAGGCAATCTGTTTGAAACTTTAAGATAGTTTATAACACATAAGAAAAAGTTTATAAAAATGGCATGTGAAATTTCGGGCAGGGGAGGGGGCGCTAATTTCACTAATTGATTTATTTCTATTATATACTTATTTTACAAGGCAATCACGTGATGTTTCATTGCAGTATACTTCTGAACGTTGTCTGATTTTTAAAAATACAGCATAAATGTTACTTATGCCAGATAAAAATGTCAGAAGTATTGCAGACCTGCCAACTGCTACGAAAAAATCGTAGTTGCTACGATTTGGACCTATAAACTACGATGCTACGAAAATCGGTCTTAAACTACGATTTTTTGAAAAAAACACAAACGCATTTTTTGTTTCTAGTTGCGATTTTTATCACGCGCAGCATATTTTTCAGATGTGATTTTGTTCCAAAATTTCAAAGTATTCATTTCCGAAAGTTTTAAAAAATTGGTCATTAGTCCGAAAATTCGGACATAAAAAAATCTGAGCTGCAAAACAAACTTCTTAACATAACACCCTCTTTATGTATATTAACCACGAGTGAATCATGTTTCTGTAAATATTTATACATAAATTCCCTTCCTTAGAAACAGGGATGCCACTTTAAGAATTTCTGGAGGGGGGGGGGGGGGTGAGACGGTTCTTTGAGAGGCAAGGTTTGAAATAAGTGTGCAAAATCGCATGGTTTGCACACGGAAAAAAGTCCTGCATAATGAAAAATGTTGTGTAGTATTTTCCCCTTCAAATTCTTCCACAGACCTATGATTCTTTTGTGAGTATATTTTGAAATTTTTTAGAAGTTTGTGAATTTTTTTCTTTTATGGAATTCCCCCAAATTAATTCGTGAATCGATCGCGGAAAAAAATTAGGATTTCTTCAAATGATCGTGTAAATATATTTAGTATTTCATCAAAGATCTCAGAAACAAATAGCGATTTTCTTCAATGGTCGATGAATAACATCACTAATTTCGTTTAGAGTTCAGAAAGAAATTCTGAATTTCGTCAAAAGAGTGTGCAAATAATCACGAATTTCGATAAACTATCGAGGGAAAAATATTGCAAATTTCGTCAAAAGGTCATGGAAACGAGTAGTGAATTTTATTAATTGTTCGCGAAAAGATATCAAAAATTTTGCCGATCTGTTGCGATAAATTATAGCGAATTTCGACAAATGACTGTGTAAAAAATCAATTTCGTCAATTGGTTGCAGAAGAAAATAAATTTTGTCAAAGGATCATGGTAAAAACATGAATTTTGTCAAAATATCGCAGAAAGAAAACACAAATTTCATCAAAAGATCAGTAAGATAAGGCAAATTTCATCGAAAAATCAGTAAGAAAATGCAAATTTCACCAAAAGATCGCGGAAAGAAAACCCTAATTTCGTCAAAGAATCGTTGCAAAAAATTCAAAATTCGTCAAAGGATTGTGGTAAAAAATACGAATTTCGTCAAAAGTTCGTGGTAAAAACATACTTGCCAACTAAACTTTGGTAAAACTCAGAAGATTTTGGACAAAAAATCAGAAGATTTTGGCAAAAAATCAGAAGATTTTTTAAGTTTTATAACACTTTCTGTAAGGATTAAAAAACAGCTGAATCCTTATAAATAAACAAATTTCAAAGAGAAACTCTAATAAAATATTCACTAATTTGCAATTACACAATATATATTATGACAAAAAAGAATAACTTGAATATATTAAAAATTACTATATATATATATATATATATTTATATTCATAGATATCATATCCTACATTTCACATTAAAAGACACGACAAAATTTCTGAACAAAATTTCACAACAAAATTTCTGAAAAGTTACAGCAGGGGGGGAGGGGGGGAAATCCACTTCCGACAGTAGCTATGCGTTTTTTCCGCAGCCCTTTGACGAAATTCGCGATCTTTAGCCGAAATTTGTTTTTTTTCGCGATCTTTTGACGAAATTTGTGTTTTTTTCGCGCTCTGTTGACGAAATTTCTGTTTTTTCGCGTTTTTTGACGAAATTTCTGTTTTTTCGCGATCTTTTGACGAAATTTGCCGTTTTTTCGCGATCTTTTGACGAAATTAGCGTTTTCCATGCGATCCTTTGACGAAGTTGGCGATTTTTCTGCAAACGATTGACAAATTTAATTTTTTTCGGCGAAGATGTCGAAATCGCGATATTTTTTATGTCCGAATTTTCGAATTGGTGGCCGATTTTTTTAAATTTTCGGAAGTGAATGCCTTAAATTTTCGGAAAATTCGGACAAAAATCACCCCTATGCGTTGTTTACGCAATCTTTTGACGAAATTCGCGTCTTTCCCGCGATCGTTCGGCGAAATTTGGGTTTTTTCCACGATCCATCGGTGGAATTTGGGTTTTTTCCGCGATCCTTTAACGGAATTCGCGTTTTTACGCGATGTTTTCACGGAAATAGTGTTTTTAGGCGATCTTTTGGTGGCGCTTTTTTTACCCATCTTTTGACGAAATTCGCGTTTTTTCGCGATCTTTTCACGGAATTCGTATTTTTACGCGCTCTTTTCGGAAAATTGTCGTTTTTTACGCGATCTTCCGACAAAATTTGCGTCTTTCCCGCGAACCTTCGGCGACATTTCTGGTTTTCCCGCGATCCTTGGGCGAAACTCGCGTAAAAAGCGTAAGAAAAGCCTGAAAATCGGAAGAAAATGACGAAAAATGGAAGAAAACGCATTACGCGCGTAAAATCGGAAAACATGGCGATTTTTCTGAAGAATTCTGAAAAAAGCGGAAGAGTCGGCAGCTATGTAAAAAGTGCAGATTTCAACAAAGAATCGTGATAGAAAAATGTGAATTATGATTGTGGGAAAAAAATTGTGAATATCATCCTGAAATGATTGCGGGGCTAGCACTGGGCTAGAAAACTGGAACTCGGCTCCTTTTACAAATGTAAAAAAAAAAAAAACCCGCTTCAAATCGAAAAGAAACTAAAAATTGTATAAAAATTTTCAGAGGAAGAAATTTACTGTATTGAGTTCAAAGACTGAAACCTTATTAATTTTACGAATGTCAAAAGATGGCTGCAAAATACGAAAACCAACCAACCAACAAACTTCCAGATTAATTTTAATTTTGCCTTCTACGATTTCTCATTTTCAAAGGTTGGCAGGTCTGGTATTGATACCACTATTTTCGAATAGTAATTTCAGCAAATATAATAAATTCTTGGTTAAGACCGCCAGCCCCTCGACTAGCATATCTCCTGATATGTTGTTTAACAGAGTTATGTTCAGATACAGTTTTGCTAAGAATACAGTGCGCTCCCTCGTGGTGGAATGTGGAACTAACAGACCGCGATTTCATTTAAAGTAGGAAATCTAACAAGGCGATCTGTTTGAAACTTTAACATAGTTTATAACCCATAAGAAAAAGTTTATAAAAAATAGCGTGTGAGATTTTGGGCAGGTGGGGAGAGGGGGAGGGGCAAAATATTTCTTTTTTGTTTCATACTGTTTCAGGTGCGTTTTTTTGATGGAGTCCTGAGATACATGCTACTTATTAAATATAAATATGACAAAAGTTAAATTACCACTATTTCCGAATAGTAATTTCTAGAGATGGGCAACATCGTTCCTTTTAAGGAATCGTGCACCGAAAGGAACGAGTTCTTTGGAGTCATTCCTGTTGGAATCATTCTGAGAAAAAGATACGATTCCGAGAAAAAGGAACGATTCTGAGAAAAAAGGAACAATTCCGAGAAAAAAGGAAAGAATCCGAGAAAAAAAGGAATGATTTTGAAAAATAAAGGATTCCAAGGGAAAAAAAATACTTTTGAGATAAAGAGAACCACATGCAATCCATAATATTTATTAATAATTTATTTTCTTATGTATCCATCCATTTTCTTACGCATCCAGTCGCCTTAATTTTGTAATGATTTGGACAGATGATTTTGTTTTTAAGAGTTCATTTCATTGATCAGTGTGTGCAATTAATTTGCAGTTATTTCTAACTTTATAATTTATGGCATTAAGCATAATTCCTCTTGAAAATTTACCCCTGGTTCCTGGTTGACCTTTCATTTACCGCTGTACTTTATCAAGGAAATTTTACTGTAGCTTCGGTTTTGGCGATAAGGGCGGCACGGCGGTCTATTCGATTTTCAGGGTAATCATTGGTTTCTCTTGAAAATATGTCGTCAAACAACCGTCCATTTATATTATTATTTTTAAAATGTGTCTTTACTCTCAACGATGTCCAATGGCTAAATCCTAAACCATTAGTCATAGACCTATAGTTTCAATTACAAAAATGTTTTAAATAAGGTAAAAAATTATTCTGAAAGTCGTTTGAATCAATAAAAATATTTCTAAAAAAGTTACGAAATTTAATTTTTTTATACGGTCCCCCGGCCAGGGCCGAAACTAGGGGGGGGGGGCAGAGGGGGCACGTGCTCCGGGTGCCACTTTAACAGAAGGTGAAGGGGGCACCAAAATGAAGATTTTGTTTGATGTTTGATACAAGAATGTAATACGAAATTTGTATAAAAATATCTCGCAGACAGAAAATTTAAAAGGAAAACTGAACCAAATGCAATAAACTTTACAAATAGATACAAAAATTCATCTACAATACAAAATTGCAAATGAATAAGAAAAAAGAACTTCTCTTAGGCTTTTTTCATTCTCCCATTCCAAAAGTATCATATCTATGCCTTTGCCTTCTATCTTTTAAATCACTTCCTGTGTAGGAGAATCACTACCGTTTTTCAAGGTCAGTCTCTATTGTCGGACACTGTTCACTACGGATAACTACCAAACGCAAAGCGACCCCTCAGTCTGACTTTTCTATTAGATAAAAGAATTCCATGAAAGCTGTTTCTTTTTTCCTGCTGAGCAGCGTTGAGCTTCCTTTATTATTTTTTTTCGTCTTGCCATGAGCGATGACTGCCCGGGACAATAAAAACAAATGGGAGGGGGAATGCACAAATTAAAATTCTTATTAAAACCTATTTTTTTTTTAAGATATCAATCTCATTTAACCTATACAAAAAAAAAAGTTTAAAAAGATTAAAATGCAATTCGGTTCATTTTGATTCCGTTTTCAAGGTTTTAATGAATCAATGTTTGACAAAGCTGATTACGTAGTTCAGTTTTATATATTTTAAATTTAAAAATAAGTTTCTATTAGATACTTAGTAAAATTCTTTTTGTAAATTTACTTTGTGATGGAGAGGGGGAGGGGCAAAATCCATGTTTTCCCCGGGTGTCAAAAAGGCTAGTTTCAGCCCTGCCCCCGGCCCTATAGGTGATATTTAATAAAAATTTCCTGTTCCCTTAAAAGAAAGACAAAAAAAGTCCCATTCATCTAACACTAAAATTGACGAAGTTATATGAAACTTTGAAATGCAAGACTTATGCCATTTTTCTGCATCTGAATACACATGAGTTTAGCCATGCTTCTAGAGGTCGTAAACAAAGTGCTTAAAGTATTTGAAGGATTTATTTCATGTGTATCTGCGCTTTGAAAGAAATCATATTACGACAGATTTTTGTAAGGATTTGAAGCTGTTTCTTTTCATGATTTTTTTAACAAAAATTATGCCATTTTTATAAGCTTTTATTTAACCCATTAACTGCCAAAACTATAAAGTAGGAATTTTCAAATTTCTTGTTGAAAGTCGCTTCTCACCACAAATTCAGAAAGGTAATTTTCGCTTTATTAAAATATCAGATTTCTGCCAATAAATAAGGCAATTTTTTAAATTCTGAAATAGTGGCGACAAAGTAATTAATTTAAGCATGAGCAATTATTTTGACCGTTGCGTGAACGCAACACTAGCGGGTAAGGATTAACTTGAAATGATCGTATGTAGGTCTTTCCAGTTCAAAATTTGTACTCGAAATTCAACTCACTTTAAAATATCCAATCGAGGTTAAATTTTACATATTGACGTAAATTCGATGACAATGTATTATTATGATTTTCAGTGCTTACCATTTGTACTTATTTTACAGGGTAACACAAAAAATTTTGGATAGATTACTGCCAACAAGTTTACGAAAAAGTTTTAGATTAGATAACACAAGACTGTGATGGTTGTGTTTTTTTTATTTTTAAACTTGATTTTTATATATATTTTTAGCGCTGAATCCAAAAATTATCTTAAATAGTAGATTTCAAAATTGAAAAAATAGCTGATACTATAAAATAGAGTCGATGGTTGTATTTTTTAACTTTTACGATTGATTTGTATGTGCTTTTTAGCACTGAATGTGAAAATTACCTTCATATTTAACCATCATGTTAGACTTTTTTGCAAATGGTAAATTTCAAAGTTAAAAAATAGTGAAAATCTGATACTATAAAATGGATGTAAAACTTCTTTTATTCAATTTAATTTAATTCAACAATTTATTCAATTTTTGGCTTATACTGGGATTCTTACAGCTAAACAGCTCAGGGATCTGATGATGTGGGAGGGGAAGAGGTTCAATTAAAACTTTGAACTTTTAAACTTTGAAATTTACAATATGCGAAAAATCCTTGAAAAATGGTTAAAAATGAAGGTCATTTTTGGATTCAATAGTAAAAAATACATAAAAATCAATTATCGAAAGTTAAAGAAATAACAATTTACGATTTGCAAAATATCCATACTTTGTGATAAAAAATGAAGGCCATTTTCGGATTCAGTGCTACAAAATACATAAAAACTAATTATCAAAAGCTAAAACACATGACACAATACAAATTTGCATCCTAGTGTAATCTAATAACATTTCAAAATATGTGTCATTTTGTAAAGAATCGAGGCTGTTGCTTTTCAACATTTTATTTAACGAAAATTCTATTATTTTTTTTCTGTTACATGTTTAGTACAAGCTGTATATTTTGCTTTAATATTTCAGAATGATTATAGATTTCAAATTTATAATGCAATGTTAATTTTACTATCAACTATTTTTTTATATATATCCGATGATTATTTATATTTCTGGTAAATTTGTAAATGATCCTTATTTCACAGCAAAAAATATGCTCCAACTTTAAACAGCCATTACTTCGGTCAGTTTTAATCGTAGTATAATAGGACTTTTTTTTGTCTTACTTGTAAGTGTAATAGGAAAATTTTATTTAATATAACTTGAAGGACCGAAGGACCGTATAAAAATCAAATTTTGTAATTTTTCAAGAAATGATTTTATTGACCCAAATCACTTTTAAAATACTTCTTTATCCCATTTAAAACATTTTTGTAATTGGAACTATGTGGCTATGACTAACGGTTTAGGAATTAGCCATTGGACATCGTTGCGAGTGAACATCCTGTATAGGAAATTTTATTATTGTTCTGATATTTGTCACCAGGGTCTAGGAATTTTTAGTCTCATAAATTCCTCTTCAAAATCTAGCTCTAGGTAATCTTAATTTCATTTTTCATTCTGAATCTCATTTGGATAGTCCTACTGGTTTGGATATGTAACTTATTAAAGTAGATTGCATTTTTGTTCGTTTTGTTCCAGTGTCCGTACTTTCAGTAACTTTATCCCTTTTATCGTCTTTCTCCTCAGTCCCCTAACTTTACGAACAGAGGATAATTCGCATAATTCATCAACATTATTATCACTGCCTTCAGGATGTAGTTCAGAAGTGGAACACCCTATTCTATAGCAATCATCTTGTAGTGCAATTCAGTGATATATATCAATTTTAATGCATTTGAAATAGCTCAATGTCATTAAAATACACTGCAAATGATTTTTCCCCATTGACCATAATGTAACAGAATACTTTTGAGTGCCCCTGTAAATTAACTATTAATGCTACACTCTTCATATTGAATACCAAACATCTTATGGTAAACATCATTAACATATATCAATTGCATGGGAATCCGAGTATATTTAAGGGAGTTAGGTATATCACACACTGAGATGACAGAGCGGCATGAAGTGCAACATGAAGTGCAAAAACTGGTTGAAACAAAGAACGAAGGTGTTTCGAACCTGTTTTAAACCAGTTCTTCTAGCAAATTCAAGCGACATGTCTTATGTGTCGCCTTTAGTGTCTGACTTGCCTTAGAGCGTGAACAGACGGACTGATGGACAGACAAACCGCATTCATAAATACTAACTTTGTTGGAAAGTGTTAAAAAGTAAAGCACGTTTTTGCACACTGTCCTTCTCAAGTGACTGATGTATGTCTTGTCTTATACCCTAACATCGTTATTTCTGAACTGCTGTTAACTACGTAGAATTTCAATAAACTTACAACTCTTTTTTGAATCTCTAATTTCACAAGAACCTACTGGAGTTTCTCTAATTTCACACCCTCATCTGCCGTCACCCTCTCTCCACTTATATCATACGGAACCTCATTTCGGTGTGAGTGAAATGCGATATTAATATGTTTGTTTAGATTGGGATCTTTGGAATGTCATAACTCATGAAGTCATGGAACACTTGTGTTACACGAAAGGGTAAAAGTTCCTTCAGATGATTTGTAAACAGATTCATTAGCAGCATGGCTAGTGATGTATATAAGATAATATTATATATATTAATATTATAATATATTTATATAGTAAAATATATGATTTTATACATATATACTACAGATTATCTCTGCCAAAAGACATAGTGATTCACTAAATTTCAAAGTTCTATTTCTTTAAATTTGAAATTTGCTAAATTTTTAACTGAAAAACGGTTGATTGGCTTAATTAAATTAAACAAATTAAAAGTATGTCCATTATTATTACAGAGTGTAGTATTATATAAAGAAATATACTTTTGTTAACATCCTTTTGACGATGTTTCGGCCGTTGAATGAAAGACATCTATTGTAAAATGTGTTATAGATAATACCAACCTTAATTTTTTGAGAATTTTACTATTTTTTATTCTGAGTTAAACTTTTTATTGTCAAAACTATTTAAAACAGATAAAACATTTTGTTAAATTCGAACTTTTCAGAAAACTTTATGTAATTAAAAAAAAAAAAATGAAAGTAAATAAATAAAGAGAACATTATCTCAAGAGTGTCTAACAATAAGAAAGGAAAATACATAAAATTTAGTATCGTATTTGCAGTAAGTTTTACCTAAAAAAAAAAAACGGAAGTTTGGTATTTGGCTTGAAACACTAAATTTAGTTTGCCACGAAGGGAGCCTGGCTCGGATCGAAATTCAATTCAGATATGTATTATCCATCACCACAGTAACAGGCATTAATCGTGGTATTGATTTCGGGATTTGTGTGTATCAATCTCGATCGAGAAATTTGAATTATTATAAGAAATTATTACAATAAACGATTTTTTTTTGCTTTTATTTTACGTTGAATTAAAATAAAGTCACAGTTATTTAAATTTTAATTCTTTAGCAAGAAATAAAAATAAAATAACATATGAAAAATCTGTACAAAATTACAACTTGCATTCTTTGGAAACCAATAATTAAATTCGTATATTGTAAAACTTTTTTAATGCAATAATAACCTTCCGCATACCAGACCGGTGCAACAGACCCTATAGGTACATTCAAATTGATTTTTCACATTTAAAAAATGAAAATTTTGTAAATATGTGACTTTTTCTGGAACATTCTACTCAAAAGAATAGAACATCCTTGAAAAAAATCACATATTTACAGAAATTTCAGTTAAAAAAAAAAAAAAAAAATGAGAAATATCATTATAAATGTACCTGTCGGGGCCATTGAACCCCTCTGGTAGGCGGAGGGTTAACATAAATCTATTAAACCGAAACAAGCATAAAATATGCAGCTTTACATATATGTCGCAGTGTTGGAGAAAGTCCAATAATCTATATGTAGCATGTGATTTTACTTTACCGTTTTTATACTCAAAACGGCCATTAAGAGAGCGAACCATGGTAAAACTACTTGAATCCCACCCACTACTGTTACTGTTATATTATTATTATTGTTAGACATTATGTTTTCTGAAATATTCATTATTTTAAGAAAGAAAGAAACGTTTTACAAAAATTCCTTGTTCGAACAGATTTTACTCTATGTAATAAACCTCAATGTAAGTTGATTAAAACAACAATCTTCGAGAGTTTCAAGATTTTTTGAATCATCTTCTTCAGGAGAGAAAAAATAGACCCCAAACTGGGGAAATAAAGTGTTACTTGAGCGCTTGTAGCTGTTCATATTTTTCTTTTGACAATGAAAAGGTGAAATATACATGAAAGTGCGTAACTCTACAATTATTAAAATAATCGAAAATCAGTTATTATTATCCTATTAAAATACAATTTTTATGGCATAGTGATGTATTTCTTATATTATTCAAAACTGTTTCTAATTAGATTTTAAAAAATATTTTTCACGATTATTTAAACAAGCATTTCTGTTGTTTTTCTTAAGGCTGTTCTTAAGTGATCTGCTCAACAAGCGCAAAACGTTTTGACACATTTACAAATTCATTTTTTAACAGAAAGATATAAAATTGGAAAGTTTGACCATGGAAGCCATTTGGAATCGAACTGTGTTTTCCATTTTTTCATCAGTAAATTACCTATTGAGTTATAAGTGATTTTGATCACGTGACAAATACGTTTTTCACCCATTTTTGAGTGATTATGCCTCTTTCGCGTGGAAATTAGGTTCAAAACACCCACTTTGACACTATTTTCTGACAGATCTATTGTGTTTGCAAAAAAAAAAAAAAAAAAAAACCCGGAAAAAACAGCTCAATTACATAGTTTCTTAACACACCTGCTCGTTTCATGCATTTCCGAATAAAAATAAATTAAAACTTTTGTCACAAAGTTAGCCTTTTGGATTTGAGAATAGCCTTAAGAATTCATTTAGAAAAAATTCATTTCGTATGATACAATTACCAATTAGAAAAAGTATTAGTTTATTTAAGTACACATGCTGTTCCATTACCTTCGGGGTCTAGGTACTCAATCGAAAAAGCTCGTAAAGTTTCTGGGTTCGAATCCCATCTCGGGTACTTTTTCACTCAGGTGGAAAAAATCCAATTCGTATAAAATATTTTTATAAATTATTTCTTTTAGATTAATTTAGCACAAGAAGATCCATTAGTAATATAATTAATTAAGATGATAAGTAAATAATTTATAATAGACAATATTTTAACTGAAGTAAAATAATATATTTCTATTCATCTAAACATAAAATTTAAGAGAATATAATATGCAGTTGTAGTTTATTAAACGCTCTCCTCTGCCCCGCACTTCAATTTCTTTTTTCTTTCTTTCTTTTCTTTTTTATTGGGGAGGGGGGGGGGCATAAACATTAGAAGGATATTTTGGCAATAAAGTCAGCTTTAATAGAATCAAAATCTGTTATTTTGAAATAAAATAATGTATTTCAATTTATTAAAACTGGCCAGTCTACAAGATCAAGAACCGATTCCTCGGAATCGTTCCTTTTTGGACCGACTCCGAGGAATCGGTCCTTTTTGCAACGACTCCGAGGAATCGGTCCTTTTTGCAACGACTCCGAGGAATCGGTCCTTTTCGGAATCGGTACATTTCAGAACGACTCCGCAGAATCGGTCCTTTTCGGAGTCAATACATTTCGGACCGATTCCGAGGAATTGTTCCGAAAAGGACCGATTCCAATGAGTTGTTCCTTTTCAGAATCGTTCTGAAAAGGACCGATTCCTTTTTACAGACTGGAATTGTTCCTCAACAAATGACACATCTCAAGTAATTTCAACAATTATCTTAAATTCTTGCTGAAGACCACCACCCCCTCAAGTAACATATCTACTAATAGGTTGTGTAAAGGAGTTTCGTTCAGGTACACTTTTGTTAAGAATACAGTGTGCTCCCTAGTGGTGGAATGTGGAACTAACAGACCGCGATTTCATTTAAAGTAGGAAATCTAACAATGCGATCTGTTTTAAATTTTAAGATACTTTATAACACATGATAATGAAGTATAAAGAAGAATGGTGTGTCACATTTCAAGGGGGGGGGGGGGGGGGGGGTGAGGGAGGGGCGTTAGCAAAATTAGGAAATATAGCTGGACGATCTGTTTGAAACTTTAATATAGCTTATAAAACATAAAAAAAAATTTTAAACATCAGGCCGCATCAAAAATCATGGTGACCATTACCCCGCTTCACCCCCCCCCCCCCCCCAAAAGGGGCACTTTTCTAAATTTGGCAGATACCCGTCATGTGATATATCGTAGCATTTCGGGGGGGGGGGGGGGGGGGCATGAACAAAACTAGGAAATATAACAAGGCGAATCTGTTTGAAGCTTTTTACGATAGTTTAGGAAGGGTTTGCCAAAATTTAGTAGATGTTCCATGGCAATAAATGTACTGGACATTTTGAAAGGAATATTAAACGAAACCCTTTGTGCGATCTATGATCAGCTTACCCACTTGTTTTATATGAAGGTTTTATTGTATGAATTTACTTAAAACAACATACGGTACAATTTGCAAAAAGATTTCTTGATACATAAAATAAATCACTGTAGGGGAAAGTAGAGTAATGCTGCTCAGTGGGTAATCCCGCTCACTCCAATATATCTAAACAGAATAGAATTGAAAACATGCAATTGGTACTGGCAAAGAGTGAACTTCATGGTAAGTTCCCAGTAAGGATATAGTAACCGTCAGAAGGAAAGTATTTTTGTGCCCTCATGTTATTGGTTTGCAGTTGTTTTATTATAAAATTCTACAACATCTAACTTGAAGGTAAGTGTTCATTCTTATTTTCAAATGTTAACTCACTCATTATGTCTACAAAATATATGCATTTAGCTGTACGTTCATGCTTTTATTTATTTTTGCAGTGCGTTGTTACGCCAAATATAATGCATTAAAATCTGACATGGCTATGGAGGGTAATGACGCTCACGTGGAATTCCAAAAGCAGTTTTTCCAGTGTGCTACTTTTTTAAAATTCAAATTTCTTGATTGACACCACTTTTTTGAAATGGTAAAATTACCTTTGTTTTTGCCTTAATTATTATGTCATTAAGCAAGGTCAATTTTACAATTTCAAAAAAGTGGTGACAATCAAAAAACCTGAAGACAGAAATCTGCTGTTTTTGCAGAGAATTTGGGAGCGATAACAAAACATGGTTTCGCTGCACAATATGTGGAAAGAGGTCGCATAAAGCTTGCTGTGGTGTGAATAGCCCACACAACTACATACATGGCTTTTCTTGTATTTAAATGCTGTATTGAAATTTTGAGCACCATTACCCTACCATGTCAGGCATTACCACTCAAAGCATGATTAATTATATAAAACGATTTAAAAAAATCCTAAAACTTTTATGCAAATTAGTTGATTGCAAATTGTTCCTTATGCTTTGGACTTATACTGAGTTAATAAAAGATTGATTTTTTGCATAAATTTGACTCGCTATTCATGTTTTCCCTTAAGTGAGTGGCATTACCTTACTTTCCCCTATTTTCTTGCTAGAAGAACCAACTGGCTTTGCCCATGTAGACAATGAAGGCCTTAAAGGTACAGTAAATAAAAATGCAATAATATGGTGATCACAATAGTGAAGTTCTGTACATTCCCGAAAATAAATCACTAAAAGACATTCAGGAAAATAGGAAGTTACTTTGACACAATCATAGAAAAAACCCCCTTGGACTTATAAAGGAGAATGTGCATTTTCTTTGGTGCATGTAACAGAAAAACATATGATTTTCCTGACAATGCGAAAAAAAAAAAAAAAAATCAACCAAACTGCATAGCATTTAGCGAAACTCTACTTCATATGTCATCTATATATATTATGAAATTTAACAAACACTTTTTCTTGCAAAAATATCTAATAAAAAATCAGCAATAGTTGTCTTAATCATCTAATCTTCCATAGTCCGATTTATAGCCCATATTGGTGATGAAATCACTAAAATAGTTCCAAAATCGCTGAAATACATATTTATCATTGGATTAGCTGAATTTTATACTCCTACCTAAAACTGCAGCTGAGATATGGAAAAATGACATAAAATTTTCAACCCCACATTTAAACCCTCTTAGTGGTTGAATTTCTGAAATCGCTGAATTATGTGCTTAACTATTTTTTAGTAGATTTGTTATGCTGCATTTTACACTCCTGCCTTAAACTGTTGCTGAGGTATGACAAAATGACCTAAGACTTCCAACCCTCCATTTAACCCCTTTGGTGGTTGAATGTCTAAAATCATTTAAATACACATTTAACTATTTTTATAGTAGATTTGTTATGCTGAATTTTACGCTCCTACCTAAATCTGCTGCTGAGATATGGCGAAATGACCTAAAACTTTCGTCAGTCTATTTAATTCCTTTAGAGAATTAATTTTCAAAAATCCTTTCTTATTGTTTGCCTCTGTTACAACAGCAATTTAGTGCCCAAATTTTGTGATCTTGACTTTAGTCATTTCTGCTCTGTGTGATGTGTCAGTCCATCAATCAGTCAGGAGTTCTCTTTTTATTATATTAGAATAGATGAGTTATATTTGTTGTTTCGTAGTTTTCTTGTACATTAATTTACTTACATTTGCACATTCTTTTTAAAATTTCTATTGTATTTATTTATTTTTTGTTTAATAAACTTTAAATTAATATATTTTAAGACATTGCATTCACTGATAAGATTTTATAGTTTTTTTTTGGCAGGAGGGGAAGGAAGAGATACAAGGTACCAAATGAAGTTCTCCACAAAGGTGCTGGACACTATTGGCATGTTCCTGCTTAAAACACTTTATGGGCTCTGTGACTAACCTTAAGTAAAATCTTAATAAATCTCAACAAAATTCACCATTTTCCTCATAGGGACCACAAAAGTTTGCAATGATGAAAAAATGCATTTTTTACTATGATTATTTTTATGTCTGAAGGATGTCATACAGTTGGTCTGCTAAGAAAATTCCTAAAATTACAGTTGTATGAGCCATAAACATTGAACTGCACAGACCTGTAATATCCGCAAAGGCAAAATTTTAAAACTCAGTTATATCAAAACACTGTTTACCAGTGTTTTTGTCATGATGACTTTTCCATGAGTTAATATATTTAACATGTATTGTTTTTTTAAATGAATAATTAAATTCTCTACAAACAATACCTGACAAACAAAGAAATTTTTTTTGAAGTTATAACAAAAATATCAGCAATTTTTATTTTTGAATTTTTTATTATACAGTAGATCTTTATAATGCAAACCTAAAAATGCAAGGTTGTGATTCATAAAGATCAAAACAATAGCCTATTTACTTAAATGTCCCTAGACACATACTTTTACTTTCAATTGCAAAGTTTCATAAAAAAAATTGTAAAATTTGGTGACATAAGTTGCAAATTTAAATGTGAGAAATGAACTATGTATCTTTATTATTTTCTGATGACTTTATATTTACTGTTTTGTTTACCATTCAGGGTTAAATTGACCTTTAACGGCTATGCCATAGCTCTTACTGCAAAAAGTTATTACACAATTGGTTTCTATAAATGAACCAATTTCTTACACAACCCAAGAATTAATCAGTACAGTTTTATTAACATGGAAAAATATTAAGATAATAAATAAATATTTTTTTATTAAAATGCAACAAATAATTGTAAAAAAATCAATTATTACAAATTAAAGACACTTAAAAAGAAGGAAGAAAAATAGATAAGCTTACCCTTTCCTCCAACACCAGCCATTTTTTTAAACTCTTTTGAAGATTACTGCATGCTGGAAACTGAGAGGAACCTACACACACAAAAATATAAATAAATAAATAGCATATAAAATATTTATCATAACATGACAGACTGATACGTAATCTTACAAATAGCATACCATGGTTCATACACTCGAGAACAAATAAAATTCAAGCACTTTTCAAGCACTATTCCAGCACTATTCAAGGACTGTTTAGATATATACATAAAAATGGCATAGAATAACACATAAGGAAAATAGCCACCCTATTGATTATTTTCAAGACATAATTAGAGAATTTTTAAAGAATAATGTGTTTTAACTTATTAAGATACCGTGGGAAGAAATTTCATATATAATAAAAAGTTAAGACAACAGAGCTTGATTTTCTTTTCTTTAAGTGCAAAAATATTTAAAAAATAAATAAAAGGTATGGTATCACTACAAGAGCAGAAAACAGGAGTAAACCAGTTAAATTTTAGGAATTCTGAACACTCATCAGGAGTCATATATTAGCATTTCTGAAGTTGTGAACAATATATTTTTAACCCGGGAGAACTCGCTAGTGAGAATGTCCAATTGCTTTTCTTTTACTTTACATTCATATAATATCAACTTTTTTTGGTTGGGTTAGTACTTTTATTCACAAAATAGGTAAAATAATTGAAAAACATTTTGAAATTTTAATTAAAATGAAAAATGATTTAAATAAGAGCCTTAAAAAAGTACGACTGTAAGAGAAAATCTCATGTAGTGAGTTCTCCCGGGTTAATAAATATTATCTGAATTCTCAAATCTTACAGCATTTACGCTAATCCATACAAAAATAATTGATATAAAGGTTAGATAATTTACTTTTACTTTATAAATACAAAAGATTTTTTTAAATGGATTTATAAAAAGGAAATAAAATTTTTTTAATCAGTTACACAGTGAAAAAATTGGAGTTAATATAATTAGGTGAAGTTTTAACTGATTGACAACATTCGCGATTTTTATAAATGACCGATTTTTTTTTATGACTGATTGATTATGTTAGGAAGGAAAGAGTGTTTTTTTTTGGGGGGGGGGGGGGGGGGCAATATATGAAATCAACATCAATCTGACGAATTTTGCGATTTTTTCGACAAATTGACGAGATTTGCATTTTTTATTGATGACCAATGGACGAATTTTGTGGTATTTTTCACCAGCGGATTGTTAAAATTTGCAATTTTTGTTCAATGACAGATTGAAGAAATTCGTGATTTTCTTTTCAATATATACTTCACGAAATTTTCAAGGGTGATTCTCCGTTTAAAAAATTCTAAAACTCACAGCAAATTTTCTGAAAGACTACAGCAGATAGCAGAAGGGGTAAATCAATTCCCCGCACTAGCTATGCATTTTTTTTTTGAGGCCCTTTGACAAATTTAGTCTTTTTTCGTAACCTTTCGATGAAATTTCCCTTTTTTCCGCGATGATCCTTTGAAGAAATTAGAGTTTTTCTGCGATCTTTTGATGCAATTCATGCTTTTCCGCGATCCTTTGACGAATTTTGTGTTTTTTTCGCGATCCTTTGAAGAAATTTGCGTTATTTCTGCGATTCTAGAGGTGATTCTGAGTAAAAAAAAAAAATATGAAATTTACCTCAAATTTTCTGAAAAGTTACAGCAGAGGGTGAGAGGGGGAAATCCACCCCCGACACTAACTATGCATTTTTTCTGCAGCCCTTTGACGAAATTCGCGATCTTTCGACGAAATTTGCCTTTTTTCGCGATCGTTCGGCGAAATTTGCTGTTTTTTGTGATCTTTCGACGAAATTTGCGGTTTTCTCGCGATCTTTCGACGAAATATGCCGTTTTCTCGCGATATTTTGACGAAATTTTTGGTTATTCGTGTTTTTTTGACGAAATTTTCAGTTTTTCGTGATTTTTAGACGAAAATTTCGGGTTTTTTCGCGATCTTTTAACGAAATTTTCGGGTTTTTTCGCGATCTTTTAACGAAATTTTCGGGTTTTTTCGCGATTTTCTGACGAAATCTTCGGGTTTTTTTGCGATCTTTCCACGAAATTTACAGTTTTCCTCACGTTTCTTAGAGCGTTTTTTTTTTTGTGATCCTTTGACGAAATTTGCATTTTTTTTCGCGATCCTTTGGCGAAATCTGCGTTTTCTCTGAAAACGATTGGGAAATTTTTTTTTTTTTTTTTTTGGTGACCGTTTGTCGAAATTCACGAATTTTAATGGGCGAATTTTCGGATTGGTGACAGATTTTTTTTAATTTTCGGAAAATTTGGAACAGAATCACCTCTACGCGATCCTTTGAAGAAATTCGCAATTTTTTGCGACCTTTTGTCGAAATTTGTGTTTTTTTCACAATCCTTTGTCGAAATTTGCGTTTTCTTGCGCGATCCTTTGATGAAAACACTCGTATTTTCGCGATCTTTTAACGCAATTCGCGTGTTTTCCGCGATCCTCTGACAAAATTTGCGCTGTATTCGAGATTTCCTATCGAAATTCGGGTTATCTCTCTAGTCTTTGACAAAATACACATTTTTTTCAACGACCTTTCGATGAAATTCGAGTTTTTTCCGCAATCTTTAGACGAAATTCGCATTTTTAAAGCAATCCTTTGGCGAAATTACCGATTTTTTAATGCGAACGATTGTTGAGATAGATATTTTTCGGCA
This sequence comes from Maratus speciosus, assembly GCA_963932465.1. Lineage (NCBI taxonomy): Eukaryota > Metazoa > Arthropoda > Arachnida > Araneae > Salticidae > Maratus > Maratus speciosus. The sequence continues at coordinate 397,168,563 of OZ010796.1, read as the reverse complement.
ACAATTTGTCGAAGTTCACGACATTTTCCAGCACTTTTCATTCCTTGAAAATGAATACTTTTTTTTTTCCAGCACTTTTCATTCCTTGAAAATGAATACTTTTTTTTCCAGCACTATTTCTACTTTTTCCAAAGCGTACGAACCATGCATACACTGTAAATTAATTTAAAGAAAAACAAATCTGTTTATTCAAAAGAATGTTAAGAAAGCAACATTTAAATGAACAATGTTTCTTTCAGACACCTCAAGAGATGCGGGCAGTAGGGTTGGGCGATATATCAATAAAATTGATAAAATCTATATAAAATACAAATTGTGGTAATGATATCAAAAACCCCTACACAATGATATATTGCGAATATCATAATTCTGAGGGAAACTGCTAATACCATAATTCTTTATTAAACCGCGATATTAAACACAGCTTCCTTGACTTCAAGTATTCATTGAATACTAACAGTGTGAATTCTCACAGCCTAAACCATGATATTAAACACTGACTCCTCGACTACTGTATTCATGAATACTAACGGTGTGACTTTCCCATCCGAAAAGTTTTTGAAAAGTGGAAAGTGTGACCTTTTCTGTGTTTATATGATAGGCAATAAATATCTTACATGAGGTTTTCACATGTGATCACTGACAGTGGATGATATATTGTTCTTATGGTATTGACAATGGAAGCTTAAACTCTGAGCGCATGCATTGTATCCTGTATATGCTACAGACACCATGGCTTTCATTCCATTATGATATTTAGATTTCGGCGGTGTTGATGAATATTTGCTCTTTGTTACTGAGCAATTGTGAATCAGGACGATAAAGAAAGGAAGTTACAATTTATTTGCAACAGTGGATTTAATGGGACAAATTTAAAAAATAATAATAATAATTCCATACTATGACAACCACTTTCCAAAAGTAGGCTCCATGACTTAATTAACACATGGCTTCAAGTAGACACTCCACTCTAGAATTTAGTTTGATAACCTTTAATATTTGATCATAAAGCTACACAGTTGACTCTTTAAACACATCTATGTACAATTATATACAATATGTACAAATAGAAGAAATCCGCTCAGGGAAAACATGACAATACACATACATTTTTCACCACCACCACCTTCTCATCCTTCTGTGTTTCATGAAGAGCTCCACAGGAAAAACTAACAGCAGATAATCATGGGAAATTGAGGAGTGCTGGTTAGTGTTGCACCTATCGTAATGATCTTTAAATATAGTATATTCATTACATTCTCCACCTCTGAATCCTTAGACGTCTCAACAAGGGACCAGGAACATTTTTCTTTGGCCTACCATGTTTCCTGAGTGGAGTAACTGGTTGGTTAGTAACATTGTCACAAAGTTTTAGGGCAGATGTACGGTAAGTTCCTAAGGGAGCTTCAGGAGCTTGTAAACTGGCAGCTTCATAGGAAATAGGTGAGTGCTGTGTGAGCACTAAATAGGGTCCGTCACATTAAGGACTGAATTTTGCAATTCTTATCTGATTAGCCTTCCTAACGGGATGGAGTTCTACCCAAATATGGTCACTAGGAGAATATTGAGGTCCTTCTCTCTGGCTTCTGTCCGCATACTGTTTTCTTTTGTCTTGGCATTGTTCCACCAAGTGTGTGACTTGCTTAGTGAAGTTAGCAAATTTCTTTAGATAAGGGGTTATCTCTGGCACAAAGTTATTATTGTTAATGACAAGTGTGATATCATGGTGAATGTCATCAATGGTATGAGGTTCTCGACCAAACTATAGAAAAGCAGCCATTTGCCCTGTCGTGCCGCATTCCGCTGTGTTCATAGCAAACCTGATTGTAGGCAATTTTTCTGCTCACAAAGAGTGTTCATTTCCAATGAGAATAGCTAAATGAGGTATGAGATCATGGTTTTTTATATTTAACCGGATTTGCTTGTGGGTGATAACACTGGAATTAAGGATTGTTTCACACCCGGAAGATAACACAATTGCTGCATTACTCCACTGACAAACTGAGGACCGTTGTCACTAATTATTCTTCTAGGAAGAATTTACCTCAGGAAAACTTCTTCTAGAAGAGTTACAGTGCATTCTTTGGTTGTGACAACATTCAGTGCGAAAAGTGCTACCCATTTTGTAGAGCAATGTATCAAAATCCATTTCTTACCATCTTTGGTTTCTGGTAAGGGTCCAAACAAGTCAATGGCAAGGGTTTCGAACCATTGACAGTAAATAGGTGTCTGTAAGAGTCCAGAAGGTTTTATGTTACTGACTTTGTAACGAAGGCAATCTGTACAATTCTTGGCATAGTTGGTTATGAAAGTTCCCATACCAGTCTAATAATATCTTTTGGATATTCTGTGATATGTCCCTTCAGCTCCATAATGTCCAGCTGTTGGTGAATTGTGATGACTTTTTAAAATTTCATTTCATTCATGTACAGGAACGACTAGTTGTGCTTCTTCAGAATTGGAATCTGGAGCATAGTGATACAAGACCTCTTGGTTTAAAAGATATCCTCGCTCAGTCTAATTTGCATAGTCTGTGCCTTTTTCAGAGGACTCGAAAGCTTCAATGATTTTTCTTCAATCATCATCTTTTAACTGTTCCTCTCGAATATTCATTGGAGATCTTTTGGGTATCTTAATGGAGACTGTACAGATTTCACAGGAGGGTTTCTCGTGACTGCAATTTGGGCATGACAACATGTCAGCAACAACATTAATTTTACCAGGCATGTATAGATTAGATTTGTAAAGACCAACGAGCCAATCTGTCAGATGGCAACTTAAACTCATCAGTCATTTGAGTGGTTAGTGATACAAGGCAACAGTTACCTCAAGTCCTTCTATGTCTCCATGAAATTTGTTTAAGGCCCAAACTACTGCAAGTGCTTCACATTCTGCTGTGGAATAATTTATTTCAGCAGCATTTGACAAATGACTTGTATATTCGATTGGGTGCTCTTCCTCTTTGTGTCCTCGAAGAAGTACCGCACTAAGGGCATAACCACAGGCACCTGTTCGTAAGATGTATGGCTTTGTGGCATCATTCTGCTTCAATACAGGAAGACTTGTCAATAGCTGCTTCAATGTTCCAAAAGCAGTTTCTTATTCCTTTCCCCACTTCCAGGATGCATTCTTCTTGGTCAGGTTACACAAAGGCCTAGCAATGTCCAAGAAATTGGGAATGAATCATCGGTACCAGGAGCAAGATTGCAAGAATGATTGAACTTGCTTGACAGTTCGGGGAGCAGGCATCTTTTGGATTGCTGCAGTTTTTCTGGGATCGACTTCAATTCTGGACTTTGTAATTTAATGTCCTAAATATTTTACACAAAAACAGGCAAAATTATACTTTTCTCGATTTGCACGGAGTTTAAATTTCAAGAGTCTGTCAAACACTGCCGTCAAATTTTCAAAACGTTTCTCAAAAGTTTCTGATAAAACAATTATATCATCTTGTTAGTAAAGCATTAGAATGTCCTGCAGACTACTTCGAAAGCGATTGATTAACCTCTGAAAACTGGCTGGAGCATTGGTCAATCTGAATGGCATGCTCCAGAAGCAGAAGGTTACAAAAGTACAAATAGAAGCAGTCTTGTCCTGTCTGGTGCATGGACATTTACCTGATGATAACCAGACTTTAAATCAATTGTTGACATGAAAACGGTATGTTTAGCTTCATGCAACAAGCTATCTGTCCTAGGCAGTGGATAAGAGTCCAACTGGGTGATGGCACTGAACTTTTGGTAGTCAATACAGAGACATACTGTTCCATCTGGTTTTGGGATCAAAACAACAGGAGCTGATTAAGGGGAGTCACACTCTTCAATAATTCCTTTCTGCAAAAGGTTATTTAATTCTGCCTTTAGAACTTCCTTTTCTGCAGGAGTCATATGGTAAGGTGGAACAAACACAGGCGGGTGGCTTCTGGTGTTTATGTGATGCTCAACAAATGGAGTGGTTTCTCCCCCTGGCTGAAAGATGGTTTCATATTTTTTCAGCAAATAATTTAATTGTGGCTTCTGGGTGGGAGTAAGGTCTATTCCTTCATTTTCCCACAAAGCACATGCGTTTAAAACAAAGTCATCAGCAGAACATTCAAGAGACTTTGCAACAAGATCTACGAAAACCATATTTTATATCTGGCATATCGGTGAAGTACCCACATTTGTTCTTAAAGTCTGGTATAAGTCCTAGCTTACCAAGAAAGTCTCTTCCAAAAAAGATTCTGTTTCCTTTAGCTTTAGGTAACACAATAAAATCTGTACAAAATTTTCTTCCTTCAATTTCTACAGTAACAGTCGTGGTCAAACTATCTTCTTTTGACTGCTGGCCGTTTGCGGCAGACATGTTCAGAGAGAGCTGCTGAAACTTTACACCTTGTTCTTTTAACACAGAATACAATGATTCACTAGCCAGGCTGCGACTGGATCCGGTATCTATGCCGGCTTTGCCATAGACCCCATTAATGTACAGGGTTACTGCAGTTAAAAGTGTGGTAGTGGTTAAGTATGTGTATATTCGGATTTGATTGAAATGAGACAATTCAGTTTTTAATCACAAGATTGCAAGTAGGGCACTCAGCACAAATAAATCTGGCAGTACCACAATTATAACATTTCAAGGTTGGGTGATCTTCAATCTGTTGTGAGGAATTCACCTTTCCCTTGTCTGATGGGGTTGTCTTCTTTGAGTAGAAGAATTTATTCTGAAAAGTTTCAGTAGAACAGCTGGATGGTGCGTTCTCTTTTGGTTTTGACCAGTTTTTATTTTTGTAGTGAATTTCCACTACTTTGGATTTTATGCAGTGCTGTAGTTGGAGAAAAATATTTGTGGGAACTCGTCTTTTCATAGAGTAGATGCTGATTCTACAGAATTTTTGCTAAGCCAAAATCCAATTTAAAACATTTAGCCAAAAGCCAACTTTTTTCAATTATCAGTTATAATTATGATATTCTAGTTTTTATAGTATTGTATTGTATTTGTATAGCATCCATCTAAATGCAATATTTAATCAAAAGAACGATGATGAGAGGTGTCTTCTATGCTCTCTGATTTAAGACAAGCCGTTTTGTCTGCTAATTTTCTTCCTGATCACTACCAAGATTTCACATATGGTTCAGGACAAAAAAAAAAAAAAAAAAAAAAAAAAAAAAAAAAAAAAATTAAGGGAGTTCCTATACGGTTTATGAATATAAATGAAGCGGATATAGCATAAATTATCTTTTCACTTGAAAATAAAATTGTCCTCGTACATGATATTTTTATTATTTTTTTACAGTAACAAACCAAATATTTCTGGGAATGGCATTCCCATGTGTTCCCACCCAACTACAGCACTGATTTTAAGGGACTTGCCCCTAGAACACCGTAAGCATCTAGCTTCTCTACTAACGCATTTGGATCATTTAAAATTTTAAATTTGGATCATTTCAAATCTTCAAACGGAGTTATAATAAGCTCATAGAGCCAACATTCAAAGTATGTTCTAAGCTCGAAAAAATAATTTTTCCAGGTACTTTCTGCAATCTTCTTGTGCTGAATGAACAAAATTCTAAATTTTTCAGCCGTCAATTTGAATTGTTTCAACAACATCATTTAGATGTGTTGGTAGTCATGGGCCTTTTTTTCCGGTTCCCTAGCAATGAGTCTTGCAGTATCACTAGGTAAGGCACTTATGAGGTACATAACCCAATTTTCTTCCAGAACCGCTAGGATCTTTAACTGTCTCTCACACAGCACTAAGAAGATGTTCATATCATCTTCGTTCGGGCAAAAACAAGGATTCAGTTTTTGTAGATCGATTCGCGGCTTTTAGTAAGTGCATCTGTTATTTTCTATCTCTGAGTTAGATTCCGAAGTCAGATGGGTAAGGCATAATTTTTCGAGTTCAAAATTCAGTTCACAATCTAAATTTTCTTGTTCGAAACACGTTGATTTTCTAAATCTAAGCATTCTTGTTCAATTTTTCGATTCTCGACTTTAGTTGTAAATAAATTCTTACCATATTCTTCCTCATAATCAGCATGCATGGTAATTAAATTACATGAATCGGCCACTTTCATTTCTTCAGTGGCAGTTAAGCCTAATTCATCACAAAGGACTCGTAGATCCTCTTTTTTGGCCTTTCCAAAAAATGCCATTTTTGTTTAAATTTAACAAAACTAACAACCAAAATAAAATTTTGATTTAAAAATTCTACTTCAATACTTCACTACTTCAGAATTTCTATTAAAAAATTTCAATTAAAAAATTTCAATTTCAAGAATAAGAATTTAGATTTTTTACGTAAACCTATCCTTACATTCAGCGATTTCTTCTTTACAGAAATCAACAAAAAAAATATATTCAAAATACAATACAAATGCAATTTACTGAAATATCACTAAAATATAATTTTTTTATTTATTTCACATAGAATTTCAAAATAAATCTTTTTTTATGGGGGTAAACCAAAATTGAACTAATCTGGATTTACCATTACGTTTTACGATGATTTATATGGGTAATATATAATACTTATAAGAAAACACACAAAAAAAATTCTATAACTTCAATATTAAACTCTCAAAATAAAACAAAACTAAATTATAACCACACAGTTCTTAACTTTAAATTTCTTTTTAAGGAAAAAAAACTAATATTACGTCAAGCAAGAATATTTTTTAATTGTGTTCTCAAAAGAACACATTCTATTTTTGTTCTAAGAACACAATTATTCAAAATGAATTAAAATTACATTACTAGCAGAGATAATTCAAAATCGTTCTCAAAAGAACGCAATTTACTTTTGTTCCAGGAAACAAAATTCTTTTACCTTTTAAAACAAATTCAAATTTAAATGTTTAATATATATGAAAACTTATTCTTGTAAAAGTTGTGTTCAGAACTTGATTTCGTCATTTCATAAATCAGTTGTTACTCAAAACAAAACTCACACACAAAATATATATATATATACAGGGTGATTCATAAATATCGAAACAATAGACTATTTCCTTAAATATTGCCCCTAGACCCATACTTCCAATTGCAAAGTTTCATAAAAAAAAGTGCAAAATTTAATGACATAAGTTGCAACTCCATAGGGAGTCTATTTGAAAAAATATGAAAATTAAATTTTTATACAGCCCCCGTAGTGTAAAAATTCCAATCAAGAAAACTTTCCTTATCCATTCCTGAATTAAGCACAAAAAATTGCATCTTCATATCTGAAAAACTCGCAGAGTTATGGCCATTTAAATAATTCATCAGGTTTTAAGGGATTAGACACAAATTGAAATGCGTGCAATCGAAGAAACAATGTTAGTTTAAGAGTTCTAGGAAACATGTAAAAAATATATTTGTTGAGCTAGAATTTTGATTTTTTTTTCTTTTTTGTGATGGTTAACCATATAATTTGCAAACAAAATCACATCCTAATATTTCGCATAAAGTTTTTTTAAAATTTAAATGTTTAATATTTTTTTAAGCGGATTTAATTTAAAATCTTTATAACTCGAAACATTATTCATCAGATTTCAAATTTTTTTCATTTAATTAAAGAGGAAAGTATAATTTTAGTTTTGTTTCAGGAATTTTTTTAATTTTAATTTTAAAAATATTTGCTTAAAAGAATATGTAACTTATTTTTAAAAAAATCATATTTTCAAAAGTAATTGTTTTTTTAATTTGCCGAAACAAAATTAATGTAAAATAATCAAAAAAGACATGTTCCAAGTTTACACCATTTTAATTTACGATTAAAAAAGCATCGTGCAGAAAAACGCATTTATAGTTTTAAACATTGATTGGCTCCTAATAAAATATTTAAATGCATTTTAAAAAATTGCACGTGAAAAAGTCACTTATATTGGTAGCTTAAACTTCCGATTCAGTTTAGCTTTTGCCGTTTCCACCACCTTTTTGTACTACTTAAATGTGCATAAATAAATGTTTAATGTAAATTTGAAACAATGCTTTTTCAAACATGCCGATTAAGAGTTTTTCATAATTTTAGCACTTAAAAATTCAGGCTTTTTATCGCTCCGGAGAGGCCGATAAAAAAGTCTGTATACTGGGGCCGGGCCAGACCCGGGATTGGCGACTTTTTTCTGAAGACTCGGCCAGGCCGGGCCGATCGTATTTTTTTCATACTGAAGCAGGTGTTGGTGTGATTTATGACGGCCAATTATCTATACAAGGGATGTGGGCCCGAAACGGGGTGGGTGCCTTCCGTGGAGGTCTTTCTAAGGGAACCTAACCCGTATTTACACAAGGATATCCAAGGTTCGAAGAAAACCACTGAAAACTATATTTTCCCACGATTGGGTTCGAACCCAGCATGAGAGCAGAACCTCTCGGCCACTGGTTATACAGAACCGGGACTGGATTCAGTATTCCTAGGTCTCCCCTGGGCGAAATTGTCAGTCCCGGTATCGAGACAACCCATATTAAAATCATTATCTCTGACTGACCTAATCCGTGCAAAAATAACTAAAATTTGGCTCAGCCCAAAAACCTTTACAACAAATGCATATATTTTTAAATGGCCATTATTTTACAATAAAATTTTAAAATTCATATTTTTAAAGGATAGTAGATTTTAAGGCAAAAAAATTACACCTGCAGTAAAACTAGTGAAAAAAATCTGCCTATGACGGAATCCTTTCTTAAACGGAAAAATCTGTTGATCCATGGAAAATGAATATAATAATACCTGAGAAAAAATAGACTACATTTACAACTCCTAAGAAGGGAACTTGTCTATAACGCTTTTTTTTTTTCTTTCCTATGTGATTCCATCTTAAAAGATTTTACTTTATAGCATTTTTCATTGTCTCTAACACATGGAATATGGATTAACGTTATTAAAGGAGAAGTGAGTCATTTACATATAAATAGAGATTCATTAATAAAACAAATAATCACAGGTTATGGCACTTCTTTAAAAATAATAAATATAAACATGAAAAACGAAAAGATATAATAAGTATTTTTGGTCAGAACTCCTCCATACCAAACAACTTTTAACCATATCGATGTAAAAAACTATGTAGAAATTCAGTCAGGTCGGGCCAGGCTATGATTTGAACTTTTTTCTAGGTAGGGCCGAACTTTTTTTCCTATGGGTCGGTTCGGGACCGGACCAAGATATTTCGACCCGTGAAGACCTCTAGTGCAGACCACCAGCATACTTTGAAAACAAGTTTAACGTAAAATCTATACGCTGTCTATTTTATGTCCAAAGGAGAGGCACTGTCTTATATCAACTTTTAATAATGTACAATTTGTGGCTGATCCCTATCTTGCATTCAAAATGAGTCAAAAACTCGTCGCTCAGAGGCATGGATAAATGGTGTAAGTCACGAATTTTGGATTTTGATATCTCTGCGAATTTTAAAGATATCGAGATGAATTTTTTTTGGTGTTTAATTCAGGAATAGATAACGAAAAATTTCCTAATTTGGAATTTTACTCTATGGGGCCCGTATAAAAATTTTATTTTTGTATTTCCTAATATAGACCCCCCATGGAGTTGAAACTTATCTCATCAAATTTTGCACCTTTTTTTATGAAACTTTTCAATTGGAAGTATGTACCTATGGGCAATATTTAAGAAGATAGCCTATTGTTTCGATATTTATGAATCACCCTGTATATATATGTAATAATAAATTTGAAATCACAAATATATGAAGAAATTGATAAAGTTCTAAAGATGATTTAGAAATGAAGATATGAAACCAGTATGTAAAATAAGAAACTATGAATGGCTCACAGAATCATCAGAGGAGCTTGTGAGTTCATTCATAGAAAATGCGTTATTTCATCCAATTTTGTCGGCATTAAGCCTAAAATGACAAAATTTAGCTCCTTATAATGCAAACATTACAGAAAATAGATTGGATCTGGGTTAATAAATTGGAACTGGATTAATAACAATAATGTTTAGAGTTGCCATCTTAAGTTAAAAAAAAAATAAATAAATAAATAAATAAATAAAAAATAAAAGGAATGAAAATGATTGAAGAAATCAAGAAAATACTTAGATTAACTTTTAGTTAAACTAGAATGAAAAAATAGGAATAAACTTAATAAGTACTGAGTGAATACAAAATAAAATAAAGAAAAGGAATAAATTAATACAAATAAAGAAATAAAGGATTATATAAAAATAAATAAAAGGGCAATTGATTAAATTAATGTTTTAAAGACAAAAAATTATAATATAAAAAAATGAGGATATAAATAACATTTAAAAAGATCAGGAATATTTGAGATAGTAAAATTTAGCCTTGTATTATGTAAATAAATGTGAAAATTTAAAAAGCAATGAGGAATATTGAGATAGTAAAATATATCCTTAAATGATGATGCAATATGTGAAATGTTATTATGTTAAATGCATAATACCCCATTTTTTTTATATGTCCATACAATATATAAGCATATATACATGAAAGGATAAAAAGCCTTTAAAATTCCAAATTTAAATTAAAATCCGAAGTTTCTTTCTCCTAACTTTAAATCTCAATCTAAAACCAGTTTTACCCCTTGTAACTTTGTTTCCCAGCAATACATCTTATTACTTTCAAAGATCATTTTAGGATGATTCTTAAAAGTGAAACTGCTAATCTAAGCGCTTTTTGCAGGCATCTGTGGGTAGGGCAGATACGTCACAGTCCCTGGGAATTGAGCGGGCCTTGACCACAGATCAATCAAAACTTAATGAACCAATTAAATTAAATGTTCCTCTCAAATTAACAATTCTGCCCTCTGCTGGAAAATATTAGAATCTTCACCATATTACTCAAAACCCGCGCCAAAAACGAGGGAATTTACAGATTTGAGAAGCCTGTCAAACCTACGGCCATGTAGCACTCTTATAATCAACGTAACGGGCTCGAGGACCCCCGGCCGAACTCACGAAATGGACTGTAAGATGGAGCGCCAAATAAATGAGTTTGGTCCAACAAGAGGTTTCCGAGTCCAATTATTCTCCAAATTATTTATCTACAAGTTCTGTCAATTCCAAGATGTTCTGGCATATTTACGGTGGCGATACGACGGTCAACTGATGCGAAGTGAGCGGGTCGCAACCCCCTGTACAAGTCCGGAACTCTCCCCCGAAATCGTTACATTTTTAAAGTCGGCGAGGATGGTTACCTGCCGTGAAGATCCCTCTGCTCTGCCACAACAACTATCACTACTATGATAAAAGAAAAAGAATATCCTTCTAAACTTAGAAAGATTTGTGCTTAAGTTTCAACCGAGTACTGGAAGATCATAAGGTACCAATCCTGCTTCGTCCTGATCGTTTTGTGCTCTGTCCGAACAATCTCTTACGCTGTTTATCCCCGGAGTTTTCAGAAAGACCATAACATCCCGATCTAATGGATTTATTAATATCGATAAACTTTTCAAAAAAGCAAAACCGTACGTATCTTTCCGAAAAGAACACTTTTATCTGGAACTAGTTGCTTACGATAACCTTTCTAGAATGCCTGTGTTAAAGAACTTCATATTTCATTGGAGCTGCACACACTGCAATTTTTAACTTCTATTTAATTCTTCTATCGACTCTAGTAAAACAGCTGTGTGATTTCGCTTTTTGCAGACGAAAGATGACTGTAATTCAAAGTTCTTCATTGGAAATGTTTTTTCTCTTATCAACTCAGTGAAAATGTGGGTCAAAGACATTCAAGGCCAAAGTTCGCGAAGTAACTATTCCGTTCTCCGGGTCAAAAAACAAATGATTCACTCATCCTTAAATTATAGAAATCAATTTATTTTTAAGCAGACTAATAATAGAGAAGCCAGAACCAGAAAAGTTTTATTTAATTCTATCATTCAGAATTTATTAGGGAAAAAAAAAAAAAGTGATAATAATTAGGTAGTGTTAAATTAGTTTTTCTTTCTTTCTAATTTTGGTAAACTTTACTTTAGAATTATATTTACTTTAAATTTTACTTTAGATTTGGCACTAACCTTAATCTGTAGCGTTGCACAATTAAATTCTTGCTCATTTAATTTTGTATCCACCATTTTTCAGGTGTAAGTCCCCCCAGATTTGCAGGCGAATATGGTGGACCTCAACTTGGAGGGGGGGATATGAAAGGATAAAAAGCCTTTAAAATTCCAAATTTAAATTAAAATCCGAAGTTTCTTTCTCCTAACCTTAAATCTCAATCTAAAACCAGTTTTACCCCTTGTAACTTTGTTTCCCAGCAATACATCTTATTACTTTCAAAGATCATTTTAGGACGATTCTTAAAAGTGAAACTGCTAATCTAAGCGCTTTTTGCAGGCATCTGTGGGTAGGGCAGATACGTCACAGTCCCTGGGAATTGAGCGGGCCTTGACCACAGATCAATCAAAACTTAATGAACCAATTAAATTAAATGTTCCTCCCAAATTAACAATTCTGGCCTCTGCTGGAAAATATTAGAATCTTCACCATATTACTCAAAACCCGCACCAAAAACGAGGGAATTTACAGATTTGAGAAGCCTGTCAAACCTACGGCCATGTAGCACTCTTATAATCAACGTAACGGGCTCGAGGACCCCCGGCCGAACTCGCGAAACGGACTGTAAGATGGAGCGCCAAATAAATGAGTTCGGTCCAACAAGAGGTTTCCGAGTCCAATTATTCTCCAAATTATTTATCTACAAGTTCTGTCAATTCCAAGATGTTCTGACATATTTACGGCGGCGATACGACGGTCAACTGCCGTGAAGTGAACCGGCCGCGACTACCACTGTACAAGTCTGGGGAACGCTCCCAATATTTATTCGTTACATTTTAAAGTCAGCAGCACAGTTACCTATGATTCCTCTGCCTTGCTACAAAAAGTTCGGAGCTATTAAAGAGAAAATCGAGATTTTTCTAACATTAATCAATGGAAAACATGTGATCAAAGGACACAATCCCTCTCCCACTGAAATATGGTTCCATCGGCAAAAGAGAGGAAAAAAAAATGTCTTTAGCCAGCCTGCACTCGGAAATTTTAGAAAGAAAAGAAAAAGGAATGACCTTACATCAGTGCCGAGAAAAACTATGCTCCCTAAGTTTCAACCGAATCATCGAACGATCGTGAAAAGAAAGAAAGAAAGAAAGAAAGAAAAAAAACATTTATTCACTCGGATTTATGCTCCAACAATCTTTGATTAAAGAAAAGAAATGATACTGCGATTTTAAAACCTCTATTTAATTGGACTCTCTTCAAAAAGATAGCAGAACATTTGCGGTTGTACTAAAGATGACTGCAACTCAAAGTGCTTCATTAGGAATGCTTTTTCTCTTATCAACTCTCAGTGAAAAACTGTGTCAAAAACTTTTCAAGGCTAAAGGTCGTGAAGAACTGTTTCATTCTCGCAAATGACTGACTCATCAATGAAGAACTGATTATTTTTATTTTTCAATGGATAAATGATGAGAAACAGCCAGAAAAAATTGACTGAAGTCTTTATCATTAAAAAAATTATTTGAAATGAAAAAAAAAAAAAAATAGCAATTAAGTAGGATTTTAATTATTAGTTTTTCATTCTTTTTTGTAAAAATTCATTGGATAATCTAATTCACAGGTATGTTCCTTTTTATTTATTTTTAGTTCAGATTGATGTTTTTCAGTTTAAAAGTAACTATAATTGGGAAAAAAAAAATACGCGGACTTTATTGGGAAGGCTAAGTATATTCCTTTTAATTTTTTTGTGAAATAACTTAACACTGCAGATTTCTCATGTTCATTATTTATTTTATGTAATATTCTAGTTACAAGAAATCAGTTTTGTTATATTAAACAATGTTTTTATTTATTTTTATTTTTTACTTTAAATGTCGACTACGGAATTTATTGCCGAAAATACTAAAGAAGAACTGGGAAAGTTCTCACTGAGAATGGGAATTATTTTAGAATGAAAAAGAAAACAAAAAATTACTGTTATCCATGTGTAAATTTTAAAATTTCGACAGCGTTCATGAAGTCAAAGTAGTTCATTTAAAATATGGGTACTGTATTAAAGGGAGTTTAACGATTTTAAGCAAATTCAAATTTATTTTTTAAAATTTTTATTAGTTTTATTTTTTATTTCTTGCTGGATTTAAGGTTTAGTATTAAAATTAGAGAAAATTTGGGATTGACATTCTGCATGTGCGTTAAAATCGTAGCAAACGAAAACAACAGTAGTTTTGTTTTCTTATTCATCCGGTGACGCATACGTGCGATCACCTAAAAGTAAAGTGATTTGATTTTAATGTTTTTGCATACTGTGAATAAGTTAAATGACCTAGTTACATATTTTTAAACAAAAAATTATCGAAGAATAAATGTGCAATTGAATATTGTATCAATTGCTAAATAGTTAGTATCCTATTCCCTTAATTCCTTCTATAAATGCAGATGAGCACCCTGAAATTTTTAAATGTTTGTAAATAGTTATTTATGCCAGGTTGTGTGTTAGATTAATCCATATTTGAATCATTTTTGTGTAGACAGTTTTTATTTTACTGAGAACGTTTTCAAGTATTTCTTTTTATAAATAGAATTTTCTGCAAATGCTTATTCATTTATATATTTTTGTGTATAGCTGAATGTCATATTTTATATTATGTTATATTTTAATATTTGAGTTTTGAATTTTGAATTTTTAGTATTTTTATCCAATATATATATTTTTTTATAATAAATCCCATTTCACAAAAACAAGAAATGAGCAGGTATTTAACCCCTGTCACTTTTAGGAAACAGGTGAAGGTCCCGCCCCCCACCATGTCAAAATATTTCCCATAATTCAATCATTGGTTTAGACATGACCTTGGTAACCCCACTTTAACCGTGGTAAATCCAATAGTGTCCAAATCCACACATACAATTGTTAAAGATGACCATGGTTTCACCCCATTAAGTCTTTAAGAAATATTTTTATTTTAAGTAACTTCCACCGAAAACAACCCTCCACAGACAAAAGGGATTCAGTGACCTGTGCAATCTGATCAAATATGGCAACTGTTGATAAAATAAATGTCCGGACAATAAAAGCTAGCTAACAAAAATTTGTCAACGGGTTGCCAAGTCTGTGTCATAATCCTATTTGTTTGAACCAGGGTCTATTATTTTATTAAATTTTTTTGTTTGTTTTATTTAGTTTTTTTTTTCTGTTTTATTTATTAATTTTTTTTCCTTAGCCAGTAGTAAAACACTTAAAAATTAAAAGATTTTTACTATTTGCGTAAAAACTAGCAAGGAAAGCTCAAAGCGTTCTGGCCTTAATTTTTAAGGAAAAATGTTTTTTGACTTTTTGACTTGTTTAGAATAGGAAATTTTTATGAGCTAACAGTGAGATGTAGATGTAGTTTATTAAAATTGTGACTTGGATTTATTAATGTCACTGAGGG
Source organism: Maratus speciosus (assembly GCA_963932465.1). Lineage (NCBI taxonomy): Eukaryota > Metazoa > Arthropoda > Arachnida > Araneae > Salticidae > Maratus > Maratus speciosus. Next base: position 397,153,191 of record OZ010796.1, on the reverse strand, counting down.
AAATAAATACCCCAGTCTGCAAGATAATAAATACCTTTGCTTACTGGTAAATTGCATCTGCATCTTCACATAAAAAATAAACTTCACGCTCATTTTTCTTTTTGTAATTTTTGCTAAAACCTTCAACGGTTTAGGATTGCTAAAACCTTCAACGGTTTAGGATAAAAACTACAGTGGCTGCCCCTCCGGGTGGTTCCGACCCGACCCCTTGAGTGGGGGAGGTGACCGGAAGCTCGGCAGAGTTCGTTGTGTACGAATGCGAGGGGGCCGGATGGGGACGAATCGCCACCTCCTCGAGAGACTTGCGGTCGACAGGCCAAGAGTCCGGTGGCCACGGTTAATGGACGTTGTGCATGGGTGCGTAGGCTCTTTGGAGTCCATCGAAATTGCGCACCCCCGGCAGCCGGGTTCTCTGGCCAAGCCGGATAGCGACGCTCCATAGGTCAATCCCGGTGCCGGTCTAAGGGCCGGACGGTGTCACCGGGCAAAGACTAGCTAAGGCGATAGGACCCCATCCACCAATTGAGTGAGAGGAAGCCTGAAGTATGAGTGAGGGCTTTGTAGTAGAAAGTCCTCGGTGCTCGCGGGAATGCCATGCAGGGACTCCCGGAGCAACCGAAGGGCGAGGGTTTCGGACAGCGCCCAGGGTACTTTACGACTTGGGTGGCTCATCCCTCCGAGGACCTCAGCTGGAGCAGTTGGGAGCCGACCCTAAGGGTGGTAGGGTTTGGGGTGCCCCCGTTGACCAAGGAGCGGTTGCGTGGGGAGGACAGTATGGTTCTGGTTGCTCCATGTCGTGCTGTGACCCATGGGAGGGGGTCGGCCGGCAGGTCCACCATCGAACACTATTCCCGCAGGGAAATGGGCCGGAGGCTCGCCGGTAATGCGGCGGCTCATCATGCCTCAGGTGAACTCTTGGTCCGATCCAGGTCCTCCGTGTCTATGCGGTACCGGAGTTTTCCTCGTCTGGTGATGAGGACCTAGAGGTATCTCCACCTAACTTTCGAACGCACTAACAAAGGTAGCGGTCGGTCACTGCACGGGGTCAGGGCCTTCGGGCTTGGGTACCCTCGATGGCCGTGAGGTAAGGTAGTGGCAGGCAGGCTTCTGTCGGCCTCCACTGGCTTCTCTGTCTTTGGATGGGGTCGAGTCGGTGGGGGCTGGCGGGACTCCGTTCCGTCCGACACCCTAGCAAGGCGGAGTCTATTCCGTCTAGGTGGAGCTTTCCGTGCCTGCCTGGGGTCGCTAACGGCACCTAGTCTGGGCCAACTGGTTCCCGGCATGATCCACGAGGGGTTCCGTCGGTTGAGCTGGGTGGCTTGGGCGAAAAGCCAGGAGCTGGGTCGCTTTACGGCCGGAGGGACTTTCCCCATCCTCCCTGGTCTTCAAGTTAGGGGCTCTTCAATAACTTTCCGATCAGCTGGCCCACAAAAATGTAACTGCCGGAAAATGGTATCTGATCTTGGGGGCCTTCCGTAAATTAAATTCGGGTCGGGAAGCCTCGGTTCAGTCCGTGGGCCCAGCGTCTCTGTAGGCGTCTGGTTCCTGCAATGGCTTGCGGGGTCTACCGGCTCGAGTAACCAAGTTTAGGGACCACTTGGTTTTTCTAGCTGGGTGGTGAGGACTATCGTAGCGATTGTTCACCAAACTTGGGAATAGCCGGCGTGACATGCGCTGGGCAGTGCGTCGGCTTGACCGGAGTTCGCGTGGGGTTCCGCTCTGTTGGGGCTTGTCTGGCGGCGACCTTCGGGATGCGCCGCGGGGCTCGTTTCACGGGTGGTTCCTTGCGTGGACAGATGGGCCTTTTGAGGGCCTGGGACTGGAAGATGGTAACCCTGTCTTACCATACAAGTAGTCTTCCATGTAAATAGATTTCAATATATTATTTTTTTTATTATCATACATATTTCAACATTATTTAATATTTGAATCTTTTTTAATTTTGCCAATTGTATATCTCAACATATTTGTAATATCTTCACATTTTGAAACAAAAAGTGAAGAAATTTTCATAATATTTTATAAGTTCACCTTTTTAAGTATTGTCCTAAGTTGAATATTTTTACATTTTGTTGTATATTATTTTACGGTTGAATACTATTTACATATTTCGAAAATAGGTGTGGAAATATTTTCAATTTTTTCATGTTTTCAAATATTTTATTATATTGTGTGTTCTTTATAATTATGTAAAAGAATTTAAGTTTTCATATAATTATGCATAGTTTCCAGTTTTATTATATTTTTGCATAAATTTGTTTTTAAAGATTTTAATTTCATATAAAAATGGGAAAATTTGTGCTCAAAGACTTTAAATAAAAAAGTACTAACTTACTGACCAGAGGACTTCCACGCAAGAAAATTATGGTCACTACATTAAAATTTATTATTTTATTACTGTATTTTCCCATATAGTATATCAAGTATTATTATTGTTGTTTAATTTTTTTTTCAGCTTTTCTTTATATTTTATGGTATTCTTATATTTTATGTCATTAAATTTTTCAAGTATTATGTAAAGTTCGGTCAGGTTGTCCCAGGAGCCATATCCCAAACTTAGATATTTTTGCATTAAAACTTAAAATCTTAAATTTTTTCCTTACAGTTTATACTTCAAAATTTAAATTTTAAATATGTTTTCCAGCAGCAAAATCCAACCCTCACGTCTTAGCAAACTTTAACGTTACATTTAATTTAAATTTACCTTTAGATTTAACTTTAACCCTAATCTGTAATGTCGCACTTATCTGTTTTTGTATTCACCATTCTCCGTGCGAGTCCCCCCGGATTTGCAGGCAATTCCGGGTGGTCCTCTTCTTGGAGGGGGGATATGAAAGGAAAAAACCCTTTAAAATTCCAAAAATTTAAATTAAAATCCGAAGTCTCTTTGTTCTAACTTTTAAATCTATGTCTAAAACCAGTTTCTCCCCTTATAACTTTGTTTCCCAGCAATAACTCTTATTACTTTCAGATATCATTTTCGGACGATCTTTAAGAGTAAAAATGCTGACGTACGGAATATTCTCATTCAGTTGTGGTTAGCCGATTCCCGGGCCGGCCAAGCCCAGGTCTTGCATCTGAGCCTGGATAATCAATCAAAAGCTAATCAACCAATTAAAGAAATGTTCCTCCCAATTTTACAACTGTGCCCTCTGCTGGAAAATATGTTAAACCCCAAGATATTAGCTAAAACCTGCACCAAAAACGACAAATCTTGCAATTTTGAGATGCCGGCAAAACTCATGTCAATGTAGCTCCTAAAGTCAGCGACATAAGTGGCTCGAGGGACCCCGCCCGAACTCGTGAATTAGACTGTAAGATGAGTGGCTAAATAAATGAGTTCGGTCCATCAAGCGGTTCCCGAGTCCCAGTTATTTATTCCACTAGTTCTGTCAACTCCTAGATGTCCTTACATATTAAAGACGGCTGTACGGACACCAATGCCGGAAAATGAACAGCCCGTGACTTCCTCTATAGGTTCCGGAACGCTCGTGAAATACATTACATACATACACTTATACACGCTCACACACATAAAAACATATAAGGTTTTAAACTTTTTTTAGCATTCCCGACCTCAACCCTCCATAATGGTATTTTTACCGGGTGTCCCAAAAAGGACTGACTGATTTTAAAATTCAATAACTTCCAAACGGTGACAGATATTAAAGAAATTCTTGCAGGAGGGTTATGCATAAAGTCAAAAGTTTTATTGCAGTGATTTTAGATTTTAGTTCGAATTACAAACAATAGATGGCGCTGCGATCAATAGAGGCTAAATTCAGGCTCGATTTTTGGTACTTCGTGGCCCGGATAATACATTTCCATCTCCTTTTTCTGCATGGAACAACAGAAAGGACCAAAATCGAGCCTGTATTTAGCGACTATTGCTTACAGCGCCATCTATTGTTTGTAATTCGAACTAAAATCGAAAATCACTGTAATAAAACTTTTGACTTTATGCATAACCCTCCTGCAAGAATTTTTTTAATATCTGTCACCGTTTGGAAGTTATTGAATTTTAAAATCAGTCAGTCCTTTTTGGGACACCCGGTATATTTTATGTTTTTAGTGTATAATGTATGGAAAAACATACACATACACCAAAACTCTTTTTTTTTTTAATAAGAATATATATATATATATTATATATACACATATATATAATTTTTTGTGTGTATGATTTTTATAATTTTTTCAGCAATCCACATCCCACCCTCCATAATAGTGTTTTCGATTTTTTAGTTTTTTTAAACATATTAAATGCCTATACTGGTAAGAAGTAGAGAAAAATGAATATTAAGATTTGAGCCATGCAGATATAAAAGAGATGGGATAATTATAAGACAATGCTAATTGCTTTAATTTAAAAATGTTAGGCTGTAAGAATTGGGAGGAACATAAACGTTTGATACGAAGACTATGATTAAGCAGAATATTTCTATATACTGAAATATGCCAGCAGGAATTAAAGTTCATAAAATTAATTACATTAAATGAAAATTCATTGCGTTTATCATAAATGTTGAATGTTAGGGTGCTATTAGGGAGAATATTAATTTTAACATCCATAAAATTGATACTAGAATTATTTGAAAAGGTAGTACTAAGTTCTAGATTAGAAGGGTACTTTACAGGAAGAGATATAGAATTATTATTTGTAACAGAAAGAATAATTATATCATCTATGTATCTGTAGAGCAATAAATTATTATTAATAAATTTACGTTCATAAAAGTAAAGATATAAATCAGATAACATGCTTGATGAAGCAGCTCCTTGAGGGATGCCCTGTATTTGAATAAAAAAAAGCATTGTCTTGGAAAATAAAATTATGAAATAGTAGAAAGTTAGTCAAAGATGTGAAGTAGTCAGTATCAATGTTATCAGGTAAATTTAATAAAGGGACATATTCTAGAAATAATGAATTGATAATAGAATGCAGGTCTTTTAGAATGATATTATTAAATAGGTCTTTGAAATCTAAAGTAATAATATTATTGACATTTGTTAATGGCTTTATTTTATCCACCAATTCAAAACTGTTTTTAATGCAGTGAGTGTTGTCTTTTTTAACTGATAACTCATAAATTTGTGTAAGAATATTTAAAAAGAGTGTATTAGCACGAGTATTATATGTATTACATCCTACAGTGACAGTGCGGAATTTAAGAGGATTTTTGTGAAATTTTGGAATCATGGCTACGTAGGGATAATTGAGGTTGCTATTTTTAATGCCTAATAATTTGTGATAGCTTAATATCATTACTATTAATGTCCCTAAACGTCTGTCTGTATGTGTGTAACATTCGCCGTTGTGACCGGAACTCCTTCGCTCCCGGGCCACGCAGAGCGTCTTATGATATGTCGATTCGCACCCCCGTTTTCTCGGACAACCGTTCTTTGCGGTTTCGAGAAAATCCTGCCGTAATTACGGACGCAATTAGCTAATTAACGACTCATTGTCGAAGGAAAAATGAATCTTTTTTATCCGAAAGTAACAGTCTGACTACAATTGGACCCTCTTCGCGAGGCTAGCTTTGGAGCACTACCATTGGAGGATTCACAAAACCTTAACCCCGATTTTATCTGTCGAGGCTAGCAGTTACCGAGATGATGAAAATGAAGTCGAAATTTAAAAAGCGAAATCAAATCTCCCGATCTAATGGTCCGAGATATTCGTAAAAGGTGTAGAAACACACGAAAAAAAATCTACTTCAATTTGGTATAAATTTCATGTTTCTGCGTTGGGTATAACGCAAAAAATCCACTAAAAATCGATCGATAAAAATTTAATTTCTTTATTTGAAAATACAATGAAAAGAGATTTCATTTTTCCGAGAAGCATCTGTAGACATCATGGCGCTTTGCGGTTTTGGATACTAGGATAATATGATACGAAATTTAAACTTTTTAAATATTAAATTTTTGGATAAAATTTTTTGACAACCGGACGGGAAATCTGTTGCAGATTCCATACATACCCAGTTCAAAGAGATTGGTTAATTAGAAGCTGAGATATTAATTATTATTTAATTAATCTGTTTGGCGGGAAATACATTTGATTAAATATCCCAGTTAGCTCGCATTATAGTTGCTTCGCCTGCTATAGGATAATTTCAGTGCGTGATAGCTTAATTAGCAGCTGAGATATTAATTATTAGTTTATTAATCTGATTTGTAGTGGACAATGAAGTGCGTTTTGGAAAAAAATTTAGGCAGTGGTATTCAATTGCAGCAATGCCAACAACATATTTCCTTAAGAGTTGAAGAAAATATTGTCTCAGGGGGTAATACATTATTATTTACTTAATCTGTATGTGTAATGGACAATGAGGTGCGTTTTGGATACTTTTTAGGCAGACGGGGAGGGGTGTTGGATTTCTTTTTTTAAAAATTAGCTTTTATGACCTTTTTAGATACCGTTTCTTGAGGGAGTCCTCAGATATATGCTACTTTTTAAATATAAAAATGTCAAATTTTTAGTTACCACTATTTCCGAATAGTAATTTTAGCAAGTTTCTTAATTTCTAGCTTAAGACCGCCACCAACTCGAGTAACGTATCCACTGATAGGTTTTTTAACACAGTTTCGTTCAGATACGCTTTTGTTATGAATAGAGTGCGCTCTCTGGTGGTGGAATGTGGAACTAACAGAATTCTTTGTTAAGACCGCCACCATCCCCACCCATGTATCTACGGAAAGGTTGCGTAAAGGCGTTTCGTTCAGATATGTTTTGGTTAAGAATACAGTGTGCTCCCTGGTGGTAGAATGCGGAACTAACATAACGCGATTTTGTTAAAATTAGGAAATATAACAAGGTGATCTGCTTTAAACTTTAAGATAGTTCATAACACGTTGAGATATATGCTACTTATTAAATAAAAAAAGTCAAAAGTTTAGTTACCACTATTTCCGAATAGTAATTTGTGCAAATATCTTAAATTTTTGCTTCAGACCACCACCACCTCGAGTAACATATCTACTGATAGGTTGTTTAACGGACTTTCCTTCCGATACAGTTTTGTTATGAATAGTGTGCGCTCCCTGGTGGTAGAATGTGGAACTAACATAACGCGATTTTGTTAAATTTAGGAATTATAACAAGGCGATCAACTTTAAGACAGTTCATAACACATTGATATATATGCTACTTATTAAATATAAAAATGTCACAATTTTAGTTACCACTATTTCCGAATACTAATTTGTGCAAATATCTTAAATTCTTGCTTAAGACGGCCACCACCTCGAGTAACATATCTACTGGTAGGTTGTTTAACGGAGTTTCCTTCCGACACAGTTTTGTTATAAATAGAGTGCGCTCCGTGATGGTGGAATATGGAACTAACAGAATTCATTGTTAAGACCGCCACCTTCCCGATCCATTTATCTATAGAAAGGTTGCACGAAGGCGTTTCGTTCAGATATGTATTTGTTAAGTATACAGTGTGCTCCCTGGTGGTGGAATCCAGAACTAACATAATGCGATTTTGTTAATATTATGCAATCTAACAAGGCGATCTGTTTAACATATCTACTGATAGGTTGTTTAACGGACTTTCCTTCCGATACAGTTTTGTTATGAATAGAGTGCGCTCCCTGGTGGTAGAATGTGGAACTAACATAATGCGATTTAATTAATTTTAGGAAATATAACAAGGCGATCTGCTTGAAACATTAAGATAGTTCATAACACATTGAGATATATTCTTCTTATTAAATACAAAAATGTCAAAAGTTTAGTTACCACTATTTTCGAATAGTAATTTGTGCAAATATCTTAAATTCTTGCTTAAGACCGCCAACACCTCGAGTAACATATCTACTGATAGGTTGTTTAACGGACTTTAATTCAGACACACTTTTGTTATGAATAGAATGCGCTCCCTAGTATGATTATTATTTTCCTTTAAAGTAACATGATGAAGTTTGAAAATATTATTAGAAGTGACTGCTTTAGTTAGGAGATGATGATAGTAATATTTGCACATGATAGCATAGTTGTTAGCAGCCTTATCTACATATGTAATGATGAAATTATTTTGAAGTTCTGCAATATGTGGTTTAAGGGTGGAGAAAGAAACTGAATTTTTGGCAATATGCAGTTTTAATAATTGTTGTTTCAAAAGAAAGATGACATGATACTTCCAATCTACAAAATATACAGTAGGTTTATTATAGTTGATAGCAATTTTGTAAATGAAGAAATCTAAATCATATGTGAATTGTTTAATTATAGGCTGTATATTACACTGTGAAGGAATACGATATTTAGTGCCATGACACATCAAAGATCTTAAATGAATATTATTGACAATAGATTAATTTAAACACAATTATTCTAATTGGTAAACAAATCATATTAGATGTAAATTTCCAACTGGGCGAAAAATGTCCAGACCAGGATTCGAACCCGGGACCTCCTGGCTGAAGCCGCCAGTGCTCTGCCATCTGAGCTATCCCGGACGATTCTGGTCGAACTTTTTCGCCCAGCTAACCTTGAAGATTACAACATCTGGTCTGAAATCTGGTTCAGCTCAGCAGAATAAATCTCAGGTAATGGAACTCCAGAAATCGCTGGATACGAAATTACAGTAATTTCGTATCCACAGTACAGTAATTTCTGGAGTTCCATTACCTAAGATTTATTCTGTTGAGCTGAACCAGGTTTCAGACCAGATGCTGTAATCTTCAAGGTTAGCTGGGTGAAAAAGTTCGACCAGAATCGTCCGGGATAGCTCAGATGGCAGAGCACTGGCGGCTTCAGCCAGGAGGTCCCGGGTTCGAATCCTGGTCTGGACATTTTTCGCCCAGTTGGAAATTTACATCTAATATTATTGACAATGTCTAAATTACCAGTTATAACATGTCCATGATGGACATTAATATATGTATTTAGATGGAGATCATTGCATTTACATGTAAAAGTGCCAGTGTAAGTGAAATTTTTAGAAAACTTATTATAATTGAAAATTTTACAACCTAAACTAATAGGATATTTAAAAGAGCTTTTTAGATTAACACTTTGAAGTGAGAATTTACATTGCTCGTTGTGAAATAATTGATTAAGTTTAATTTTATTAAAAACAGGATTGGTAAAGGTAACGATTAAATGTGAATTACTTTTATTTAATTTTTGTGGTTTTTTGTTAATATTGACATTAAGAGCAGTTAGCCTATAATAGAGTAAATCAAAAAATGCATCACTAAAATGAGAATTGAATGTATTTGATGTAAAAACTTTGTGATATTGATTAACATGATATTTAGGAATTGCAAATATAAATTTACGAAGAGACATCCAGTTGTAATTACTACTGAAAGAAGATTGTAGGCGTATGAATGATTTTTTAATATGAGTATTAGTTAATGTAGATGATGAATATTTAGTAGTAGATTTCCCTCTTTGTGTGCGTGTGGTTTGCTTATATAATTTATGATTAAGAGAAAGATAGAGAGATTGATAGTTAATTGTATGTGATGACGTAGAATATACGACATGAGGTTTCTATCATAAAAAAACATATCTCAAAATATACCACTTTAATAAAATATAGTTGATTAAATTCAAAACGAAATGTTTTCTCAAATTAGAACACAAAATTTAATTTTTAAATCAATAAGTAAAATATTTGCTTTAACAGAACAACTTTGTTCTTAAATTAGGGGAGAGTGGTATGAATGGGCCACTAACAAAATATGAAAAAGTATTTGCATAAAATTATTTTAGATGCCACCAATATATGAAGCTATTTGTTCTACCAAACTCATCAAATTTTCCATTGTTTGGGAGAAGCCATTTTCCCACTAGAGTAGGATGGTCAAGAATCAGATTGAAAAGTAAATTTTTTCCCTTTCCAATAAAATAAATAAGCTAAAAAGTATCTATTATTTCATTGCAGATATGTGTATCAGCAAGTCTTTGCATATCTGTAAACTAATTTTAGGATGTATTCAGATGTTACTTGAATTTAATGTACTAAAAAACCCTAAATATATTCCAGAAGTATAGGTGAGGCTGAATGGGCCACTATATCATGGTCATGAATGGGCTACGTTTGCCCTGATCATGAAAATATGGTTTTTCTTTCTTTTTATCTGATTTTCTCTTTGATATGAAACATAACTGGCTGTCATGGATTTAGACTAAATTACTGTCTAGTCAGAATAGGTTTATAGTGACATCTAAAAAATAATTTGCACATTTTCACCCTAAGAAATATTAGTTATTTAATAGAAACATAAGTTAAATTGTATAAATGATTAAGGTGAACTGCCCAGTTGTTGACCACACCTACCAGTATTTTTCCATTTGATATAAAACTAGAATAATTGTTTATATTCTGAATCTGATGGGTAGAATAAATAATACCAGAAATTTACACTAAATAGTCAATTAATAGGCAGTTCAAACCTGTTGCAACCATGTTGTTTAATATTAATTTTGAAAAATATAAATTTTGTTAAATCATAATGTGTATTATTTATTACTTTTATGCATATTTTATGTTTTTTCTTTCTTATAATCTCATTATTTTGTTATTTTTCTGCTACAATTATGTGATTTAATATCACTTTTGATGTTTATAAATTTTGATAAGCATTGCGTATTACTTACTATTTCAGTTAGTTTTTGATCATATCATGTCAAGTGCCATTCATTTTGTCATATTTGATGAATAAAAGATTAATTCCACATTTTTTCATTGAATTCATTTAGTGGCCCATTTATTATCTTCAATGACCCATTCAGCTCCATGGGTGGGGATGAATGGGCCAAATTTCTATATTTTTATTTTCTATTATCATTCATTATAGACATTTTCTAATCTAATTTTTAGGACTTTTTTATATAACCAAATAAGTAAAGTAATTGGAGAGCCAATTCCGAGACAAAAAAATTATTAGAAAAAAATACAAAAATTAAAAACCAAAAAGTGACCCATTCATTACCGCTCTCCTCTACTCCTTTGATTTAATCTGAATAAATCGAAGATTTTACTTTCAGAATTTAAATTCTTACAGATAACTTTTATGTCATCCTGATTTCTAACTTATTATGAAATCAGAACATTTTTGCATTGTCTATATGTCAGATGACAAAACAGACACAATTTATTTCCTTAAAGAGAAAATTATATACTACTTCCAAATTTTATTTTACAAATTTTTAACATCAAAAGTTAAAAAAAATAAAATCTTCATTACGAAAATGAAATAAACAAAAGTTCACTAAAATAAAATCACACAGGTACTTATCTCCTGATGACTGCTACACGCATCTACATCTTTATGAAGACTTTTAGAATATAATACACTCTCTCTGTTCTGAGATTCGATGTCTCGGTAACAGAGCATTAAAATATCTTTTTTGCTGTACTAATACTTGTGTTGAACCAGCGCATCCTTCGTAGTACATATTTTACTTGAAAACTGTGAAGAATAAACAGCACCTTTGTAATTTGAACATGCCTTTGCTGCTATCAGAAATGGCGTCTGACCAGTAGATGTTAAAACACTTTAAACAAAATGACTTTTTCTTGAATGAAACATAAACACTTGCTCTTAATCTCGGTTAATTTTGATTCATGGCACAATGTTGGGAAGCCAGACTATGGTAACCACTTTCCAAAAGTAGGCTCCACAATTTAATTAATGGACACATGGCTTCAAGTAGACACTTCATTATAGAATTTAGTTTGATAACCTTTAATATTTGACAATAAAGCTACACAGTTGACTCTTTAGACACATCTATGTACAATTATATACAATATGTACAAATTTATATATAATAGAAGAAAACCGCTAGGGGAAAACATGACAAAACGCATGCATTTTTCACCCCTTCCTCACCCTTCCACGTCTCATGAAGAACTCCGCGTGGGAAAAACTAACAGCAGGCAATCAGGAGAAATTGAGGAGTGCCGGTTAGTGCTGCCAGCTATCATATTGATCTTTAAATATAATATATTTGTTACAATAGTAGTATTTATTAATGTCTATTCTGGGGTAAAAAAGGTTCTTTTTAAAAATGAAAATCTTTTTACTTCTGCGCTGAACATTTTTTTCTCCTTACAATTTTTTTTTTTTTTAATGGACATTCGCATGACATATGTGAGTATTTAGTACAGTCGGACCTCTTTTAACGAACCTCTATTTTGCGAACTTTTCCTTGGAACCAAGAACATTTTACGAATTTCTTCGTAAAATAACCTCCAAATAGCAAAGTGCATTCTCTATTTAACGAACTTTTTCTTGTGATCTAAACTTTTTTTTCTCCCCATTTCTCAAAATATTTCTGGACATTTCAAACTTATTCTTTGTTTAAACACATTTTATGATGTTCAATGGCCTTGAACTGGTTTTACCAGGCGTTTTCTTTGTCAGCAGTGAGAATTCGGTAAGTACGGAAGACAAAGACGATAATCCCTTAGAGTAACTTAAAAAAAATGTGGATACAGATGAGAAAAAAATTAACCGTGATGTGCTGATTGATGATTGTATTTCACTTAATTCTGAAATTGAGACTCGGAAACACTATCTGAATTGGATATTTTCGACAGTGTGAAAAATAAAAACAATACAGCAATGAATTGCGATGAAGACGAATATGATGAAGATGGAAATGATCATGATGCAGGAATTAACAAAACTTCGTATGATGAAATGCTAAAATCATTTGAAAGAATCCGGCGCGGATTATAGCTAGAAGAAAATACACATGAAGGGGTTTTTGGTGTATTGCAAAGATACAAGACGTATTATGAGAGAAAGCACTTTTTAAAAGAAAAAACTCAGGCAAAATTAACAGAGTTTTTCAGAAATTAAATTTAAGGACGCATATGTTAATGTATGGTTAAAATTATTTGTTATAATAATAATAAATACGATAATGTCATTAAAATTCGTTAATTTTAATGTAAACCTATTTATTTTAAACAGAAAATACAGTATATTCCTGGACAAAGTTTTGTTTTCCTTGCAGATTTCAAAGATTTAAACACATAGAAAAAATTAATTGATGATGGATATTGGTGGGTAAAATAAGTATAACAAATCGATATAATTTATTTAAAAAAATATGATTAATTACTTTTAGTAAAAATATTTAGTGTTTATTAAAATCTGTTTTATGTAATTTAAGCTATTTTAAAAGGTGAATCTCTATTTAACGAATTTTCCATATAACGAACTTTTTTCCGGGATTTAGCGACTTCGTTAAATAGAGATTCAACTGTATTTTACTCTCTGCATATATGACCATTGGTCACTGCCTAAAATTATTCAGTGGTAATTTTGCATTTAAATTTTCAAAAATGTTAAGCATTATTGTATTTTATTTGCAATGGTGGAAAATGAATAGTGTGTGATATTAACACAAAGTGTTCAATTTTAATAGGATAAAATATATTTGAAATGTTTTTTCTTATTTTTAATCCAATTCCACAACTTCCCTATAAATGAAGTATTAAAAAACAGTTTATGCAAGGGTGCAGCAAATAAAGAAATACATATATATATATATTTCTTCATGATTATAAGTTGCAAAATATGAATGTACTGTCTGACAAAAAATAATCAAACATGCAGATTATTCATTTTTTAATTACTTCTTATACTTCCATCCATTTTTAACACTTTCCACGTTTTGCTCAGATGGAAAAATTACTACTTTTCATTCTAGTTGAAAAGTGTTTATGATTTCGGTTGGTTTTTCTGCTGTCTGTCTGTACTCGAAATCTTGTAAATATATTTAGATTACCATGAAATTTCTATATGTATATGTTATTAAGGTTTACTGTAGAATGAAGAAGTATTTAAAATGAATGTGTAGCATTTATAGTTATTTTACAGGGACATACAAATAATTTTATTACATTAAGATCTACAGGAGAAAAAAAAATTGTGGTGCATTTTATTGTTGTTGCGATATTTCAAACATAATGAGATTAATATACAACACTGGGAAGTAATACAACAGAATTCTCCCAGAGTATAGAATAAGTAGCATTTATTGTTTGTTTACAGGGATGCACAAAAGGAGAAGATTACATTATGATCTATGGAGAAAAATCATTTGCAGTGCATTTAAATGATATCATGGTACTTCATACATAATAAAATCACTGAAGTGCACGGCACGTTTTCTATAGATTACAGAGTGCATAGCATTTATCATTCATTTACAGAGACATAATAAAGAATTCTGTTAACACTAGAACCACCGGCAAAAACATATAGGGGAGATTTAGGAGACTTGATCGCTAGGTCTAAAACCAGAGAAAAAATGCTATTAAGTCTCTGAAACAGGAAACATTAATAAAGTGATTCCTTATCAATAGATCTAGCAACATAATTTCATTCAGCCATTTTTATTTTTGTTGTAAGAAAGGAATCTCTGTTTTCTTACAATCAAACTTCTTTTTGAGTAGGTAGTTTGTGTTTCATATTTTTTGCTAAATATAACTAAATTATTTAATGTTATTGATATAATATACTAACATTCCTTACTGCTTAAATGTAATTATTTCAAATGTAATTATTTCAATCTAGTACAGTTTCTTTATTTTTGATTTAGCCACTTTTTTCCCAAAACATGCACATTAGGCACACTTGATCCTTGTTGTATGGGGAGATTTGATCCTGGGGATTGAGTGTCCCCAAACCAAAGTTAAGCTAAATTAATGTTTAATTTTATTAACCCCCCACTTCTCATGATATTATCTGTATTAGTTAGAATGTGGTTGCCTTGATTTTAGATAGTTGACAAAGACAAAAAGTTAATTGTGGCTGCATATGATGGTTAGCAAGCACATAGTGGATTATTGCGCTTGTGAGACATACGTCTAACTTTGCAAAATTTTTACAGCACTTCGTAAAGAATGCAAGATATTATAATCAAAACAGTAAAGTGTTAATCATAATGAATAATCATGATAACCATATAAGCATTGAGAGTTTGAATTATGCCAAAGAAAATGGAATAATTTTGTTAAAAATATCATCGCACATGTCTCACAAACTGCAGCTTCTGGATCGTACTATATATGGACGACTTAAAAGATATTTTAATATGGCTGCTCAAGGCTGAATGACTAATCATCCTGCTCAAAAGACAGCAATTTATCAAATTGCTGAACTGGTCGGAATTGCCATGACCAAACGCCATGATGACGATTAACATAATAAATGGCTTTTAAATCACTGGAATATATCCCTTAAATAGGAATTTCTGAAGATGATTTTTTATCATCTTTCATCTCAAATCAACCATTAACTCCAACAAGCAGTAAAAAAATTACAGTTAAACCAGAAGACAAACAAGTCTTCCCTCAAGTTTCTTTGCCAAAAATGGGAAAATCTAAAGAAGTGAAAACAGGGTGTTCAAAAATTTTGACAAGCACACCAACTAAAAGACAGAATGAAGAAGAAATACAAAATCGTCAATTGAATAAAAAACAAAAATCGGGAAAAATTCATTTTATCTCAAGAAAAAGTAAAAACACTAAGAATGAAAGACTCGAATCTTCAGAAAGTTATAAAAGTAGTTATAGTGTTTATGATTCAATCAACCCAGATCCAGTTGATGAATATTCTGATGAAATCATTTAAGATACAAAAAGTTTGTCGATTGATGAAAATGACTTTGTCATTGTGCAATTTCTGGGAAAGAAGAAAATTAGTCATTTTGTAGGAAAAGTTTGAAAGAAGATTTTATCATCTGAATGTGAAATTAATTTTCTAATAAATCAAGGACTTAATTTCGACCAATTTATTTATTTAGAAAATGTTGACAATAGTGTTGTGGACAATGATGACATTGTCAAAAAACTACCCAAACCAACTATGCTTGGTGGAATTCTTCGAGCTGCAATAATTTTAATATTTATAATTGATTTTTCAAACTTTAAAAATGTTTTTGATCATTATTTGTGTTTTTCTGCCTTTTTACATGTTAGTCAACAATAAATTTAATTTCTACTACTTAATTTGAATCATTTCAATGCATCTGTTTCAAGGATCAAGTCTCCCTTGGCAAGGGATCAAGTCTCCCTGCAACTGGGGAGACTTGATCCTTTTTTTTTTTGGGGGGGGGGGGGGAACAATTTATTTTTATTTTGAAAATGGTTTTTCAAAAATAAAAAAAATACTACAACAAGAAAGACACATGAGCCTTTAATAATAACTGGGAATATTTTTAAAAAATTTTGTTTTCTCCAAAATAAAAATTAAAAACTGAAAAAGGGATCAAGTCTCCCAAGTCTCTCCTACCTATATAGTGTTGACTCTAGAAAAAAAGGGCCGCCGGGCAGGAATTTAAAAAAAAAAAAGAAACACTATTCTAAAAAAAGGGCACTTTTTTTCAAAAAGGGGACACTTGTACCTTGTTCACAAAAAATATTTTGAACTGGTTTGTTTAGTTCCCAGAATTTGCGATATTTTCCCGGGATCAATTGAATTGCCACGGGGCGCATAGGAAATGTTAAAAAGGGCAGCTGGGCACATAGGAAGGCTTTAAAAGATCCGCCGGGTTCAAAACAGAATTAAAAAGGGCCGCCAGGCAAAAAAAAGAATTAAAAAGGGCCGCCGGGCACTGCGCCCTGCTAAAGCTGCTTACAGTCAACACTACCTATAACCGCCGAAACAATCATTTTAACCGATGTGGATTACTACCATGCTCAACTATTGTTTACTTGCCATTTTTTACTCTTAGGATCGTTTATCACTATTATTACCATCATTGCCCATATAATCATATATATTTCATAATTTTAATTATATTTAATTATGTTATAATTATATTATATTGAGATACATATGGGTCATTCCATGTGAAATCAACCAATTAAAAGAAAAGTTGTTGCACCATAGTCACAGATTTTTTAAAAATTTTTATTACAGACAGATATAGTAGTGAAACCATCAAATCTAAAATTTTAAGATAATTTGTGCAATATTGACTGAGATATAGCCTTTTGAAAATTGATCATTTTTACCAAATGGCGGCCATCTTGGATGCTATCCCTATGTCTATAAATGTCCATAACTTGACAACTAATGACTCAAATTTTATATTTCTGGTACCAATTTAAAGCTATTTGTATAAAGAATGCATATATGATATTAAAACAATATTAATTTTTTATTTTAATACTGTTTATTACATTCAAACTGAAAATATCACCCTCAAAAAATGACTTACTGTAATGGGCCATAAAAAAAAATGACCCATCATAATTTTTTTTCAAACTTGCTAAAAACATTGCTCCATATGTGTATTTTAAATAGAAAAAAAATTGGAGAGGTAAAATTTTTCATTTAAAAAAAAATAGCTTTTTACACATAGGATGTCACTTACTAAGCAGTGACTATCTTAAAACATGTAAATATCCCTGATTTAAGAAATAATGGCCAAAACTAAATATTTTTTAATCCCTGAATTAATGTAAAACTATAATGAAATATAATCTCATAAGTTTTTTGTAGGACCACCCTCCAATTGCTCCCCCCCCCCCCAAAAAAAGAAGTCATTGCTAAAAATGTATAATTGAAAAAATTTAACGCTGAAGAAAATAAATAAAGAATATAATGTATAATTGTAAAAAACCTTTAAATACAATATATATAAATGAGATTTTACTGCATGTGTACATGTGGAATCTATTCAAAACGTTTTCCATGCAAGAAATTCAATTTTTATACCTAAATTTCTATTTCTTGCTTTAAAAATTGCTCACTTAAAAAGTTTTACATTTGTATGTGACTTTATAGAAAAATTCTGCTGTATGCATGTATTTACATCACTGCACATCATTGCATTTAAAGAACAACATGACTTAAAAATTGGATTGTCTAAGTTTTGCTCACTACGTCCAAGAGAATGTGTTACTGCTGGAAGCAAAGGTATTCATTCTGCCTGTGTGTGTGTATACCATCAAAATATTAAACTTATGCTTCATGCTATTCATATCAATGACTACATATCACTGCTAAAAAAACTTGTTTGTTGCATTGAATCTGAAGAATGAATGTTGCACAGGTGTGATAAATGTCCATCTCCTGAAATTTTAAAGAAAGATTTAATGGGTTTAGATGAATTGGAAATGAGTAATGATATTATTTATAAACAGTGGGTAAAGACTGATGGAGCAGAATTAAAAAAAGTGATTATGCCTGTTGATGAATTTGTTGATGATTTAATTACAAAACTCCTAGCTTTATGTTCACACCACTTTTTTGCAAAGTCACAAAGTTTATATTTCAAGAAAACAAAGGATGAATTGAATACAGAAACTGCTATTATTTCAGCTGATTTTTCTGAAAACTATACTTGCATTGTGCAAGATGTTATTCAAAATATCCATTGGCAAAAAGAACAGGTTACAGTTCACCCCTTTCTTGCTTATATAAGGGACAGTATCACTGATACTGTGAAATCTATTCCTATGTGTGCAATAAGCGAGCATTTAGTTCATGACACTACTACATTTTGGGCTTTTCAAAAAGTAATTGTCAATTATTTAATTTCACAAATTCCACAGATTAAATACATAAAATATTTTAGTGATGGATCATCAGCCCAATACAAAAATTATAAAAATTTTATTAATCTCTGCCATCATGAAGAAGACCATGGTGTGAAAGCTGAATGGCATTTTTTTGCCTCTTGCCACGGAAAAGGAGCTTGTGATGGAATAGGCGGCACCATACAATGCATGGCCACCAAAGCAAGTCTTCAGCGTCCATTCAAAGATGGTATCTTAAATGCATTTGATCTGTATACATTTGCAAAAGAATATGTTAAAGGAATTGAAAGTTTTTTTATAACAAAATCTGAAATTGAAATTGCCAATAATCAGTTAGCAGATAGGTATGCAAAGGCAGATACAATCGTAGGAACAAGGGTTAATCACAGCTTTGTGCCAATAAATAAAGGCCAAATACTGGTTTCCAGGGTATCAGGCTCCTCAACAAATTTTATTGCTACTGTGCGATTTAGTGAAACCGACAAACCACAAACATTTAAAAGTGAACAATATGTTGCATGTGTATATGGTGTTAATTGGTGGATTGGTAAGATTTTAGATTACTGCGAGGAATTCAATGACTATAAAATTATGTTCATGCATCCTCATGGTCCTAGTTCATCATATTCATGGCCAAAATCTTCAGAAGTTTGTTGGATTCCATATGAGCATATAATGAAAGTAGTGTCTACCCCAATGACTGTTACAGGAAGAACATATACTGTTGCTCCAGAGGAGCATACAGCAATTCAACTCTTATTCTTAAACTTCAAGACAGATTAAATCCTTGGTAATTTTCAACAACATATTATCAAGTTCCTTTCAACAATATATTATAAAGTTATATCCATGTAAGTATCCTGTTCTTATTTTATGTAAATATGTTTCATATAAGTTTTATCTAAGTCTTACTTTTATACATATTTGATGTTTTTGTTGTACATTTGTATCACACAAGATTTGTGTACTCATTTTGTCAAGATTTGTTAATTTAAATTGAAATTGGCAGTGAACTGAATAACTAATGTCAACTCAATCAACTCATTAATATTAATTTTTAATCTTTTATTTGAATTCAACTGATTTACAGCTAGTATTTCTGCCATATTTCAAAAAAATATGTTTTATGGCTCTTTTTCCTTCTGAATATTTTCCATTATGTATATTTTTTTTGAGAATTATACATATTATCATTTTATATGAAATAAAAAGTATTGAAATGAAAATTTACTGTTATTTTAATATGTATGTGTTTTTAGTATAATTAACTGCTGATTGGTATTTCTAAATTGAATTATTTATATATTGATGCTCATACATTAATTCATATGCCAGAAAAAAATATTTTTAACCATTATTTGTTAAACCAAAGATACTTACGTGTTTTAAGATAGTCACTGTTAGGTAAATGACATCCTATGTGTAAAAAGCTATTTTTCTTTAATGAAAAATTTTACCTCTCCAATTTTTTTTCTGTTTAAAGTATACATATGGGGCAATGTTTTTAGCAAGTTTGAAAAAAATTTATGATGGGCCATTTTTTTATGGCCCATTACAGTAAGCCAATTTTTGAGGGTGATATTTTCTGTTTAAATGTAATAAACAGTATTAAAATAAAAATTTACCATTGTTTTAATATCATATATGCATTCTTTATATAAATAGCCTTAAATTGGTACCAGAAATATAAAATTTGAATCATTAGTTGTCAAGTTATGGACATTTATAGACATTGGGATAGCATCCAAGATGGCCGCCATCTGGTAAAAATGACCATTTTTTAAAAGGGTATATCTCAGTGAATATTGCGCAAATTAGTTTTAAATTTCAGATTTGAGGGTTTCACTACTATGTCTGTCTACAAAAAAAATTTAAAAAAAATCCGTGACTATGCTGCAACACCCATTGGTTGAATTCGTGTGGAATGACCCATATATATTATTTATATTTTTCAAATTAAAAATATTTTTATAGTAAAAAATATTTTTCATGAGAAATCAAAATTGCTAAAAACAAGAATAAACTTGGTGAAAATAAACATTTATATTTATTCCATGAGCAATACAATATTTCTATTACATTTGAAATAAGGGCACAAATCAATTTCTGATGGGAATTATTAATAATTCCTGGTCAATAGTAATTAACTAATTAAAAAATAATGTACAGTTAACAAATACATAACTCATAAGTACATGTACTTCTTTACAGTTGTTTTTTCCAATGGAAAAATACCATTTTTTATGGCTAAAATAAAAGTAAAATTTTCCTCTAAATGTTGAGAATGTATTGTATGTATGTCAACAAACTAAACATTGTCTTTCAAAAAAATCTTTTTCACCACTTTTGTGGTGCATTTGCTGCAAGTCGGTTTCCTGCAAACTTCACACTTGTCTACAGTTTTATTCCCTTTGCAACTAGAACTTTGACACTGTTTTCTCTTTTTAGCTCCTTGATCAAAAGTGTCTGAGGATGTACTGGGTACTGAGATATTAAACACTTTCATGGAATTCACATATGACTCTCACAGCTCGCACATTAATTGGAGCAGAAAATCATGCCATCGTGGAATATTTCTTCCAATTACATTCTTATTAATATCTAATAATTGATGCCAACTAGATCAAGAACATTATAAAATACTTGTAGAGGCCATCGTCTAGAACTAGCTTTTGTAGAATACTTCCGTGCCATTTGGTTGAGCACGTCAATGCCAAATTTTGTAGAATTATAGAGCTTTACAGTTTCTGGTAAGTATTTATCACTAGTTTAAAATGTAACTGATGGATGTTGGGAACTTAGGATTACAAAAATTTTATTTTTCTTCCCTTGATAAAATGTCAATGTACCGTTATTTCGGGTAGATAAGCCGCGGCTTATACGTGTTTAAAAGTTAAATTTTACCTTTTGCAGCTTATCTGCCGGTGCGGCGTATACGAAGTAATAACGATTTTTTCCAGAAAAAAAAAATAAATCAGATCATGTAATATTATAGAGTGAAAATCTGAAAAACAATATTAAAAATGCTTCACGGATTAGAAATAACAATCATTAAAAAAATATCGGGAAGTTCTTTTTTATTTCATTGAAAAAGAAAAAAAATCTATGCATGGTTTCTTTCTGCATAACGAAACGTATTACTCAAAGATAATGATCTCATTCTGATAATGTTCAACTTTCCGCGCTCCATCCTGACACCGCAGAGGAGCTGAATAAACAAACTGCAGATGGCTCGCTTCCTTTTTATAAGCTAGGGTTTTTGGGGAGTGCTGTAATTTTCTAATAACTTATTATATTTTAATAAAATTTTGTTACACAGCTTAATTTACTGTCATTGCAACTTGCTGAAAATTTGAACAAAATCGGGCAATTAATAATAAAGATTTTTTTTTTTTTTTAATAGCTAAACGGGTTTTGCCTTTTGTTTTTTTTTTTCTTTTAAATTATTTTTTCTGTTTGCTTGCAGCTCAATAATTTCTTTTTACTGCACTTATGCAAAGTGAAGCTGCTGACGCATTTAAGGAATCCTTTTTATGCTCAGTTTTGCATAATTGCGGTGTTTTAATAGAAAAGGAAGTAGATTCTCTTGTTTTCTTTAAATGTGTGCATTTGCAATTTTTTTTTTTTTTTTTTAAATAATGAACGCATGTACTTAATTTTTGTTTATTTTAAAACTTTCTTAGAACATTTTATTTTAAATATTTACAGAACATATCAAATCGAGTACCAATTAATTTCTGTTAATAGACATTAATGTTTACAGTTAGTAGTGAAGAGATTTTCAAAAAAATTCTCTTTATACGCCTCTCCCAACTTTTGCCAATAGTTCATGTTGTCAAAATGATTATTTATCATTAGTTATTTTCAGAATTTTACGTTGTGTTATTTAATGGATTGGAATAAAAAATAGTGTTATTTGTAATTCTAGTGTTATGTTTTACATTAAGAATTCCATCAAATATATTTCTACTTGCCGATCCAAGGCTGAAATGTGCGATGCAATTGGATAAATTCACAAACCAAAAGTTATTTATTTATTTTCATCATTTGAATTAAATTTAAAATTCTAATTTTTAAAATGGTTTTAAAAAAGGCACGAAAATCTTCACATTGGCGTCTATAGTAGTACGTACACCACTTTCAATAAGTGCGGCTTATACGCCGGTACAGCGTATACAATGGAATTTCATTTTTTTTTTTACCATTTTCAGACGTAGCGGCGTATACGCCAGGGCGGCTTATCTACCCGAAATTATGGTAATATCATCTTTGGCAAGAATTTGGCTGCTGTACAAAAACTTTTTTTCAGTTTTTATGGCCTGTGGAATTTCTTTTTTGCCCGCGATTGACTGTGCCAACAATGCTTGTTTTCAGCGACTTCAGCTTTTCTGCAAGGGGCAGTGAAGTAAAGAAGTTATCTGTAGTAATGTTGTAACATTTGTTGAAGTGTGGTTTCATTAGATGAAGAACAACATATTCAGATAAACTTTGATTGCTTGGTTGGTCATCATTTTTTTTCCAAGTAAGGAAAGCCATTTAGCAAATATTTTGTATCTACGTCTTCTAACAACTAAAACTTTGTGCCAAATTCACCTGGTTTTAGTGGCATATATTGTAGGAACTTGCATATTGCTTTTGTAGGAAAAATTTGCTCATTGATGGTCAAGTTCTTTCCTGGGTTATAGTTAGATACACAGTTCTCAATAAAAGCATTCCATATTTTGGATAGTAATGCAAATTTGTCTTGTACAAGGCGTTGTTTCCTGTTTGACTTCATATCAAATCATAGGTATTTCATCATTTCACGAAATCTGTTTCTAGACATTGTTTCAGGAAAAATATGAATTCCAAATAAATTATTTGACAAATTTTCTAATTCAATATTTTTGGCTTCATGTGTTCCTTTCACATATGTTAGGGCAATAAATGCATCCAGTGATATAGACCATTCATTATTTTTGGTAAGCTTCTTCCTTCATGCACTTTTTTATATGTTTCAGCATTCTTTCATTTATAAATAATCTCCATGAATTAAGTATACTCCCATGAGTTATAAATTATTTGACATAAGACGTTGCTCCTTCAGGTATTCGAAGCACATTCTGTTTTGAAAATCTACTGCCACGAGATGCTCTGACGATATTCCATGTTGTACCATCTTTAGCAATATGGACATCAGTAGTACTGTAATTAGAACTTGCATCCTCATCTTCAAATTCAGAGGAAGTACTAACTTCTTGTGGAAAAAAATGATCTTCGGATTCAATATCATCCACAACTGAAGCGCCGGAACTTTCATCAGACAAATCTTGCAACATACATAGACATTCCTCTGTTGTTAGACCAAGGTGTCACATCATTTTCAGAACAAAATGAAATAGTTATCCTTATTTTTACATGTGAGAGTTGACATAAGAGTTACAGATAAATAAATTAGCACACAAGCAAGCCACTTTCAATAAAAATGAAAATATATTGGGATATATTACCTTAGTTTTGCTCATTGTGAACTGACCAGAATGAAGAATTTTCTATAACTAAACAACATTTGATTAACGGTTAAGAGAATGCGTCAAAAGCGAGGCTGCTGTGACATCTACTAAATAAAATGTGCACTAAAAGTGATGACAGTCATTTTGACCGTTTTGGCAGTTCTAGGTATAGTACTGTGATACTTCATAAATTTTGACTGACTGGAAAATTTATCACTGACATATCATAGCTTTTTACATTATAGGAAAAGTCATGGAAACTGAAAGTTATACTCTAAATAGAAACAAATTGGTATTGAATGAAAGTTTTGAAATGGTCAAAATGACTGCCTTGGCGGTTCTAGTGTTAAAGGGCTGACTGAGATCTATAATTTCTCGAAGTGCGTTTTTCTCTGTGGTATGCATTTTTAAACTGATCTAATTTTGAGTGCATTAGGCAGTGTGTATAAATTCAATAGATTGCATGCAAGGATACACAAAAGAATTCACATACATTACTGGATATGGACAGAAATTGTAGAAAATGGATTTCTTCTGAATTATGTGTTTTTTAATTTCCTTATTTAGATATCGCTTTTCATTCTAGGAAAAAATGAAATTTCTTAATAATATCCTGTTAGAGTTGGAAAGTGTTTCATAATCTATACCTGATGTATGATTTTTGTTCTTGTTAAAATTTTCTTTGTGCTTCTTTCCATTATCTTGAAAAATGTGCTTAAAGACTTTCTAATACTCTAATCAGTCTTGAATTCAGACATTTTTCTCTGGGAAGTATTTCAGAAGTTGTGGGTGGGTGGGTGAGTGTATGGGAGGCATTATTGCTGTGAAACACACATCGCAGATTTTTTATTAAGTTTCCTGATCATTTTAAGTTATTTTACTCATTTTTCTTTTTCTTTTTTTCACAAATTGCATTGTTTTTTATGAAAGAAAAAGAATTATAAAGATAGGTTTATCCATAGCAAACTTCTGCATGAACATACAAACTACAGATCTGCATAAACCCGATGCATTTTATGAAAGGCTGATGATGTTTTGGGCTAAACTTGGTGAGTTGGCAAAAGCAAGATATATGTTTACATGTAATATGAAACTTTAACATGAACACACTTAACACTATTTACCGGTTTACACAAATTAATAATATGAGTCCTCTGAAGTAAATTGAATTTTTAATGCAAACAGTTTTACTCAACAGATTAAAAAATAAATTTCTAGATCCTTCCCTGACCTTCAAACTAAGAAACATGCTAATTTTAATGTAAGTTTTTTACCATCATTCTTCTACTTCTTACGATTTTATTTTTTTTTACAATAGGTATTTTCAACCCTTCCCCCATTGCCACATACAGAATGAAATCTATCATGGGATAGCAAAGAATTGTGACATGTTGAGCCATCAATTTTTTAATAAAATAAAAGCGAGTGTCCACATCACATTCTTAAAATTTTCACCGACTTGACTAACGAATTCCAGTGTCTTGATCATTTCATATTGCTGACAATGTTGTTTCCTACATGAAACGTCTGCCACATGACACCTGGCAGCCTTCAGTTTTCTTCCTATATTAAAGACAAATGACCGAGCAAGTTTCAAGAATGTGGCAATCTCTAAATCGAAGTATTATTCAGCCAATGAGCCAATGACAGCATGCCTCTTCATTTTCTCAGTTAGTCTAGGTTCTGAAATGTTTATGTCTAACAGAAAAGGATTTGTAGGCAATCGTCATTGTATCCAGACTAAGCGAAATGCATGCAAATGGATATTATGACGCAAAGAAATCGTTTACAAAAATTTTACTTTTGATTTTGGATAGCGTGGCACAAAAGATAAATCAATTTATTCATATAAATACATTACAGTGCATTGTATAGGTTCAGTGAGAGTGATATTTTTAACTGTGTTTTGGAAAATTAAAAGTTTTGGTTAGATGTGTAAATATATTTAGCCAAACCAAAAGCAATTAAAATTGAATTTTAAAACAAATTGTTTAAAGTTACATCAAGGCGTCACTTAAATTTTGATATCATATCTTTTAAAACTCATATTTTGAATTTATGAAAGATGCGAATGATAAAGCATCAATGAATAAATTTTTATACATCCTTTTAAATTTAACATAATTCTTACACATACAATTATAAATAAAACAAAAATAAAATGATGAAATAAATAATATAAATTTATGTATATATACATAAATTAATAGCATAGCGTCACTTAAAATTTTATATCATTATTTTTAAGTTCCATATTTAAAATTCTTATAGCAATAAGAAAAAGTGCTGTGTCACAAACTTTTAACCCATTAAGGGTTTTTTGTATTGATATCTTTTACCACTGCAAGTAGGCCAAATTTTCAAAAAATTGCAAAAAACATGTTTTTTTTCAATTTTTTTTAAAATCCTCCAAACGTACCAATACAATTTCTAATAGTGCCTAACAGCTACATGAAGATGTGAGAAATATCTCGGTAAACATTCATTATGATAAAATCATATCTTTTACTGTTGCAAAGGGACCATATTTTAAAAAGAATTTGAAAAATTTCAATTTTTCAAAATTTTTATAATTTCTATAATATATCTAGAAATAAATAAATTTACTTTATTAATATGAATATACATAATTGTTAATAACTATTTGTAATAGACTGGAAAATAAAAAAAGGTAATCATTCATTATTCTTGACGATCGCTTCATCTACTGATGTTTTACTTCATAACAGCAGTTCATGCACCAAAAATCACAAAAATGATGTAAAATGAACAAAGTATTTTTGTATTTTATTAACTAAAATACAGAGATGTTTAAGTGAAATGGGTTAAATAAACTTAAAATAAAGAAGTATTTGATGTAAATGAATTTTATAATATGACTTGCTTTCAGATGAAGCCATTATTCCTCGAGAGGCCAAAATTGATCTGATATTATCCTCCCTTTATTCCAGTCCACAAACTTTATCAGCGCTTCAATGACTAATTTCATGCATCTTTCTACTGATTGAGTGGGACAAGGAAAGTTATAATAGCTGGTACCTTTAATCGAACATTAGAAATTCACCAGCGTTGTTAGTCGATAGAGAAACCATAACAGGCAGTTCCATTAGTTTACATTTTTGCTAGTAGACTATTTCCATACAATTTTAAGCTTGAAAGTTCAAGTCTGCAATGATGAAATGACGGATCACACTATTCGCATCCACAGAACTTCATGCTTTGGCAATTTTCTTCATGGCTGGTGTCCTGATGTTCTCTCCTTCATATGCTATCATTCCAATGAGGCTATTTTCATGATTTGTGAAATAGTTATTTCGTGAAATTACAGGAACTATAATCTTTCGTAGATGATCTGTCAAGTAACGGAAGTTACTAAATATAGTGCACAGATTCTGGAAAACATGAGGGATTCATTTTAATTGTGAACCAACTGATGCAGTACACTTTGAGGATGTAGGTACTCAAACAATATGACAAGTTAAGGAGTGGGTTTCTCTGTTCCAATGCAGTCTCAAAATTCGATTAGCAGTAGTGATCCACCTTGCGCGAAATATTGGTCCACGGACTCAGCAAAAAAGGGCAATTGAACACATGCGTGTTGAAAGAGTTTGTAAAATTTCACATATACTTCTGTCAGTTGACAAATCATCTTTACAAACAGCTAGGTGATCAGATTAAATTGACTTAAACTTTGCAATTAGTAATGATTCGCAAATCATAAGAGATCAACCAATTGGGCCACAATATGAAAGAAGACCTGACTTTTGCCATCAAGATGTTTGGAAAGATGTCTCAGCGGAAGCTCATTGAAGTGAGGACAAGAAAGCCGCTAAAGTGTTTTTTTTAAACTTGTTCTCAAGTAATCATATAACACCACCTTTGCATCCTGTGTTAAAAACAGTTCCACCAAATCCAATTGCAATTATTTTTACAGTTTACATTTCATTTTTCTTCAAAAAATCTATAATGTGATTGCATATAGAAGTCCCCTTGCCAGACGATGGGGTCAAATGACGAAAATAATAGAGACCTGATATCAAAAGATATGTTCTTCCTTGACTTCATGAAGATGAAACTTTGCCACCGCTTTAACCTGACAGATATTTCTATCTTTAGGGCCATCAAAGTATAGAGTAAAAGTAGTATATTACAAAAAAAAAGGAACCAAGTGAAATATGGCCCTCTAGTACTGAGAAAATAATTTTACGTGCAGGTAGCTGCAGGTGTTTCTATCATTGAGTAGATTTTTTTTTTTTTGATAGAATTACAGCGATCATGGTTAACAATCTGCATGAAATTAACAACAGAAAATGCCTTTCTTAGCCTATTAGAAATGTAAAAAATCTGAAAACATTATAAAAATTATGAAAATTAAAAAACTAAAAATATTAATTTTTAATATTTTTTATAAAATTTGGCCCTGTTGCGGCAGTAAAAGCAATGATGTCACCAAAATGAAGTTTTACTATTACATAACTAATATCTTGGTGTGGCTATTTCGTTCTATTAGAAATTGAATTGGTATGTTTGGATAATTTAAAAAAAAATTGAAAAAAGTATGTTTTTTGCAATTTTTCCAAAATTTGGCCCCTTTGCGGCGGTAAAAGATATTAACCAATTGCTGTAATATTTTGCGTATTTATTATTTTTTATAAAAGGCAACTTTCCCGTGCTGTTACATTTCGATTCTAAATATTTCAGTACTAGCAGACCCACCGGCGTTGCCCGGGGTCCGTAAATAATAACCTTAAACAAAACTCAAGTTTGTATGATTTTATATCTTTTGAAATTCTTTTAAATGAACCTAATTTCGGAGGACCCATTGCCTTCCGCATCGTCTAGTGTGTTTCCAACAAACTTCTTTCCGAACGAACCTGTAACCTGGGTCCACGCTACATAAGGCAGCATGTACAGGAAGTGCGCCGCATGTGCCAGAGACAATCGAAAACCAAGTTGAGTAAGCCAAACCTCGTAGTAAGGAAGCGCATAGAATAAAAAAAAAAAGAATGCATCATGAATGTTAGAAAATGTTGGTAACTGAAGTCTAAGATAAAATTTCATAATACAGAAAGTAGTTGTAATCTAAGTTGAATGAACCAAATCCCATTGAAATTAGGTCCTTAAAATTGGAGGAAAGAATGCACCCCCAAGCGGTGGAAGATGACCTCTCCCCTTGTAAATTTCATTAATTACTTTTAACATTAACACGATATGTATTAAACTGATGAAATCCATTTTCTAAAGTTACCTTTAAATTAACGCGATTTTTAATGTACGGCTGTAGTGAGTAAACATAAGTTGATGCTAAAAAAGGAGATTAATGTTCAATAAAGAAAGACCGGGCCCTGAGGGCCAGAGTGGTGCAACAACTTCAAGGGGGGCCAGGGACATAACTGGCATGTAGTTGTTCATAAAGATATTGTTACTAGCTTTTAAACTAATCGGAAGACGCTAAAACCATGTTAAAGAAAATTGCAAGCAATTCGGAAAATTTTTAAAGAAACTTTAGAACAAGGGCCTTAGAACTAGGCCCGCAAGAACAAGGTCCCGCAAGAAGGCGATTAATATTCAAAATTGGTGGTAGCTGAAGCCTGAGAATTTTTTTTTGTCTCTCATATAGTGTCTGGAAGTCCTAAGAAATTGTTAGAAGAAAAAGCTTCTGAATTTGACCATTTTTAAAGGAGCTGTAAAAGGGGGCCCAAATGGGGCCAATTGATAATTAAAAACAGGGCCCTAACATGAAGCATGTTAAATTGCCTTAGTACTTAGCACTTTAGATCTTCAATTAGTTAAAATTAAGTGTAGGGAATAATATGGATTATTCGTTAAAATAATATTTTAAAGAAATGCACCAAAAGGGGGTAAATGTTTGAAAAAGGGCCCTGGGACCTCAATAAAAATATGAGGTATTGGTCTAGGAAGAAGACTCTAAGACTCAACTTTAAAATTATGCACTGAGAAGCCCATAATAACATTCTTAAATAAACCGGAAATTTGTATCGCAGGTCAGTACAGAATGGGGCGGGGGAGGAGGTAGAGACTTTGCAAATTACCAGGGCCCGACTCATGTGCAGTTGGAAAGTTTGAATTTTTATTTATCTTACGTTTTAAACTCTTTTATTCTAAATTAATTGGTGAACTCAATTAAAATTTAATTATGTTTTTAATATTTTAAATTTTTATTTAAAATCTTTAGATGAAAAGTAATTACAAATGTATCCAAACTGTAATACTGAAAAAGAAATAATAAAACTGCAAGCAAATATGCTATATAAATTTTTAAAAAAGATACTATCCAGCAAATTTATTTTCTAATAAAGTAAAACCTGTTTATAACGGAATCGTCGGAACGTTCTTTCACTTTAGATACCCTTCAAAGAAAAATAAAATCCTTAAAATCTACTAATTCAAATTTGCCCTACCTAGTTTCGAACCTAGGCCTGTTCATACAGAAAACCAAGGCGTTAAGCCACTACGCCACAACTGCTACGAAACGTTTAGAAAATAGCGTAAATAGTTTCTGTCTTTATTTTTTTTCCGCGTCGCGTCAGTTTCATTAGCATAATAAAATAAATGATTATTGTTGTCCAAATTCTCTGAAATTTTAATGGATCATAAATATTACTAAAACCAAGCCCTTTTTAAAATTTCATAAAAAAATATGCATATTTTAGAGGATAAACATTTAACCGAAATGTAAATAGTCTTTATGAGGCGGAAAGTGACCTGCATTTGGCAGTGTATTTGAAAGGGTTAAAATTCAAATTTTTAAAAACCAATTGCACCATGGTTTTGAAGAAAGATTCAGCTTTATAATCATATATTTGACTTGTCAGTACCTTTAAAATTGCATCCTGGGGAGGTGTTGTAATAAGGAAGAAAAACGTTTTTCAGAAAAACGATCCTTTTTTAACTTTTTTTTTCAAGGGGTTAATTGCAATATAGTTTTTAATTGATCACAGCATTTGAGACATAAGAGTACAATCTTTCAGAACATGTCTTCCATTTTAAACTTTACTAAGCTGTTTGGATGATGTTAGTTAATAAATAATGACAAAATACCACCGAAATATTTTTTTCAGTTCTTCATTTGCGTATCAGCGCCTTCAGCGCATGCGTCAGAGATACTCCCTTCCGAAATGGATTTTTAATCAAAGTGAGTGACGGTTGATAATTAATTACTCAGCTGTTAATTAAAATTTTAAAATTCTAAAGGCATGGTGCATCATGAGACACTTTGGGCTAGCTTCAAAAAAATTTTGAGCCTCGTACGCTCCGTAGATTTTGCTAGCCATCGCACACAGACACACAGACAGACAGAGCAATTTGTTCTTTTATTAGTATAGATTTTCGACCCACCCTACTGCACATGTCATCCATGCTTATAGATTTGCCTCATAATTCGTGAAGAACATAATTATATTTTTATAACATCGCAGCTTTTTGTATTTTCCAATGACAAAAGGTCATAGCTTGTCAGTATCATCAGCATTTGCCCTCAATGTAGTTTATTCTGTATGCCTCTTTGAAATGGGTTGCCTTTATCCACCAGGGTTTTGTTAGAAATCAAAATAAAGAAGAGTACGGTCTTGTCTATGCTCTTCACCTTTGAGGTGATCAACTCTGTGATCATCCATGGCATTATACTCGCCGCATATAGGGCGACCAGTAATAATGTGGTGGTCCTGGAATCCTGTGAGCCAACCCTTTGAATACTGCTGGTATGTTGTTCTTCGCTGCTAACTCGAGGGCTTTTTCTTGGAACAAATTTCTGGTTATGGGAATGTCAGACGAATGCTTAGACTGAGACCACAATCATAGAGGTTTTTATAATTTGGAGAATCATCCCTCTTATAGACGTGTTCGTTTGGAAAAGCTTGGTCTGGCTTCAGTTAAAGCACATTTTTTTCTTCCTTCTTGCTTAAAATTGTATTGAGGATATAGTATGGTATTCTAATAAGTTGAGACAAATGTTTTCGAATTGCACTAGGATTGGCCTTCACCGTCCAAAAAATTTTGAGTTTTTCTTCTACCAACAGATCTGTCTTTTTCCAACTCATTTTTAAGCTGCACAATGAAATGTAAGTGACCTACAACACAATGCACTCTCGGCAGGGTTGGCTTTTTCCCGTCCAAAACTTGTTTTTCCCATCCCACCAGGAAAAACTGGTAAATACTGGGAAAAACTGGTAAATACTGGGAAAAACTGGTAAATACCGGGAAAAACTTCCAAATGACAATATGTAAGAAATATTCTGGCTTTCTGAATCTTATGTGTAAAATTAAAGATAGAAATATATTGTTATTACAAATTTCCCTTAGATTTAAAATTATTTTGTTGGAAAGAAATATAAATAAGTAAGAATTATTGCATAAAGCAGAAGTTCAAGAATCTGCTGTAGAGAAAATAGCTGGGAGAATTGTTACTCTCATGCAAGATGGATGGAGTAATGTACATAATGGCCCTGTTATAGCCAATTCCATATTTTGTATAGGGCAAAACTGTGAAATTTCATTACCGGCCACTGGCCAGTAGGACTAGTTTTTTAAGTGGCCACTTTCTTTAAACTAGCGGCCACTGTTTTATTTAAAAATACTAAACAGTAAAATTTCTATAAGTATTAACTGAATAGCCCTAATAAATATGTTAATATAATGATATTATACCAGTTATATATGGATCTGCATCATATTATTTAAATATTCTTGGCAAGAATGCAACTATTGATTCTGTTGTGGCTAATGTTGTCAAAATTCAGAAATTCTTTAGAAATCACCATATCCCTGGGAGTTTATTAAAAGAGTATGCTAATTCAGTTAAACCATAAATTCCAGGTGAAACAAGGTAGAACTCACAAATAGCTTGTTTAGAAACTTTATTACTAACAGGCCTTTTTATCTTCAAATTGTGGATAATCACGAAGATGAAATTGATAACAACATTAAATGTTTAGTAAATAATCTTAATCTGTATAAAGAAGGAAAAAATATGTACAACCAAATGGAACCAGTTCCAAAAGCCTTTACGAAGTTACAATGCAATAATAATGCCAATATTGCTGATACTTATGAAATTTACCTAGAACTTCTTCAAAATACAGAACTCAATCCACATTTCAGCAAAGTGAAATCTAGCTTTGAAAAAGCAATGACCCCGTCCATTTTTTGACACACCTGATGAATCCGAAATATAAAGGTGAAAGTTATCACAGGATTAGGAGGAATCTGCTCGTGAATATTTGCAGACTTTAAATCGAAAGTACTTAGAATACACTTGTGTATTCTAACTTACTGTACGTACTTGAATTGTATTGTAATACAGTTCAAGTCTGAAGATGCACTTTTTCCCAAGACATTACAAAAACTATTTCACCTGCACTATGGTGAAAGAATTTAAGTAAAACTGAAATAGATGCAGAATTTCTCCAATTAATGGAACATCTCCAGGGATGTCCTGCATCATCAAAATCTCTGGAGTGCATTTTTTCTAATTTTTCTTTCATCCAAAACAGCAAAACAAGATTAGAAATAGACTGGGTTTACAAAAAGTCTCTAAATTAGTATTTTGTTATATGATGCTAAAATCCAATGTGGAAGTGGAAGACGAAGAATACGATTATGATTGGTAAATGTTTGGGAATCCGTGTGATATGTAAATATTTAAAAATAGGCACTCCATTGTCTGTTTTTGTAGTTTTTTTTTTTTTTTTTACCTTTCAAGCTATTTACTTAAAACTCAATTTTGACATTTTTAAAGGTTGTTTTGAATTTACATTTATGTTTTTAATAATCAGTTTTTCCCAAGTGGGAAAAACATAGTATTTCCCAGGACGGTAAATACCGGTTTTTACCATGGTATTTACCAGGGGTGGGAAAAACCTTGCCAACCCTGACTCTCGGACGCATATCCTTGTTGTTGCCCCAAAATAACCGCCATACTGGGCCCAAGCTCAGCATTAGTCAGCATGAAGGTCATAACCTTAGAAGGGGAAAAGCGGTTAAATAATTCGAAATATAGATCTATCGTAATCGCCACATATGGGTATCTCACACCCAGTGCGAGCATTTCTGTAACAGCTCTGAGTACAGATAGATGCAGGAAATTTGCAGATTAAATGAAAATAACATTTTTAATATATCTTTAAAACTATATTATCCCTTCCTTTTTTGTAGTGTTTTATGTTTTATGTAGATTTTAAGGAAAAAATATTGGAAGAAACTGCCATGGTATGATATTCCCAGAGCGAATAAAACCGGCAGTTTTTCTCATGCATGCATTCAATATAGATAGATGCAGCGAAGGTACGAGACAAATGTAAGTAACATGTTTAATATCTGATTAAAACTCTATTATTCCTCCCTTTTTCGTAGTGTTTTATGTTTTTATATAGATTTTATGGTAAAAAATTGAAAGAAACCGCCATGGGTATGACATATCCAATGTGAGTAATCCTGTTTGTTTTTCTCACGTGTGTAATGCCGGGTTAAAAGGACATGTAGTTGTTCCCCTTTGGCTAACGAAAACCGGTTTTAGCTTGGTTTTTTGGTTTCTGGACCCACGTTGGTGAGGATGCGTCAGCCTGTGTTATAGAGGTTCTAGCCGAAGTCAGGCGATCACATGGCTGTGGTGATAAAGAAAAAGACGAAATGGAGCAGAAAGCAGGGTTTCTGCTGTCACGGTAAACATCTCTATCCCTCTCCCTTTACCTCTCATAAGTTCCATTTTTGCACATGGCTAGTTAGGTTCCCAGAAATCCTAGAGCGGTAGTCAGCAAGGGGTAGAAAAGGTTTGAAAAATAAAATAATCTGCAAAACGTATAAGTAAGACAAAATTTCGTCCAGGGACGCAAAAACGAAATGTATAACTGAGGGAAATGTATACTTCAAAAATGTACAACTCAGCTAATTTTTAACGGCAAATGGTCGGGACCACTGAGTTTAAACGTATAACTGAGGGAAATGTACAGCTCAGGTAACATATAACTGGAGTTCCACTGTATATCCAGCCTCTTGCTTTGTGCAAATTTTTTGGCAAATGTTCACATAAAATGTTACAACATAATGGTTTAACTCGATGTATATATTGCGTGGTTATGATATAAGATGCTGCTCTGTTTTTCATTTAAAAAATTATGTACATTTTTACTGTTTAAGAAACATGTTGTTAACATTTGAGAGTATGTCTATCTTAGTTACCTTGTTTTTAAATATTTAATGACTTTTAAGTTTTTCAACATCAAAGTAGTGATGCCTGCTTTTGTGTTTTAAATAAAATTATGAAAAGTTCAATGGGTCTTCAATTTTTAATCAGCTGGTACCGTCTTACACTATGCTTTTACTCTGCTCTGGTCCGAATTTAAGTTGTTTAACCTCGATGAATTTTTCAGATTTTTCTGTTTTGAAAACAAAAATGCGGCCAATAACTAGGTATGGTTTGTAAATAGTACCAAATTTACTGCTGATCTTTATTTAAAAATTTGGAAATCTGGTTTAAAAAAAATAATAATTAATCCATG
Organism: Maratus speciosus; assembly: GCA_963932465.1. NCBI lineage: Eukaryota > Metazoa > Arthropoda > Arachnida > Araneae > Salticidae > Maratus > Maratus speciosus. The sequence continues at coordinate 397,117,650 of OZ010796.1, read as the reverse complement.
ATCTTATGTTGTACTTCTGAAAAAAAAAAAAAAACAATGTCTCACTTGCCAAAAATGTATCAGCGTGTTTACAAATGATGCAATTTTCATGAGCAAAAAATTGCACTTTGTCCGGCCATCGCATCCAACCACAATGGTTCTCCTCAAGTTCGCCTCAGAGCATCTTGCATGCCATATAAGGAATAACTCCCCTCATTCTCTCCCTCCTTCATTCTTCGCCAGCGGCGATAAAGAGGGAAAACTATTTTACTCTATGTTCATAATTATTTTCAGCATTAAAAAAAAATGTATACTCACATTTGGCAACAGCTTGATTGTTCTTAAACACAATCAAGTGTGCAAGACTGATCGTAACATCCGAGATCTGATCTGCCGACTCGCTTTTTTGATAATGACACGAATGATGCAGATGATTTCACAGACACCGATCAAAGTTTGTCACCTAAAATTTAAAAATTTTTCCACAGTGATACCGAAGATGAAGATTTTGATAGATTTTCAAAAGTATAACATTAATTATTCAGTGTTGCTATATTATTTTTTTTTTCCATTTGTGTGTTTTTTTTCATAAATAATGTTGATAGTGGAATTAATTGTTCAATTAATTAAAAGATAAATTATTTATTTAAGTTCAAAATGTTTAATTTTATGTCCACCAGTTAATAATTTTAATTAATTGCACTTGGTATGTTTTTTATAATGTATGTGACGTTATACACAGTGCAGCATTATTCTTGGTAAACACGGTATAAGTGTAGTGGAGTAAGAGGGCTACCATGCATCACAAACAAAGATTTTCACTGTGAAACCTGTAAACTTAATAAACACAGGCATGTATCATTCAGACACATTAGATCAAAATACCCTCTCGAGCTCTTACACACCAATGTTTGGGGTCCTACTAATAGATCAGGTAGAGCAGGGGAATGCTTTTTCTTAACTATCGTGGATGACTTTTCAAGGAAAACCTCAATCTATCCATTACGACGTAAATCTGAAGTATTTAGGGTTTTTAGAATCATACGAATTTCATGAAAATTTGGATTTAGGCTAATTGAAGGGTGTAGAATCTATCTAACAAAAACATAACTGTGATAAAAGGGAGCCAAGTTCTGTAAAGGCAATGGCAAGAAAAGAAGTGACATCTAAGAGGGTGCCAAGTTCAAATAAAATTCCCTCAAACTTACCTACTGAAGTATTATAGCATTTTTTAAATTGTCTAAAAATAAAAATTATTGATAGCATATTAATAATAAATCTAGAGCTTGGCAAGTTTTTATGTACGAGTCATTTATTTTTATTAATGACATTACTATATCAAAACTTGTTATTTCATGTTTGGAAGTCTTAATTTGAGTTAGCTCCTTCACCTTGAAGGGCGGTGGGATAAAATATATCTCACCTAATTTTAACTGCAAAATGCCACATTGACACTGGAATTCAGGACTAAAAAGTTTAATTTTATTAAATACGTGAAAAGAAGCTTTTACCCATTTTGAAATAAATTTGTTTTTAAATTCTGGTGTGATTTAATCGTTTCAGCATTTTACGAATAAAAGTTCTTTGCTCCCGAAAGGGTTAAAGGGGTGCAGTCTCTAGAGTGATGAGCAAAAACAAGCGTAAGTGTATCTGTCTCTTTGTAAGGTCTTTCAGTTTGTTTGCATTGAGGTTCCGGAGGGTGAGTGCTACAGTGATAATCAAAGACGAGTGTGTTTATTGGTTTATCAAATCTTTAACATGAGTCATTTGTTTATAATAATAACTATATTAATTTTTTTATAATGACATTGTTATTAATATTAACATCATCATTTTATTAAGACATGAAAATGATAGGCATAACATTTATCAAAAAACTTGCCAAGTTCTAGATTTATTATTAATATGCTATCAATAATTTAAATTTTTAAACAATTTAAAAAATGCTATAATGCTTCAGTAGGTAAGTTTGAGGGAATTTTATTTGAACTTGGCACCCTCTTAGATATCACTTCTTTTCTTGCCATTGTCTTTACAGAACTTGGCTCCCTTTTTTCCCAGTTATGTTTTTGTTAGATATCATTACTTTTTGTAAAGTTATAATATATTTAGACACTTCACTTAATGCTTTTTAATGTGTTTATATGTGACTATTTTATTCACCAAGAAACATTCAATTTTAATTTAAATTTCCTACAACAAAGTATTTGGCTGTCAATTTGCGGCAGAAATCTATATTTTAATACTGCTATATTAAATGCATGTTTTGAAATGAAATGTATTGATTCGAAATTTTTATTGTTTCTGAAACAACAATTCCTATCAAATTCATTCCTATATTAAATTTTCTATTAAATATTTCAATTAAATTTCCTATAGCTGGGCCTGATTTTTTGTACTGAAAGTGAAAAATAAAGTTATGTGCTTATGCCACACTATGTTTCATTCATCCATGGGCGCCGGCAAAAAGGCAGTGCAGAGGGAGGACATTGCCCCTCCTGGATTTTCAAATTTAATTAACTAGATATTCTCTTTGTCTGATGATTTTGAAAATAAAAATGAACTTTATTCTTCTCAAGTGATTTAAAATAATTAAAACACTAAGAAAAAAAGTAATAAAAATTTTTCTTATAGCCGAAATTTTTTACTACAATTAACTGGATATTTCATTTGCAAACAGGGTTTTTTCAAGTTTGTACCATACTATTGCATTTGAGAGTTCTAATTTTTTTATAAAATTTCCTATTTTTGAAATGGACACTCGGGTCTTTGAAAAGTAAGACCACAACTGTTCATTGAAAATTTGATAAGGTTCGGAGAAAAAAACTTGACATTAAGTGTTTTTTGGTATTTCATAATAGGTGAATATTAAAGGAAGAAAGAATTTACTCAATGTTAATTGGCTTCAGATAAGACTAGTTTCAAATGAGTCAGGCCTTATTCATTAAAGGAATATTTCAAGATAAAATGATTTTTAGAGTTCTTTTTCATTATTTCGAGCAAATTTGCTTATTTTCAACGTCCCCTGCCCGCTTAAAATATCCCAGTACATTTAAATAACCAATTCTCGGCAAATGTAACATATTATTTTTATTGTTCCATATGTAAGACTTTGCATTTAACTATTGAAAACTGTTTTTGCTTTCTTTGTATGATCATTGGAAGTGCAGCTATGACTGTTTTTTTTTAAACTTCAGTTCTCAAACAAGAAGTTTTTATTTAAACAAGTGGGTAAGTGTGATCACAGATCGCACAGAGGGTTTCGTTTAATATTCCTTTTAAAACACTTTATCCTTTTGAAAAATCTGTTAGTTCCACATTTCGCAACCAGGGGTGCACTCTATTCTAAACAAACCTCTATCTGAACGAAACTCCGTTTTATGTACTATCCGTAGATATATTAGTCGAGGGGATTGGGCCGATAGCACCCGATATAAGTAGGCGCCCCCTGGTGGTAAAAAGTGGAACTAAATATGTAAGGCTATGGTGCATAATATGAAAGAATGGTCAAAGTGGTGTCGACAAAAGTTGGAAAAGTGCTCCCCGGTGAAATGGGCGGAGGTTGGAAAAATTGCATAAAATACACAAGTTAGAGCCCGGAGGAGTAAATAATATAAGACTTTTTGAAAATTTTATGATTTGCCGTGTGGTCTGAGGTATTCAGCTAATTCATGTCTCTAACTTAATTAGGGGCTCTCTTAGAAAGAATTGCTTAAAGTACATATGTGGTAGCTCAAAGGGTTAAACGTAAGACTTTTTCAAGATTTTATGATTTGTTGCCTGGCCTCAGGTGTTCTGCTATAAGTATGAAAAATTTCAAATCTCCAATTTAATAAGGGGCTCAGTTAGAAAGAATTGCTTAAAATTCGCATGTGGGATCCCAAAGGGTTAAATGTACGATTTTTTCAAAATTTTATGATTTGTCGCCTGACCTCAGGTGTTCTGCTATAAGTATGCAAAATTTCAAATCTCCAATTTAATAAGGGGCTCAGTTAGAAAGAATTGTTTAAAATACACATGTGGGAGCCCAAAGGGTTAAATGTACGATTTTTTTTCAAAATTTTATGGTTTGTCATTTGATGTGAGGTGTTCAGCTATAAGTATGCAAAATTTCACGCCTCCAACCTAATTAGGGGCTCACTTAGAAAGAATTGCTTAAAATGCACATGTGGGAGCCCAAAGGGTTAAATGTACGACCTTTTTCAACATTTTATGATTTGTCGTTTGATGCGAGGTGTTCAGCTATAAGTATGTCAAATTTCACACCTCCAACCTAATTAGGGACTCACTTAGAAAGAATTGTTGGGAGCTCAAAGTCACATGTGGGAGCCCAAAGGGTTAAATGTACGACTTCTTCAAATTTTATGATTTGTCGTATTATGTGTGGTATTCAGCTATAAGTATGTAAAATTTCAAATCTCCAATTTAATAAGTGGCTCAGTTAGAAAGAATTGTTTAAAATACACATGTGGGAGCCCAAAGGGTTAAATGTACGATTTTTTTCAAATTTTTATGATTTGTCATTTGGTGTGATGTGTTCAGCTATAAGTATGCAAAATTTCACGCCTCCAACCTAATTAGGGGCTTACTTAGAAAGAATTGTTTAAAATACACATGTGGGAGCCCAAAGGGTTAAATGTACGACCTTTTTCAACATTTTATGATTTGTCGTTTGATGCGAGGTGTTCAGCTATAAGTATGAAAAATTTCACACCTCCAACCTAATTAGGGGCTCACTTAGAAAGAATTGTTGGGAGCTCAAAGTCACATGTGGGAGCCCAAAGGGTTAAATGTACGACTTCTTCAAATTTTATGATTTGTCGTATTATGTGTGGTATTCAGCTATAAGTATGTAAAATTTCAAATCTCCAATTTAATAAGTGGCTCAGTTAGAAAGAATTGCTTAAAATACACATGTGGGAGCCCAAAGGGTTAAATGTACTACTTTTTCAAAATTTTATGATTTGTAGTTTGATGTGAGGTGTTCAGCTATAAGTATGTAAAATTTCACGCCTCTAACCTAATTAGGGGCTCACTTAGAAAGAATTGTTTAAAATACACATGTGGGAGCCCAAAGGGTTAAATGTACGACTTCTTCAAATTTTATGATTTGTCATATTATGTGTGGTATTCAGCTATAAGTATGCAAAATTTCAAGTTTCCAACATGTATAGTTTCTGAGAACGGGCTCTGTGACAGACGGACAGACAGACAGATGAGTGAGACGAATAGGGTTTCGTCAGATGAACGAAACCCTAAAAACGGATATGTAAGTTTAGGTAACCTAAAGAAAAATAATGTCTTTCAATATTGAAATTAAGGAAGGTGCAACGTATAAATCGAGAGATTTTTGAGGAGGTTGAATATTTCTAATAAATTTTACGAAATAAAAACTTTAAATGCACTTTCTGAAAAAAGGATTTTTGTGAACAATCAGTTAAGGAAACAATCAGTTGCTGCATGTTTTGCTAGGATTCAGCATTTTGTGCTTCTTTTGGCAAATTAAAAATTCGCCTAATAGACGTAATGTTAATGTAAAAATGGACACCACCAGATAGGTAATTAATCTATTTCCACATTTTTTTTTATTCCTTAGTTTCATAGAGTAAACGAACTTTGCGCCAAATCTGAAATTTGTAGATGCAGTAGATATTATGAGATTTTTTTTATGAGTGAGTGAGTCAGTTAGTCGATGATAAAATTATCAATTATCAGATATTTTCAAATGTCATTATCTCGAAAAACTAATTATGTGTTATTTATAAAATTTTGAATTCTAGGTAATTGGGGTGGCCTTACTACGTATTTCGTATTACAAGTACGTAGGTCAAATAGATTTTGAGTCGTAGAGTGTCGAAATTTGGTGAAAACAGCTCGAAATGGTTCGTGTAATATAACACACGAACATGTCAGAGGAACTTGGCTGACACACTGCCATGTGTCCAGATTCACCAAGCAACATTCAATTTTAATTTAAATTTCCTCCAACAAAGTATTTGGCTGTCAGTTTGCAGCAGAAATCTATATTTTAATACTGCTGTATTGAAACGAAATGTATTGATTCGAAATTTTTATTGTTTCTGAAAAAACAATGTAATTCCTTAAGCTAATATTAGAAAATTATTAAAATATCTCAATTTGTTGATTTTCTGTAAGCAAGTAAACCCAGATAAACCCCCAGTAAGTAGATAGGTTTACAATGGAACATATGGGAATTTGGCGAAATATTAGAGATATCTCCAAGGTGGTGTCACTTTTGGTGACTAATTTTGGTTGCCAAGTTTGGCGATATATCGCCACATTGGCGAGAAACTTGGCGGTATTTGGCGACAGAACAGCGTCCCCTCTTACGGCAAATGAAAATTCCGCTTAATAGACGTAATGTTAAAGTAAAAATGGGCACCCCCAGGTGGGTAATTCATCGATTTTCACAATTTTTTTCCCCTTAGTTTTATAGTGTAAAAGAACTTTGCACCAAATTTGAAGTCTGTAGCTGCGGTAGATATACGAGATCTTTTTGATGAGTGAGTCAGTCAATCAGTCAGTGATAAAATTATCGATTATCAGATATTTTCAAATGTCATTATCTCGGAAACTAATTATGCGTTATTTATAAAATTTTGGATTTTAGGTAATTAGGGTGGCCTTACTACACATTTCGTATAACAAGTACGTAGGTCTCATAGATTTTCAGTAGTAGAGCATTGAAATTTGACGAAAACAGCTCGAAATGGTTCGTGTAAATAACACACGGCTATGTCAGGCGAACTTGGCTGACACACTGCCGTGTGTATAGATTTATGGTGTCAAGCTTGGGTATTGCTATTGAAAACAAGAAAGTTTGGACTCATTTGGATATGTAGATGGCCCCCTAAGTAAATTTTATATACATTATACACCATTTAAAATAGAGATGCACAACCTGTGGCCCGTGATCACAATTTATATAATTTCTGCGTTTTTTTGACACAATTTCGTCAATTTATAACTGAGAAAATTGCAATTTTTTGTCCATATGTCATGGGAAAAAATCACGAATTTCGTCAATTTGCCCCAGGAAGAAATTGCAAATATCATCAGAGCCAATTAAGAATTGCAAATTTCGTTGATTGAGTTCGGAAAAATCACAAAATTTATCGATGAGTCGCAGAAAATTTTCAAATTTCGTTAATCAACTGGGGGAAAATATCTAGTTTTGTTAGTTTATCGTGAGAAAAAAATCGTGAATTTCGACAATTTGCGCTGAAAATTTGCAAATTTCGTCAGAGTCAGTTAAAAATCGTGAATTTTGTTGATTGGACGCATTAAAAATTGTGAATTTTGTCGATTATGTAATTCTTGATCGGTTGCTGAAAAATTGCGCATTTTGTTAGTTGATTGTGAGAAAAAATCGGAATTTTGTCAATTTGCTGTGGGAAAAATTACAAATTTCGTCAGAGTCAGTTAAGAATAGCAAATTTCGTTTATCAGGTGCGGAAAATTTTTTAATTTTGTTGATCGCGAGAGGAAAAATTGCGAATTTTGTCGACTCGGCACGGAAAAGTCTCAAATTTCTTTAATTGGGCACAGAAAAATCACGAATTTTGTCGATGAGCTACGGTATTTTTGAGATACAAATTTTGTTGACCGACTGCGGAAAAATCGTGAGTTTCGTCAGTTTATTGCGAGAAAAAATGTTGAATTTCATCAATTTGTTGCATAAAAATTACAAATTTCTTCAGAGTCAGTTAAGAATCGCAAATGTCGTTGATCGGACGCAGAAAAATCGCAGATTTTGTCGAGGAGCTGCGGAAAAATTGCAAACTTTCTTGATCGACTATGGAAAAATCACGAGTTTCGCCAGCTTATTGCGGGAAAAAATCACAAATTTTGTCAATTCGCTGCGGGAAAAACTACAAATTTCATCAGATTCAGTTAACAATCATGAATTTTGTTAATCGAGCATAGTAAAATCCCGAATCTTGTCGATGAGGTACAAAAATTGCAAATCTTGTTGATCGACTGGGGAAAAATCGCGATTTTGTTCATCTGTCGCGGAAAAAAATCACGAATTTTGTCAATTGATAGAAAAAATTACAAATTTTGTCAATTGGTCGCAAAAATATTGCTAAATTTGTCAATCGTTCGTGAAAAAAAAAATCGTGAATTTTCCCCGAATTTCGTGAATAGCTCACAGAAAATATTACAAAATTTGTGTGTCAGTCCCAAAAAAAATCATGAAATAGAAATCCATTGGTCGCAGGAAAAAATCGCAAATTTCATCGATTGTGCGCGAAAAAGTAATCGAGATTTTCGCCAATTTATTGAGCGAAAAAAATCACAAATTACATCAATGTATATCAGGAAAAAATCACTCCTCGATTGGTCATTGGAAAAAAATTGCACATATATGGTCAATCTGTCAAGTAAAATATTGCAAAATTCGCCAATCAATCATGGAAAAAAATTGCGAATTTTGTCATTCGTTCATGGAAAAAACTTGCAAATTTTGAAGATCGATCGCAGAACAAAAAAGTCGCGAAATAATTCGATCGGGGGCGGAAAAAATCGCAATTTTCGTTGATCCGTTGTGGGAAAAAAATCAAGAAATTTGAAAATTTATCGCTGAAAAATATCGCAAATTGCGTCAATTTATTGCAGGTATCACAAATTGGTTGCTTGAAAAGATATCAAATTTTGCCAATCGGCAATGGAAAATTACCGCGAAATCTGTCAATCAGTCGTTGATAAAAAATTGCGAATTTCGTCAATCACTCGCACTTGATTGACAAAAGAAAAAAAAAAACGAGTTTTGTTAATAGCCCGCAGAAAAAATAGCATTAATCCATCATGCCTTTTTCTTTCAAAAATAAGTTTTGTTTTATTTTAAATTAAGTTATTCTTCAATAATTTTTTTTTTTATAATTTTCAATAACGTTTAATTATTTAGAAACTTTGTGTAATTTTTTTCTTCAAGTTACTATTTGTCAAGAAGAAACCGTTAGTCTTCTTAAAGTGTTGAATTATTATTCAAACAGATGCGAAGAAGTCCTGCATTCCTTCATACAATTATTTATTTCCGTTTGTATATTTTTATTATAGACAAAAAATAATTATTCATCAAGAATAACGACTAATTACCCACCCCCCTACCTCCCCGATATAGAATCTTCTCTGTGTTACTGATGTGGCCCTCGACAACACAAACATTTTTGTAAGTGGCCCTTATCTTAAAAAGGTTGTGCACCCCTAATTTAAAAGTAGACTTTATTTTGAATCATTTGGTACCAGTAACTTTCTTCTACAATAATTTGTTGCAGAGTTAGTAGGGGTCAGGGTTGGCAGGTTTTTGACAAGTGTCAGTTTATGTCGGGTTTAAACTGTCATGTCAAAAACCTCAAATACTACATTGATCTGTAAAATTTCACATTAAATGTCACACATAACATTTAAAATTCCCTATTACTGTATATGAATAATTAGTACATAGTTAGTAAAGTATTATTGTTAAATGTAACTTTTTAACAGGGTAAAATTTTTATTTATTTATTTATTTATTTTTTGTAAAATTATGCATTTCTAAAAAGCAGACATTAAGCTTCCCTGAACTGTACATTTTTTTTCTTACTTAAAATCGTTTTAATTTCTTTATTATTTTGAGAGCAGCAATACCTAGTTTTTTTTTCTTTTTTAGAAAAAAAAAATAAATAGAAAAGTGCAGAATTTTTTGTATATATAACAAGATAATGTGCATCAATTTTATTCTAGTCTAGGCAATAATCATTCCATTCAAAATTGAAATTGGATAATTAATCTTAAACATTTTCAAAATAAGAGAAATAATTTTAAAAAAAAAGCCTAAAGTCAAAATCTTTTTAAAACATGCTTTCTTTAAATATATAAAAATATGTTTTTGATTTAAAAACTGAACAAATTTAGCTTGTTTTCTAAAAGAAAATTTACTTAAGATCCATATTGAAAAAGTGCATAATTGAAGGGATCAAATCATGAAACCGTACCATTAATTGGCTTACATTTTGCATCCCAACCATCAGGGGGCAAGGGTTGACTGATGTATCAGTTGATTCAGCTCGCACTTGGGCTACAGAGAGAATTTATGGTTGCTTACCCATAGTGATTGTGTATGAAGCTAAAGAACCCCCTTTCCTGTCTTCTTATTTCAGTGCTATAGGGCGGACCCCATTACTTGGTGGAAAGGTATCGGTATTATTAAATGCTATAGCTGAGCCTGCTTCAAAACTTGCCTATCTAGCAATGCTTTTGCTATCAAGTCCTACTAGCTCAGAATCAATTAAGAAATAGACTATTTTCTAACGCTTCATACACTCTAAACTCAGAAATCATTTGGTTGTAAATGAATGTGCTAAACAGGTTGTGTGCTTCAGCATGCTGCAGGGTAAAATTGATCCGGATTATTTAAGAGGATACTTCAGTCAAATGAAAAGATGCATTCGCTAATGCTAATCCTATGGAAGAAGTTTATAAAGATATCTCGGTCGCATTTCAATATTTTTAAATGATTTTTTTGCATTGGATAACTGAGATCGATCTGTATGCAGGTCGTTTTTTACTTTTTCGATTTTGATTGCAGATTTTTTTTATAAGGATACTTTTACTTTCGAAACGGGTTTCGAAAATGAAAGTGTCCTCATTAAAAATACCTGCAAACAAAATTGAAAAGTAAACAATGGTCTTTGTACAGATCGATCTCAACTATTCAATGCAAAAAAAATAAAAAAATCATTTAAAAATACTTAAATTCAAACAAGATATCTTTGTAAGTGTCTTCCATAGGATTAGCATTAGTGAACAAGTCTTTTCGTTTGACTGACATAGCCTCTTAATTGTACAAAATGATTTTCTTCTGATTGAAAATTCAAAAAAAAAAAAAAAAAAAAAATATTTTATTGCAATTAATAATTAAAAAAATTTTTTAATTATTAAATTACAATAATTTTAAATAAAATATAAATCATTAACTTATTTAATGTTTGCCTATTATTTTTAAAATATGTTTTAAGCCTGTTACTTTTTGACAGTTTTTGACGGTTTAAACCAGTTTATGACAGTTTAAACCAGTTTTTGACGCTTGTCATGTCAAAAACCCAACCCTGGTAGGGGTGTTTGCTTTTGTTTTTCCACGACTAGATGACTTGCAGAGTCAAATAGAAATAAACCAAATATTTTAACACACTTAACAAACTTTTCACTCATGCCATGAAATTCAAAGACAATTTGGGTTACATCCTCAAACTATATATTTGTATCTTAACATTTACAGTAGCTTCTTTATGGTGTTGCATCTAATTAAAGAATTTTTAGTCAATTAAAATAAAAAAAATATATATACCATAAAATCCCGATTGTAAGCCCCCCCTCCCACTTTTAAGCAACTTTTATATTTTTTTTACACTCCCAAATATAAGCCCCCCCCCCCCCTTCCTTTCACATTTTTTTTTTTTTTTTTTTTTTTTTTTTTTTTTTTTTTTTTGTAGGAAAAAATGTATTTAAAAATCTAAAGGAATATTTTGACAGTTTTGGGAGATTTCTACATGTTTTCACATAATAATTATGAACCCCATCCACCCCTCTGCATGAAATGTCTGCTTTCTTTCTCTTCTCTCTCCCCCTCCTCAGTACAAAAAGTTTAAAATCGTGGAAATCTTAATTCTATTGTTCTATTTGTTGCTCGCTAATAACAACAAATAAATAATAGATTATTTAAATTACACAACTCTCCCCAAATGCTCTTATTTTTCCTCTGACCTCCATCCTGCAAAGTTTAAAATCCTTAAATTTAGTTTGTAAAAAAAGTCCTGCACTATTTCTTACAGTTGAACCTTGAAAATTCAGAATCGGTGGCACCGCGGCGATTCCAGATTTTCGAATTTTCTGGATTTTGGAGGTCTGTTAAAAAATATTTTTCATAGCAATATAATAACATACAAAATGCATTTTTTTCTCCTAGTGCAAATAAACGACGATTAAATTGCCGAATTAAGTTATATAATAGGAATGATACACTAAAGCATAACACTTATGCTGAAATTAAATATACATATTAAAACCCAATAAATTAAAATATAGTACACAATAGATAATACAGAAGTGATTTTATTCCAAAATTTTAAGTCATTTGGTTCTGAAAATTAAAGATATATTGGTCATCAGTCCAAAAAATTGGATATAAAAAAAAATATGGAAAAGACAACAAACTTCTTAACATCTCTTAATGGATGTTAAATATGAGTGAAATCGTGTAGTTACATCACAAATTCTTTATCTGAGAAGGTTTAGTACCATTTCTAGAGTTTCATGAAAGGGGGTGGGGGGGGGGAGTTTGAGATAACATGTAAAATTGCGCGATTCTTCCGAGAATATATTTAGATAATTTCTTCAAACAATCATGGAAAAATATCGTGAATTTCGACACATATCTAAGAAACAATTAGAGATTTTTTTTTTCAACTGATCGCTGTAAAGAGTTGCTAATTTCAATAATCAATTAAAGGGAGAAAAAAAACAAATTTGTCTATCACTCGCTGAGAAAAATCGCGAATTTTGCCATAGGTTGTGGGAAAAAAATCAGAGTTTCGATAAACAATCAAGGAATAATATCGTAAATTTCATCAAAAGTGAGAAAAAAAAATAGTGTATTTTGCCAGTCAGTCACGGATTTCGACAAACGATCACCCCAAAAAATCAATTTTGTCAATCAATCGCAGAAAAAATTGCAATTTTGTCAAATGATCACGAACTAAAAAAAGGGCAAATTTTGCAAAGGATTGTAGAAAGAGAGAGAGAAAAAAAAAAACAAGAATTCTGTCAAAAGATCACAAAAAAAAACTCATCTTGATTTCTTATTTTCCTACTGCATTCTAAGTTCTTTTCAAAGAAACAAAACTGAAACAAACAACACATCGAGATAGGCAAATGTGCACGTCAAGGTCGTAGAGCAATGTGTCACTAGGTTGATCATTCTGTTGGAGAAGGAGCAGGTGTTAATAGAATGACTAACAAGTGTGTTTATCTTTCAGTTCAATCAAAAGAAAATGAAATTGTGTGTTTGAGTTATAAATATGTACTTCAGTGATTTTATTAGAATTAAAATATATGAAGCTTTGAGTCATCGACGTATCAAGTCAAGTCTTCCTTTTTTATACCGTTTTTTAACTTTCCAGTCAGTGGCGTAGCCGAGGGGGGGGGGGGGGGGGCGTCTGGATACCCCCCTCCAAAACGAAGAACTAGTTTACTGAATCATGGCTAGAACAGTAAAAATGACTAAGACGGAATCCCAAAGAACCAGGGTTGGCAAGTTTCTTCCACAGTAGAAAAAACTGCAGATAAAACATGGAAAAAGCTGGCCAGAAGAAATAGGTTTCTTCCAAGTGGAAGAAACTATTATTCTTGAAAAAATTTATTGTGAAATATGGTTCTCCAATTCATAATCCCCGAGTATCCAAAAGAAGAGAAAAGAAAAAAAAATCCTAATGAAGAAGATCTGGGTCAAGCTACGGCACGTGCTAAGATGACGTCGTAAGATCATTGACCTAAACCCCAGATATCCAGGACTCTGAGAGAAAAAGAAAAAAAAGAACTGCGTAATAGATTCTTTCTCTCGTCAGATCATCTTGTGTTTTTATCTGTGTATTACGTGTTTTAACTCGCTCCTAAAGCGACATTCTTATTTTGTAACCTGTGAATCCTATATATCTGATTTAATTAAACAGGATTCAAATACAGAAACCGTCCCTTCTTACTGATTTTTTTTGTGTGCTTGACACTCAATTAATATCATCTACATTTTGTTCCCACACAGCAGCAGAAAGAGCGAATGAAAACCACGGTGGAATCGACTGTGAAAAATAACAGGTTTGTTATTTAACGAAATTGACCTGCAAATTAAAAGAGAAGAGGTAAGCCTTTTGCCTTATTCTTGTATAAATGAAACTAAATGTATACTATCATATATTAGAGCATATATAGTTAGGTTGATAGAAAATGCTCAGAGAAATATTTAATTAGATAAGTTGTGATGTTTACCTATAATGATAAAGGTTCAACAATGTCTATTTAATATTACTAACAAAATAAGATTTCGAGACTGATTTTGTGCTCGATAACAATAACAAATACAAAAAGTAAAATAATGTAGGTCAAAAAAAAAAAAAAAAGAAAAAATATTTATTATGACATCGTATAAAGATAATCAATTTATCGAAAAACTGAATGCATCGAACTACGCCAACTGGCGCTTCAAGATTCAGATGCTGCTAACCAAAGATGATCTCATAGAAGCAGTTACAGAAACTGCTCCTGCCACGACCGATGCTAAATGGGCAGATTGGAACAAAAGGGATAAAAAAGCGCGTGCTCTTATAAATTTGAGCATTGAAGACGCGCAAATTAATCACATAAAACACTTAGAAACTGCTCGCGAAACTTGGGATAAACTAAAAGAAATTCATGAAAGAGAATCACTTTCTAGTAAATTATTTCTACTAAGAAAATTGTACAATACTAAACTAAGTGAAAACGGTGACATGCAACAACATATTACTAACATACTCGAACTGATTGACAAATTAGCCGCAATTGGTGAACGCATAAGCGATTCACATATATCAGCGATAATGCTATGTTCATTGTCCAGGTCATACGACGTTTTGATCACCGCCCTTGAATCACGTCCAGAAACTGACCTGACGCCTAATTTTCTGAGAACAAAATTAATAGATGAATACCAGCGAAGAATAGAAAATACTGACATGTCACAAAATACATCCAAAGCATACAAAATTACGAAAAATTCGGCATACGCCAGTAATAGAAAGGAAAACAAATACTGCACTCATTGCAAAATGTGGAACCATAATACCGCCCAATGCTGGTTCATCAAGAAACAAAAACAAAATTCATACACTCAGCAGCATGGCAACCATCCTCATCCAAACAGATATAATTATCAAAAACAAAACTCAACACAACTTTGCTTTGAGAAAACTAACACAAATGATAGGAATGAAGCATACAATTTCAAAAATGAAAAACGTAACGACGTGGCATTCCTAGTGGAAAAAAGTGATACAAACACTTGGGTAATTGATAGTGGTAGTTCAAACCACATAACAAATGATAAAACATTGTTTTCAAGATTTAACGAAAATGCCGAAACTGAGATAACTGTTGCTAACGGTAATAAATTAAAGGCATACGGTTCTGGCGACATAAAAATTCAAACGGAAGACAACAGTGAACAAATCACGCTTAAAAATGTGCTATATATACCTAAAATAGAAACTAATCTACTTTCAGTGAGTAAAGCGACTCAAAACGGTTGTGAAGTAACTTTCGAAAAGGAAAAATGTAGCATAATAAACGATGGCAAAACAATATTAGAAGGAAAATTGAGAAATAACCTGTATGAAATAAATTTCGCTAGTGATACGAAAGATCAAAATTACGTAAACATGGCATACACCTGTCAAAATCCCAACTGCATTGACCTATGGCACCGCAGAATGGGACACCGCAGCTATCAAGCAATTAAAGAAATGCAAAATAATCAACTGGTCACCGGTGTAACAATAAATAACTGCAAACATGAAAATACATGTGAAATATGTATTAGAGCAAAAACAACAGAAGCTCCGTACCCCAAACAAGCAAAATACAGGGCTACACGAAAAACCAAGTTAATTCACTCTGATGTATGTGGGCCGATACAGACCCCTACAATTGGTGGCAAAACATACTTCGTAACATTCATAGATGATAAAACCAGATTCTGCATAATATACTTAATGTCTAGGAAATGTGAAGTATTCGAAAAGTTTAAAGATTGCGTATCTCTAGTATACAACAAATTCGGCAGATACCCAAACATAATCAGATCGGACAATGATGGCGAATACACCAGTGCCGAAATGGAACAGTATCTTAAGGATAAGGGTATAGAACATCAACTGACAGTTCCACATTCTCCCAGCCAAAACGGAGTTGCGGAACGCAGGAATAGATATTTACTTGAGATCACACGCAGTATGTTAATTGAAGCTAATTTACCGCACAAACTATGGGGAGAAGCGATAACTACAGCCAACCACATTCAAAATCGCTTACCTACAAAATCTAATGACATCACGCCTTACAAGGGATGGACAAACAGAAAACCTAATCTCCACTACCTAAGAGTATTTGGCTGCCCAGCCTATACTCACATTAACAAATCAAAACGCGGAAAACTAGACAAAACTGCACAGCTAGGAAAATTTGTCGGATACGACAATAGAAGCAAAGGTTACTGAGTGTATACTAATGATGGTAAAGTAATATTAACTAGGTCAATAAAATTCCTCGAAAGTAAACTTCCATACATACAAAACGACAATAATCCAGAAGAAACCAAACCAAAAAATTCAGAAAATGAACAACTAATGGAAGACAACCCACACGAAATACTAGTAAAAATCACACCTGCAGAATGCGAACCATCAGTGCCCAAACAATCAACTAATGAACCGCGAAGATCGGAACGATCCAATAGAGGAGTACCGCCCGATCGCTTCACGTACACCGTTAAGACAAGCACAATTTATGAGCCCAAAGATTGGGATGACATGATGAGCATTCAAAATCCAATTGAGAGGCAGAATTGGCTAAAAGCCGCTCAAGAAGAAATAAATTCGCTAAAGGAAAACAACACTTGGAAACTAGTGGAACCCCCACAAGGAAAGAAAGTCATCAGCAGCAAATGGACTTTCAAAGTCAAATACGATGACCAGGGAAACGTTAAAAGGTACAAAGCACGCCTCGTCGCGAAAGGCTTCCTGCAAAAATATGGTGAGAATTACAATGAGACATTTGCCCCAGTGGTGTCTCACACGACAATCCGAACCTTTCTAGCCGCAGCCACATACCACGGATTTGATGTACACCATCTTGACATTAAGACCGCTTTTCTACACGGCGAACTTGACGAAGACATCTACATGACACAACCCGAAGGTCATGAAATATCAAATCAAAACAATAAAGTATGCAAATTGTCAAAGGCTATATATGGCCTAAAACAGGCAGCAAGAGCCTGGAATATCAAAATTAGCGAAACTTTAAGACAAATGAATTTTATTCAAAGTACAGTAGACACTTGTTTGTTTACACGAAAGAATAAAAACAAAGAAGATACCATTTACATAATAGTTTACGTTGACGACCTTTTGATTGCAGGAAATAAAGAAAACATTGAAAAATTCATAGAAAGATTGAAAAGTCAATTCAAACTTAGCGACTTAGGTGAAGTAAGCAACTATCTCGGAATAAACATAAAGAAGCTAAAAAACGGATATGCTCTAAATCAGACAACAAAAATTAACGAAATAACAAGCAAATTTAATTTAACCGAAAGCAAGCCATATAGTACTCCTATGGATGCCGGATACCTGAGAATAAACGATAACAGCAATTTACTTCCAAACAATCATAAATACCGGCAAGGAACCGGTGCACTATTGTACATAGCGACCGTAACAAGACCTGACATCCTGACCGCAGTCAATATACTCAGTCGGAAAAATGAAAATCCGACAGAGATCGACTGGAAAGCTTTAAAGCGCGTCATTCGATACTTAAACGCAACAAAAAATCTACACTTAATAATAGACACAGAATTCGCCCCAGTCCTTGAGGCATATTCAGACGCGAACTGGGCACAAGATCCAGAGACAAGGAAATCAACATCGGGAAACATATTTTTAATTGGAAAGAACCCCATTCATTGGCTGTCTAAACGCCAATCATGTATTGCCCAATCGTCCGCTGAGGCGGAATATGTTGCAGCTGCAACTGCTGCAAATGAAATCGTCTGGTTAACAAGACTTTTAGAAAATCTAGATCTTCCACAAAAACATCCAATAACTCTCTTCGAGGACAATCTTTCAACAATAAAAATGACAGAGTCAGAAAAGCACTCCAACAGGACCAAACACATCGACGTAAAGTTCCACATCATAAAGAACTTAGTGGAAACAGGCATCATAGAACTTCAATACTGTGCCAGCAAAGCCATGGTTGCGGATGTGCTAACTAAGCCCGCACCCAAACCTGACTTCCTGAAAAACCGCGAAAGACTCAAACTATTAGACTTTCCTCCACTCAGGGATTAAGGGAGGTATATTGTGAAATATGGTTCTCCAATTCATAATCCCCGAGTATCCAAAAGAAGAGAAAAGAAAAAAAAATCCTAATGAAGAAGATCTGGGTCAAGCTACGGCACGTGCTAAGATGACGTCCTAAGATCATTGACCTAAACCCCAGATATCCAGGACTCTGAGAGAAAAAGAAAAAAAAGAACTGCGTAATAGACTCTTTCTCTCATCAGATCATCTTGTGTTTTTATCTGTGTATTACGTGTTTTAACTCGCTCCTAAAGCGACATTCTTATTTTGTAACCTGTGAATCCTATATATCTGATTAAATTAAACAGGATTCAAATAGAGAAACCGTCCCTTCTTACTGATTTTTTTGTGTGCTTGACACTCAATTAATATCATCTACATTTTGTTCCCACACAGCAGCAGAAAGAGCGAATGAAAACCACGGTGGAATCGACTGTGAAAAATAACAGGTTTGTTATTTAACAAAATTGACCTGCAAATTAAAAGAGAAGAGGTAAGCCTTTTGCCTTATTCTTGTATAAATGAAACTAAATGTATACTATCATATATTAGAGCACATATAGTTAGGTTGATAGAAAATGCTCAGAGAAATATTTAATTAGATAAGTTGTGATGTTTACCTATAATGATAAAGATTCAACAATGTCTATTTAATATTACTAACAAAATTACCATATAACTTTCAACTTTGTAAGATATAATAAATGTCTTCTTCCTATAACCTTAAGTAAATTAATTCCATTAGACCTATACAAATTTAATTATATATGCAAAATTAATAATTACATCAGTTTTTTTTGCCAAGATCACACACGACAACAGTGTAAAGATCTTAAACCATTGGCTAAATGAAGAAAAGAAATTTTATCCAAAATACACAATCAATTAAATGTTATCCATTTCAGTTTAATCAGCATATTTTTTAATTACCGTATATACTCTCCTATAGGTTGACTCGCGTATAAGTCGACCCCCTAACTTTTGAATGCAAATTCTGCAAAAAAATCAAAAACCCGCTTATAAGTCGACCCCCTAACTTTTTACTTCAATTATGTGCAAAATCAAACCAAATATTTCACTTGCCTATGCAAAAAATTAGTAAGTAAATAAAAATAAATCATTGAAAAATTTTTAATGATAAAATATTATTATTTGTATATTTTCTGTAATATTTTATTATTCATACACATAAAAAGTGAGAATTCTGCAGTATTCGGAGTTTTATTTTTTATTTTTTAATTGACTCGCATATAAGTCGACCCCCCAAATTTACTTACCAAAAATTGTCAGAAATTCCTCGACTTATATGCGAGTATATACGGTATTTAAACTTTTAAAACTAGTAGTAAATAGTGTGGATCATTTACCAATAGTAGAATAAAACTCATTTAAATAAAAGGCAGCGCTTTTAATTTACATCAATTTTATTAAGGTAAGTAATATAAAATAATTACTATACTAAGAAAATTCATGTAAATCCTCATTTTCCTTATAACCCAGTGGTAGGGGAGGAAAAAAGGCCAAATTCGGAGTTAATTAGGGGAAAGCTGGAAATTGTTTTAATTCATTTAGTTTAGGTCTAGAATGAATATGCTAAGTTTTCCCCCTTGTAGTAGGTGAGCGTTAGAAAATATGTACCGATTTATGGTCAAAAAACATGCTTTTTATATAACATAACAGTATCTCAAAACAACTAACTTTGCCAAAAACATTGTCAATACAAATGTTGTAGAGCTTAAAATTCTGAGTAAAATGAGTACCTACACTTAATATTTTTGTTGACCATTAAGGTCACAATTCTACTTTAAAATTTTAGACACATGGTTAGGGGGTTGAACTCAGAATTAATTAGGAGAAAACTGGAAATTGCTTTAATCCCTCCAGTTTACGTCTAAAATGAATGTACTAAGTTTTCTTCCTCATATTTGAGTGAATGTTAGAAAATATGTACATATTTATTTTCGAAAAACACGTTTTTTTAATTACCGTAACAATATCTCAAAACAGCTAACTATAAAAAAACATTGTCAATACAAATGTTGTAGAGCTTAAAATTCTGAATAAAATGAGTACTATCATTAATATTTTTGTTCAACATTATGGTCGCAATTCTATTTCAAAATTTTTTAAATCAAGAGTTTGAAGCCAGGAGAGACTAAGTTAACTTAACAATATCTCAAAATTGCGGCCTTAATATTGAACAAAAATATTTAGTGTAGGTACTCATTTTACTCAGAATTTTAGGCTCTACAACTTTTGTACTGACAATGTTTTTGATAGAGTTAGCTGTTTTGAGATATTGTTAACATGGTCTCTCCTGTCTTCTAGTTCTTGAGCGATTAAGGCAAAATTTTGAAATAGAATTGCTACCTTAATTTTGAACAAAAATATTAATGATGGTACTCATTTTATTCAGAATTTTAAGCTCTACAACATTTGTACTGACAATGTTTTTTATAGAGTTAGCTGTTTTGAGATATTGTAAATGTAATTTTTAAAAAAATGTGTTTTTCGAAAATAAATATGTGCATATTTTCAAACATTCACCCAAATACAAGGAAGAAAACATAGTATGTTCATTTTAGACCTAAACTGAAGGGATTAAAACAATTTCCAGTTTTCTCCTAATTAATTCTGAGTTCAACCCCCTGACCACGGATCTAAAACTTTAAAGTAGAATTGTGACCTTAATGTTCAACAAAAATATTAAGTGTAGGTACTCATTTTACTCAGAAATTTAAGTTCTACAACATTTGTATAGTAACAATATTTGTAACAACGTTTTTGACAGAGTTAGCTGTTTTGAGATACTGTTATGGTATGTAAAAAAAACGTGTTTTTTGACTATAAATCTATACATATTTCCTGGCGCTCACCTCGTACAAGGGGGAAAACATAGCATATTCATTCTAGACCTAAACTGAAGGGATTAAAACAATTTCCAGCTTTTCCCTAATTAATTCTGAATTCAACCCCCTAACCACTGGGCTATTACTACAATGCTGCATAGTATAACAAAGAAGTTTTTTAGCAGTAGGATGCTGCAATCAATTTCTCAACTTAGAATGAATGAATGCAACAGATAAAAAAAATTCTTCCAGTCACACAGAACTTCAGGAGAGTTTAAAAGAATTTCACATACCCATAAATATTTTTAGAGCATTAGTCTTTTAAAATCAGCATTGAGATATGCATGCTACATGCTAATATAAATAATTACAAATTTGTTTGTTTACTGTGTTGCACAATTTAAAATAATGCATTTTTATAAGAGAATAATGTATTTATATAAGAAAAATAAACATTTTGTCAGTAGTTTTTTTTTTTTCTCTTTTTACATAAATAGAATAATTAATAAAAAAATCTCCACTCCCCTACATCTAAAGTTGTAAAATCCACCACCTGTAAATGTCTGCTGAACCTGGAGTTTGTTATTAAAAAAATGACTTATTTTTCCAAAAATAATATTTTTAATATTAACTAAATTTTCCAATTTAGATTTCATATAATTATACTTTGAGTTTAATTCTTTTACATAGTTAATATACTTTATTTTTGAGCATCTGTTTTATTTTCTGTAGGATTCTTCCATTTCTTCCAGTTTTTTTCATTTCTTCCAGTTTCAACCCTGCAAAGAACCTATGAAAAATTCCGTTTCAAATAGGTGTTCATCTTAGAAGGTATAATTCAAAGGTATGTCTTCCGCTAGAACTATGCACATTTCCATTTTAGACAGGTTTCCATTATAAACACTTTCTGTTTTCACATTATCCATTAAAACTACTAAAACGTACTCACTCTATAGTACATCTCTGAAGAGTATAAATGTATTACAGTAAAATCTGTGAAGATGACCTATCTCAAAGGTAAACATTTTAAGATTCGACGAAAACAACACTGTACATTTATGCTTGCTAATGTTTCAAACCCATCTGAAATTAAACTTATTCCAATTGTGATTCCTTCTTAGCAGATTTTCTGTGAACACGGAATCCTCTCGTAAAGGGAAACATTTTAATGTCCTGAAATGGAAGGATAACTATGCAAATATACCTGCTATTCCATTTACAAAAATTTTGTGTAACTAGATTAAGCGTAAAACTTCTTTATCTTGGACTTCGATGGGACCGTTGCTGACACTTACGGGAAAAAAGGAGTTTACACGAACGCAATAATGGCACATTGGTTGAGTTTTATGACCTTTATCTTTGTTTACTTTATAACAGTCAGTATTATCAATTATTTTAAATCTGCCGCAAGCAGTTAATAAAAGTAACTTTATTTTTGGACTGATTATTTGTTACCACTTTCAAAATACACTGGAGAGAAAAATTAAAGGAATAACCATAAAAAGGTGCTTTGTGTTAATTCTATTAAGGGAACTTCAATGAAAGGTCATTGATTGGTAACTCAATGCCAATGTTATCACATTGTCCAATGGGATTAACCTTCGCCACAGAAAAATATGCAAATTTTTCAGTCCATTCCTTTGATTCACGTGTGAGAAGGATTGCATGTAGGTGATTTGAAATCTAATTTCACGGATTGCATTTGGGTGGATTTGAAGTGTAATTTCAAGGATTCTACATGTAGTTGTGTAAAATTGCTGCTTGCAATAGGTGGAATATGTCATCCAGAAAACATCTGACCAATTGCAAGAAATGGCATGTGATAGGTAGAATGGAGGCAGGACAGATACTATCAGGGGTCAGTAAAATACTTAAAAATAGCCAAAAGAGCCATGTCAAGAATATGGAAACAGTTAACATACACTGGTAATGTGCACAGACAACCAGGTCAAGGTAAAATACGTGCCACAATAGATTCTCTCTCAGGACCGTTATTTGGCAACAATTGCTAAAAGAAACAGACAACTGATGTCAGTTCAGATTACAAGGGAGTTTGCTGCAGCAACAGGACCACACTATCCAGATTTACTGTGAGTAACAGGCTGTATAAAAAAGGGCTGCATACAAGAAAACCCATTATTTGTATTCCACTAACTCCGGCAGTGAAATGTGCCCGGTTAAAGTGGTTGTAGAGATCATCGTCAATAGAGTACCACCTGCTGCAGCCGAGTCCTCTTTACCGATGAATTCTGATTTTGTTTGGATAATTATTGCAAATATGTTATCATGTGGAGGAAAAAATACATGCAATAAAGCTGCAAACATTCATGAAAGGCATCGATACAAAGGTCATGGAATCATGGTATGGATGGGCATCATTTTAATTGGCCACACTGACCTACACATTTTTATCAGTGCAACTGTAAATGCTGAAATATATAGAGATGAGATTTTTTATCCTCATGGCAAGTTGTTTAACCCCTCCAGGACCATGGGTGCATATATGCATCTTCAAAAAGTGCTTTATAGAACTTGTTTTTGATACCACTAAAAATTAAAAGTAAAATTTTCCTTATTTAATTAAGACATTTTCTCAATTGATAAACTAAATTTAATTATTTGACAAAAAGTGGTGTCAAGAAAATAAAATTCATGTGAAAGATGCTGGTCCTGAATGGGTTAAGGGTGCAAATGAAAGATTTGGGATTTTATGCTTATTAATGGTCTAGAAGTGCTACCCTCCACAGAACTCCGTGGTGTCCCTTCCAGAGCTGCAGAAATCTCGCATGAAAAAAATGCCTGGATTCAACATTTCCTTTGACCCCAGTTACTAATTGTGAATGCCCAGTATAACATTGCTTCAAGAAATTTCATAGGGGCAATAACAATTTTGTGTATGTAGAAGGTCTTGGGTGACATTTTGTCTTTAACAATAAGAAATCGAATTAAAGCTAATCCACGTACCAAAGTTCAGAGCTTACTGCTGAGCTTGGAGAATGCTCTAAAACAGTTTTGAACCATCTAAAATAAATTGGTTGGGAAGTACAATAACAGAAACCACCAGTATTTTTTACACATCTTAATACTTCCAAAAGCGTGCTAATCCATCACAAATAAATTTATTACAAAAATTTATCTACCAAAGACGACCAGATATTGGAAGCAACTATTAGATTGAATATGGTATCAACAATGGCGAAACATAGAAACCAAAAAGAATTATGGCTTTTTAGAAATTTTAACAAAACAATTTTTCCAGCATGAACCAGGGTTGCCAGTTTGGCCTCCATTTTTATTAAGACAATCCAAATTTGCAACAGAAAATAAAAATAGCATTTTTTGCTTTATGACAGAAATTTTGTGATTACAAAAAATAAAGATTCTTGAAAAATCAAATTAAAAGTGGAGGCTAAACTGATAAGCCTGGCATGAACTATATTTGATGTGTGTGCTTCTTATATTACTGGTTTGTGTAGCTGAAATTGTAACATTTTTTACTTAACAATTAAAATCTTAGTTCAAAAACTCACAACTAACGGCTCACTGATACTTATGTGAAATCATTATCCAATGTTTATTACAAGGCAAGTTCTTAATTCAATGGCAAAAAATTAAACACGGAAATTGCTGTTTTAAACTTAACCACTTCATCCTAACTTTATTGTAGGCAAATGTTATGAATTATGAAACTTGATTTAAAATATTACTAATAATTGCTAAATAAATTAATACTCTTCATATGCACTGTTTTTTACATCATAATGTTTGTAAAATCTTTTTCACTGATAAATATTAATATAACTTCAATGTATTATTAGCTGCAGTTACAGAGATTGATCTTAGGTTTTTTTTATCCATGCTTTTTTTAAAATCAAGAAATTAAATAAGGATATACCTAAATTCTTAAAGTTACTCGAAATGCTTCTGCTATATATACAGTCAATCCTGTCAAGACGTCATCGGAAGAGACTGCAAAAAAGTTCCATTTTAGACAGACTTCTGTTTAAAGTAGTGTAATTAATTATACTTCTAAGATACACTACCTTGATCTATTGCTCGTTTTGTCAGGATCTCGAAATTCTTCCGTTTGAGACAGTATTCCATTATAGAATTAGCTATATTATTATACATAGATTCCACTTTCAGAGGTTTTACTGTGTTTCACTAAAGAGCTGTGAAAATCCCCTTTCAGACAGGTTTTTAGCAAATTTAATTGTATGGCAATACATATTAAGACAATGTAACACTTCCATTTAAGGCAGGGTTCTGTTAGAGATAGTTACTATTTTGATAGGTTTTACTATTCATATAATATAAATAAGTATATTTATATAAATGCATAAAACTTGTAAAAATGGAACCTGCCTATAACGGAATTCTGGCTTAAACGGAAATGTTCCATGGTGCTATCGAAAAGAATATTATACAATTACACCTGCAAACACGAAAACCTGTGTAAAACGGAATTTTTCACCAATATACTATGCGATTTCATCTTGACAAGTTCCATTATATATAACATAAAGGAAAAAATTTGGACCACTCCTGAACAGCGGCGGCGTCAGACCTTGCCTGACGGGGGGCACAGTATCCCTGACAGGGGGGCCGAATTTATACAGTCGACGCTCATTTTTACGAACTCGTAGGGAACACTAAAATAGTTCGTAAAATAGAAAGTTCGTAAAATAGAAAACACCAAAAATGATATGAATAGGTACATTATTTTTGTCTATTTTGATCAAACTGCCTCCTCTTCACAAATGAAGCAGTATTTCAAGATTATTTATTATTTAATAAATTTATACGTGTATTTTTAAATATACAAGAAATAAATGCAAATTTATGCACAAAAAATAATTTTAGTACACAGAAACATACGTTACTATGCCTTAAAAACATTATGTATGAAAATACAGGCTGGATTAGTACTTAATAGGTGAAAATACATAGATGAAAACATAAATAAAAAATTAGGAATGGAAATAATCACTTACCTTTTTTTTAAAATCACATTTTGGAAAATATATATTTCCATTTTATCTATGCTTGAAAACCTTTCACAGTTATTGCTCCCTTCAAAAAATTGCCTTAGTCCTTACAACCACTACTTGAAATTGTTGCTATGCCCCCTCCCTCCGAAAGAGATTGGGTAAAACAACACATTCTTGAAGTGCATCTGATGTCTCATTGTACTTGTTGAGAGTTTAATTGACGTGACACTAAGTTCCGATATTTACAAAAAAAAAAAAAAAAATGCAGAAGTATCAAAACTGAGTTCGCAAAAAAGAGATTTTCATAATCCGTAGTTCATAAATGGGAGCGAAAAATTACATTGTTTCTATGGGAGTGTATTCGGGACCACTCTATAGTTCGTAAAATCGCAAGTGCTCGTGAAAAAGAGGTTCGTAAAAACGAACGTCTACTGTATAATATATACAGTAGAGTGTCGATTATTCGGACGCCGATTAACCGGATTGGTCAAGGGTCATACACTGAAAGAAAAAACGACATTTTTACAGTACAAAGTACTGTTCATCTCGTGCTCAAACTCGATCACAGTAGAATGTACTGAAGCTTTCTTTGGTTTCTTGACTATATAAACATGAAAAATACAGTAGTTGCGTAAAATTAGCAGCACAATGTGCTGGCAATTTGGACGCCAGCAGTTTGTGCTGGGAAATCTACAATGGTTTTTTTTACAGTGTAAGTTTTTTCCAACCTTCTCCAAAATTTTTTAAGTGAATCTTCTTTGGGCGCGGCAGGGTGAATTTGGCTGGATGTCACGAAAGTTAACCATTAAATAACGATTTCCTAATCAGGAAATAATAAAATCGCCAACAAATGCAAAGAGAACAATGCATAAAATCAACTGTTTCTAGAACCTAAGAAGTTTCACTTCTAACGCGCGAAAGTCCCATGCAGAAAAAAAGAAAATGCCCTCTAGGAAGCAGAAATCTATCAAGAATAATTTATTTTTCCTATCACAATTTTTTTTTTAATGTATGTACTGTAAAATGTGTGTATATATACATGTAATAATTTCTATGCATACATCTAAGTTTGGACCAATTTAGTAGAAAATAAAATTAAAAAAAAGTAAAAAAAAAAAAAAACTTCTAAATACGCTAAAATATGCACTACCACAATTGCGAGTCCTAAGCATGGAAAAAGTGACCTAAAAACATTGCCATTAGGTGTTTTTAAAAGTTGTCCAATTATCCCGATTTTTCATTGACCGGATCGACCTCGGTCCCGACCGGTTCGGATAATGCGGCGCTCTACTCTATAAGGCCAATGTCAGACGGACGTGTTTTTCCCTGCTTTTATTAATGCTATAGCATTGTGAATGGATAATACGTAAGCAAAAAAGCAGGCAAAAAGACGCCCGTCTGACATTTGCCTAAGAGATCTAAACGAGCTCGGGCTTGTCCCGAAGCCCGAGCTCAGTAAAAGTTTCTTTCATTAAACTTGGCCGGGCTTAAAAATTTATCTGAAGACTCGGTACGGGTTCGAGTTAAATTTTAGCTTTAAAAAAGTTGGCCCGGGCTCGAACTTCATTCTTCTCGGGACACGTCCGGGCCGGAGCGGGACTGTATTTAATTTTTTCCCATGTCATGATAACTTTTCTCCTTTCTTAGTGATTTAAATGAACAGTAAAACATTTCTTTCTTTCTTTTTTTTTCCGTTTTTTAAATAACAGGTGGAATATGTTAACGTCCGGATTTGGCATATCCCGAAACGTGCAGCTCTTTAAGACTCACACTGCTATTTAAATCAGAGATGAATTGCACAGGGCCAAAACATTTTTATTCCAAATATAAATTTCAGAGCTTGTAAAGAATATGGTTGATAAATAAATTGAAAATAGCTCTTAAGGTTAATTTGGAAACACCCTACTAGTAGAGGTCTGCACGGGCCGGAATTTCCAGGCCCGGACCGACCCGAACAAAAGCAATCTTGCCCCGGCCCGGCACGATGAAAAATTTAAAAGTTCAGCCCGAGCCCGACCCGGCCCATGGAAAATCAATTAAATGAGGTCCGACTCATTTTCCACAAAAAATTCAGGTTTTTCTAAACATACAATTAAGAGTCTTTTTAAAGTATAATACTGCATACATATTTATGGGTTAATTTTACAGTATACTTTAAAATTACTATGTGTTCGCAAGACAGAAAATACACAATAGCAACATTAACGATTACTTAGTCTTAGACGTTTCAACATTCAAATAAGGATTCATTAAAAATTAATGTAGTTTAGAATAAAAGGAAAAAAGTAGATTTAAAAAACATTGCTTTTGAAGCTGTATAATAAAAAGCAGATTTGTAAAAATATTTCTCTGCCATTTAATAAGGCTTTTCTCAAATCCAAAGGAGCTTCTTTCTGATACATTTTTTAATTTATTTCTTTTCGGAAACACATAAGATTGGTAGGTGTTCTTATTCAGAAACTATGCAATCGAATAACGTTAGCCATTTTTTGATAAAGGCAATATATTTTTCAGAAAATATTCTCAAAGTTAGTTTTTAATTGAATTTCCAGAAACGATAACACGGGAAAGGAGAAAAACCTGCAGTCACATGACAAGAATCTCTTATATCTCGATAAGTAATTTATTTATAAAAAATGGAAAATGCTGATTGGTTCCAAATCTCTTCAATGGTCAAGCCTGTCAATTTTATGCCTTTACAGTTAAAAATGAGTCAGAAAGTGTGTCAGAAAATTTCTCCCTATTGAGCAGTGAATTTGAGAACCACCTTAAAGTATATTTCCACAGATTCCCTTAACCGCTATTAATATTTTTACAAAACATATTGCCTTCCCTACACATCTTGAGAACAATAAAGTGCAGTTCCAGCCTTGCTCGACTAAGTAAAAAAAAAAAATGCAAGTCTGACCTCGGCCCGGCACAAGCCTGCTGAAAAAATCAAGCCCGGCCTCAAAAACCATTTAACTGTCCGATGCTGATATCAACGCTGGGCATGTTACATTTCTGTATTAATGTTTTCAAACTAACATCGGTTCGTGACGCACATTTATACTTATTCTCGCAAAAGTGACCTTCATTGTAATGTCTCGTATTTTATTGGCTTCGATTAAGTTTTTATAGCGGCCCGGCAGGCCCGTTTAATTTTTTTTATTGACCCAGCCCGGCCCAGTAGGCCCGTTCAATTTTTTTGCTGGCTCGGCCTGTTACAAAAAACTGTTCTAATTTTGCCGGCCCGGCCCGTTTGAAAACTAGCCTTCACTTCGCCGGGCCGTGTACGAGCCTCGGGCCATGCCCGGGCCTGTGCAGACCTCTACCTACTAGTCACCTAATCTTCATAGGCGGCAGGGCTCAATTTCTAACAAAAAAAAAAGTACCGGAGCTCTAATATTCTGCAGTACTAACAACCGTAGCATGCTCCCGCCCCCAACCCGCCACTTCAATCTCCATATTTATATTCCATACGCTATTTGCAAAACTTAAAGCATTTTTTTTTTCTTTAGATAAATAAAATTTTTAAATATATCTATCAGCATATACTTAGATGTAAACTATTCCACTTTTTAGTTATCACTCCTTTCGAATAGAAATCTTTGCCTAATTTTAATGTTAATTAATTGCAAAATTCTGGGATTAAATATGGTAAGGATTATGATTCGGAAATAGTGGTAACACAAAAAAGGAATAGTTCGCCAGCTATGCATTTTTTATGAAAAAAAAAAAGAACGGAATTTACAGAAATTAATATTTATATGCTGAAGAATAGAACAATGTTTTTCAATTTCCTATAAAACGCGCATATCTTAAACTATAATCGATTCCATCTGCTTTACAATCTTTTGTGGTGTGCCTCTGAAAATCAGATTAAATTAAGCATTTGAGAGATTAAATTAAAAAGATTTGATTCTTTTATAGAAAAAGAGGAAACACTTCTCGGTTGCTTTCTATCAGAATTACAAAACATGGCAAATATATCGACTTACAAATGAAAATGACTTCGTAAATGTGCCTTAAAATGGGCAACGTTCATGATACAAAAAAAAAAAGCGCTAATGTACTGGGCTCCGGAGCCCTGTATTTATGAGCTTCGGTGAATTCCGACCAATACTTAAATATTTACTAAAAACAGAGACGTAGCGGAACGGAGCTCCGCTGGGCTTCGACGCAAATTAAGTCCTAAAGGCGGATGAATCCACAAAAGAAAAAGTTTCCACACTTTTGAGCATTACCTGAAAGGAAAAACTCTGTTTCATACTCTTTTTCCACCCAGCAACCTCCCAATAAGAGGCCATTCAATATTACAGATTTTACGTGCACATATATGGCCCATACACAGCAGTGTGTGAGCGACAATGTATGGAACAGTTCTCCGGTTATGAGGCGGACCACCCCGCCCCTTAAGAAAATGCAAAGGCCTAGAAACAAGAGTCTCGCATCAGGTAAGGTGGGTAAAATTATTTAAATTTGTTAGTGAAAGTGTCAATGTGAAAACCAGCAGTTGAACGTTACACCTAATTAGGGTCCTGCTAAGGTAATAAATAAAATGTGCAGTCCTGCAACTTTTATTTAAAACCAAGCTTCAACCCGAACCGAACTCAACCAAAAATATTCCATCTACCCGTAACCCAATCGAACCCGAAATACTTAATTCCAATCCCAAACTGAAACCCGGTATCAAAGAAAATTGTCCAAAATACATATTATGTAATTATAGAAAAATAGTCTATAATCTATCTCTAATATTAACGTTGTCTTTTATGTAGAAAAATAAACATGTAAGGAGTCATTCATATTCAAATTCGTAGTTTTTTATCTGAAATAGATTCCTGCACTTGGTGGATTATACCCGACCCAAACATTCAACTTAAAGTCAATCCAAAACCAAAAAATTTCCGTTGACCCAGGGGGGGGGGGGGGGAAGTGTAAGCAATATTTTTTTGAGGGGGTGGCTTAGATGATTTATTAAATATTGTTGCAGTAAAATAACAAATAAAGTAGTGCATTTGAAAAAAAAAGTAAATTTTTACAATTTTGCTTCGATTATTTTAAGGGAATTTTTTGGGGGGGGGAGGGGAGGAGGGGGATTGAGATTTTTTTTTTTTTTACAAATCGGAAAGCTATCAAAATATGGAAGATTCTCACCCCCTATATTTACCTTATTTACTTCTAAATTAATGATAAAACAGGTTTTAAAATAAATTTTTTTTTCAATCTCGATTATAAGCCACCCTCCCAAATTTAACTGCTTTTACTTTTGAAAAAAAAGGGGGAGGGCTTACAATCGGGATTTTACAGTATTGTAAACTACTATGAGGGATGACAGATTTGACAGCCTAATGCTTTTAAAATGTGAAAGTGAAATAGGAGATTTTATTAAACTGGACTATGTTATCATCAGTGGGCTTCTTTGAAGACCAGAAGAATTAATTTCAAGTGAAAACTAGTTGGATGTGCCAATCCCAAAACTTTCTTCTATCCCATACATGTTAATACCTCAAAATTTGCAATCACAGTGCCAAACTTAAATGACGATTCTATGCCCATAATAACAAATTCTACAGGTATAGATTCATTGAATTGTGCATTTAAAGAAGATATAAGCATCACATTTTTCAAACAAATCATTGAATTTCAGCACCCACCCTCTTAGATGTCTGCAACCAAAATTCCCAACCCAAAGAGCACAAAAGCGATACCTTTGAACAGTATACACCCAAGCCTAATAAAGATCTGTTTATGTGAAAGAGCAACAGAATATGAAGTTTGACTAAATCCCATTCATTCGTTTTTGAGCTATAGCTATCACAAAAAATACTGCATAGCAGCACCACCTGTTATATGGATATACACAAAAACCTAATCAGCACCAAATTATGTCAAACGGCTTAGATGCCGTATATTCCCAGATGGCTGCCATCAGATGTTTTGAGATTTCTTGACAATTTCAATTTTATGTTGGCGATCTTTATCGATATGTGGAACCCTGTGTGACATGTGTGTTTCGGCATGACGGGTTCTGGCAACCCTGTTTTTTATTTGAGATTGTGTTGCAAGTACGCGAGAAGGCAGTTTTTGCTTGTGATACGTGTTGTATGTTTCTGTCAATTATTTTTATGTTAAATTTATTGGATGTAATTGATTGAATATGTGTTCTGTAGTCCGTTTAAATGCTCTTGCTGAAGGAATTAAGAAATATGAGGAAATTTTGACGAATAAAGGAGGTTTGTTTACAGTGCGTATTCATAAGCTTATTTTGGAAAATGACGGTGATGCTAGCATATTTCATGCTTGAGCTTTCAAGAAAGCAGATGTCTGTTAAGGTATGTTGATAATTTTATGTACATTTTGTTGCATTACGAGTTTTGTACATTTTAAGATTGCTACACAGCGAGAACTGCTGAATTTTGAGATTGCTACACAGCGAGAACTGCTGAATCCAGTGATTTTTTTGTGGTTAATGAGCGTGTAGCGCTCATACGACGTTAAGTGATTGCCACTTTAACGAGTTTTGTTTATTATTTACATTTTATTTTTGTTAAGCCTAAGATGCGTATAAACCGGTGCTTGGCAACATTTACTACTTGGCGGAAAAGGGGTTTTCACGCCAAGAAAAATTCCAAGATGGCGGCCCCGGGAATTTATGACATCTGTTCCAATAGCTGTAATTGCCTGATATTTAGTATTTTAAACTATCCATCTAAAATAATTAAAACATCGATCTTCTGATAATTACAATTGATGCAAACAGTAAATGATTATCACAAATATTTTCTTAATTACTGGTATCCTAATTGTTAAATTTATTTAAAAATAACTATTTTGTTTCATTAGTATGTATTCATTAAATTCTGGTTCTAAATAAAGTAGAAAAAATAATTATATTTATTACTTTTTATGGCGTGTCCATTACTGGGCTTTTGGGTGTTTTGATAGATTTCTGTTATTTAAAATTAAATTTCGATTCATATTGGGAAATGAGACTATAAGAATGATTAAATATTGTTGATAGGTTAACATAATATTGAAAAAACTGGAATATAATAATTATAACTAGTAATAAAAAAATAATTTTAAAAGAAATTCCTTAAGGGTGCCCATGCCCATTTCTGGCACATCTACCCTAGTACGTAAAATATTAAAATAAATAAGTAAAGTAATAAACTGAAATGATAGAAAGTAAGATAATTTAAAAAATGATTAAATTATTAAAAGTAAAGGTCAAGTAAATAATTAATAATGTATAATTAAATATACATAATAAATATGAGATACATTTTTGTTTCATTAATCAATGAAACTTGCCTCATAAAGGTACCCTATTAATTCACATCAAAATCGTAAAGTAAGAAAGTTTTATTTCAGGTTTAGTCAGTCTTAATAACCAAAAAAGCTTAATTAATGCATAAATATATTTGGTAAAAAGATTGCAATTGCCACTGATAACAGCAACATCTTGATATTTTTCAGAAATAAATTTATACTTCTGTTTAGTGAACACATACATTTGTTACACAACTATTATAATTTATGAGAAACCATTTACAGAAAAATCACTCCAACTTAAATCACTTTAGAGTTATTTATTGCTATGACTGTTATTTAAGAAAAACCTTATTGATATTTCTTGAAATAATAATCTAAAAGCATTTATCCATCATAAATCAACATTTCATTTCCTGTTGTAATAGAAATATCTACGCAAGACATAAACAATCCCATAAATTCGTCATTATTGTGAAATATGTTCCTTTAGCAATTAGCAATTATGAAACTATAAATCATCTGAAATAGTGTTATACTTAAAAACATTATCTTCCATTTTCTTATTGAAATAACTTTGTTTATCATATCAAGATACAGTAAAACCTGTAAAGTTGGCCGAAATGTGTAATTCTGCCTAGGGGTGCGGTGTCGGTCATTCCTGGTGCATTCGAGATTTCTCTCAACTTAACTTGGTTTGTTTTTCGAATTCATTTGTTGGGTTTGCTCACGGGTTGCGTATAGTTCAGTTTGTATTGCTAAAGGTAAATTTTTAGTATCTTTTCTCCGGAGAGCAGTCTGGGTGAGTTATTTTTCATATTTTAGGTGTTTTTAGTTAGATATTTCGAGGTCTTGGCTTTAAGTGATATTTTTAGTTAATACTGGCCAATGGGCCACGTGCTTAAGGATTCGACTTTTACCCATCATGGAAATGATGTGGCAAATAATGTCAACATGTTGGAATGCCCTCCAAATTCGGGGGGGGGGTCAGCTTTTGGGATACAGTCGGATAATTGTTATGTTTATAAAACTACGTTTTCCCCACGGGAAGTTATTCAACTTTTGGAATACGACAGAGCGGAGGATATAACTATTTTCTTAGTGGCTAATTTGGGAGTTATTCCTAGTGTGCATCCACGAAGATTAAAAGAAGAAATAAAGAAAATTATACCAGGCCATGCGAATATTGAAACTTTACGTTTGACTCATCAAGGAAAATTACTTTTTGTCACGAAGTCGGCTGAAACAGCCCAGCAAATTATAAGTATCCAGGCACTTGGTGACATCCCTGTGACGCCAGTGCTCCAACCTGAGTGTATAACGACCAGATTTGACATGACATACCCAAAGACGTTTCTTGTAAGGAAATTGCAGAAGACCTTTACGAAGCTGGCATTTCCTGTTGGGAGGTGCGCAGATTTATCAAATACACAAATGGTCAAACTATTCCTACTAAAACAGTCCTTGTTACAAAATTAGGAACATCCCTTCCCAGTGAAATAAAATTATGGTACCAACGGCATAAAATTTCATTATTTATAGACAGACCTAGGTGCTGTCAAAATTGCTGGGCTTATAATCACGGAACGAAGAATTGTAAGAAAGGAAAGCTCTGCCGTCAGTGTGGCTCTTCTCATGAGGGAGCCTGCAAAGAGGGGGCAAACTCCTGCACCTCATGCTCTGGCGCTCACAGTACCAGGGATAAAGCATGCCCTAGATATATAGAGGAAATGAAGATACAAGAATTTAAGAGTGCCCATCACCTAACAATAACCGAAGCCAGGAGGAAATATAAAAACAAGGATGAACGGACAAATTATGCAACAATTGCGGCCAAACAGACAAAAGATAGTTATCACTCCTCAAATACCGAAGCTTCGAAATATTTGGTAAGTACACTTACAAAAATGATTGATGTTCTTGTTTCCCTAAAGGACTCGATAGAAAAAGCTCGGGAAGACCAAGAGGAAAACTGTAAAAAAATAATTACCACAATACAAAATATGGCACAGTGTATCCAACAACCTCACACCCCAAAAGGGTATGAAGACAAACCTCTCACAGAACAATCTAACAGCCCAGCTAGAAAAATAAAGAAAACAGAAAACATTACAGCTACCCAACCCAATTTGCAAACGATGACGGATCAGAATTTTGGTCCCAATGGCCTGACACCTCATTTAACAAATTGTCCAATAAACCCGGATATTTCTAAGGACAGTACACAAACTTCATACATTCCACCCCCCCCCCCCTTTTCCTACTTGTACTTCCTTTTTTCCTGTGTTTTTCTCTTTTTCTATGGTTACTTTAGTTCATTGGAATATACGCGGAGCGAGAGCAAACGAAGCCTGGCTCAAGGATAAGACCTTCAGTGGTGCTCACATTCTTGTGTTGCAAGAAACATTTTTAAAACCGAATATCACTTTCTCTATCACTGCCAAAGTTATCTACAGGCAAGATAGGATCATTGGGGCAGGCGGTGGGCTTCTCTCTGCCGTCGGCACCAGGTTCCCCTCAGCACGGATTCACATTTCTTTCAGCTCTCCAAGTGTGGAGTGTCTCGGAATCGAGGTGCAGCTATCTCGGGTGAGAAAGCTTCAAGTTTTCAACATCTATAGTCTCCATGGGATCATGGAGGAAAGCTGGCTTCATTCTTTATCTCACTTTAGTACTCTTCCATTTCTCATTGTCAGCAATTTTAATGCCCATCACTCCCTCTGGGGTGCTTCTTGGGACTCTCCCTCTGGGAACATCATTGCAGACTGGGTTAGGGATAATAATATTTGTATTCTTAACACGTCCATTCCAACCCGCCTTAGTCACGGGCTGCTTCTCTTATCGATCTCTCTTTTTCATCCCCTGATATTTTCGGGGATATTTGTATTTCTGTTTCTCTGGATACTTTTGATAGTGATCACTCGCCAGTTTCTCTATCTTTTTCTTCTGGGGGTGATCAGGGTACTGCTCGGTCCAGGTACGACTGGCACAGTATCGCCCTGTCTTCAGGAAAATAGTTTAGTGCGTCACCAACAGCTAATTACTCTGATTTCCATGACGCTAGCGTGTCGGTATTGAAGGCTGGAAGAAGAGTTACAATCGTACACAGTCGCACAGGAGCCGATTGGTGGGACAGTAAGCTAAGTTACCTGCTGGGCAAAAGAGAAAGTATTTGCGTTTAGCAAAGCACCTCCTCTCTCCCCACTATGTGGTTAAAATACAAGAAATTGAGTGCCTGTTTAAAAAGGGAAATTAAAGAGGCCCGTCGCATTTATTGGGGTAACGTTTGCAAGAACAATTCGAACTCTGGAAGCATATATCGAATTCTCAAAAATCTTCAAAACAGACACTCCCTCCCCCCAGACTCTCATAACATGCTTCAAATCTCATCACACTTCCCTCTGAACCCTGTTGCAGAAGCGAATGCTTTTGCACGGTTTTACAGTCGTGCCCCAGGAAAACGGATCCCTCGACTTCAGCTCAAATATTGATTTTAATATTCCCCGGCCGTTGCAGAAAGACGAACTAGAGAAAGCTATAAAAAATTCCAAATTGAAAACCTCAGGGAAGGATGGCATCCCCCTCTGCTTTTTGTGAATCTTGGATGAGTGCAGATTAGAGCAACTTTTGCGAATATTTAATGTGATCTGGGAAGAAGTCGAGATCCCTCATCAATGGCGGGAAACAATAATTGTCCCAGTATTAAAGCCTGGAAAAAATGCAAAACAGATGGAGTCCTATAGACCGATTTCCCTCACCTCTTCTGTTGGTAAAGTCTTTGAGCGGATCCTCGTGGAGCGCCTTTCCACTTGGATTTTAGCAAATCAACCGTTTCATCAAAATCATTTTGGTTTTCTCCCATTCCGGGACTGTACAGCTGCATTAGCAAAACTTCTTAGTGATCTTCACAGAGCATGAAAGGATAAACTCTACGTGCTTTTGGTAGCCCTGGACATTTCGGGTGCTTATGACTCGGTGGAGCATGATAGCCTGGCCCTGAAGTTATTGGAGGCAGGTGTCGATGGACACTTAACGGAATGGCTATATTCTTTCAATGTAAGTCGCACTTTTCAAGTTCATTGGAGGGGGGTTCTCTTGGACCCACAGCCATTGGAAGTTGGCGTGCCCCAGGGATGCGTCCTCTCTCCGTTAGAATTCTCATTTTACATGAGAGACTTTTTCGAAGCACTAGAACCAGGAGTTGATGGTATAGTTTATGCCGACGACACGTATGTCTATGCCTCGGGCTCTGTATACGAAGATGTCCTGCTGAGAATTCAGAATACTCTGCGGAACGTGGCAGCATGGGGGGAGATATTGGAACTTGCAATTTAACGCATCGAAAAGCACGATAATGCACCTGTCTAATAAGAAATTTAAACCAGACGACATTGTGACCATTGGAGGGCATCCAGTTCCCTGGGCCGACTCCATCAAGATTTTAGGTCTTAAGATCTCTAATAATTTGTCCTGGAACTCTCACATTGCAGAGATTCATCAGAAAACCCTTCGTAAGCTTAACGTATTCAATTATTTAACAAGCCCCAAAAGGGGTATTGCCACTAAGGATCTCCGACGTATTGGCCAATCAGCGGTAATTAGCACTTTACATTACAGGTGCCCCTTGCACTCACTAGCTTGTCATACTACTCGTAAGAAACTTGAACCACTTCTTCACGGAGCTTTGCGAGCTGCATCAGGTCTCCCAAAATGGACCCCAATCCCCATCTTGAGGAGGATCACCAGGACTTCTGCTATTCAGGACTTTCACGATTTGCAGCGCAAAATTTTCATAATTAGGCAATTGTCTCTCACCAAGATGTCGCCATTGGAAACTCAGCTGAGTGAGGGCTGGTCTATCTTCGGCATAGAGGTCCGGGCATTATTGAATCAGCTCAATATTACTACGACAGATGTTATAAAGTGGACCCATCTCCCTGAGATCCATAGCAATCATAAAGTTAGTTGTCACCTTAATAGGTAACCCTTCCAGGACAAATCGCTAGCTCCTGAGGCTATCCAACAATTATTTGCACAGTCCTTAGAATCTTGGGATGAATGGCATATTATTGCGACGGACGCCTCAAAAAATATCTCTAGGACCAGCATAGGATATTTCAATCTTACAGAGGGTAACGGGCAGTCCTGGGAAGTGAACCACATAAATTCAGTATTTACGGCTGAAGCTCTCGCCTTATGGAAAGCTTCACAGTATGCGCCTAATGGCAGTAAATTAATCTTTCTCTCCGACAGTTTCTCAGTGATCACAGCCCTCTCAGCCGTAAGCCATAAATCTCCAAAGGTTATTCTCTTTTTGAATGAGGCTTTAGCTCAAGCGAGCTCACAGCTGGAGGCCGTAGAAGTAATTTGGGTACCCGGTCACAGTGGAATACGGGGCAACGAACTGGCAGACAGATTCGCCCGCCAGCTAGAAAATCCAGCAGGGACTATTAAACTGGTTTAACCAGAAGACATCATAACCCACCTTCGTAAACAACGTTGGGAAAAAGATAAAGAGAACTGGTTAAATAGTAATTACATAACAGATTTCCCCCATCTCACAAAGAGAAGTTGGGATTTCCAGGAACTGAAGCTTCCCCAGAAAGGGAAAGTGCTTCTGGCTAGGCTTCAAACCCGGACGCTGCCAACTTTAGCACTTCTATACCATTTCGGTCTTTCAAATTCACCTCTCTGTCCAGAGTGTCAAGTGCCGGAAACTACGGACCACTACCTTTTGGAGTGCCGGAAATTCAACAAAGAACGATCTCAATTGTATGACCGCTTATGTCTGACTACAAATAATGCGACCTTCCATAACATCTGTGACTTAGCTGTAGTGGGTAAAATCACGTCTAAGTACCTAGTCTCTTTTCTGCTTGGAAGCACCAGGTTCTGAAAAAAAAAAAAAGCAATGCTGACAAAGCTCAAGAAGAAACCATGGAGCAATAGGGGTGTAAAGTCGCTAAAGTGTAGCTAAAAACCCCATGTACGAGCCTAGGCTCCGTCAACAACAACAACCTGTAAAGTTGACCACCCTTGTAAGTTGACCACCTGTCTATGTTGACCTCTGTTTTCAGGAACCAAATTTATCCTATACAAAACTATAAGACAAACCCTTTGTAACTTGACCACCTGTCTATCTTGTATCTTGACCACCGAAATTATTCAAATTTGACTAGAACTATTATAAAATGACCATCAAAACCCTTTCTAACTTGACCATCCAAAATAGCTAACAAATCATGAATTGAAAAAAAAGTAACTCTCCACGAAATTTTCTATTTTTTTTTTCTTTTTAACTAGAATTTTTAAAAGGGTGAAATAGTTATTAACCTGGGAAATGCTTTTAGTAGTGATAGGTGTAGGTAAATAATTCGAGGCTTATCTATTCTTACATTGTTGCTCTTGTGGATTTGGCTTTTCAACCCCCCTCCCTCCATTCTTTAATTCTAGATTTCTTTCTCCTATTTCCCATTCTCTTATTATCCCTTCCCTTCTTTCAATAACCGCAGGTGCTAGTTGGTAAGCAGAAATATTTCTACCAATTGCAATAGTTTGTGGTAATTGTAACAACACAGTTAAGAAAATTATTTGTGATAATGATGAATTACATTAGAACTGTCTTGTAGGACAGAACACTGGGCTGATGTACAGTCCAGCGTCAAACTACAATAACAGTTAACAAGTGTTTTTTTTTATAAATTATGTGTAATAACTAGTAGCTTGAAGAACCATTAATTGGCTGTATATTGATTGACTGTTTTTTTTAATTAGTAGTAATACTAACTGATCTTAAAATTGTTACACAACTATCAATTCATTCTTGTAGTTAATCTTTTCTTTTATAAGGTGTTAGAAATATGCATGGTAATACAATATATTTTAAAGCCCTGTCAATAAATAAAATATTTTGGGAAAAATGGTATGGTATGAATATTACGTAAAAAAAATAAAAAATTAATATCACCTTTTATAAGTTGACCACCTCTCTAAGTTGACCACTGAAGTGTGGTACCGCAAGTGGTCAACTTACACAGGTTTTACTGTACTTTTCTATTTAGACATTTTTCTCAGTTGTTTAAAAATAATTATTGTGATTTATATGTGTTGGTCAAGGACACTTCCTGGTTTCAGTGCATTTTACATTAGAAGAAGCAGTTGAACTCGGACATTCACACTGTACGCAACAGCTCATCTTTCTAGCTGTGATTTCTTAATTTTTGCAACCGGGTAACAAAATCCCCGGTCCTTGTAAACCGCAAGCACTCTTTCCTGTGCACATGCAAGAAATTGTAACATGTCAATTCTCAATATAGTTTTATTTACATCGCGTGTTAATTTACTAATTCTATAAATACACACAGTTTTCCATACATTAAAATATGGAGGCACGCGGCGTTATCTTGGATACTTTTTTCAAGCTTGGAATAAGTGTACGCTCATCATATCATCTTACTGCAGTTTTTTAAATAAAGTTTTCACCAGTCTTATGTGGAATTGCAACAGACGATGGAGCACCTCGCATCACATTTATAACAGATAAGTACATTTTATCTTATTATTATTATCGGTTTGGCTTTTGTTTTTTACGCTATTTACCTCATTATTTGAATAATGAGTACCGACTTAGAAGCCGCAAAAAAGGCTGCTGAAGAATTGGAAAAAGCAGCTATAAATTTACGTGGCAGAACTAAATCTTCTCTAACAAGAATAAACAACTTTATTAACTCTGAGCAAACATTTCAAAAGAATGATTTGTACAATAAATTAGAAAAATTAGAGGCAGTTTACACTGACTTTGATAAATATGATGCTCAGTTACCAGCTGAAGCATCTGAAATTGATGAATTTGAGAAAAAATATTATGAAACCAAAGCCAAACTGCAAACAGAACTTGAAAAAGTTACCGTAAATGTGCATGCACAATCTCAATTGATAAATGATCAGATTCCAGTTGTTAGTTCTACTATTTCTAACAATTTTAAATTGCCTAGATTAAATATAGAACAATTTAATGGTGATTTTAAAAACTGGCTGTCATTTAAAGATTTATATTTATCATTAGTTCATAATAATGGCAGCATAAGTAATATACAGAAGTTTCAGTATTTAAGAGGGTTACTAGGAGATGAGCCAGCCTCTATAATAAAACATATTCCTATTTTTGAAAGCAGTTATTCAGAAGCGTGGGAAAAATTGCTGTCGAGATATGATAAGAAAAAACAGTTTCTACTTTAGTTAAAACATTCTTGGACATTCCCCCCATCACTCAAGTGAATGCATTTAGCTTACGCTGTTTATCAGATGTATCAGATGAAGTAATTAGAGGCCTTAAATCAATCGATGAAAAGGCATCTGGCCGTGACTTATGGCTAATTCATATTTTATTACAAAAGGTTGATTCTAAAACAAGGGATGAATGGGCAAAATTGACCTCAAGCGAAGACTTTCCGTCTTTTGATCAATTTATTCAGTTTGTAAATGATAGATGTTCATCTTTAGAGTTGTATAAAAGTGAAAATGATGGTTCGCATAAACAAGAGAAACAATACAACATCAATAGATCTTATTCCAGTGTCATTAGTAAATGTTTACTTTGCAAATTTAATCACTCACTTTACAAGTGCGTTAAATTTAAGGAATTAAGCATCAGGGATAGGAGACAGTTTGTTAAGAAAAACAAGTTATGCAGTAATTGCTTGTCTGACAAGCACACTACCTGGCAATGCAATTCCTCTTACTCTTGTCACAATTGCAAGCTGAAACATCATACTAGTTTATGCGAAAATAAGCTGCAAAATTACGCGATATCAACTTCTCGTTCAAAGGAAAAACAGGGCCACAAAAACAAACCTGATTCAGAGGCCGGTTTGATTCCTGATGAGAATAAAAAGGAAATTTCTCCTTCCATAAATGCAGTTCAAACATCTTTCGCACTTTTGCCCACTGCTAGTGTATATATTAATGATTGCATGGGTCAAAAGCACACTTTAAGAATCATGTGTGATAGTGGATCAGAGTCTACGTTTGTTTCTGAATCCTGCATGAAAATGTTAGGAATTAAAAGGAAAAATGCTAGGTTCCCCATAAAAGGTCTGTCTAATTCAAAGATCGCAGTAACTAAGGGTTATGTAATATTTGATCTTACATCAATTTATAATGCTGACACCAAGTTGTCTGTGAAGGCATTTATTTTAGATGATTTAACTGCTCCGTTACCTGTGGAAAAAATACATGAGAAGCATTTTTCGCATTTAAAGAATATAAACTTAGATCCACATTTCAAGACACCAAGTAAAATAGACATTATTTTAGGATCTGATTATTTCTTTTCTATTTTGCTTCCTGGTCAAGTAACAGATACGCAGAGCAATTTAATTGCTCAAAATTCAATTTTTGGCTTTCTCCTATCAGGGAAAATGCCACATTCTAGTACATCTCCGAATTCGATACATAATTTACATATTTATGAAATTAATATTGATAAAGAGTTAAAGCATTTTTGGGAAGTAGAAGAAGTATTTAATAAGAATATTCAAATGTTGTCACCTGAAGAGCAGTTTGTTGAAGCACATTTTCAGGAAAATTATTCAATTAATTCCGAGGGTAATTTTGTGGTTAAGTTACCTTTTATTCAATCTAAATCAGAATTAGGTAATTCTAAATCTGCCGCAATTTCTTGCTTGCCTGCTATGGAAAAGAAATTTAGAGAAAAACCAGAATTTGAAAATCAGTACAAAGAGTTTATGTACGAATATGAAGAATTAGATCGTATGGAATTAGTTGCACAAAATGACATTAATAATTATGAAAACGAACACTACTTTCTTCCTCATCATGCGGTTATTAAATCTTCTAGTATCACTACTAAATTAAGGGTAGTTTTTGATGCTTCATGCAAAACTTCAAGTGGTGTTTCCTTGATCCTAAATGTCTTCCAGGTTGCGATTTGTGGTGGAAGGGGCCAAGTTGGCTGGTTTTGGACCCATCCAATTGGCCCAAACACGACTCAAATGCTGAGGAATTTGATGATCAAATCAAAGCCGAACAAAGGTCTGATCCAATTTTTTCCTTTCACACCCGCACATCAAATGACCTATTCGATAATTTGTTTCAAAAGCACTCTTTGCTTGCAAAAATTATTCGCATTTTGGCATATTGCCAAAGATTTATTAAAAAATGCAAGAAGTCTAACAAAACAGAAATTTTTTCACCACATCTTACTTACAAAGAAACAAAAGCTGCCGAAGAAAATATTGTTCGTTGGATTCAGAATTCTTACTTTCTGAAAGAATTTAAATGTATCCGAGAACAGAAAGCTTTTCCAAGGAAAAGTACGTTACAATTCCTCCACCCATTTATTGATGATAAGGGTCTGTTACAGGTGGGAGGACACTTACAAAATTCACAATTATCATTTAATCACAAACATCCATTAATCTTGCACTCACAGCATAAAATGGCTGAGTTATTAATA
Organism: Maratus speciosus; assembly: GCA_963932465.1. NCBI lineage: Eukaryota > Metazoa > Arthropoda > Arachnida > Araneae > Salticidae > Maratus > Maratus speciosus. The sequence goes on along the minus strand of OZ010796.1, from coordinate 397,073,921 downwards.
CCGCAACAACACATTGCCCATTTACATGCTGGGCCTTCATTGCTATCCCACATCATCAGACAATTTTATTGGATAGTTGGTGGAAAAAAGATCATTAACAAATGCATCAATAAATGCTTGAAATGCTACAGATATAAAAAGTCCATTGCAACCCCTCAACTAATGGGGAATTTGCCAAAGCATCGAGTAACCCTGGAACGTCCGTTTTTCTCCAGTGGTGTTGATTACACAGGCCCTATATCTATTAAATTTAGTAAGGGTCGGGGTGCAAAAACAACTAAGGGCTATATAGCTTTGTTTATTTGTTTGGCTACAAAAGCTGTGCATATTGAAGCTGTGAGTGATATGACAGCTGAGGCATTTATAGCCACCCTTCGACGTTTTAGTGCAAGGTGAGGCGCCCCACGGCATCTTTATAGTGACAACGGCACCAATTTTGTCGGTGCATCCAGAAAGCTGGATAGAATACATGAACTATGGCGTTCATTTACAGAAGATGAAATAATGTCACAATATTTAACAGAAAACTCTCTGGAATGGCATTTCATCCCTCCTTCTGCCCCTCATTTTTGGGGGATTTGGGAGGCTGCCATAAAATCGACAAAGTATCACATCAAGCGAGTCATAGGAGAGACATTGCTCACTTTTGAGGAACTAGCTACATTACTCATCCAAATTGAAGCGTTGCTCAATTCACGGCCTCTTATACATTTAAACGATAATGATGCTGATTCTATAAATGTCCTCACTCCCTCACATTTTCTTACAGGGAATGTCTTGCATTCCATACCGGAGGAGTCAGCAACCGCTACAAGCAGTCTAAGGAATCGATGGCAGCTGATCCACAACATGAGATCTGGGTTTTCCAAGCATTGGAGCAGTGAGTACTTGGCCTCGCTGCAACCAAGATCAAAGTGGAAAATTGGCATGCCTAACATAGAGGTAGGTCAGGTAGTAATACTGATGGATGCAAATCAACCGCCTGGAACTTGGCCGTTGGGTCGTATTAAAGAGGTCCACCCAGGCAGTGATGGATTCAACAGAGTGGTGACTGTGCAACGCGGGTCTTCATTAGTCAAGCGTCCAATCAACAAAATAGCATTACTCCCTCAGTATCAGGACTAAGGCCCTGATAGAGGGGGAGCATGTTCAGTGAACACATACATTTGTTACGCAACTATTATAATTTATGAGAAACCATTTACAGAAAAATCCCTTCAACTTAAATCACTTTAGAGTTATTTATTGCTATGACTGTTATTTAAGAAAAACCTTACTGATATTTCTTGAAATGATAATCTAAAAGCATTTATCCATCATAAATCAACATTTCCTTTCCTGTTGTAATAGAAATATCTACGCAAGACATAAAACAATCATAATAAACATTAATTCATAATAAACAATAATACAACATAACAAACATAAATCATAATAAACATAAATTCGTCATTATTGTGAAATATGTTCCTTTAGCAATTAGCAATTATGAAACTATAAATCATCTGAAATAGTGTTATACTTAAAAACATTATCTTCCATTTTCTTATTGAAATAACTTTGTTTATCATATCAAGATACTTTTCTATTTAGACATTTTGGAACAGATGTCGTAAGTTCCCCCCGGCCGCCATCTTGGAATTCTTCTTGGCATGAAAACTCCTTTTCCGCCAAGTAGTAAATGTCGCCAAGCACCGGTTTATACGCATGTTTGAACGAAAATAAAATGTAAATAATAAACAAAGTTCGCTAAACTGGCAATCAGTAATCCTTGTATGAGCGCTTCGCGCCCATTTACCGAAAAAAAAACATCGCCGAATTCAGAATTTCTCGCGATATAGCATTCTCAAAATTCAGCAGTTCTCGTCTTGTAGCAATCTCAAAATGTAAAAAACTCTTAAAGCAGCAAAATATACCTAAAAAACGAAACTCGCTAAAGTGGCAATCAGCAATAGTTGTATGAGCGCTTCGTGCTCATTTACCGAAAAAAAAAACATCGCCGAATTCAGCATTTTTCGCGGTATAGCATTCTCAAAATTCAGCAGTTCTCGTTTTATAGCAATCTCAAAATGTAAAAAACTCTTAAAGCAACAAAATATACATAAAATTATCAACATACCTTAACAGACATCTGCTTTCTTGAAACCTACAGCAAAAAATATAATACCGCCGTCATTTTCCAAAAGAGGCTTAATATGCATTGACACGCTATAAACAAACCTCCCTTTCTTGTCAAAATTTCCTCATATTTCTTAATTACTTCAGAAAGAGCGTTTAAACGGGCTACAGAAACTATAGTCAATGAAATACATCCAATAAATTTAACAAAAATAAAAAGACAACCATAGAACACGATATCAAAATCAAAATACATCCATAAAATCTAAGCTTCGAGAAGGGGTTGCCAGAACACGACACGTCACAACACATACGTCACACGGGGTTTCCATATCGAGTTTGTTATATCCATAAACACCGCTAACACGCCAACAAAAAATCGTCAAACAATTCAAAACAACAACGGCTGAGGGAACATACGGCATCTATGCTGACATTTTTCTCAGTTGTTTAAAAATAATTACTGTGATTTATATGTGTTGGTCAAGGACACTTCCTGGTTTCAGTGCATTTTACATTAGAAGAAGCAGTTGAACTCTAACTTTCACACTGTACGCAACAGCTCATCTTTCTAGCTGTGATTTCCCAATTTTCGCAGCCGGGTAACAAAATCCCCAGTCCTTGTAAACCGCAAGCACTCTTTCCTGTGCACATGCAAGAAATTGTAACATGTCAATTCTCAATATAGTTTTATTTACATCTCGTGTTAATTTACTAATTCTATAAACACACACAGTTTTCCATACAACTTCTTTCATGAAAAACCATCAGTTTCAGTCATATTATCGAGAATTACATATTAAAATACATACGGAATGATATAAAACTAAAAAATAAAACTGAAAATGTCATTGTTTACATTTGCAATGATGCACAGATTTTATGTGTTTGCAGATTTGAGGGAGTCTACTGTATTAGTAAACTAGCTTAAAATTTCTTTTGGTGATTTAATATAATATATAACTAGTCCAATATTTATTTCAACTTAGTTTTAAAATAATGTAAGCCTGTTGCTTTAAAATCTAGTGTTAAAAATACAAATTTGCAATTCATTTAATCTATGATTCCAAATCATTGCTTATAGTACATATATCATTATATAATTTAAATAGTAATCCAAAAAATAAATGTATTATTATAAAAATGATTTTAGTGCTTTTAATAACATTAATTTAAAACAATAATTAAAAATTTATATTATAAAAATCAATAAGAATGTTTAGAATTGAACTATTTGAAATAAAAAGGTATATTATAAAATAACTAGTTTATAAAGTTAAATTAATTTAATGAATTTGTCTAATAAACCTATAACAGTTAAACTATAATTTATTTTAAAACTAAAAGGAAAAATAAAAAAAACTCTTCCAATTTCATTTAAAAATTAAAGAAAATACTTTTCCAATATATTTTAAAACTTAGAAAAATACTTTTTAAATTAATTTAAAAGTATTACTTTTATAAATTAATTAATTTTATTAATATGTTACTTTTGTAATGCATTAAATAAATATACATTTCTAATTCATTAAAAAATAACTTTTCTCATTTGTAAAAAACTTATCTAATTTATTTTTAAAAACTTTTCTAATTCAATAACAAAATATTTTCTAATTTATTTTTAAAATACTCTTCCCATTTACAAGTTCTAGTAAAAAATTAAAAATATCTCTATCTATCTTCTCTAATTATATATATATATATATATATATATATATATATATATATATATATATATATATTTCTAATTTAAAGAAAAAAACTTTTCCAATTATATTTAAAAAAAAAAAAAAAATATTTTTCTAATTTATTTAAAAAAATGCTTTCTAATTCATTTAAAAAATACTTTCTAATTTAATTTTAAAAAATGCTTCCCTAGTTTATTAAAAAACCACTTTTCTAATTTATTTTTTAAAAAAAACTTTTAAAATTTATTTAAAAATGTAGAAAAACTTTTCTAATTCATTAAAAACTATCTTCTAATTTATTTAAAAGACACTTTATAATTTATCAAAGAAAAATACCTTTTCAACTATTTAAACATAAAAAATACTTCCTATTTTAAAAACACTTTTATAATTTATCAAAGAAAAATACTTTTCCAACTATTTAAACATAAAAAAATACATTCTAATTTATTTTAAAAATAATTTTATAATTCATTTAATAGATACTTTTATAATTTATTTTAAAATCACTTTTCTAATTTACTTAAAATAAAATACTTTTAATTTATTTAAAAAAAAAAACTTTCTAATTAATTAAAATGTATTTTCTAATTTATTTTAAAAATATTTTCTGATTTATTAAAATTAAAAATCACTTTTCTGATTTATTTAAAAAATAGTCCTTATAATTTATTAAATAAATATACTTCTCCAATTTATTTTTAAAAAAAATTAAAAATACCTCCTTATTTATTGTTAAACTTAAAAAATATTCTAATTTACTTAAAAAGTTAAAATAATAAATTAATTTAAAAATAATTTATTTACAAGAATGAATAATATACTATATATATTCTATATAGTAAAAAGAAATAGAGGTTTATAATTTCTAAATTGATATTATTTGTTTTTACACACTACACATTGAAGAAATGTGCAGTAAAAACACAAATGATGAATTATCCTAATTCTAAATGCTTCTTTTTAAATTAAAACTGCTTTAAAACAATACCGAAACAGTAATTTACAGTGCAGAAAGTTAATTAAATCCATTCATTTTGCGCACCACCCTACAACACGAATCAGACTGACTTTTTCTACAGTGTATTTAATTGCAAAACTAAACACACTGGTTTTTGATTATGAATAATAGTTTTGAAACACACTCGGTGCAGTGACAAGTGCGAAAACTAAGTCCACAAATTCAACATATTTGAACTTTATGAATGCATCCGATATAGAATTCTAGAGTAAAATTTGTATTTTTAGACCTTCAATGAGTAAAAAATTTTAAATAATCAGTAGGACATTTTGATGATCTGGGAAAGGAAAATTTGCCTTGAATTTATCACAGAGTGCACTCATTCCTTAGCTTATTTACTAATATAACCTTTGATAGAATGAAATATAATACTTACGTGATAAGCACATGTCATCATAAAAACTTGACTGCAATCATTTGTCAACAGATGGCATGTTCACAATATAGTCAGTTCACTGTCTGTGCATGATCATTGACAGCATTGTTTTAAAATCAGTTTTCATTTGGAAAATGAAGTGTAACAAATCATGAATATAAAAAATTTAACTGATCACATAATCATATATTAGTGCTAATACTGTAAGATTAGCACTAATATATGCCAATGAACTGCCTTTTAAAGTTTCTCTAAGATTCAGGAGTGAGACAACATATGCTCAATGTAAGCTGTTAAATATGTAAATAACTATAATCTAAAATCACTGAGGATTGATTCAATAAAAATTGTGTGTGTTATTCTATAGCATACAATCGGTTTTCTGAATTTTTTCTATTCAAAATGCATCAAATAATATGTGTTTCGAGTCTTTTTCATCTCACTACAGAGTTTTTGCCACCAATATAAAATTAGTGCCATGGTTTCATTAATAGAAAGTTTACAACTAAGTTTCGAAGTTCATCAAGTGAATCGTTAGATGGAATCATTCAGCAGCATTACGTAATATCAACAACGCTCAAAAACACAAACCGGCACGAAAAGTTGTACGCAAGCCAAACGTAAACATAAATAACAACAACGTAACGGAACGGTTAATAACACCTAACCGTTTCGAAAGTCTTTTAACGATTGGCTAAAGTTGGCATTTGCCAAAAGTTATTCATACCGCTATTGGTCGAGGTAAAGTTCTGAAATAAAAATTTGTCTCTCTTTACATGTAACGAAACTTATATAATAGCGATATTTCCTAGTGAAATTACAACCTTTGAGTTCGAGGATACAAAAAATTCGTCTGCTTGGGACCGCATTACTACTCGGTTTAGATTCGGCACTGGTATTTCTGACATAAAATTTTAAATATTCTGAAACACGTATGAATACGATTGCACAGATTTCACAGATGCATGAAATATTCAAAGACAGTATTCCTTTGACGTCACAGCAGGTAAAATAGCGGCGTGATCGTTTGTTTGCGCTTTGCATTCACCAGGGGGTTTTTTCGCTATTTCTCTTATGAGCTTATTTAATGATGAAAAAAATATGATTTGCAGAATTTAAATGAAAAAAAAAATTGAAAAAAATGAAAAAAAATAAACTCTAAAAATTAACACTGAAATCTTAAAGTAAAAGCATATTTTAGTAAAACAAGTTTGATTTATATAGCTTATAAACATAGAGTTGCAAAAAACCCGCAGATTTTGAGGGACGGGAGTAAACCCGGGAATTATGGGGAATAAACCCGGAATTTTGGGGAATATTGGAAATTTTTAAGGAGTTTTGAAGATAAACAAAACCAGTTATTTTTCGATTTGAAATTTTTATTTTAAAGAAATTTCAAACAAGAATGTTCCAAAAAGATAAATTTTACATTATGAATTCACAAAACTGATTTTACAGTCCAAGTCTATAATTTAATAACTTTACAACAATGGCGACTGTAAACAGGTGAGGATATGAATGTTTCTTTACAAAATATTTTTTTTTAGTTTCTGTTGGCTCGCATATATCTTATACAGGCATACTTTATATTAATTTTCTAACGAGTTGCTTTGTATTTTTGTATTGATTTATTTTAATGGAGAATATTCCAAATATGGGTTCGAGGCTGAAAAAGTCACGTGATAATGGTAATTTACCCAAAGAAGGTCTAACTGATAAGAAGGGAAGATACTACTGCTTTACCTCACGAACTGTTTCATTGGCTAGCAGGGATTTACATTACACGTCTACAGAGCCTTCTCTTTACGCTAGAAGTTTTTACCAGGACCACGTGATCAAAACGGGGATGGATTATCCTCCATTGTGTTCATTTTCATTTTTGTTTACATTCTTTGATTCGAAGAAAGAGGTGAAGTTTATATTCATGCCAGGGAAGATGAATTTCTCATCTGCCTCTTTCACTTTTTACTTATAGACGCTTAAAATACCAAATTACTAATGATATATTTTTTAATTTCTGTTACTTAATATTTCTGCAGCTTAAGCCTGTATTTCGTTAATTTTCATGTAAACCGTGCATTTTTTTTAATATTTATATTATTAGCTTTGTTTACATTGGCAAAAATTAAAATCATTAAAAATAATTGAAAATAGTAAATTAAAAATTTTTCATGCTTAAAACTTTCTGAAAACTCCCGGAAATTTTCAAAATTTCCTTCCCAAAAAACCCTGTTTATTCCCGGGAATAAACCCGGTTTTTTCCACCCTTTGCAACTCTAGTTGTAATTTAATTTATTTTAACGTTATATTTCTAATAAATTCGATAATCTACACAAAATCAATCTCAAATTAAATGAATTTTCCTATTAAGATCTATTACATACATTTCAATCCTTTGAGTAGCGGAATAAGAAATAAGTGATTTCTGAAAGGGCAGCTGACGTCAGGGGCGCGCCAGCAGTATCCAGCGCCTGTGTGCAGAATTACAGTTGGCGCCCTATACTCCCCCCCCCCCTCCGAAAATAAAACTTATAAATGCTGCCATCATTCTAGAGTCCCCAGGTCAAATAAGTTTTTTTGAACCACAAAATTTATTTAATGAAATTTATCTTGTTTCTATAGTGCTCATGTTTTATTTCATTTATTAAATAAAATTTCTGGTTTCAAACATGTTTAAATTTTTTGAAAAATAAGGAATGTTGGCAGCTATGTAAATAAAATTCGAAGCACAGAAAAGCCTGTGCACAGCAAATGGAATCTATCTATATCAAAATCCTGCATTAAACGGTAAAATTTCATTATCCTGGAGAAAATAATACAATACAATAGCAATAGATTCCATCTATACTAATAAAAGAAAGTTGTTTGTCATTTCTGATTTTCATATCTATATTAATAAAAGAAAATTTTTACTCTGAATGTGTTGGCTAAGAAAATCTACCACACATAGATTTCTGAAAATTTGGTTAAAAATGGACGATTGCACGTCCAAATGCACCTGAGGCTCAGATGTTTCATTTCTTTATAATTAGCCGAAATATTAATTAAAAGCCATAATGATCATCGCAAATAGACGAGCTTTCTTTCTTCAAAGCGATCATGCCTGTGGATTTCCCTAGACGTTAAGCGGTCCTTCATACGGAAGAAAGCGTAGCGTTCTATTTTTACCGCATTTTGAAATTGTGAAGGCCGAGTCCCCGTAGAGTTAAAAAAAGAAAAAAGGAGAAAGAAAATTGCCTTACCTTTCCGATTTCAACGGTGTCATTCAATATTACTTCAAAAAACCTTTTTGTTTGCAGGCTTGATTCGCGTCGGCTTTCAGGTTTTCCATTTTTCTAAAGTTTAAAATTAAAAACTACTAATACATTCCCGGCATTTTCCCCGTTCTAACGATGTCTCTGGTGTAAAAAAATATTGAAAATTACCCTTAAAAAAATCTTGAAGTCATTTCAAGGATTCGCCAGAGATGTTTTTTCTCTTGGGCAAGTTTTTTCCAGATATCGTTTCCTTTTACGAGATATGTGCTTTGGATATCATTTCGCGTTTCAAAAAAGTGAGGGGATTGTGCGCATTTTAAGATATTTATGTTTTATCAAGAATTTTTGGTCAGAATTGAAAATTTTATGCTAAATACAAGAAATTAAATACAAATTCGAGGTTCGCTTGAAAAATCAAACCTGATAGGGGATAGCAATCCCGTTGTACGCTACCGAAGGTAACTGGGCCCTCAACTTGAGGTTAGTTGGATGGATTTTCATTTAAAAATGAAAAATCGTTTAAATTCGAGGATGCACCCTGAAGAAGGCAATGCTGCTGACAATATTAGGTTCGTTTGGAAAGATTTTCATTTAAAAATATAAAATCACATCAAACCGGACAGTGCATTTGGAAAAAATATAAAATCCTTCAACATTTGATTTTAGGCATATAAGGTTATTATCATTGGCCCGGGCAATGCCAGGAGGGTCAGTTAGTAAGGCATAAAGTACACGGGAATTTAAAGCTCTTTTTTTCATGAATCTATATTTGTTCGTTCATATTACAGCCATTTTCTTTTGCCATTCTAGTCTCTGTAGCGTCTAAGGTTATATGTTATGCTAATAAATGCTCTTATTTCAATATTTTCAATTTTATGTTCTGAATTGTAATTAACAAATTACAATTGACCACTGTCTTTTATCCAGTATGTGATTAGACACGAGTGTACGCAGCGAGTGCAGCGTAAAGCCGCCCATTTTAATCTTTGAGAAAGTAGGAATTTTTGGACAGTTATGGCCAAATCGAGCCCATTTTTACCATCTCCTCCCTCTTAACAAAATTTTGTTTCCCTCATGATTATAGGTCCAGAGTACAAGGTAGTATAGGTCAAAATTACCCTGGCCTCCAAAAGTTAAGATATAACTGGTTTTTTGCGTCTAATTTGCATATGAATGAAGGTAGAAACAACAAATTTGGAGGAAATGTGCACTAAACAGTTATTTATTGAATGCGACATAGAGATTTACATAAGTTAAACACAAAAACAATTTACAACAAAAAGGTACTCTTGGTAAAAAAGTCCATTCTTGGAAAAAACAGTACATCATAGTATTATGTGGTAAAATGTCATAGAAACATTACTAAAGTGGGTTCTAATAAGGAATGTGTCCACCCTTGGAATGCATTGGCGGCATCGACTTTCCATGCTGTGAATTAAGTTGTCGGACATCGAAATGGGAAGCAGGGACCAGACACGAAGTAAACCTTGTTTCAGCTCATCTAACGATCTTGGAGGAGGACTTAAAGCAGCAACTTGTCTGCCAAGATAGTCTCAAAAATGTTTTATCGGATTTAGGCCTGGAAAGTGAGCTGGCCATTCCATTCGCTCCAAACCGTGACTCTCAAGATAGTCCTCAACAACTACAGCTTGGTGAGCTCATGCATTATCATCCATCAAAATGAAATCGTTGCCAATAGTACCAGCATATGGGATGACATATGGATCAAGGATCTCATCCCGATATCTCACACCAGTCAGAGTTCCTCCATGCAGGTCAGTGTGACCACCGAGTGAGATCCCTGCCCAAACCATGATTCCACCACCTCTGTCCCTGTGTGTTTCAACGTGTTGGATTGATGGTATCTGGTGCGTTGTTCCCTACAGATCAGCAGATGACCCTGAATCACTCTCCAGCGTGAATCTGGACTCGTCTGTGAAGAATATAGAAGCCCATTGCTGTCTCTGTCTGGTTCAGGAAACGTGTTCTATGTTGTACCTTAACTTTTGAAGACCAGTGTACTTTTTATCTATACTATCTTGTACTATGGACCTATAATCATGGCGGAAACAGAATGTTTGTTAAGAGGGGGGAGATGGTGAAAATAGGCTCAATTTGGCCATAATTGTCCAAACATTCTTAATTTCTCAAAGAATGAAAGGGGCGGCTTTTCTCTGCACCAATTTTTTTGGTGCTGCTCAGTTTTTTTTGTCCAATAGATAATAGGTTCTACAGAAGTGATCATTTGTAGAAGCGCTGAAAAAATATATTGCTTCGGCTGCCTAAAGTAGACTTTGAGCACGAAAATCATAGCGTTAAACCTACGGCACGGAATTCCAAAATCTTCACAAAGGGCTGATGCTTCATTTTTACCTGTTAAAAATTGTCCCATAGCTGACACCAGTCTCTCTCATCTAAAATCTTTACACTGAACAGCATACTCATACAAATTCTGGTTTTACATTGTTTCTCTATTAGAGTTGTCCAATGTATCTCCTGCAGACAAGGCGGAGGTTTTCTTGGCGCTCATTTGAATATTTCCTCTTACTAGCTATTTTTAAAAATTAACAAGAATGAAAAAATCATGCGGTAAGCAGCGATTATGAAACACTTTCCAACACATTCAGAATAATGTAACAAAAGTTCACCGTTTAATAACTTGAAATAGGATGGCTAATCGAATTATTTAGAAACGCATAACGCATTTGGCAATCCAATTTCAGCAATTCTCTCTCTACAGTCGGAAAATCATCCGAATTCTTTGAAACTACATGCATACAAAAATTTAGTTCAGTTAGAAAATACACGCCACAGTTGAAAATTCCGGTAATAAGGTGAATGGTATGTGAATTCTTTTGTACAGTTCTGTGTAGGAGGTATAAAATTTACACACAACAAGTAACATGCAAAAAATTAGTTAAATTTAAAAGCACACACCAAAATTAAAAACGCAAGTCCAGCAATTATTGCCGAAGACATAGTTAATAATCTTGTAGTGAAAATAAGTGATTTATATCAATTTCAATACATTTGAAATAGCATAATGTCATTAAAACACATTGCAAACGATTTCCCCCCCATTAACCAATGTAACGGAATTTTTTTTAATGTCCATGTCAATAATCTGTCAGTCAATGCCACGTTCTTCATAAATACAGAATATGCCTTGGTAAACACCATTAACATATATCAATTCGGTGAAAATCCGTATTATTTACGCGAGTTAGAGCATGGACAGACGGACAGACAAACCGAATTCATCAACTCTTTTCAACTATGTTGGATGGTGTTAAAAATCTATTTTAAAGGATAATTTCTTTAAAATCAATAATATTTGAATAGGGTCTTTTCATTGTTACCAATGATCGTTATTTAGTGTTAATTATTTAATAATATTAATTTGTTATTTAGTGATTAAGGTTTCTGGTACCTTCACCTACAAAGCTTTTGAGATAAGTTGTCCCTCTGAAAAATGTAATTTTAAATTTACTATGATTTATATTGTTTCTGCAAATTATTTTTAAATAGAGTTTCTGAGTCGTCGGGAACTTATGGATATCACCGTGAGATATATGTATGTGCATCATAAAGGCGCTTGTGACTTGTGACTTGGATAAGGCTACGACTATTTATGGCATGATTATCGCAGGCGAAACTTCTACCCGTATTTCCGAATAGTAATTTCATCTTATTTATGACAGAAACTCTGCATTAATGCGACGATTGCAATTTAAAACTAAAAAAAGCGGAATTTAACCCCTTTAGTATGGGTCAATCCATTTCAAGTGGTCCAGAAAATGTCATATTCGTTGCTCGACCATTTTTAAAAAATCTGAAATTTTTTGTACAACAACCCTAACATGATGGAAGTTCAAAATGACTATTATTTTAATTTTATTAATTTTTGTTTGTGCATGGCGGCCATCTTTGTTTCCTCGTCTGCAGCAATTTTCTCACAAGAAGGGTTTACGGAATTGTAAATAATTCATCGTTTATTTATCCAATTCAAGTGCGGATTAAAGCAATTTGTACAGAATACATTGGACTAAAAATTTGGTAGTGGAGTAGTTTTCGAAACTAACTGCTTATTGGTAAAATTTAAGCATAAAGTTTCAGTTTTTTTCCAAAATTTGTCCATTTACAAGAGGAAATTTTTCTAGCAAGGAAAACTGTCAACATGACATAATTTTTTTTACAAATAGGCCGAAAGTACTTGTACTCACACGCTGAGTTCCAGATCTGGGACTTGCTTTCTCTTCGCTAAAACAAATCCCAAATTTTTCAAAAATGACAAAAATCGCACTTTTCAGGCTTTGATATCTCTGTTGGGGCACGAGATAAAAGTCTGAAATTTGTTTTTTGTAAGAGTATTGCATGGTAGTGTTATGCACAAGAAATTTCAGGATGGAGATTTGACTACAAGCTGAGATATGGCAAGGGCAACATGTCAAAACAATACTGCCAAACTATTATTTTGTTGTAGTCACAGCAAAGTATTTATCTCAGAGTATCATTTAAATTTATTTTTGAGATTATCTTTAAATAATAGTAACAGAAAATAAATCTTTTGCAATTAATTTTAAAAATAATTATGTGTAAGGCTTACATTTTGTGTGGTATCAGTAATTTTTGTTGTAATTTTAGTAACTCAGCACTTTTTACATTGTCTTGTATATATATATATACAAGACGAGAGACAAAAACAGAATAGGGAAAGAGAAAAGCTGTTAATGTTGGCATACTTGTTGAGACATGAACAAACGTGTCAAAACACATTCCTGCTTGTTGGTTTAAAAACCACAATTTTAATGCTGCTTGCCAGTCCCTGAAACTTGTTCCTACCATAAGTACGTTCCTGTAAATGAAACATTATGTGATGTTACCATGCATCAGCCTCAAGTAATTTTCAGAAAGTAAAGATACCCAAAGCCTTTTCAAAATTTATACTGAAGAAAAATCACATTTTTTCATAAGTAAGCTAGGAATTATTAACCCTCCATTACTCGCGTGGGGTGTTCTGATCACCCCACGAGTAAAAACATGCGCACAAGTACAGAGTTTTTCAAGCTCAAGGTCAAATATTTTCAGTAGCTGCACATTCTTAGAGGCCACGCCTACTGACGACAGATGTTCATGCTACCATTTTTTCCGAAGCAGTGAGGACGTGAAAATTTTCCAACGGGGTGCTGAGAACACCCCGCGAGTAATCAAGAAATATTTTTTGACTGAAAACACAATTAAGATAAGCTATATTGCAGATTTATTTTATTTTTATCATAATAATAATTAAATTTATGAATAATTTTTGTTTTATTTTAATTTATTTTGAGTCTTTTACATCGATATTTTGCCATTTTTTCTAGAAAATGTCAAAATCTCCGTGGGAAATGGAGCAACAGCGTTTGCGGCATCTTTTGGCTCCTGTTTCATCAGATTCTGAAGATGATGAGGTAGCAGGTACAGATAATACTTTTTCGGATGATGATGAATACTTTGAGGAATGTTCTGATCACAACTCGGAATCAGAACAAGAACCTGATGAAATATCGGAACACGATTCAGATATCGAACTACAGTCTGACTCTCCGTATTACTTAGGAAAGGATAAAATCACGAAATGGTACAAGAAAAAAGGTAAAACTTCTATACGTACGCGTTCTTCGAACATAGTTATTCACTTGCCGGGTGCTAAAGGCGCTGCTAAGTCTTGTAAAACACCTATTGAATTTTTCAAACTGCTTATATCAGATGATATAATCGAAGCTGTGGTTAAGCACACAAATGTGTATATAAATAAAATACAATCAAATTTTTCCAGAGAAAGAGACTGCAAAGTGACAAATGAAACCGAAATAAATGCTTTCATTGGCTTATTAGTTCTTGCTGGATTATGTAAATCTAGTCACAGGAAATTGAGCGATTTATGGAATATTTCCCGTCTTGGTATTAATATATTTCACAAAACAATGACTTATAATCGTTGCTCGTTTCTATTACGTTGTATTCGTTTTGATAATGTTTTAGATCGTGATGAAAGAAAATCTTTGGATAAATTTACTCATATCAGAGACATATTTTCAAAGTTTAACGAAAATAGTGCCAAATATTATTCAGTAAGTGAATACGTGACGATTGATGAGCAGTTGCTCAAATTTAGAGGACGTTGCCCATTTTTACAGTTTATGCCAAATAAACCAGGAAAATACGGTTTAAAGTTATTTGCGTTATGTGATGCTAAAACATTTTATACTTTAAAATTTGAACCTTATGTTGGTACTCAACCAGATGGACCATTTAAAACTTCCTATACCACCTTAGATATAGTTATGAGGTTAAGTGAAAGTATATATGGTTCAGGAAGGAACATTACATGTGATAATTGGTATACGAGTGTTCCATTGGCTGAGGAATTATTGAAAAAGAAGGTAACGTTGGTTGGTACACTAAGAAAAAATAAAAAGCAGTTGCCGAAACAATTTATACAGCAACAAGAGACGGGTACGTCAGTATTTGGCTTTCATAATAAGGTGCCCATGACTATAGTTTCTTATTGTAAGAAAAAAAAGAAAAATGTAATTCTTCTATCTACAATGCATTACAATGATGACACATTAATCGAAACAAAGCCCGGAGTTATGAAGCCTGAAATTGTACAATTTTACAATTCTACTAAATGTGGAGTTGATACAGCTGATCAAATGTGCCACACTTATGATGTATCAAGAATTTGTAATCGTTGGCCGCTTCGATTATTTTATCATCTACTAAATACAGCAGGAATTAATGCTTTTGTATTAAACTATTCTGTGTTTCCAAATACAGAAATACCACGTTCGAAGTTCATAGAAGAAATTGAATTCAGCCTTATACAACCTCACATAGATGAAAGAGCACAAAATCCAAATATCAATAAAAACCTGAAAAGAAGCTTAAATCCTGATACAAGTTTCGAAAACACCAACCCTCCAAAGAAAGGTCGTTGTGTGATGCGCCCTCGATTAAAGGACATAAAAACTAACTGCTACTGTGTTTCTTGCAAAAAAAAATATGTGCTTAAAACACATGTCTTCTATTTGCCCAAATTGTTTTAAAGAATAATATTATTAAATCATTACGCATAAACAAATCTTAATGTATGTTACAATATAGCAAATAAATGTCATTATCCAATATTTTTTGAGTATAAGTAATATAAGTAGTAAATGTAAATATTTTTTATATAAATTTGACTGTAATGTAGTAGTATATGTAAAGTTTTTTTTATCTATTTTTTATAAAATTATATTTTTCTTGTATTTCCAAATTATTTTTATTTATAATAAGTCAAAGTAAGTTACTTTAGTTATGAGTAGATGAAAAATTTATTATAATTCATTATAACTTGAAAATTGCAATAAAAAGTTTGGGGTGTTTACAACACCCCCGCGAGTGATCGTGTGACAAAAACAGGCGCGAGTGATGGAGGGTTAATGAATTGAGACTTGCACATACTGATTTCAAAGTATATTTCTATGAGCCAGCAGGGACAAAATCTTTAATCAAGTTATCAAGAGATGACAAGACTTGGTTCCTACAAATAAAATTTTGAGAAAGATCAAAATTGTGGTCTTTGAACCAACAAGCAAGAATGTGTTTTGACACGTTTGATCCTGTCTCAACAAGTATGACAACATTAACAGCTTTTCTTTTTCCTTATGTTGTTTTTGTCTCAGGTCTTGTATAAAAATATTTTTTTTTCTTTATGTAAAAGTGCTGAGGTTTCTTTTAGTTACTAAAATTACTTACAACAAAAATTACTGAAACCATACAAAATGTATGGCCTTAGGCATATTTTTTTTTTATTAATTGCTAAGCTTTGCAAAGGGCTTTATTTTCTGTTACTATTATTTAAAGATAATCAAAAACATAAATTTAAATGATACTCTGAGATAAATACTTAGCTGTGACTACAACAAAACAATAGTTTGGTAGTATTGTTTTGACATGTTGCCCTTGCCATATCTCAGCTTGTAGTCAAATCTCCATCTTGAAATTTCTTGTGCATAACACTACCATACAATACTCTTACAAAAAAAAAATTCAGATTTTTATCTCGTGCCCCACCAGAGATATCAAAGCCTGAAAAGTGCGATTTTTGTCATTTTTGAAAAATTTGGGATTTTTTTTAGCAAAGAGAAAGCAAGTCCCAGATCTGGAACTCGGCGTGTGAGTACAAGTACTTTCAGCCTAATTGTAAAAAAAATTATGTCACGTTGACAGTATTCCTTGCTAGAAAAATTTCCTCTTGTAAACGGACAAATTTTGGAAAAAAATGGAAACTTTGTGCTTAAATTTTACCAATAAGCAGTTAGTTTCGGAAACTACTCCATTACCAGATTTTTAGCCCAATGTATTCTGTACAAATTGCTTTAATCCGCAATTGAATTGGATAAATAAACGATGAATATTTACAATTCCGTAAACCCTTCTTGTGAGAAAATTGCTGCAGACGATGAAACAAAGATAGCCGCCATGCACAAACAAAAATTAATAAAATTAAAATAATAGCCATTTTGGACTTCCATCATGTTAGGGTTGTTGTACAAAAAATTTCAGATTTTTTAAAAATGGTCGAGCAATCAGTGCTGGACAACTTGAAATGGATTGGCCCGTATAAAAACTGCAGTATGCGTTACCATTTGCTTGAGTGAGATAATAGAATTGCATGTTTTCAGCCATGTGAATTATGGCGCCTTTCATTGTTTGCAACTAATGACGTGCGCCTCTGTTTATTGAAAGTTTAGACAGGTCTGTGTCTAAATGACTCATTAGAAGACTCAGAAGTAGAGTAAAACGAAAGAAAGAAAGAAAGAATTGAATGTTTATAAGCAAGTTTGTCTCACGTAAATCTACAAAACATAATTCAGATTGTCAAAAAACTATAAAACATATTAGTATAATTAAATGAAGATTTTTTTCTTTTAAGTATTTGCTCCTCAACTGAAATCTTTCGCGCCTTTCTACTTCGGCGCCTGTGTGCGCCGCACACTTTGCACACTGGGTCGGCGCGCCCCTGGCTGACGTCATTGTGGATTAAATTAAAGACAGGCGGCCGTATTCTCCCCTCATGCGGAATCGGAATATCGTACTGAATTCAGTGATTCCGGTTGTTATTCCGAAGATGAGCGATTCTCCCCTCAATATTCGGAATTCAGGCATTTCAAATATCCGGAATATCACTTACTTTTTTCCGGCTGCTAAGAGGCAGGTGGAATATCGTTCGGAAGGCCGGAATCATGTAATGGCGGATGTAAACAGTTTTTCTTTACGTATTTTCATAAACTATATCTTACGTTTTAAGTAATAAATCACATTAGATATGAATAATTTTTTTATTCATACCTGTTTTGCGGTCAAAATGGGAATATTTTTCAGCAAATTGGTATGTTATAAATTTTATTTTCTAAGTAAAAGTTTGCTTTATTTTGTAATATGGTAAAAAGAAATTATATTTTAGATTCTGGACAGTGGTGACCATCCCCCCCAAACCAAATGACGCAAATTCCCCCCCAAAAAATCTTCATACATTAACACTGAGTCCCCCCCCCCCCCCCAAACAGAAAATCAATTGCAAAATATATTCTTATCATTAAATTATTTAATAATGGTATTCTTACGTATTGTCATACAAACATGAAATAAAAGTTTTAACAGCGTAATAAATAATAAAAGATACATTTTTTCTTATTAGCAATCTGATTGTTTTCACATTTATAAGTCCTGACTGACAAGCCCGTGTTCACTACATACGTTTTAATAAATAAAGCTACTTTTTTATGAAAATAAAGATTTACTTACAAGTATTTAAAATAAAAATCTTTTAAATTATTACAAAATAAATCTTAAATACAAAAATTGCATATTGTTTTAAGAAAACTAAAATATTAAAGACGAGTCGTTTATATCAAACGCATATCAAATATATTTGCATGTACATACGCCCTTGTTTAAGATTAAACATTAACACTTAAGATTTCCCAATCATTTTTTAATACTATCTAGTCATACAGTTTAATCTCACCCTCCCAAAAAAATTCTCTAAATCACCCCCAACCCTAAAATAAACTGTGGATTGAAACGTTTATATCAGTACAAGTGTTGCTTTATACTGCTTTAACAACATACAATATACTCTTGTACAAGTACGGATTCTTACAAAATGGCAGACATTATACCATTAAAACATAGTCCTAATCTATTGTAAGCCCCTGTATTCTGTATAGGTATGTTTTTCTTTCACACTATAATTTTTCAGTCTTATTACCTAGTAATTAATCCTCCTTTCCCTCCCAAAAAATTCTAATTTTTCTATAAATTTATCCTTTCCCCCTAAAATAATTCGTGGACCAATAAAAAAAATCGTAATCGGTAAAAAACACAATCGATATAGTCATCGATTACATCCGAGAACCTGCAATCCAGATGTTCTACAATCGTTTATTAAAATCATTGTTTTTATATGTTTATAAAGCAGTATTTAGTAAATACATGGTAACTGAAAAGAGATGGATTTAAAAAACAACAAACCGAAGGGAGGCTATAATGGAACCATAATAGTGGAAAAGTCATGTAACGGCGTTGTTTGGTTGCAAAAAGTTGAAAAGTCGCGAGTAGGTATGAAACGGTAAGAAGAGTTTAATATCAATAATTAGAATTTTTCGACAATTAGCAGCAAATTGGCCAAAGAAATTAGAATAAAAAGCACCCCTAGTGGCAAAAACATGAACTGAAAGGATGGTAAATAGTATCAATATTTTTTATTGATGTTTTTACGTCATTTGAGATTAGTTCTATGATTTCCCCTTTATTAGAAGACCATCTACTGGAATGCATTAAATTACCCCCCTGGGGGGGAAAGTAGGGGAGGAGCAATAAATGCATAATATGAATAAGTGGTCATAAGGCTTTTTAACAATATATCACATGAGGGGTTTCGGCTAGATTTAGAAAAGTGACCCCCCGCGGGGTCAAAGGGGAGAAGGGCGCGGGAGGTATGTACATGAATAATAGTCACAGAGCTTTCCAATGATATATCATATGAGGGGGTGACGGCAAAAGATAGAAAAGTGCCCCCAGGATTCCAACTATTGCGCGCTTCGGAATACGCCCTCCCCCCTCTCTTTGAAATTTTAATGTATTATAAATTATTCATCTGAGGGTTCCGTAACAAAATCCGATCTAAATTGATAAAAACGCTACGATTTCAAAAAAGTTCGAAAAGCGCCTCACCTGGGAAGCCAAATTGGGGAGGAGGGAAGAAAGATTCATAATATGAAAGAGTGGTCCGAAAACTTTCCAATGACATATCACATGATGGGTCCAAAAAGTTTGAAATTTACCCCTCACCCATGGGTTCATTCTTTCTTACCAGAATACACCCGGAAATCACGCAACCCTCACTTTTAAAGTTTTATATTAAATAAATAATATTTACCGGAGGGCTCCATAAAAAAAAATACTTAAAATTATATTTCTAGTAGAAATCGCAACGATTTAAAAAAATCATCCCCTTACTGCTTCCCCCTCCCGAAATTTACTCCAAGAGGAGAAGGGTTCATAATATGAAAGAGTGGTCAAAGGGCTTTCCGATGATATGTCACAGGAGGGGTTCGGTAAAAGTTTGAAAATTAATCCTCCCGTCGGTCCATTCTCACACCTTCCAGAATTCACTCACCTTCCTCCTCTGAAATTTTTATATTTGATAAATAATATTTATCTGAGGGCCCCAGGTATGGGACAGCTTGAGAGAGCTAAAGTTAGAGAAACATTGAAAATTCGGGGCAAAATGACACTAAATTCAACAGTAATTATTGAAATTAGGACTATACAGAACTGAATAAATAAACCACTATACCTCCTAACTCATATCGGTTAATAACAAAAAGAGATTGGATAAGCAAATGCACTCCTTCGAGAAACTATGACTTAAACCAGAAATGCGGTAAGTTGACTCTGAAAGCTTCATTTCTCTCTTTCTCTGGCATTTCCGCAAATCTCATCTCGATGATTTTTCACCGGCATCTCGACTTTTGACTTCCCGATTATTCCTCTCGCGCTTTTCAACATTTCGTATGTTGGCCGAGAATGAGAAATCAATTTTCTTCGCTTCTCGATATGTTGTTCTCGATTAGTGCCTTTTCATAGGTTGCCGAGAACGAGAATTCAATTTCTCGTTCTCGGCAGAGAAGAGATGTGAGAAGATTTATCGAGACGAGATAGAGAAAGAGGCATGACAATGAGGATGGCTGTGAAATGAAGCCGTAATATTCAAAGTTCCTCTTATTTTAGCCCTATCAAGCTGTCACATACCTGGAACCCTCTGTTAAATACTATTTATTAAATATAAAAATTTCAAAGAGGAGGGTGCGGGGGGGGGGGGGGGGGGAACAATTTTTTAAAACCGTAGTGATTTCTACAATGAATATAATTTTAGATGTGTTTTTTGATGGAGTCCTCCGGTTGATATTATTTATTAAATATAAAAAATTAAAAGTGGGGCATGCGTGAATTCCAGGCCGAAAGAGTGAACAAACCGGGGGGGGGGGAGGATTTTCAACCTTTTTTAAGCCCTTCATGTGATATATCATTGGAAAGCCCTCGGATCACTCTTTCATATTATGAGACTTTCTTCTCCCCTTCCCAATTTGGCCACAGTTTTTGAACTTTTTTGCGTTTTCATCATTTTAATTCGAATTTTTTAAGGAGTTTTCCGAAAAATATTATAATATATGAAATTTCTAAAAGGGGGCTGAATTCCTGGGGGGTTGCGATATTTGGACCCCCGGGGGGCACTTTCCTAATTTTGCCGACACCCCTCATGTGATATATCATTAGAAAGTCCTGCAATCACTTATTCATATTAAGCACCTACCGTACCCCTTTCCTCACTTTGACACCCAGGGTGGCACTTTTCTAAATTATCCGAGACCCCTCATGTGACATATTGTATGAAAGGACTGTGACCACTTATTCATGTTATGCACCTCCCGCACTCCTTCCCCCACTTTACCCTCACGGTGGGAGGGGCATTTTTATAAATTTAGCTCGAGACCCCTCATGTCACATTTGGTTGGAAAGGCCTGTGACCACTTACTGATGTTATGCACCTCCGGTGTCCCTCCCCTCACTTTTCCCCCACGGGTGGCACTTCTGGAAATTTAGCTGAGACCCCTCATGTGACGTATTGTTTGATAGGACTGTGACCACTTACTCCTGTTATGCACCTCAGAGCCCATTCCCCCCCCCCACTTGGTCACCCCGGTGTGCATTTTTACAAATTTAGTTCAAGACCCCTCTTGTGACATTTGGTTGGAAAGGCTTGTGACCACTTATTGATACCCCTCCGTGTGATTGTGACCCCTCCGATGACCCTGCCTCCACTTTGCCCTCCCGGGACACTTTTCTAAATTTTGCCTATAACCCTCATGTGATATATCGTTTGAAATCCCTGCGACCACTTATTCATATTCTGCAGCTCCTGTGCCCGCCCTTTGACCCCCCCCCCCCAAAGGATCCGGTTCGAGGTTCGTTCGGTTCGAGATTTTTTTTATTTACAAGATTTTGCAGTGTGTGCACACCACGCCTTCTATACGGTGCAGTATGCAGCGGGGACCCAGTGAGAGATTTCATATTACAAGATTGCATATAAATTAGAGGCCCTGATTAAAGAAAGGGAGCACTAGCGGGCGTAGCCATCTAGTCCTTATTAACCTGACTCATTTCAGCTTTCCGGCAGACGATTCTTGATAAAATCGAATCGGGTATGGTATAAAAGCAATTGGCAAACTGGAGTCATCGAGAAAAATTTTGCACAATCAAAAAATATCGAGATGTCTATACAATCGATAAAATCTATAAAAACATCTCGCTTTCGCCCATCACTAGCTGGAAGTCTTTTTCTCTGTACAGGTTGTTTACCTTATACTGTTTTAATGACACACAATACTACTCTTCTAACATCACTAAAATATACTGTACTTAAATCCTAGTTTTCTGAAAATCGTCAAGTAATTTTAGCGTTGTCTCTTCCTCTGAAATGCTTATTTTGTTGTTAATTCTTATCATACCCATCAAGAATGTATTTTTGCACTCGGACTGTACGATTCGACCCTGTCAAATAATATAATAAATTACGTAAGACGCTTTTGGAAAGCTATTCCTTTTATCACGTCTTGCGGTCCTAATTGCCTCTCAGAATGTGTTAAACATTTTCCCACCTGTATACCAAGTATTTTTTTTATTCCCGCACTTTCAAAGATATTGAGATGCAAAATCGGTTCTTATTGCCCTTATCTAGAATTTAAAGAATTAAAAAACATGACCATTTTTGGAAATTGAATGTTGAAAAGAAGTTAAAAGTGATATTAAAAAAATCAAAAACTTTTTTAATAGTGAAAAAAAAAGGAATTAGTATTAAGATTTTAAAAAACCCCCCAAAAATGTACTTTTTCTCTAAATTACCCCCCAAAAATAAATTTTATGACGCATTTTGCGTCACCAAACCCCTCTCTGGGCACCCCTGATTCTGGACGTATTCGTAAACTCTACACTAAACGCACTGGTTTTCGTGCAAAAACTGAAATCAGTGTGCTTAGTTGTGGTTCGGTGTAACCAGTTTTCTATGAGTTTACGAACGCGATCGAGTGCGTTTAGTGTCGCACTGAACATTAATAGTTTGTTTACGTTTGTTTGCGATTCGCCCATCTTGGCGATGAAGATGAATAATGTACTATTTTGATTGAAGTAAGTTTTAAAACCTTTATTATTTATGATAGTAGAATATAATTTGTCTTATTGTAATCAGTATTGTTGAAAAATTGCATTTCTCAAATTTAAACACATCGAAATCATCGTAGTATTAACAAATAAATAGCTAATGACGATTGTTTATAGTGTCTAAACGTTCAACGAATGACTAATTTTTCTTTTTTGTATTTAGTTCCAAGATTTCCGATTTAAAAAATATATAATAAAGGTTTTGTGTCTATAAATTTATGTGTCTTTAAAAGGTTTAAAGGCTGATTATTCTTCCATAAAAATTTATCATACTACTTTAATTTTGTAGTAGTCAAGGTTGCTGGCTTTTAGCCAGGCCAAAAAAAGCCGGCCGGCTTTTTTTGGTTTTAACCACTTAAAAAAAGCCGGCTTTTATTGAAAAAAGCCAGTTTTTATTTTTTTAAAGTTGGTTTACAGCAGAGTTGCTGGCTTTTAGCCCAGGCCAAAAAAAGCCGGCTGGCTTTTTTTGGTTTTAACCACTTAAAAAAAAGCTGGCTTTTATGGAAAAAAGCCAGTTTTTATTTTTTAAAGTTGGTTTACAGTAAATTTATTTTAAATTTTGGATCAATTAATTTTTAATACACTTATAAATATTTTCTACTAAAAAAAATAATAGATTTCTATTAAACTTTATCAAATAAATAAGTCTTTGTAACTTCTAGAAGACAACTGAACGCATTATATCGGGAAAAAAATATAAAAACATTGAAAAGGATATAAGTTAGGCTCCGAACTGGTGTTTTGAAATTCTATATTATATAGCTCCACATATACTACACATTTTAAAGATTATATTTAATTAAAACTGTTTTTAATGCTCTGCTCAACAAGCGCAAAATGTTTTGACACATTTACAAATTCATTTTTAATGGAAAGATGTAAAATTCGAAAGCCTGACCATGGAAGCAATTTGGAATCGAACCTGTGTTTTCCATTTTTTGATCCATCAATTACCTATTGAGTTATAAAGAGATTTTTGATTACGTGACAAACATGTTTTTTTCACCCTTTTCTGAGTGTTTCTTCCTTTTGTGCAGAAATTAGTTCAAAACACTCACTTTGACAGT
Source organism: Maratus speciosus (assembly GCA_963932465.1). Lineage (NCBI taxonomy): Eukaryota > Metazoa > Arthropoda > Arachnida > Araneae > Salticidae > Maratus > Maratus speciosus. Next base: position 397,049,580 of record OZ010796.1, on the reverse strand, counting down.
ATTTTCTGAAAAATCTATAGCGTTTGCAAAAACCCCAGAAAAAACAGCGCAATTACATAGTTTCTGAACAACAACATCTGCTAGTTTCATGCATTTCTGGACAAAAATAAATTAAAATTTATGTCAGAAAGTGCCCTTTTGGATTTAACAGCCTTAATGACAAAATGTAACACATCAAAATGGAAACGAGGAATTAGAAAAGATGTTTTATTTGAGGAGAGTGGTACATAAGTGTATAAAATATAGAACATTTAAACAAGAAAAAAAAAATTCTCAAAATAAAATTTTGAAAAGCTTGTTGCTATGCATATTCATACATATGCTATTCATAATGTTTTTAATAGTGAGAAATGGTGGTGTTTTTATTAATATGACTATGTATAATTTTAAATGTTTGCTAGAAATAAAATAAGACTTGTATTAATAGCTCTTAAAATTAAGTAATAAAACATATAACTAAGTAACCATTGTCCTCTTTAATTTTATAAAGCAGTAAAAATGAAAAAATTGGCAGTTGGTGTGGCCCTTTTAAAATTTAGCTGACATATTTGCAATTCTGAATACAAATCACTGGCAAAATCATCTAAGTTTTATTCCAGTATTAATGTCCTCATTATTGAGAAATTGAGTTACTTGATGATGATCGAATGCACCAATGAAGGTGCGCGAAAAGAGGATCACGTGACTCCAGCGGTCTGTAAAAAAAGAAGAATCGGACCCACCGCGGTAGCCTGTCTTTTTCGTTAGCCTCGGGGTTAAATCGAGGTTAACGAGAAAGACAGGCTGCGCACTGTTAAAAATATCGTGAAAGATTACCTCTGTTTTAAAGGCTATTTTCTGACCAATGAGAATGCTACATAAATTCCTATGAAGCGTTCTCATTGGTCAGAAAATAGATAGTCTTTAAAAACAGAGGTAAATTTTCACGATATTTTTAACAGTGCGCGGTGCATTCCATGTATCTTTTTTTACAGACCTCTGAAGTATAGCGCCTAGAATATATTGTGTGGAAATTGGCTATCCCTGTAATACTTAAAAAAGCGCTAAAATATTGTATACCTTAAATATGCAACGATACTGCTGCAATATAACGATTGCAGCGACATCTGCTGGATATTTTCTACAACTGCAAAATTTTGCTAGTCTATACAATGTAATACGAAAATCCGGCAGATGTCGCTGCGATCGACACTTGGGATTTTAGCAGTATCGTCGCACCTTTAAGGGATACAAATTTTTAGAGTTGTTTGGATAGCATATTTCCATACTAGGTATTCTAGACACTGCACTCCAGCTACTGCCGGATTTTCGTATTACACTGTATAGACCATAGATTAAAATACAAGATGGGACATTTGCGGCAAAATCTGTAATGACAACAGTACTAGCGTTACAGCGCCTAGAAGATACAGTGTGGAAAACGTCTATTCCTATAATGCTTTAAAAAGTGCTAAAAACTTGTATCCCATAAATCTCCAACAATGCTCCGCGGCAATGTGCTGATACGAGCGCCATCTCGTAACTCTTTTCAATATAAACACTGTGTTTTCAAAAATTATAGAATGTTAAATATCGGAAACTATAAATATAAGATATTTTAGTCTGTTATAAGCTAATTTAGTTAAGGAATGACGTGAAATAGGTTAAAGAGTCTCTTTTAGAATGACTATCGTTTTTAAATCACTACGATGGCGCTACGATCGACATCTTGTTATTCAGCATCGTTGTACATTTATGGGATTCAATTTTTTAGCACTATTTTGTAGCCGTTTTCCACACTGTATCTTCTAGGCGCTGTACTAGCGTCACTATCGACAATGGGGAAGAATTTACAAGCCTCCAAAATTTACCTATATTGATGAAATATGTTTACTCTCTATGTTTTGAATATCTATTCTTTCCTAAACGAACCAGAGGCAGACGATATTTTATTTATGTTTGATTTATTTGGCTGGGTCATTTTTTGTTGAACTTGTTCGTTTAGCTTTAACTTATAAATGATAATTGTAACATAAAAGAAAACCCCCAGGAAATATTGTTGAAAACGTAAATATGTAAGTTACTCAGATAAAATTGTAAGAAATTAAATTCGGGTATTGTGTTAATTTGTTCACATCGAATACAATTTTATGAGCATCTCTATGCTTTGCTTTATTTTAACGTTTAGATTTATATAATTCTAAAAATTTGTAAAAAGGAATTTTTCGCTATCTATAATTTTATTATTATTTCCTACATGTTAATATCATAAATATTATTGAACTGATTGTATGTTATTTAGAATAAAAACAATCATTTTATTTTATCTGTGAGAAAGTGAAAATATGTGTAATTTTTTTACTGTAAGAATTTTTCTACCAAATGGGAATATTTATGAAAGTTCCTGGGACTTGTAGAGTTCAATATTTCGTATATTTTTACATTACACCATCGCTTTATCAGGGATGAGAGTTCCGACTTTTTGCACACCAGTATAATCTTAGAGAAAATGTTATTTCATTTAATCGAAACATTTTTGCGATTTAACAGAACAACAATTTCTCTAAGATTATACTGGTGCGCAAAAAGTCGGAGCTCTCATCCCTGCTTTATGTAGCTTTAAATCCAATTATATCATATTTACTTGACGTATTTGTTTTTCGTTGCACTTATATCCTTCACCCATCATGTACGAAAAAATATACAGTGAGCAAAAAAAGTATTTGCACGCAGACGATTTTTTTGCATAAGTAACCATAGAAAGCAAATGTGATACTATTCTCTTAATTATTCATTTATTTAAATAAGAAGAAAATAAAAATAACTACCCATTTTCCTTAAACAGTAATATTACACATTTTAAAAAATAAATTAATATTTTCTCATACCTAAAAAGTATTTGCACAAGAAGCATTGACTGTTAAAAAAGGCATTAAATGTGAACATTATGCAAATATTTAGCATATTAGTCCCGCAGTACATTAGAGCCGCACTTTAAAGTCACGTAATATATTAACTGGAGCAGGGATTCTGGGGAGTTTTTGTTTTAATGGTGCCGAAAACGTGTGAACTGTCTGTTGCTACCCGTGAGAAGATTTTATTTCTTCACAATTCTGGATTAAGTTACCGAGGAATAGGGTTGGGTTGGGTTGGGTTGATTTTTGACGGCCAATTATCTACACGAGGGATATAGGCCCGGGGGGAGTGCCCTCCGTGGGAGTCTTTCTAAGGGAACCTAATCCGTATTAATGCATGGAAGATCCACGGCTCGAAGAAAACTCCGAACGATTAGGCCGACGGCCGCGATTGGGATCGAACCCAGCACTTCCCGTCTACCAGCTTCGAGAGCAGAACCTCTCGGCCACTGGTGGGGCCCGAGGAATAGGTAAAAAATTAAATCTAAACTTTTCTAGTGTTCGTTATGTAATATATTAACTGGAGCAGGGATTCTGGGGAGTTTTTGTTTTAATGGCGCCGAAAACGTGTGAACTGTCTGTTGCTACCCGTGAGAAGATTATATTTCTTCACAATTCTGGATTAAGTTATCGAGGAATAGGTAAAAAATTAAATCTAAACTTTTCTAGTGTTCGTTATGTAATTAAGAAGAAAAAGAAACTGGTTCGACAATAAATAAACCGCGAACTGGGCGTCCAAGAAAGCTATATACCAGGCAAAGGAGAGCCATCATAAAAGAATCTTCAAAAAACCCTTTCCTAAGTGCTCGAAAAATGGCTGTTGATGTCGCTTCAACGTCGGGAACAATAGTTACACCACAATCAATTAGAAATATTCTTCATGATGCAAATATTCGAGGAAGAGCCCCTCGAAAAAAACTATTTATTAATGAAACAAATAGGGTGAAAAGACTTGAATTTGCAAAAGCTTATGTCAGCAAACCACTAGAGTTTTGGAAAACTGTTATTTTTTCCGATGAAAGAAAGTTCAATATTTTTGGCTCAGATGGTAAGAAAACTGTATGGTGAAAGCCAAATACTTCTCTTCAAATTAAAGACTTGAAACCAACTGTAAAACATGGTGGTGGTCATGTAATGATTTGGGGATGCATGTCTTTTAAAGGAGTTGGAGAAATGACCTTTATTGAAGGCAATATGAATGCTAAACAATATATTAATATATTGCGAGATCATTTATCTAATAGTGCTCTGAAATTAGGAATTCCTAATTCATATTTCCAACAAGATAACGATCCGAAACACACTGCATATATTACGAAGTTATGGTTGCCTTATAATGTAAAAAATCAATTGAAAACGCCACCACAATCACCAGACCTCGATCCGATTGAAAATTTATGGCATATTTTGGATGTGAAAATAAGGAAAAAGAAAATTTCTAACAAATCAGAATTTAAGCAAACTCTTAGAGAAGAATGGCTACAAATCAGCAGTGAAGCATATCACAAATTAATAGAATCAATGCCCAGACGATTACAAGCTGTAATTGAATCAAAGGGCATGCATACTAAATATTAGCACTGTTTTTAACTTATAAATAATTCCTCTAGTTGTATTTTTATTGCTAGTGTGCAAATATTTTTTTGGCAGTACAAATGCTACTTTTTTACGTTTTCATATTTTAAATATAATTATTAAGTCAGATATTAAATATGTTTATTTGTTTTGTAAAAGTGTTGGTATCGTTGGTGGCGCTATAGTATCGGTATAGCGCCTAGAATATATAGTGTTGAAATCGGCCATCCCTGTAATACTTAAAAAAGCGCTAAAATATTGTATCCCTTAAATGTGCAATGATACTGCTGCAATATGCAGATCGCAGCGTTATCTGCAGGATATTTTCTACAAATACAAGAAATTGCTAGTCTATACAATGTAATACTTGTAATACGAAAATCCCGCAGATGTCGCTGCGATCGACACTTGAAATTTTAGCAGTATCGTCCAAAGACTTTTAAGATACATAGGCTGGTGTCCAGATAGATTTTTCGCTCTTAGCGAAACGAGATCGACCAATCAGTTAGGCTGCATTTTTGCAAACAGCGTAAAGTTCGCAAAACTGCAGTCTTCTGATTGGTCAATCTCGTTTCACTACCAGCAAAAAATCTATCTGGATCTCGACCATAGACCGCATAGGCGTAGCGTCGGGGGGGGGGGGCACGTGCCCCCCCAACCTTTTGTACCCCGGGCGCCAGAACAGAAAGCGTAGTGGGCGCCAAATGAAGATTTTTTTTTACTTTACATACAAAAATGTATATGTATATATATCAAATTTGCATAAAAGTGTCTCGCAGCAAGAAAATCCAAAAGGAAAACTGAACCAAATGCATTAAAATTTACAAATATATGAAAAGATTCACCTATAATAGAAGACTGCAAATAGGAGAATCACTAACATTTTCCAAGGCCAATAAGTCAGTCTCTACTCCTCTCTTCTGTATAAAACTGTCCCTCACCGATAACCGATTTCCTGGAGGGGGGGGGGAGAGGGTGCAGAGACATGTTCCCCGGACGTCAGAATGAAAGGCGAAAAGGGCGCCAAATGAAGATTTTGTTTGACTGTGACTTTTCTGTTGAAAAGATTCCATGAAGGCTGTTCTATTCTTTTTGGAGCTTTCTTTTTTTTCCGTCTTGATAGGGGCGACTTCAAATGATTGTCCGGTACAATAAAAACAAACGCTAGAAGGAGTCAGAGTTTGAAACTGAAGGGGGGGGGGCAGAGGGGGCATGTGTTCTGGGCGCCTCGCGCAGGGTGCGTCAGATGAAAATTTGGTTTGCCGTTTTATACAATATATGTATGTGCGTGTGAAATTTGCGTAAAAAATATTTTCTAACCGAAAAATCAAAAAGTAAAGCTTAGTTCAGTGCATTAAAAATGTCAAATAGATAAAAAGATTCGCGTACAATATACAAGGCAGCAAATGAATAACCCCATTCTTTTTCTTATAATTACTTTTTTACATGCATATCACCATATCTGGCCTTAGAGGAGGCGAGGTCAGGTGACCGACTGGGACAATAAAAACCAAGCGGTCGAAAATTTACAAAATAAAAAGTAAAAACTTAATAATTTTGTTGTTGTTCTTTTGAGTCAGACATAAATTTGAAAATTAGCATTAAGTTCAGGAAAGTATCTATACATATCAATCTATAAATAAGAAGAGTGGTATGAGTGATAATTCCGCAAAACTGATGTAGATAGTATGGGAAGATATTTTACAATACTGCAATTAATTTTTGTACCTACAGTAAATCCTGGTTTTTTAGTTCCTAAAACAATGTGACTCATATTACTATGACATTAAAGTGCCCCACTTGTAATAATTTGTAATGATACAACAACAGTAAAATCTCGAGAAATGAAATCTGTCTATAATGGAATCGTGTCTTAAATGAAAAAAACACATGGTTCCAACAAAAAGAATATCAACAGTTATTCCTCCTAAGACGGAAACCTGTATAAAGCGGAATTATTTCCGCTTGCTTTCGATTTTTCCCCAGGTTTTAATGAACAAATATTTGACAAAGCTGGTTATATATTTCAATACGTATTTTATTGTTACACATTTTAAAATAAGTCCGCTACTAGAAACTTTCGTAAATTTCTCTTTGTAAATTTACTTTGCAGAGGAAGGGGGGGGGGGGGGGCGCCAAAATTGATGTTTTTCCCGGGTGAAAATATAGCTAGTTTCGGCCCTGGAAGGACTGCACAAAGTAAAATGTTTTAGTAAAACCTTTTAAGGGTGTATTCCAATCCAAACTGCTGATTTCCTGATTTATTTTTAAATTCATTTTTGCTCTCAAACGCATCAAACTGGCAAATTATATTATTTAGAAGCTACATAATGTGCCGTGATTGTCGATTTTTTGATAAATGCAGAAAATATTACAAAAAATGCTGTCAAAGTTGGCGTTTTGAACCGAATTTCCGAAGCGCGAGACCTGGGGATGAAAAAATGGTCATACTGAGAAAATAATTGTTTAAAAATCAAATTCTAATTAATCGAACGAAAAATGAAATCACACGGCCTCTTATACATGTCTTCAAAAATCACCTCAGCAAGTTTCATGTTTTTACTTTTAAAAATGAGTCTGAAAATGTCTCAGAAAATTTCGAGTTGTTGAGGGTGGAAAAATATTTTTTCGAATACACCCTTAAAAGAAAAAAAAGAGTATAGCATTTGCAGTGGTACAGTAAAAAATCTCTCACAGGGCGCCATGGCTAATAAACACGCCCCTGCCTTTTTCCCTCAAAATGATTTTTTCTCTTCTTTTTGCCATTTCTAGGCGTTTTGCCACCCTAGACGGAAATTGTAAAATGCCGCTCTGTTCTTTTTGGTGCACTTATTTTTTGCATTACTTTTGGTGCATTATTTTTTGCATTACTTTTGGGGCAATTGTTTTTTTGCAACCAACCAAATCCAGTCTTAGAGAGAGGAGGCGAGCTTGGGCGACTGCCCGTGATTAAAAGAAAAAAAAAAAAGAAAAAAACCCTCACCCAGGGCGCCATCAGCCGCCCCTGCTTTTACCTTCCCAAACTACATTTCTCGTCCTTTCGCCATTTCTAGGTAGGTGACAACTGAGAAATGTCGCCCATGCCTTTTACTAAAATTACTTTTTTTTTTACATGCAGTCTCTTACATGCAGTTTTGCATGTCTCAAAGGGCGCGAGGTCGAGCAACTGTCAACGAGTAAAAACTAAGGGTTGAAATATATGCAAGATAGAATAGTAATCCCCTTTTTAATGTTTTTTAAAGAATATAGCCCACGGCCGAAACTAGGGAGGGGGGTGCAGAGGGGGCATGTGCCCCAGGCGCCAGAACAAAGGCGAAGGGGGCGCCAAATAAAGATTTTGTTCGTCAATTCATACAAAAAGTTATGTGTGTATATATATATATATATATATATATATATATATATATATATATATATATATATATATATATATATAAAATGCTAAGAAACTCGCAAGCTAATGTTAAACCTTATGGGGGCGTTCTTTTGAAATTTCTCATTTGGATTTTAATATTTTAAAATTATTTTCTTACTTAGGATAGTTTAGATTGATCTTTAGCGTTGCCATACTTTGTTTTGAAACCGGTACTGGAAGTGCAGATAACTTTATAAAAATAATCTGCAACCAAAATCTAAAAAGTAAACACTAACCCGGTTAGAATTTAACCTCAACTTTTCTAAGCAAAAAAAGTCATTTAAAACTATTAATATGCAAGCGAGAAAATTTAAAATGATCGCTCCCATACGTTTAGCATTAGCGTTCCAGTTTCTTCGCGTGACTAGTGTAGGCTCTTAACGCTCAAGCTAATGTTAATCCTATGGGGGGCGTTGTTTTCATATTTCTTGCTCTAATTTTAATTATTAAATGATTTTTATTTTTTATTTTTTATTAATTTTATTTATTTTGCATAGGGTACCTGGGGTCACAAATATTTATTGCGCGTGAGGAGATGAAGGGAGGGGGTGGTCGCCCAAATCCATGTTTTCCCCTGCCGCAAAAAAGGCTAGTTTCAGCCCTAAACGTTCGATTGATATTAAGGTTGTACTTATTGTGCAAATTATTAAAAACTTCCATTTGTTACTGTTTTAAAAGGATATATGATTGTGTATTTTACATGGGATTTTCAGATAAATTAATGTGAAATTTATATTCACATATTTTAGGATTGTGATCTGTTGAGACTTTTACAAACAAGTGGGTAAGTGTGATCACAGATCGCACAGAGGGTTTCGTTTAATATTCCTTTCAAAACATTTTATCCTTTTGAAAAATCTGTTAGTTCCACATTTCGTAACCAGGGGCGCACTCTATTCTAAACAAACCTCTATCCGAACGAAACCTCGATTTACATACTATCCGTAGATATATTAGTCGAGGGGATTAGGCCGATAGCACCCGAGATAAGCAGACACCACTGGCGGTAAAAAATGGAACTAAAATATGTAAGGCTATGGTGCATAATATGAAAGCATTGTCAAAGGGATGACGGCAAAAGTTGGAAAAGTGCTCCCACAGTGAAAAGAGCGGCGGTTAGAAAAATTGCTTAAAATACACAAGTTAGAGCCCGGAGGAGTAAATAATATAAGACTTTTTGCAAATTTTATGATTTGTCGTGTGGCCTGTGGTATTGTATGCAAAAGCTATATTCAGCTATACGTATGCAAAAATTCTTGCCTCCAACTTAATTAGGGGGTCTCTTAGAAAGAATTGCTCAAAATACATATGTGGTAGCTCAACGGGTTAAACGTAAGCCTTTTTCAAGATTTTAGGATTTGTCGCCTGGCCTTAGGTGTTCTGCTATAAGTATGCAACATTTCAAATCTGCAATTTAATAAGGAGCTCAGTTAGAAAGAATTGCTTAAAATACGCATGTGGGAGCCCAAAGGGTTAAATGTACGATTTTTTTTAAATTTTATGATTTGTCGCATGATGGTGTTCAACTATAAGTATGCAAAATTCCACGCCTCCAACCTAAATAGGGTCTCACTTAGAGAAAGAATTGGTTAAAATACACATGTGAGAGCCCAAAGGGTTAAATGCACGACTTTTTCAAAATTTTATGGTTTGCCATTTGATGTGAGGTTTTCAGCTAAAAATTCTACAAAATTTCACGCCTCCAATCTAATTAGAGCTCACTCAGAAAGAATTGTTTAAAATGCACATGTGAGACCTCAAAGGGTTAAATTTACAACTTTTTCAAAATTTTATTATTTGTCGTTTGATGTGAGGTGTTCAGCTATAAGTATGCAAAATTTCACGCCTCCAACCTAATTAGAGGTTCACATAGAAAGAATTGTTTAAAATACACATGTGGGAGCCCAAAGGATTACATGTATGACTTTTCAAAATTTTATGATTTGTCGTATGATGTGGAGTGTTCAGCTATGAGTATGCAAAATTTCACACTTCCAACCTAATTAGGGCTCACATAGAAAGAACTGTTTAAAAAACACATGTGGAAGCCCAAAGAGTTAAATGTACGACTTTTTCAAAATTTTATGATTTTTCGTTTGATGAGAGGTGTTCAGCTATAAGTATGCAAAATTTCACACCTCCAACCTAATTAGGGGCTCACTTAGAAAGGATTATTTAAAATACACATGTGGGAGCCCAAAGGGTTCAATGCACGACTTTTTCAAAATTTTATGATTTGTCGTTTGATCTGAGGTGTCTAGCTATAAGTACGCAAAATTTCATGCCTTCAGCCTAATTAGGGGCTCATTTAGAAAGAATTGTTTAAAATACACATTTGGGAGCCCAAAGGGTTAAATTTACAACTTTTTCAAAATTTTATGATTTGTCGTTTGATGAGAGGTGTTCAGCTATAAGTATGCAAAATTTCACACCTCCAACCTAATTAGGGGCTCACTTAGAAAGGATTATTTAAAATACACATGTGGGAACCCAAAGGGTTCAATGCACGACTTTTTCAAAATTTTATGATTTGTCGTATGATGTGTGGTGTTCAGCTGTAAGTATGCAAAATTTCAAACCTCCAACATGTATAGTTTCTGAGAACGGGCTCTGTGACGGACAGACAGACAGAGGAGCGAGACGAATAGGGTTTTGTCAGATGAACGAAACCCTAAAAATATATTGTAGCTCGTCATAATTTTCACACGGAAAAAAATGGTTATGAATTTTTCCAAAATAAAAAAAAAGAAAAACCAACAAGTATTTTTTAATAAAAAATAAGAAATTAAGATATTTGCTGAAATTACTATTCGGAAATAGTGGTAACTAAACTTTAGACAATTTTATGTTAAATAAGTAGCATATATCTCAGGACTCTCTCAAAAAAGTCACCTAAAGCGGTCAGAAACGCTAATTTTTTAAATAAAAATCTAGCGCCCCTCCCCCTCCCCGGAATATCACGTGTCATTCTTTTTTATAAAACATCTTAAAGTTTCAAACAGATCGACTTGTTAGATTTCCTAATTTTAACAAAATCGCGTTATGTTAGTTCCACATTCCACCACCAGGGAATGCACTCTATTCTTAACAAAAGCATATCTGAACGAAACTCCTTTACGCAATCTTTCCGTAGATACATGGGTCGGGATGGTGGCGGTCTTAAACAAGAATTTAAAACATTTGCTGCGGTAGCAAACGCTAAGATTTTAAAAATAATTCTAGCTCCCCCCCCCCCCCTCCTCGAAATATCACACTCCATTCTTTTTTACACTTTTTCTTATGTGTTATAAACTATCTTAAAGTTTCAAACAGATTGACTGGCGGTCTTAACCAATAATTCAAGATATTTCCTGAAATTACTATTCGAAAATAGTGGTATGAATACCTGTAAACTTTCTCATGATGAATGAGTTATCTCGTAGCGCTGTTCACGAACCCCGCGCAAATTATTAGATTTCCTAATTTAAGTTATTTCGTGGTTCAAAAAGGATGTGTCTCCATTTTAATTGACGCATTTGACAGCAATAAACCGATTAATTAAATAATAATTAATATTTCAGCTTGTAATTAAGATAGGACTTAGAAATGGGTATCAATGAAATCAGCGAGAAATTTCACATCGGGATGCCAAAAAATTTAATCAAAAAATTTAATATTTAAAAAGTTAAAATTTCGTATTAAAATATACTACTATAGAAAACCGCAGCGTCCTTATGTCTGATAGCTGCTTTCCCGGGGAAATGAAATCTTTTTAGGGTTTCGTTCATCCGACGAAACCGTATTCTTCTCGCTCCTCTGTCTGACTGTCTGTCTGTCCGTCACAGAGCCCGTTCTCAGAAACTACACATGTTGGAGATTTGAAATTTTGTATACTTATAGATGACCACCACACATCATACGACAAATCATAAAATTTTGAAAAAGTCGTACATTTAACCCTTTGGGCTCCCACATGTGTATTTCAAACAATTCTTTCTAAGTGAACCCTAATTAGGTTGGAGGAGTGAAATATTGCATACTTATAGCTGAATACCCACATCAAACGACAAATCATAAAATTTTCAAGAAGTTGTATATTTAACCCTTTGGGCTCCCACATGTGTATTCTAAACAATTCTTTTTAAGTGAGCCCCTAATTAGGTTGCAGGCATGAAATTTTGCGTACTTATAGATGGACACCTCAAATCAAACGACAAATCATAAAATTTTGAAAAAGTCATACATTTAACCCTTTGGGCTCCCACATGTGTATTTTAAACAATTCTTTCTATGTGAACCTCTAATTACATTGGAGGCGTGAAAATTTGCATACTTACAGCTGAATACCTCACATCAAAGGACAAATCATAAAATTTTGAAAAAGTCGTACATTTAACCCTTTGGGCTCCCACGTGTGTATTTTAAACAATTCTTTCTAAGTGAACCCTAATTAGGTTGGAGGAGTGAAATTTGCATACTTATAGCTGAATACCTCACATCAAACGACAAATGATAAAATTTTGAAAAAGTCGTACACTTAACCCTTTGGGCTCCCACATGTGTATTTTAAATATTTCTTTCTAAGTGAACCCTAATTAGGTTGGAGGCGTGAAATTTTGCATACTTATAGCTGAATACCTCACATCAAACGACAAATCATAAAATTTTCAAAAAGTTGTATATTTAACCCTTTTGACTCCCACATGTGTATTCTAAACAATTCTTTTTAAGTGAGCCCCTAATTAGGTTGCAGGCATGAAATTTTGTGTACTTATAGGTGGACACCTCAAATCAAACGACAAATCATAAAATTTTGAAAAAGTCATACATTTAACCCTTTGGGCTCCTACATGTGTATTTTAAACAATTCTTTCTATGTGAACCTCTAATTACATTGGAGGCGTGAAAATTTGCATACTTATAGCTGAATACCTCGCATCAAAGGACAAATCATAAAATTTTGAAAAAGTCGTACATTTAACCCTTTGGGCTCCCACAAGTGTATTTTAAACAATTCTTTCTAAGTGAGCTCCTAATTAGGTTGGAGGCGTGAAATTCTGCATACTTATAGCTGAGCATCACCCATCAAACGGCAAATCATAAAATTTTGAAAAAGTCGTACATTTAAGCTTTTGGGTTCCTACATGTGTATTTTAAGCAATTCTTTCTAAGTGACACTCTATTTATGTTGGAGGAGTGAAATTTTGCATACTAGCTGAACACCATCATGCGACAAATCATAAAAATTTGAAAAAATCGTACATTTAACCCTTTGGGCTCCCACATGCGTGTTTTAAGCAATTCTTCCTAACTGAGCCCCTTATTAAATTGGAGATTTGAAATTTTGCATGCTTATTATAGCAGAACACCTGAGGCCAGGCGACAAATTATAAAATTTTGAAAAAGTCTTACGTTTAACCCTTTGAGCTACCACATATGTATTTTAAGCAATTCTTTCTAACAGAGCCCTTAATTAAGTTGGAGACATGAATTTTTGCATACGTATAGCTGAATACCTCAGACCACACGACAAATCGTAAAATTTTCAAAAAGTCTTATATTATTTACTCCTCCGTGCTCTAACGTATATTTTAAGCAATTTTTCTAACCTCCGCCCTTTTCACCCGGGGAGCACTTTTCCAACTTTCGCCAACATCCCTTTGACCATTCTTTCATATTATGCACCATAGCCTTACATATTTGAGTTCCACTTTTTACCGCCAGGGGCGCCTACTTATCTCGGGTGCTATGGGCCCAATCCCTTCGATTAATATATATTCGGATAGTATGTAAAACGGAGTTTCGTTCGGATAGAGATTTGTTTAGTATAGAGTGCGCCCCTGGTTGCGAAATGTGGAACTAACAGATTTTTAAAAAGGATAAAGTGTTTTGAAATGGATATTAAACGAAACCCTCTGTGCGACACTTACCCACTTGTTTCCTTGTCTTTCGAATTAAAGAAATTAAATTTTTCTCGATCGATTTTTAGTGGATATTTTAACTTATACACATCGCAGAAATTTGAACATTATACCAAATGAAAGTAGATTTTTTTCCGCGTCTATCTATTCCATTTACAAATTTCTCGGACCAATATTTTCTGATATGAGATTTCGCTTTAATATGTCCACTTCATTTTTCGGCTTAATTTCCTCCATGGTAACCGTGCATCGACCGATTTTACTGGCAACCCTTAGCAGAAACTCCGAAGATTTGGAGAATGTCCGTTTGAACCTGCGTTAAAAAGGTGGATTGGTTAATTTTAGAAGTTAATTAGTCCGTAATTCGGTTAATTACCGACTTTTTCAAAATTTTATGATTTATTTTTTGATGTGAGGGGTTCAGCTATAAGTACCCAAAATTTCAAGCCACTAACATGTATAGTTTCTGAGAACGGGCTCTGAGACGGACAGACAGACAGACAGACAGACAAAGGAGTGAGACGAATAGGGTTTCGTCGGATGAACGAAACCCTAAAAACGATAAATGGCAGTTATTTTCAATTGCTTTTTTAAAAAAAAGATGCAATCAAATTTAAAACTTTTTAGTATGTAGCATTTCACCCACTCTCCGCCCCCCCCCCCAAAAAAAACCCCCCTTTAGTTCTCAATCATCAACACGGTGCTGGTCAATCATTGATATTTGGTCAGTAGTTGTAATTTGATCGGTAGAAGGAGAATTTCCCCCAACTGCAAAGCTGGTGTCCAGTCAACCAAGTAGTTTAATTGCAGTGAGTAACATGGTCACATAAAGAACTTCTTTGACCTCTGAACTTGTGTTTCCCTCTTGTGCAAAGTGAAATAATAGGATCGTCTCTACCTATCCCCTCTCCACACTCCTACACACATTTGGTTTGGTCTGATCTGGTCATTTGTGGGAATGTGCTCGTAGTTAAATGTTGTTATTACTATTTTTTAAACTGATCAGGAATGAATGAGCCACGCAAAAACAAACGCGATAAAAAATAGGAAATTTTTATAGAAAACTCAATAACAAGCGATGACACGAAGCCATGATTCTAAATTCATTCAAGTCTGGCTTCAAAAGGACGAAAATGGAATAGAAGGTAAGAACGTACAGAATTGTTTGTTTTATTAAATTAATAACGTTTTCAGAAAAAAACAAAAATCTCCACTCAAAAATGTGATTATTTTTGACACATTCATAAACTTATTTCTATTCCTATTTGCCTGAAAATTACAGATGTTGGCATTCAGGTGCTTAAGAATCGAGCAGCGTTCTCCCTTTTCTTAACGTTTTTCCTAATTCGAAGCAGTTTGATTTAAAGTGGATTACTAAATGGATACGTCTTGTAACTGTCAGCCTTTGAATTTGGAAATCAAAAGTCCAACTTTGATGTTATTTTATAAAAAAAAATCGGATTTTTTTTAGAAAAAAAACCCTTTATTCTACTTCATAAAAGCATCTCAATTGTAGGGCTGCCACTGCCGAATGACATTGAAAATAGTAGCTTTAGTAGCCTCCAAAGAAAAAAAATAGTAGCATTTGTTCGGAAATAGTAGTCAAAATACTCGCATATACCCACTTTAAAAAAAGAAAGAAAAAATGTATCCATAACAATGAAAGGACTTTATGAATATCCACATTTTATGATTCTGATCAAATCACTGAATCATGAGTGATTTCTTCAAATGAGGAAGCAAGTTATCCAGAAAATAAGGCCCTAATGTTTCAGTTACGAAGTAACTTGGTTCTTTCACAATAAAAATTACGTACAGCACCAGGAAACATAGCAGTAAAAACTTCTTGCAGATCATCCCCGGTACTACTTTCCATTAGGCCTTTCATTTTAAGAGTTTCTTGGAGAGAAGAAAGAAAAGTTTTATTTGAGAGGCAGGGTTAGAAATAACGTGTGGGATATCGCAAAAAAAAAAATCGCAGATATCAACAATTGGCCTTAGAAAAAAAAAGAAGCTTTCCATCGGTCGCGAAAAAAAAAAAACCATGTAAATTTCGCCTAAAGATTATGGAAAGGAAATCGAAAATTTTGTCAAACTGTCGCGAAAAGAAGAAAAAAATTACACCCGCGAATTTGGTCAAATAGTCGCGCAAAAAATCGAGCAAGAAATCAAGAACTTCCTCAGTCAGTCGACAAAAGAAAAGATCGTTTAAAAGAATCGCGAATTTCGTCAAAAATCACTGAAACAAATACACAATATTATTTTCGTCAGCTGGTCGTAGAAAAATTCACGAAATTTGGCAAAGGGTCGTGTAAAGAAAATCGTGAATTCCACGAAACGATTGGCGGAAAAAAAATGCGAATTTTGGTAATTCGTCGGGGGAAAAAATCGCGAATCTCCTTAAAGGCCCGTGGAAAAATATCTTGAATTTTATCATAGGTTGTGGAAACAAATGGCGATTTTAGTCATTGGGTCACGGACAAATCATCACCGTCAAAAGAATATACAAAATATTAGGAATTTCGTCAAACGATGAAGAGAAAAAAAATGCAAATTTCGTCAGATGGTCGTGGACAAAAAGACGGCAAGTGTGATTCTGAGTTAAAAGAAAAAAAAAATTGAAATTCACAGCAAATTTTCTAAAAAATTACTGCCGAGGGAGGAAAAGGGGTGGAAATAGCCTCCCGGCGCCAATTATGCGTTTTATTCTGCAATCCTTTGAAGAAATTAGCATTTTCCCGCGATCCTTTGATGAAATTTGCGATCCCTTTGTGAAATTTGTGGGGTTTTTTTTCGCCATCCTTAGACGAAGTTTGCGTTTTTTGCTATCCCTCGAAGAAATTCGCGTTTTTTCGCGATTCTTTGGCAAAATTCGTTTTTTCTGCGATCCTTTGAAGAAATTGGCGATTTTTTTCTGTGATCGATTTTCAAATTGATTTTTTCGGCTATCATTTACCGAAATTCACGATATTTTATATGCCCGAATTTTTAAAATTTTCCGGATGCCTTAAATTTTTGGAAAATTCAGAACAGAATCACCCCTGAAAAGGCACGAATTTGTTCAAATAATTGCGTAAATAATCGAGAATTTAAACAAATGATTGCACAAAAAATCAGAAATTTTGTAAGTTGTTTTGAAAAGAAAATCACGAATTTCGACTAACTATCGTGGAAAATGAATCGCGAATTTCTTCAAATGATATCTGAAACAAACAGCGAATACCATCAATCGATCACGGAAAAAATATATATCGCGAATTTCTACAAGTGGTGGCGGAAATAAAATTTCGCCAATCTCTCGCAGAAAAATTCGCGAATTTTGGCAAAGGATCACGGAAAAAATATATATCGCGAATCTCAACAAATGGTGGCGGAAATAAAATTTCGCCAATCTGTCGCAGAAAAATTCGCGAATTTTGGCAAAGGATCGCGGAAAAAAAATCGTGAGTTCCGTGGAACGATTGCCGGAAACAAAAACGCGAAATTTGGCAAAGGATCACGAAAAAAAATTGTGAGTACCGCGAAACGATCGCCCCCCAAAAATAGGGAAATTTGTAATAGGTCATAGGAAAAATTGCGAAATCTCCTTCAACAATCGTAGCAAAAGATGGCGAAAACAAATAACTATTTTCGTCAATTGATTAAAGAAAAAAAAGCGCGAATTTTGCAATTCGTCGCGGAAAAATCATCGCAAATTTCGTCAAAAGAGTGGACAAAAAATTGCGAACTTCGTTTAACGACCACAAGAAAAAAATCGCAAATTTCGTCAAATGGTAGCGGACAATAAAACGCAAATTTGGTTAAAAAAAATGTGGGAATTTAACCAAATGATCGCGCAAAAAATCACAAATTTTATAAATCGGTCGTGAAAAGAAAATCACGAATTTTTAGAAATGATCTGGAAAAGAATCCGTCAAAAGATCTCTGAAACAAATAGTAACTACCATCAATCGGTCGCAGAAAATACACATCGCGAATTTGGACAAGTGGTGGAGGTAAAAAAATCAATTTCGTGAATCTGTAGTCGAAAAATCTGCAAAATTTGGCAAAGGATCGCGGAAAAAATCTCAAAATCTCCTTAAATGATAGTATAAAAAGATCTCGGAAATAAATAGGTATTTTTGTCAATGGTTTTTTCGGGGGGGGGGGGGGGGGGTGGGATTTTTGAAATTCATCGCGGAAAAAATCGCGAATCTCCTCAAACAACCGTTGAAAAAGTACGTTTGGGAAGATGACTTTACAGGCGCTTTGAAGAAAAAGACCGAATGTTTTCAGTAAAAATAGTCGCTGAAATCCGAAAAAAGTCGCCTACTGCTTTTTTGAAATAGTCGCTTTTTAACAGTTATGGGCCTAAAATAGTCGCCATAGCCGTCGGATGCTGAAAATAGTCGCTTTTAGTAGCATTTTAGTAGCAAGTGACACACCCGCAATTGCATGTTAAGAAAAATCGGAATTTTTGAGAAATTGAGTCGGGCCGGACCAGGCCTGATTTAATTGGTTTTTTATGGGCCGGCTTGCTTTCACTGATTTTTTTTACGAACCGGGCCTGGCCGTAAACTGTGAAAATATAAACGGGCCGGGCTTGGGTGGAACTTTTAATTTTCACGCCGGCCTGGAAACTGCGGCCCGTGCAGACCTCTAGTGTTCCCCCCAGGGCCGTTCAAAGAGGGGCTAAAGGAGAGGTCGCCCCGGACGCAAAATTTATGCTGCGAACCACGGTTTTATTTGTATATTTATTCAGCTTTTGGCCGTCGATCATTTTCCGGGGAATTTATTTTCTTTCTTGATAATTTTTTTTCCTGTCGCAAAAAATCATGAACTCTCTAACAAATAAGTGCAATTTTCTCTTATGTTATTTAGTTGTTCTGAATTTCTAAATTAAAATTAAACATTTTAAAGTTCCAAAATAAACGCGAAATATTTATTCATATTAAAAATATTATAGAATGTATTTATGTTTCTGCACTTTATCAATTTTATTACACCCATTACAAAGAAAAAGATTTTTTTTTTTTTTTGGGGGGGGGGGGGGACGCAAAATTGAAAATTCGCTAAGGGCGCACTTCTCACGGCCTTGGTGCCCCCCCAAAATTTCTGATCACGCTACGCCTATGATAGACCGGCAGTTCCCATTCAAAAGCATGCGAAATCATGGCAGCCATCTGAAGTTAATTGAAACACCTGAACCGCGAGGTTTGTACGTCAACTGTGGTTATATACCATTAAGTGCTATGGCTAGAATTAGCTTAAATTTTTTTTTAAATCAATCTATATAAAGTTTATGGCATATTTTTTTACATGAAGCTATTTTTTATATCTAAATATGCGTTATAAATATTGAATTTTCAGAAATAA
The DNA here is from genome assembly GCA_963932465.1 of Maratus speciosus. Classification (NCBI taxonomy): domain Eukaryota; kingdom Metazoa; phylum Arthropoda; class Arachnida; order Araneae; family Salticidae; genus Maratus; species Maratus speciosus. The sequence continues at coordinate 397,030,441 of OZ010796.1, read as the reverse complement.
AGTTAAATAAGGCGATTTATTAATAATTTTATGGATGGTATGTTTGAAAAAGAGTATCTAATTTTAACATGCCTTATAAACCTAAATAAAGGCGAAATTTATATGGAAACAGATTGCTAAAGATTATAATTCAACCTTTTTTTTAAGTTTGACCTTCAAAAGTAACTGGTAGAGAAGTTTAGATTAAAGGTAGCAACTGTAACATAATATAGTAATTTACAAAATTTTAAATTACTTGTAAAGAAATCTACTTTTTTTAAACTGATTTTTATGCAAAAAGGTAATTAAAAAGTGCATATTAACGAAAGTAACACTATATTTTTTTTATCCTTGGAGGATGTTTATTGAAATACTTGCTACGATACGAAATACTTGCTTTACGAAAAAAAAAAAAAAAAAAAAATGATGACTAATAAGGTATTTTTTTTAAACAAAGGCCTAAATGAAATAGGGTAGACTTATACTTAATGATCCGCAATGAAAAAATACGCTGATAAAAGCATTTTCTTAGGTAAATTAAAATATAAAACATATATACTGCCGTACAACAGCTGTGATAAAAAATCCTCAGTTAAACTGACAGTTTGCCGGTCTATGTATCTTAAAAGTCTTTGGTATCGTCGCACATTTAAGGGATACAAATTTTTAGCACTGTTTGGATAGCATATTTCCACACTAGGTATTCTAGGCGAAGTAGTATCAGTGTAACATTCCATTGAAAACGTAAAGATACAACATTAAAAGAGAAAGATCACAATAAGATAGACGCTCAATAGCGAAAATATTACAAGGATGGGAAGTTTCTTCCCCATTGTCACTAAAGGCGCTGCGATCGCAATCGCATTACCATTACGCTCTATGGGAGTAGAGTATCTGATCTTGTATGTTAATCTATGGTATAGACTAGCAATATCTTGCAGTGGTAGAAAATATCCTGTGGATGTCGCTGCGATCTGTATATTTCAGAAGCATCGTTGCACATTTAAGGGGTACAATATTTTAGCACTTTTTTAAGTATTACAGGGATAGCCTTTTTCTACACTATATATTCTAGGCGCTATAGCTGGAGTCACGTTATGCTCGAATGCACCAATGAAGGTTAAGGCTCCTATAATACGGGCTGACTCACGCCGCCATTTAATTGCCTCTCGGAGAAGAACGATTGGCCACGCCGTGTGGGCAACAATCGCGGGAAAATAAATGCTTGACGATTCAGCCTGTATTATAGGTGCCTTAATGAAGGTGTGCGAAAAGAGAATCGTGTCACTCTAACGGTCTGTAAAAAAGACACGTGTAATGCACCGCGGTAGCCTATTTTTTCGTTAGCCTCGGTTAAATTACTGTGGATAGCAATTAATAAACACATGTCCGTTCTTTATGACTCCTACTGTACACATGAGTTCGGGTCATTTGATTGATCTACGTTTAACAGGCCTATGATATGATTGGCCTACGTCGCCAAGACGATTCCTGCAATGATCGTTATGACAAAAATGTAGTAGTAGATTGTGTTGACAGACGTGTTTGTTTTTAAACATGTCCTTTCCTTATGGAGCGATTATCCAATGTTTTCGTAAAGCACAGCTGTTTTTTTTATAGCCTCAATGCCAAGGCTAACGAAAAAGACAGGCTACCGCGGTGGGTCCGATTCTTCTTTATTTTTTACAAACTGCTGGAGTCACGTGATGCTCGAATGCACCAATGAAGGTGTACGAAAAGAGCATCACGTGACTCCAGTGGTCTATAAAAAAAGAAGAATCGGACCCACTTCGGTAGCCTGTCTTTCTCGTTAGCCTCACCTCAATGCAAGGTGACGTCACGAACAGGATTTTGCCGCTGCTGTAGGACAGCTATCGCTATCTTTATCAATGTTTTTGGTTTGGTTTTTATTGAACACATACATCAGACTTGTGTTCTTGATCCCAAGGCCGCTTATAAGTCATCGTCGATATAGGCGCGTCACTCACCAGAGAGACATGCGACAATAATTGTAAGTCATGAGGCAAATTCTGCTGTTCAAACCGGTTTTTTCTTTGTTAACAGGGTGAAATTGTGGCATGCCTCACACTTTTTTGTTGCATGTCTCCCTGGTGTGTGGCGCGCCATACAAGACGAGATAGCACAATAACATTTACAACACAGAGAAATTTTACATCCGGGAGCTCCACAAAAGTGTTCAACAGAGCCAGCGGGAATCGAACCCGCAAGCTTCCTACGCTCTCCAGCGATTAGCAGCGTGGTGTCTTATCCACTCGGCCACGGAGGCTTCCCCTTTATCAATGCTTTTTCTATTAGTGTGTCCTACAGCTTTTTACATTGTTCCCCGGTAAAACTCAGGGAGGGGGGGGGGGGGGTACTTATCCTTAACGATTTCATTGTTGTATTAAATCAATCCTTAGATTGTTGTATTAAATCAATCCTTAGATTGTATATTAAATCAATACTTTGATTGTTGTACCAACCCTTAAGAACGACCCACCCTCTCCCCACATTCTAATCACATGACATGCTAGCTAGCTACAGCAGCAGAGAATGTCGTTTTCTGTTTATGATATGGAAAATGCCGTTTACACTTTTTTCTTTTGTTAACACTACAAAAACCGCCAGATTAAAAATCTTGGTCATCGAGTACAAAATATTGGTTGCAAGTAGCGACCGCATTTGCCAAGCCCTGATTATTACGATTCATGATTTAAAAAAAAATATATATAAACTAAAGAGCTTTAAAATTACAATTGCATTCCAACAAATGTGCTATTAGAAATACGGTCTTAATTTATATTAAGATAAAAATTTCAATACAAATTTGTTTGTGGCCTTCAATAATTTATGTACTACTAAGTTTTAGACACTTGTCAAATTTAATTTGAACTTAGTTTATCACATTATATATCACTGATATCTTTATTATTAAAAATATATGTATATTGGCATTTGTGTGTAGAAAGAGTTGCCAAAGCGTAAAAATTCAAACTCCAAGAATTCTTTTAACACATTTTAGGTAGCTTTCTTTACAAAAAGCTACCTATTGCAGCCGTTCGGAGGAAAGCGATTTCAAAAAATTTTGGTATATTTTCATCGATCATGACCCCCAGACCCTGAAACCACCCTCCGTTCAAAATTGATATATATGTATATATATATATATATATATATATATATATATATATATATATATATATATATATATATATATATATATATATATCTGACCTATGTCACATTGTAACTCTCGTATTTATGAACCGATTTGGATGTAATTCGGTGTGTACATAGTACATACCAATGTCTCGACCGAGTTCGTTGGCCAGCTTCATCCGCCATTTTGTTTCAAAATGGCGGCCATTTAAAATTTTTAAAAAAAATTAAAATTTGAAATGTGGTACCAAAAAATTGAAAATGGAAAAATATTTTTTTCTTATGTATTTGACCTTTATACAAAGACTCCGTAGCAGTTTTTGTTTCGTCTATATCTTAAAAAATGGCTGAATTATAGCATTTTGAATTTCTAGCGAAGCTGACATTTTGAAACGTCCTGAATTTTGTCACGCGATAACAGGCGTATTTATGAACCGATTTGAATGTAACTTGGTCTGTACATAGTACATACCAATGTCTCGACCGAGTTCGTTGGCCAGCTTCGTTCGCCATCTTGTTTCAAAAGGGTTGTCATTTAAAAAAAAAAATGTAATTTAAAATTTAAAATGAGGTATTAAAAAATTGGAAAATGAAAAAGATTTTTTTTATGTGTTTGGCCTTGATACAAAGATTCTGGAGCAGTTTTTGTTTCTGAAAATTTGTTCTTTTGTTTATATCTTAAAAAGTGGTTGAATTATAGCACTTTGAATTTCTATCATGGCTAACACTTTGAAACGATCTTGTATTTGTCACGCGATACCACACTTATTCGCCTATTTCGATGGAAGAAGGCATGTGGATAGTATACATCAATATCTCGACCAAGTTCGCTGGCCAGCTTCATCAGCCATCTTGTTTCAAAATGGCGGCCATTAAATAATAAAAAAAAATTATATTTAAAGTGAGGTGCAAAAAAATTAGAAATTGAAAAAGGTTTCTTTCTTAAGTATTTGACCTTGATATAAGGATTCAGGAGCAATTTTTTGTTTGTCTTTATCTTAAAAAATGGCTCAGATATAGCAGTTTCAATTTCTAAAGTGGGTGACATTTTGAAAAATCTGATTTTTTGCCTGCGACAGCACTCGTATATATCAACCGATTCCGATATGAGTGAGCATGTGCACAGCAATTACTAAGGTCTCGACCAAGTTCACTGGTTAGCCTCATCTACCATGTTGTCTTAAAATGGCAGGCACTTTAAGAAATCGCCGAATTTGGCAGCCAAATATAAGTGACTTTAAATAAAAGCAGCTTGGATAAAGCTGACTAATTTCGCGAAATTCTCATTCATAATGATTTAGTATTGATAAAAATTAGTATTGAATCTCCCACAATCGGTTTCCACTTAATTGAGCTTCGTGTGTTTGAATAATATAAGTTGGCTTTTTAAAAATAAAGCCATAATAATATATATGAAAGCTCCTCCCGGCACTGGCCGGAAGGACTTTTTACAATTTAAATAGTAGATGTATATAAAAAATATTTACTAGTTTTTTTTTTTTTAACCTAACATCAAGATGAAACTGCATGTAGTACAATATTTTAATATCAAACTGTCAAACAAAATTTTTAATTAACTAGCATTCATTTTATTTTTTTAATTTTAATGCAACGATATAATACCCCTATTCAAAAGGATTAAACAAGGTAAATTCTAATATTTGTTTTTAAGTAGTTATTTTGAACAACAATATACTATTAACCATTTTCACGATTATTATCCAACATTCATAAAAACCTACTGATGAACTTCCTTAAGGTGTCTCAGGACTCTTAAAGCTTCAAATTTTAGAAATTTTAATTTTTTTAGATGTTAAACTATCTTTTCTGAACATTTTGATATGATTATATCCTTGAAATTCCGATTAGAACAGAAGTTATGGTTTTTAGGTAGATTTTGTATGAAATACTACCTATTACATTCTTCCTATGTTGGAATTTCTGAAACATTTTTGCAGATCTACACCGATCATGACCCCTAGAACCCAAAACCACCCTCAGTAAAAAACTTTATCTATCTATCTCTCTCTATATATATCTATATTTATCTATATATATCACTTTCTTCTGGACACGATAACTTTCACAATTCTGCACAAATCTCTTCCAAACTGATACATAAAATCAAGGGGCATAAAATATCGGTCAAGTTTGTTAATGGGCAAAATCGGAACAAGGGGATGGAAATAGGAAGGGGTTTTCTAAAAACTAAAAAAAAACCCCATAATTTCTTAATTTTTGTACATATCAAATCAGTTTAAAGTTTTTATTACTTCTAAAAATAGGGCAAAAATTTATGTGTCATAGATTTTTGATAAAATTAAAAATGGGCTCAAGGAGCGCACAAAAAATGGGGTTTTTGGGAGAAAAAAAATCACAACTTCGTCAATTCTCCAGGTATCAAATCCAATTAATTTTATTATGAATCTCCTTAATATTATCTACAACTTTTATATTCACAAGTTTTTGATAGTACCAATTCGTTTCGCAAAAAAAAATTAAAAACGAAAACAAAAAAAAAGGGGGGGGGGGGGTGTTAAAGAAAAAAAATCATAAATCCGTCAATTCACAAGATATAAAATCCCCATGATTTTATCATATATCTTCTTAATGTTGTCTGCAGCATTTATACAGACAAGTTTTTTATAGGACCAATTCTTACAGCAAAAACAAATTAATAATACATAGCTGTTGAAGAAAAAAATCATCTTATTAAGGGTGTATTCAAATCCAAACTGCTTTTTTTCTTACTCATTTTTAATTTCATTTTTGCTCTCAGACGCATCCAATTGGTAGATTCTCTTATTCAGAAACTATATAATGTACCGTAATGATCGATTTTTTGATAGAGGCAGAATATATTTCAAAAAATGATGTCAAAGTGGGCATTTTGAACAGAATTTCCCGACACGATTGTGTTAGAAACGGAAAATACTGTCATACTGAGAAAATGATTGTTTATAAATCACGTTTTAATAAATTGAACGAAAAATAAAAACACAGGTCGCTTATAAATCTCTTCAAAAATCACGTCAGCAAGTTTCATATTTTTTCTTTTAAAAATGAATCTGAAAATGTGCCAGAAAATTTCGGGTTGTAAAGCATGGAAAAGTATTTTTTTTTTAATACCGCCTTAACATGATTCTGATAAAACCATCTATTATATAAAAATGAAATAAAAACTCGTCAAAAGCGACCAGATAAAATTGTTAAAGTGGGTTTATCTATAATCATGATTTAGTTTTTTTTTTTGGTGAAATTAGTATACTTAACTTCGAAATCTACCTTCGCCTGTAGGCCGGGTCGGCAGGGGTTTTTAGAATTATACCCGCAGAATAGCTGAAGCGGCAGTTCCGAAGATTTGAACTCATTTTTCTCCAAATGACGTTTTCGGGCATAACGCGCAGGATATCTCAAAAACTTATGAATATTTTTTCATGAAGTTAAAAAAAAATATTTTTCAGTCTGTATAAACTGAACCTAAAATTTCCTTATTATTGTTCAAAAAAATATTTTTTTAGGTGATTATACTGTTCAAATTTTCAAAATTTTGTATTAGGTAAGTACAACTTTGTATTAAAAATATAAAAATGCTTTAAATACAAATTTATTTAGGTTTAGGGTAATTATTGTTATCTAAAGTATAATTAGGCACAAAAAAGTAATTTCAGTGACAAAATTTATTTTGAAATCCTGCGCGTAAGCTGTCATACCAATTTTCTGCTCGACAAATATCTGACAGTTTGGAGCCCCCTATAAATACTAATTCTGCAACTTGAATCTTTTTTAAATACATGAAAGAAAAGAACATACTTATATCTTTCATCCCAATTAAATTTGTGTTTTTAAATCATATGCATTTTAAAATATTAAATATTGAAAATGATCTTTTTTTTTTTTTTCATTTTTTCCAATTTTAAGAGTCCTGTACTGAGACCCCTTAAAAGATCTAAAATTTACTAGAATGTAGCAAAAGTTATGAAATTTTTAACAACAACAAAAAAAAATACTAAATCTCTTCACCTAGTTTTAAAATACGATGCATAAAATATTCTTTAAATCGGACCATAAAAAGTAATTTAATCCGGGAAAATAAAACTTCCTCGATGTAAAATCGCCTGCAAACTCGAATACTACTTCTTAAATTCATTCCCAGTTCTTAACGCTGTATTTCCACTATCGAAGAATTTGTTGTTTCCATGGCAACAACGCCCTCCACTGAAATCATATCGAATGAGTTCAGAATCGGGCCCTAAGAGCAAGATTCTACTGGCGAATGAGACCAACTCCATAGCCTTAATCTCCTTCCTTCGCATCAATGTTGATTGACGTCAGTTTCGGCCTCGACTGAGCGTCAATCGCTGTCAGCACCATCTATTGTTTGAAATTCGAACTAAAATCAAGAATCACAGTAAAAAACTCCTGACATCTTACATAACCCTCCTGTAAGAATTTTTTAAATATCTGTCACCGTTTACAAGTTATTGAATTGTAAAATCCATCAGTCATTTTTGGGACACCCGGTATATATATATATATATTTATTATATATTTATTTTTTAATAGCATTAGAATCTTTAAAAAAATCCTAGTTGGGTTGATTTTACTTGTGAGTAGTTCATACTGCTTTAGCTTTACTTTATAATCTGTATTTATTTTATAAAAGCATAAGTTATGATACTCATGTTCATATATGCTGTTTAAACTCACCAATAAAATATTTCTTTCAGGTAATGTCATTGCTGTGAGAAATGGAAATAACACTGAAGAAAATTTGTCCAATGTTACCTGTAAGTATTTTTGTTAAAAATGGTTATAAAGTTTACTGCACATAATTGTGTGATATTAGCAATATAAAACTTAATGATTTGACATTTTAGCCAGAGTAGTTCATGAAGAAGTGCAGACGGCTAATGAGATGCACACTAGTATTCCAGAAACCTCTGCATACAGTCAAGCTGATTCCTTTTCGCAATTTTTAAGTTCATCAATTGCAACTACAGAACAACCAAGTAAGTAAACATGGGTTAATCTTAACGCAGTTTAATCTTAATAAGAGGAAAATGCATAAATAAATATACCGGGTGTCCTAAAAAGGACTGACTGATTTTAAAATTCAATAACTTACAAACGGTGACAGATATTTAAAAAATTCTTGCAGGAGGGTTATGCATGAGGTCAAAAGTTTTTTACAGTGATTTTCGATTTTAGTTCGAATTACAAACAATAGATGGCGCTGCGATCAATAGACGCTAAATTCAGGCTCGATTTTTGGTCCTTCGGGACCCACTTAATACATTTCCATCTCCGTTTTCCGCATGGATGAAGAGATCGACCAAAAAATCGAGCCTATTTTTTGCGCCTATTGCTTACAGCGCCATCTATTGTTTGCAATTCGAACTAAAATCGAAAATCACCGTAAAAAAACTTTTGACCTTATGCATAACGCTCCTGCAAGAATTTTTTAAATATGTCACCGTTTGCAAGTTATTGAATTTTAAAATCAGTCAGTCCTTTTTAGGACACCCGGTAATCGGTATATATCTATATATAAATTAATAAATGAATTGTACATGAATTTCATTTTAATTATATACAATGTATATGTATATATATATATATATATATATGTATAATGATAGACAGTATAGTAAATAGACATAATGTAAAATCCTGATTGTAAGTCTCTGTCCCTCCCTCCCACCGGTGACCCGGAGCCGAGCAATTTTTGATGTTCCAGCTTCGCTCTTAGATAAAATACTGTAGCTCCAACTCAGCTCCGGCTTCGCGCTTTTGAGTTGCAGATTTTAATTTACACATTTAATTTATTGCTCACAAATTCTTTCTTCCTTTACCTTCATTAAAGATCTGACAAAATTCATTTTTCTCCTCATCAAACTTGAAATGTTTGTTCAGAAAATATGACATATTTCTTATGCTTTTGCTTTTAAAATAGGTTTGTAGGAATTTTAAACACAAAAATCTTAAATTTCTTCTACACATTTCAAACAACCAAAATTGTATAACTACACATGTAAACAACAGGCGGCCATATTTTTCAAATAGTGTTGTCATTTAACTCAAGTAGAAAGTAAAAGTAAAGTAGTGTTACCATGTTACTCTGGTATTATTTCTTAACCAGGGTTGAAATTTTTCTGCATTTCTTTGAATTTCTGATTTTAAAAAATCTCAATCCCCCCCTCTTGCCTCCCCTTCTTCCAAAATTTCACTTCCCCCTTTTGCTTCCTCCTCTCCAATACCAAAATTTAAAATCGTTAAAACTTAATTTTTTAAACCTTTTCTACTTTATTTGTTACTTTATAGTGAATAAGTAATCAGTCCTAAATTTCATTAACAATTCATTCCACCACATTCCTTTCATTAAAATTTCACCCTCTCAAAATTTTGCTTCACTGTTTTTCTCTCCTTCCCCTACCCCACTATACTGAGAGTTTAAAAACTCTTTAAAACTGTTTAATAATTTGAAACAAATCTGCTTTGTCATTTTATTGTCACCATAAATAATTGATGAAGATGTCTCTTCCCACCCAAAATTAGCATTTTTCCTTTGCTTCTCTCCCCCTCCCCATACACACTTAAAGAGCATATAGAATTGAAAATCTTTAAAACTCCTTAGTTTTTTTTTTTAAGTAACATAAATAAATAATAAATCATCTAATAAACTCCCTTTCCCCCCAAAAATAATTTTAAAAATGTGCTTCTCCTTTGTCCTCTTAGCTCATAAAATATAAATAAAAACCTTAGAAAACAGTTTTATTCCACCCCTCACTGAAATTGACGTTTCCCCTCCTCCTTCCTCCCCTTACCAAGAATACAAAATGTAGTCTTAAACTGTGTAATTTTCATTTTTTTCACTAATTGTAAATCTTTAGTGGTAAATTATCAGTCGTCTGTTAAATCCCCCCCCCCCCCTCCAACTCACAAAATTAAAAATCTTAATATGTATATTGCTATAAAATACCTTTTGTATATTTTCAGTTCTACAAAAGATTCTGAAATATTTAGTAGAAATAAAAAATGAAAATAAATTGATGAGAAGTGAAATAAAAAAGCTACGAGAGAAGGTAGACATAAAGCTACAAGTGGATGAGAATCCCCAAGTTGCTGCTGCGATCAGTGCAATAGTCACAGAAGATTTTCCAAACCTGCCATTGAAGAACGTCAGTGAGCTGCAAACTTTGGAAAGTGAAGTGACAAGACATGCATCAATAGCCACTTCCTTGGTATAATGACACTTAATTTTCTATTTATAAGTGTTTTTTCTTTTGAAGGAGTTAATAAATTAACACGAAAACTGTATTTATTTTAAAACTTTTGTTTTGATTTGCAGCATTGTTAGAACCTCTCATGTCGGTTGTGAAATGTTATTTTTCTCTTCATCAGAGTCCATTAATTTCTTTTGATCTGTCAATGAGAGAAGTGACAGCTAATTGCTTTGATAATGTATGAAAGAATTATCTTTAGATTCTGCCTAGTTAATTATGGAAAATTTGTATGCATTATCGGATTAGTAGTATCATGGTCCAATCATAGATTAAAGTACAAGATGAGACATTTGCAGCAAAATCTGTAATGGCAACAGTATTAGCGTCACTACCGACAATGGGGAAGCATTAACAAGTCTCCGAAATTTAAGGCTCGTTTACACGGAGCTAGTTTACTAGCAACAAGCCGGCGAGAAAAGTAGCGAGCGAGTCAGCTAGCGAGATAGTGGTCGTTTACACACGGACTTGTTTACTCGCTCAGTAGCCAACTTGCTATTGCATCATTTGCTGCGTTCTAAAGCTTTCTATTATGTTTTTTTTCTGTAAACAGTGTTTGTTTTTATATTAAGTGCTAGCTGAGTTTTTTTTTTCTCTTTCTTTGTGTGTGTTTGTGGAAAAATGAAGTGGAACCCAAATGATATTGCCGAGTTTTAAAATGTATACCAAGAATAACCTGTGTTATGGAAGATAAAACAAACAGATTACTGCAATACGAAATTAAAAGATGAAATTTGAATTTTATATTCTAATGGTCATTTATAAAATTTCATTAATTTTTAAGGTTTTAAGACCCGTGTCCATTATTGTAACGTTTAATTAGTCTATTTTCAGTAATGGACACCCCATATAATCATTGCTAAAATGCAATTTCAGTGATGTTTAATAGGGCATAAAATCTTTTAACTGAAAATCTAATTAATCACATTTAATTTTTAAATTGCACTTATTGGAATGTAACAACACCAAAATTTTAAAAATAGTGACGCTTTTAATTAATTTCATGTGGTTAATAAAATTTTCAATATTTTAATGACAATTTTTTTTTATAACTCTGCCCTGTTTAGTTTATCTGCCAATCAATGAAACGAATCAGGAAACAGATAATATTGTTTAAGGGCATATGGAAAAGAGAGGCTCATAGGGCTCAACCCCTCCCCATTTAAATAAAAACAAACTATTGTTTTAACACAATCAAACTGATTGGTAAAGTTATCATACGAATTGAATATTTCTAACTGAGCTAAAAAAGGCCCAGCACGGGAATCGAACACAGATCCTTGGTTTGCAGGGCCAATGCTCTACCGTTTAAGCTAACTGGGCCGACAACCGGTGAACGTATCTGAGCGAAATATGCTCACCGGTTGTCCGCCCAGTTAGCTTAAACGGTAGAGCATTGGTCCTGTAAACCAATGATCTGCATTCGCTCCGGCTTGGGCATTTTTTCTCCCAGTTGGAAATATTAAATTCGTAAAAAATTAAAACAACTAAGTTACTGAAGTTGTTAAAAATATATTTTCTGTCTTAAACATTTACTTACTCATCTCTTACAAAAAATGATTGTAATATTAATGAAATCTATGGTAGTAATTAAACTAATAAATTTGCAGATCAGTGGCCTCAAACGCCATCATAGTTCTGCAGTTTTATTTTCAAATTATTTTATTTAGTATTTAAAACATTCAACCCTCAGTATCATTGCTATCATATTTGTAACACTAATTATTACAAGTAATTTCAGGTTGTTTAACTGTGAAAAATGGTGGAAAATATACGAATCTATGCACTAATACTCCAAAACATTTTTCAGAAATTTTTTTTGAATTATTGCCCTCTAAACCCTGTACAGTCTCAATAATTTGATAACTTCAATTCCCCGACATTTGTATTTTAAACTATCTAAAATAATTAAAATATTCATCTTGTAATAATTACGGTAGTTATTTCAAACAGTGAATAATTCTCAAACATATTTTCAGGGCCGAAACTAAGGGGGGCAGAGGGGGCATGTGACCCGGGCGCCATAACGAAGGGGATTTTCCCCCCCATTCTGAACAGAAAATCAGAGTTCTAACTTTTTACGACTGCTCTTTCATCTTCACCTTACACTTCATTTATAAATGGCTGTTTCATAATAATGGAAGCCATCAGTCCACCAGAAGAAAACAACTCGGTTAAGTAGGACTCGGATAATCGGGACCGTACTGTATATTTCATTTTAAAAATAATCTTGACTATTTTTGTTGGTGCTCAGAGAGGAGTCATGACCCCCGTCACCTCCCCCTTGGATCCGCGCCCCACCAGTGGCCGAGAGGTTCTGCTCTCGAAGCTGGTATACGGGAAGTGCTGGGTTCGAACCCAATCGCGCCCGTCGGCCTAATCGTTCGGAGTTTTCGTGGTTTTCTTCGAACCTTGGATTTCCAAGCGTTAATACGGGTTAGGTTCTCTTAGAAAGACTCCCACGGAGGGCATCCCCCCCCCCTTAGGGCCTATATCCCTCGTGTTGATAATTGGCCGTCGTAAACACAACCAACCTTGGATCCGCCATTGTAGATTACGTCGTTCAGTATTATATATTTTATGATTACATATTTAAAATTTTTAAATAAATCGGCTGTTAGAAAATTAATAAAATTCTCTTTGTAAATATACTTTGCGGAAGAAAGGGGGGGGGGGCGCCAAAATCCATGTTTGCCCCGGGTGCAAAAAGGGCTAGTTTCGGCCCTGCATATTTTAACCCTTAAACATATCTTAATTGTTAAGTTTGTTCGAAAAAATTTATTTTGTTTCATTCACGTCGGCACGAACTACTTCAGTCGACATTGTTTACATACACTGAACCACGAACCACCAAATACTCGCAGCGATTTCACCAGCAACACCGTTTACACACAGCTAGTTTACTAGCCAGGTAGCTAACACGCCAGCGAGTAGCGAGCAAAGTAGCCGAGCTTTCAACTTTTTTCGCACTCGCTGAGCTGCCAGATAGTTCGCTAGCCAACGTGTTTACACGGAGCGAGTTTACTAGCAGCTAGTGAATTCGCCAGCTTGTAGCTAGTAAACTCGCTCCGTGTAAACGACGCTTTACCGATGTTGATGAAATATGTTTACTCTCTATGTTTTGAATAACTATTATTTCCTTAACGAACCAGAGGCAGACGATATTTTATTTATGTTTGATTCATTTAGCTGGGTTGCTGTTTTTTTTTTTTTTTTGGTACTTGTTCGTTTACTTTTAACTTACAAAATGATAATTATAATATGAAAGAAAACCCCCAGGAAATAGTGTTGAAAACGTAAATATGTAAGTTAATCAGATAAAATTGTAAGAAATTAAGTTCGGGTATTATGTTAATTTGTTCACATCGAATACAAGTTTATCAGTATCTCTATGTTTTGCTTTATTTTAACGTTTAGATTTATATAATTCTAAAAATTTGTAAAAAGGAATTTTTCACTATCTATAATTTTATTATTATTTCCTATATGTTAATATCATAAATATTATTGAACTGGTTGTATGTTATTTAGATTAAAAACAATCATTTTATTTTATCTGTGAGAAAGTGAAAATGCGTAATTTTTTTAAAATTATTGTAATGATTGTTTAATACATTAAACTTCATAAATTAATAAAACATCGTCTGTAAAAAATTTTCTACCAAATGGAAATATTTATTAAAGTTTCTGGGACTTGTAGAGTGCAATATTTCGTATATTTTTACATTACACCATCGCTTTATGTAGCTTTAAATCCAATTATATCATATTTACTAGACATATAATATTCAAAATGAAATTTTTAGCTTGTTTTCCGTTGCACTTATATCGTTCACCCATCATCTACGAATATATATATATATATCAGTGCATCAACATAAAATAGATATATAGAATAGAATATCTATTCTATGTTCATGTATCGGTGTAAAATTCTGTTGAAAACGTAAACATGCAACATTAAAAAAGAAAGATCACAATAAGGTAGACGCTCAGAAGCAAAAATATTACAAGGATGGGAAGTTTCTTCCCCATTGTCACTAAAGGCCCTGCGATCACAATCGCATTACCATTATGCTCTATGGGTGTGTCCGATCTTGGATGTTAATCTATGGGTCCAATTAACTTCTGGATCTAGGAGAAGCACAATATCATTTTGGGGGCTCCTTTCATTTGGCAAAAGTTTTCTTTATTCTCCATGCATAAAAACTCACTAATGATACTAATATAATTCCCAGGAACAGCTTAACCGAGGTCATATATATTTCATTAAACAGCTTTTTCTATGTTCCCTGTATATACTTCAGATATATTTAGTGCATATAGCAGTATGCTCTATTTCCCAGCTGGTTTCTAACAGGCACATCAGGATGCTATATGATTAATTAACATCCTATTGATAACATTTATATTCCACTGTTAAATAAGTTTTGTGAAGTACTGCACGAATTTCCTCTTGCATTAAGCAGAATATCTTTAAAAAAATAAATAATTTACAAAGTAAAAAAATGAAAATGGGAATTAGAAGGTGCTCTTCACAGTGATTTTTTTTTTTTTGGGGGGGGGGGGGGGCTTTCAAATTTTAGAGTGGAAACGTGTTAATGTGCATTTTGGATAACCAGGTCCTGAGAAGTATGCATTAAGGGATAAGGGATGTCCTTAACAATTTCAATTAAGAAATGATGGAGAAAACAAAATTGTCCTTATTAACCAGAGATACATCTTAAGCAGAGACCCAACGAGAGTCCGATGTATACCGAATTATTCTGTAATATTTTGAATTAAATACATTTAAGGCTCTTCTTGAAAAAATTAGCAATACTGCTGAACAGTGCAAATCTTCTTTGGCGCATTAGTAAAGCAAAAGTTTCTGTTTTATATTTGGTAGAAAGGGAAGCCAGTTATTTTTCTTTTGAATTGAAAACATTACAACAACAGTAGTAATAATTATGACAGGTAATTAGGAGCTAGTTTATTTGTAATCTGGATTTTATTATCAAAATTGACCTAAAATTTTTATATTTCTTTCAGGCTCGTTTTTTGTGCCGAGGTGGTGGCTACAACAATGCCAACTCACTGACTCTTCTTGTCGTGAAGAGATTACTCTGCAGAGATGTTGCCCTTAAATATAGTTTAGAGGGCAGGCAGGACAAATTAAAATTTGGGGAATTAAATCTTTTCTATGTTGTTATTGGTGAGTAATACATATGTATATATATTTTTTGTTCTATAAATGTTAAGGGTATTTAGTCCATAGTATTTTATTAAGTCAATGACTAATAATCTATTGACCTTTATTGGTTTTGATAACTCTTAGAAAGGGTGTGTGGGTGGGTATATCTTTTGTATTTCAAATTATTATATTTCTGGCACAGAATTGTATTTATCTGTATTACATAAATTAATCGCTAAATTAGAAAAAACATTAAATTATTATTTTCATAAATTATTTGAATTATCAAAAGGTTAAATTGAGATGTAATTTACAAAAATTGCTTCAATTAGAATTTTTCTTTGTAATTCTTGGGTTTAAATTTTGTAATCGGAGAGGGTGGGATGTCTGGTGTAAAATTTTATTATTGTAAGTTTGAATCTTATAAAACATTAATTTTTAAACTATAACTTTTAGACAGTAAATCCAAATCTCACATTTTCAATTACATAATTTGTAAAATTAAATAAAAAGAAACTAGCAAAAAATTTATTGTGAGAATTTCTTTGGTCCAATTGAGATTTTGGCTCGTTGTACTTTTTTAGCGAGTGTGAAAATAAAATTTCCAGAGGCTGAAAGCCCCGGAATCTCCAGTCGGATTAGCAGAGTGCTTGCAGGCGCCATAGATTGGGATGGACACTAGGGTGGGCCGAAAAAAACTTTTTTTTTATTTTCGATGATGGGTAGTGCGGAAAAGTGGCCACTAGTGGCACCTAGTTCACACAAAAAATTTGAGATTTTTAGGACAATTACTATATTTGCCGCTTTTGGCTTGAAGTTTTGCTAAAATGATGATTTTTGAACTTTTTTAGCAAAAATTTAAAAAATATTAAATTAAACTTATTTTAATTGTATTTACTTGAAAAGGCATATTTAATGTTCCAAATGTATAAATAAGCTCTGATAATGTATTATTTAATTGCTATGTGTATTTTAAATTAGACGATTTGTATAGCCTTTTCGCGTTTAAGTGAGCAAAAGTTGCATGCATTGTTTGAATCTTTCAACGGTTTCTCTCTTTTGTCTTGTTTATGTCCCTTGGTCTTCCTTATTTTTTGCGATGCTTTAAGGGTCATATATTTGGGTGACGGACAGCAGAATCTCTCAGAAACAGATCTGGAAGAAGAGAAGGGGGTGAGGCGAGAACTTAAGCGAACGCAGTGACTCATCGCGATGTTGGGGGAGTGAAGGAGGAAATACAAGAGGGGAGAAAGTGCGATAAGGGATGCTTATTATTTTTCAGTGCTCGGTTTCCCTGTGACATTTGTTCAGTGTAAGGCTGCGTACTCACGCGTATTTTGCCTGCTTGTCCAGTATTCTTGGAAAAGCTTTTATTCTGAACCCATCTGCGGTTTATTGACAAAAGAATGAGGGGAATCAACAATGGGTCAGGAGATAAGGAGCTCGACTCTACTTGAAGGAAAGGTTCCTCTTTTGCTGGACATCAGTCCCTTTCCTGCTAAAGTCGTTAAAAATCAAAGACACCGCGTGGCAAGAACAAACGAAGCCGACACTGATTACAGTTAGAAGGATAGTGTGTACGCAGCTTAAAAGTAAAACCTTTTTCTCGTGCAATACATTGCTTTTTGGATCGTTTAACGTACCTTTACTGTGTTTTGTGCGTTTTATTACGACGAGTTTAGAAATGGATAGTGCGAAAGTTTATGATCATGTAAAGACATGTGATAACGTGAAAAGTAGCCATTTTGGGGCACCGTGCAAATTGAAAGACTTGCAATTACCAACTAAT
The DNA here is from genome assembly GCA_963932465.1 of Maratus speciosus. Taxonomy (NCBI): domain Eukaryota; kingdom Metazoa; phylum Arthropoda; class Arachnida; order Araneae; family Salticidae; genus Maratus; species Maratus speciosus. The sequence goes on along the minus strand of OZ010796.1, from coordinate 397,013,058 downwards.
GCTGACATCATGCGCCACTACTATTGGTTGCGAAGCGATATAGAAGAAAATCGAGATATTTATCTTCAACCAGTGGATGATATTATTAAAAAGGTAGGTGAAAAAGTTTCCGAAATCTGGATAAAATCTTCCATATCAGTGGTTTATCAACCAACAATTAAATTATTAGATTAAAAACTATTACAATGAGTGTAGATCATTGGAGAAATCTTGTAATCATGCGGGCGTTAAAGGCAAGGCCATCCGCGAAGATTTCGAACGAAATGCGGAAACCTCTCTCTTTGACATAGGCTTGTAAGGCATCATGGCTTGTAAGTGTAGAGGGTGAAAAATTGTAGCTGCGACATCAGATGTAAAGTTCCACATCGGGAGGTGAACTTCTTGAAGGATCAAAGAACTGTTCGAAAAATGTTTATCAGAAATATTGATTTAAAAACAAGCAAAACTCTTGCAAAGAAAATATCGCGGAAAATGAAATTGGATACAATTTCAACGAGGAATAGTGGTTCTGTGACAAAGCCTTCAACAAGTGGAGTTAGATCCAGATGGAAGACAGTTATATTGTTAGAAGATTCAAATAGTGGGAGCTTTCAAGCAAGCAGTTCGACTGAAACTGAATTTGAACCTGGCCCTTCAAAGCCAAACACTCCTAAACGCATATTCCTGTCTAAGTTCTCGCCTCAGCCCCTTCTCTCCTTCCAGATCTGTTTCTGAGGGATTCAGCTGACCATCACCCAAATATATGACCCTTAAAACATCGAAAAAAATAAGGAAGACCAAGGGACATAAACAAGACAAAAGAGAGAAACCGTTGAAAGATTCAAACAATACATGCAACTTTTGCTCACTTAAGCGCGAAAAGGCTATAAAAATCGTCTAATTTAAAATACACATAGCAATTATATAATACATTATCAGAGCTTATTTATACATTTGGAACATTAAATATGCCTTTTCAAGTAAATACGATTAAAATAAGTTTAATTTAACATTTTTAAAATTTTTGCTAAAAAAGTTCAAAAATCAGCCTTTTAGCAAAACTTCAAGCCAAAAGCGGCAAATATAGTAATTGTCCTAAAAATCTCAAATTTTTTGTGTGAACTTGGTGCCACTAGTGACCACTTTTCCGCACTACCCATCATCGAAAATAAAAAAAAAGTTTTTTTCGGCCCACCCTAATGGACACCGTATAAGAGGAAAAAGAAAGAGAGAGGAAGTAGTACAAGATGAAGATGACTTGTAAAGAATTTTTCTTTTGTGATGAATAAATTTATTTTTTTGAAATTAGTGAGTTTTATTTAAGTTTTTAAGTATGCCCATATATGTCAACACATGTACAGTACAAGACGACATGCGAAGATTTTTTTTCTTTTTTATCATGAAAAAATTTCATTTGTATGAAAATAGCGAGTTTTATTTAAGTCTTGAAGAATGTACATATAATTAGTATTTTATGTTTAAATAGGATACTATTTTTAAAATAAATTTACAAACCTTAAAAATCATAGCTGTTCATGACCAATAAGATTTGAGAAACAATTGATAAATTCAGTTCATAAAATTCTTACATTTGTATTTAAACGTATATAATTTATAATGATATTTACTAACTAAAAGTAGAATTGTATTTAAACATATATAAATTATAATGATATTTAGTAGCTAAGCTCATAAAATTTTAATGTATTAAATATGTACATTTTAGAGAATATTTCAGATTCACCAAATTATTCTAAAATCTTATTCTTGGAGACAGAAGACAACATAACTGTAAGTGATATTCATTCAGAAGATGCAAATAACAGGTTCACATATTCAACTACAAGACTTGTGCTGTATTATAGACAACATTCATTAATTCAAAGACAAAATGCATTTGTTAAATATTCAAACTAGAGTTAAAAAAATTTCTTTTAATAACTTTCAGTTTATTGGCATTTTCCAAAATATCGTATGAAATTTACTGTTGAGTATTATTAAAGCACTTGTAATATTCATTTAATAAATGTAAAACATACATTTATGAAGTTAAAAGTAGAAAATCTTTTTGAAATTGAACTGAAGTTTAAAATATTTTCTACTTTTTATCTTTCACGTTTCTGGTTTCATCATCTAAGTAGAAATGACATTGGAAATGCTGAATTTACATATTCTTCAAGTCATAATAGTCTATCTTTTGTAGAGGCGTAAAATCCCCAAAAATTTTGAAGTGGTGGAATAACATTTTTCTAATTTTTTTTAAATAGATATTATACATATATTAAAGTATAAAAGTTTTTCTTGCAGCCATCTTTCCACAGAAAATATGAAGTATGTTTTTTTATTGTTATTATTTATGTACTCTAAAAAAAGAATATAAAAACAAAACAAAATTATTATTAAAATATTAAGTCTCAATGTTTATCTTTGATCCCATACTATTCAAACAAAGACAACTGACTTCTTTAAAAATTTCTCACTTATTATTATATATTTTTAACATATATATATATGTATATTACAAGGGATAGCTGAGGCCAGTATCTAAATTTTTATTTTTTCGATTTTGGTTGCAGATTTTTATAAAGTGTTTCACTTTCAGAACCAGTTTTCCTTGTATGACTGGTGTTCTATTTTAAATTGCCATTAAAACTAATAAAAAAAAGCAAAATTATGAATTTCATCTAATATTTTCTGGAATTTGTATTTCTTTAATGAAGAACATAGTATTCCAACAGAGGTTTCATTTTCCCAGTAATGTGGAATCAATAAGTTCAGAATGAAGACACTCATAACGAAAAAAATATATAAATTTGTTCAAGGTTAATTGAATGGCTTTAGAAATTGGAAACAAATTTTTATTGATCTTTTGATAATCTTTAATATAAAGATAATTTAATTTGGTTAAGTTTTAAAAACAACACGAAATAGATTTTTGCTTACACAAGTTGACATAAATTGCTTCAACTAAATTTTGCCATAAGATTGAGATACATACATATACAGTATAGAATCAATTATTTTTCTTTTTAATTTTGCAGCAAACCAAAATCAATCTGGTAACTAATAATGGTGTACCACACAAGCTTACTATCATAAGAAACCCATAAAATAAAATTTGCATTTGCAAAGTTCTTGTTGTTAAACTCAGCATTTCTTTTCAATTATTGTCAAGATGTTAGATTAATATGCAAAGTATAAAATAATTTACAGCGCCTGCTGCCATGTTGTACTGTTTCTGCTACTGGGATTGGGGCCAGGATAACTGAGCATTACAGCACCATCTATTTGATCCGATTTGAAGAATATTGATTGAAGACTGGCATTATTTCTGATTTCAAATTATTAGATTATACTCGGATTAAGAATCTGACCCAATCACAGATTAATATCAATTTGAAAGTATGCAATTTATAGGAATCCTTTCAAACCAAAAATTCTACTAAAACACCCAATGCTTCCATTTCAAATCCTAGATGTCATCAAGTTATACCATACATATATCAAGCAATACATTTCTCAAAAACTGGCACTTCTCTCTAGATTTGGTATATCATTCTGCCTAATTAGTTTCAAAGAATAGATCATTTCTGCTACATGTTTTATTTTTTATTTTAAATAATATAAATTATTTCTAGTGATTAACATTGATTATGTGGAAAATTTGCTCATATGGCAATAGAAATGATTTTTTGAAATAACACTATGTGGCACTTTTGAAATGACCTATTTTTACAACTTTTAATTTTTCACTAAACATGTGAAAAAAAAAATATATATAGTTTACGTTCTGTGACTTTAAAAGTTTGATTTTTTTTCTTTTAAATTAATGGTATTTAAATTTTTCCAAAAGAAAAAGTTTTTTTCTCTTTTAAATTTCTTGGTTATTTTTAAGCAGTCCCATATCTAATCATTTGACAATAGCAACTTGCATAATTTTCTACATAATCATCGCAGTGAACTTAAAGATATAATTTTCTATATCATTAAAATATATAAAAATACCCATTTCTATATCAGCCAAATAAAAATTTTAAATAATTAAAAAGCATTCATATATATGCATAGTTTAGCTGACTCAAAGCTGGGCTCAACAACATACAATTGCAGACCTTTTCTTCCCTAATATAAAGAGATATTGATTACCAGTATTATGTCAAGACAGGTAATTAATATCTCCCTATATTAAGAAACAAAACTTTTGTCGTTTTATAGTGCCGAATTCAGTTTGACCAATATCGGCCGGTCCAATGTTCACCTATATCGGCCGGTCCGTCGTTTCCCGATATCGACCGGTCCGTCGTTTCCCGATATCGGCCGGTCCGTCGTTTCCCGATATCGGCCGGTCCGTCGTTTCCCGATATCGGCCGGTCCGGCGTTTCCCGATATCGGCCGGTCCGGCGTTTCCCGATATCGGCCGGTCCGGCGTTCGCCAATATCGGCCGGTATTGGGTCCCGATATCGGTCGGTATTGGGTGCCAATATAGGCCAATATTGGAAAAAAAATTTGCCATGCAATATCGGCCAATATCGGTATACCGATATTGGCCGATATTGCGAAATCGCTGTTCCCGATATTGGCCGATATTGCTGTGCTACCTGGATCGTGCCATCAATGCCGAGCTCTGTTGCCAGCAGATGGATCGCGTCTACGACAAATTGGTGAAGAAGCATGCAAGATTGGTCCGCCGAAAGCGCGTTTTGTTTACGCAGGACAATGCCAAACGGCACGTGGCCCAGAGGACCAAGGACAAGTTTGCACAGTTGGACAGCGTCGAAATTCTCCCATACCCGCCTATATTTCAGACGTGGCTCTATCCGATTATGGCCTCTTTCGATTAATGTAACACTTTTTCAAGGGCCGTCAATTTGTATCTTTTAATGAAGTTGAAGAAACATGTCAAGAGTTTTTGGATTCCAAGAAGCTGCCATGGTACTTCCAGCAAACCGGAATCTGGCAGAATGATGGCAGTAAGTCTTGGACTATGATGGTCTCTACTTTGAAGAATAGTCCTTGTTGCTTTTGTTGTACAACGCAACTTTCACAAATTTCCCAGAACTTTTTGCTCAACCTAGTATTTAAAATTATTTCTTGCCTTTTATAGGCTTTATAATGGACAACAAATGTGGCAGATCCAGAAAAAGATATTTATCTCAAAAAGAAATAGAAGAACTTATGGCTCTTCCTTCAGATTCCGAAGATGATGATGACTACTTCGATCCGGATTGCATAGCTGAGAATAATAAACATGATACTGAAGCAATGAGTGATGACGAGGGAAGCAATATTGGCCTTCTACGTCAAGCGGCATTACACATTCACATAACAAAGAAACCATTAGTAAGAATGATATTGATAATAACATTCATCTTACTTCTAAGAAACCGGCTATAAAAACCAGTATGATCAGAGAAAGACGTTGGTTCGCTAATAAAGATAATGATTTCTCTAAAGAACCCCTAATTTTTCAACCTGAAAAAGAATCTGAATTTACTATAGATACTCCTTTAGATTATTTTTATAGGCTTTTCCCAGAAAGTTACTTAGAAGAGATATGTTATCAAAGCAACCTTTATGCTACGCAACAGGGTAAGGAAAATTTAAACATTACTGTTCCGGAATTGAAAATTTTTTTGGGAATGTTGTAATGACCTACATACGTTATGTCAGACTTCGTCAATATTGGTCTACAAGTGGTAGCTTACGACTAAGTATTATAGCTGTTTCTATGTCTATAAATAGGTTTGAATTAATAAAACGTTACTTTCATGTCCAGGACAAAATCCCTGCAGATAATACAGATCGTTTGATAAGATTAAGACCGTTTTTAGATATCCTTCATGAGACATTTCGTGAAGCTAGAAAGCCAGAAGAATCACAACCAATTGATGAGATGATGGTGCCTTTCAAAGGTAGATCTTCTCTTAAGCAATATATAAAATCAAAACCAAAGTCATGGGGTTTTAAAATATGGGTTCGTGCTGGAGTTTCTGGCTATGTTTATTGTTTTGAAATATTTCAGGGAGCAAATGGTGGAAGAATGCCACCATCAAAAGAATATGGTACAGCTAGCTGGTGATGTAGTTTTGCGTTTGTGCCATGATATAGCTGGAAAAAATCATAAAATATATTGTGACAATTTATTTACTCCAATTCCCCTAATTGAGGAATTAAGAAAACAAAAAAATTATTTTGTTGGAACTAGTCGAGCTGACAGAATAAAGAGCGCCGAAAAAAAGCTAAAAGATGCTAAATCTCTCATGAAAGATGGAAGGGGATCAGTTTCTGTAACTACTTCTGAGGACAACATAACAGTGACTCGATGGGTTGATAAAGCTATCGTGCACGCGGTGTCATCTTTTGCTGGAGTTCAACCAACAAATAAAGCAAAACGTTTTTGTCATGCAACTAAGCCCATTGTAGAAATAGATAGACCACTCTCAGTGAAAATGTATAACCAGCATATGGGAGGTGTGGACTTAATGGATTCACTTGTGGCACTTTATCGTCATTCTCAAAGAAATAAACGTTGGTATATACGTATTTTTTTTTTTCATTTTTTGAATGTTGCTGTTGTAAATGCCTGGATTCTTTGGCGAAAAGAGGGCAGAACTGCTAATGACTTATTAGAGTTCAAAAGTAGCATAGCAACAAGCCTAATATATACAGGAACCTCATCACTCAAATTGAAGAAAAAGGGTCAACCATCCGCTAAAGGTTCTCCGGCTTTCACTTGTCCAGCAAAGAAAAGAAAATTGTCTTTAGTTGCAAAAGAACTAACAAGGAGAGGGCCAACCTTGTTAATCACAGATTTTGATTATTTTAATATATGTTGTAGGGCAGAGACCCCTTAGTGTCAGGTTTAACGGATTTTATCCAACGTTCCTTAGTTCTTGAGAAACCAGGGGGTCTAATATTAGTACACGACTTAAATACTTACTTTGCAGGCGAAATGCCGGGTTAGTTGTTGCTCAGTTGGTATGGCGTTTGCCGGCTGATCCGCGGGCCCGGGTTCGATACCTGGATGTGCTACATTTGCTTTTCTCATTTTTTGTTTTATAAATATACTTGTAAGCGTAACTTAATAATCTCATTGTCAATTAAAATTTTTAATATTGTACATCAATTATAATTTTAACCTGTTTAATTTTTTACTTTTAACTAAATAATTGTAATAAAACATCATAAAACTTTTAATTTTTTTAAAAATCACTTTTAAAATGTATTTCATATATTCTTTATCGATGCAATGATATTGAGCAATTGTGTCAATTCGTGATTTTACAGAAACATCATTTACGCATTGCTTTAACAAAGGAAGTCAATGCGATAATATTATTCTGTTTTCAAAGTAACAAGTATAATTGTATTAAAAATTAGCATCAGAATTAAATTACAACCGATTTTTTGCATATTAACGATTTTTAAATTTGTAATAAGTATGCTCGCGCTTTCAATTATTTTTCTTTTCTCTTTATCTTTTTCTGCTTTTATTTTTATTTTATTTCAATATTCTTTTATTTTATCAAAACTAGATGGCGACACAACAGATTTTGTCACGATTTTGGAATTTTTATCATTCAATAATAGATCCAATTTCTCTTTAAACCTCTTTAAATGATGAGAAATAATAGTTTACAAATAAGAAATGATAAATTTAAGTTTGTTAACATTATAATTAATGTATGATATTAAAATTTTTAATTAAAATTATTAAATTATAATTGCAAGTATATTTATAAAACAAAAAATGAGAAAAACAAATGTAGCGCATTCAGGTATCGAACCCTGGCCCACGGATTAGCTGGCAAACGCCATACCAACTGAGCTACGACTAACCTGTCATTTTGGCTGCAAAGTAAGTATTTAAGTTGTGTACTAATATGAGACCCCCTGGTTTCCCAATAACTAAGGAGCGTTGGATAAAATCCGTTGAACCTGACATTAAGGGGTCTCTACCCTACAACATATATTAAAATAATGAAAATCTGTGATTAACAAGGTTGGCCCTCTCCTTGTAAGATATGACAATGGTAAACATTATCCAAAAAAGTCTGATGGTAAATTTGCTCTGAAGTGCAAAAATGAAAGCTGTTCGAGTAAAACTAGATATATTTGTGGCCGCTGTCAAGTACATTTATGCCCTGAATGTTTTGAACATTTTCACCAAAATTGATTTTTTTCCACAAATATAACATTACTGCATAAAAGCCTCATATGAGGCTGCTCATATAACTTCCTTAAGAATTAAAAAAATAATAAAAATCAAGTTTCTTGTTATTATTCTCATCTATTTCAAGGTAATTTGCCAGTGAATTTTTTTTTTGACAATTGCAAAATAATTCATGCATGAGAGGGTTAACAAATGTTGTTATGACAAAAAATGTTCCGCTTGAGAGTCATCATTTTCAGATACCATTTGAATCGTAGGCTAGCATGCCACTTGCCACAGTTGACGGCAGTGTGTTCTGGGAAATGCTAGGAACATGTCGTGAAATGCTGTCTTTAGAATCGGGTTAAGTTAATAAATAAAATTTCTAAACTATCGTAATTCTAAATGTGTAATTTATTAAAAATTGCCCTCCGGTGGCGAAATTTTGAACTATTGCTTTTGTTTGTTTGCTCTGCTTAACAACTTTATGAACAACAGTTTTGTCTGTAGACAACTTTAAAATAGGCTCGTTTAATTATGGACACTCTGTATATAACCCTGAAAGGAGGAAAAACAATGGAGTTAGGAATAAAGAGGAGGAGACATATAGTGTACTAGAGCCCTGCACGGGTCGGGTTCTACCCGACCCAAACCCGCAAATTCCATTTTAAGTCAACCCGCAACCCGACCCCAACCCGCAATATTTCAAGTTTTAATACCATTATGAAAAATAATCTACAATTGTATCTCTAATAGGGGTCTGCACCGGACCGGCCGGCGGGCCGCGGCGTGGCGGCAAAGTTTCAAACTGGCCAAGCCGGTAAAAAAATTGAACGGCCCTGCCAGGACGCGTATAAATATTTAGATGAAGCCGATGAAATTATAAACGGACCGTGCCGGGCTAGGGCCGAACGTTTATGTTTTACGCGGGACCGGGCGGGGCGGGCCGTTCCCGGGCCTGGAAATTCCGGCCCGTGCAGACCTCTAATTCTCTAATACCATTTTTATGTTTTACATAGAAGAATGAACAAATCTATATTCTTTAATATTCAACTATAGTAAAACCTCTCAAACGACCCGACGCAGGACTCTAAATGGTATAAAATTAAAAATCTAATCTTTAAATATGCTTTAAAATTAGTTGCGGTTTCAAAAGTTCCACTTATAACGATAGACCTTGTTTTACACAATTGGCCATCTGTCTTTGGTTTATCAGTAGTTATTATTTTGAAAATGTTCCCGTCTAACATAGTGCATCGCATATCACCACAATTAAATTATTCACTTGATACATTAGACAGGAAGGACCATTTAGCGTTTTGCTGCGTATTGTATTTTTAAAAAACGGTAAAAATATAATGCAGCTTGTTATTTCGAAGACTCGTGAAAGTATGACTAAAGACAAAACAGACAGGCAAGCATTTTGCTTTTGTGAAACTTTGATCTGCGGTTTATATCGGCTTTTAACGGGGAAAAATATTTTCCACATTCTTTTTAAAAAGCGGGTCAATCCCAGGGGGGGTACCATTCGTGCGATGCGCCAACTGAAAAGATTTCTTAACTGCTCGCGCATTACGTCACGTGGCGGACAGATTCGTCTCGCTTCGCTCGTGTCAATAGCATATTCTGTATGCCGTTCTGCGATGGAATTTTTTTTCTGTGAATGATTTTAATTATTTTATTATTTTAACAGACTTTTTGAAAAAAATCTAGTGAATGCACTATATCAGCATGTTCTAATAACTCTCGGAGAACACGTATACAGATTTAAAAATACAGTACGAAGTCCGAAATCCGGAATTCTTCAAAATCCGGGCATTTTGTTAACTGACGATTATTATTCTAGAGAATCGTAACGAGAAATTAGAAAAACACTAAAATAGCAGAGGCCAAATTTACTATATTAGGCTGCAATTTTAAAGCCGAATTTCTTTTACGAACGTCAAAAATTTCTGCAGAACGCGAAAATCTCTAAAAATTGCATAAAAGAATCGCGAAAAATTCCGAACAAACTTAAATGAAAATGAAAAAAAAAAAAAATAAATAAAAAAGAGGACAGTATTTACTATATTGGACTAAAAGATTAAAACCGGACTTCTTTCACAAATGCAGACAAATCGCCATAAAATGGAAAAAAAAAAAAAAAAAAAAAAAAAAAATTCAAAACACGCAGAGGAGAAAATTTATTATATTTCGCTAAATGTTTATAACCGAGTTCCTTTTACAAATCTCAAAACTCTAGAATTCGTATAAAAAACTCGCGAAAAATGCAAATTCCGTATAAACTTCATTGAAAAAAGACAAGATTTACTATACTGGGCTAAAAAAGTAAAGCCGGATTTCTTTTATTCATATGGGGAAAATCGCCGCAATATTTAAAAATAAATAAATAAATAAAACTGTTAAAAATTGCATAAAAAATTAAAAAATTTTCATTGTTATTATAATTTTTTTAACTTAAAAAAAATTCCTCTATTAAAATATTTGTTTTAGCATTATCTTTATTTACCTTCTTTTATCTATAATAGAAGAAAGTATTGTAGTCGAAATTTTGTTCGACTTCCGGTTTTCGACGGATTTACACGTTTTAAGGCTACGAGATACCGAAAAACATGTTTTTACAAAATATTTGTCTGTCCGTATATACGTGTGTCTCATTATATCATCGGAAAATATACGAAGTTATGCATGGAATTGAACCAAATTTCATGTAAGTGTTTTGTTGTGATGGTGCTGTAGTAGCGATTTTTGTGCCATTTTCAATATTCTATCATCGGTAAGTGTATGAAATTACGCATAGAATTGAACAAAATTTCATGTGTATGTTTTTGACTATCGCCATCAGGTCTAGGTTGAATTTGGGGATACTCCGCCGGGAGGGGGCGCTGTAATAGCGATTTTATGCAATTTTCATTATTGTTTCATCGCAAAGCATTGGTTTGAACCAAACTTCATACATATGTTTTTGACTATTGACGCCAAGTCCCAGTTGAAAATGGATATGTAACCTTGAAAGGGGGCGCTGTCGTAACGATTTTCTCGATTTTTCGTAGTTCTGTTGTACAGTCGTGGAAAAAAAAAAGTAAACACCCCCTACTAACTTCTCAACAAATTATCGTAGAAGAAAGTTACTGGTACCGAACGATTGGAAATAAAGTTTACTTTTAAGTGATGCATTTAAAATTTGTTTAAGGGGCCATCTACATATTAAAACGAACTATAACTTTGTCTTTTTCAATAGCAGTACACAATTCTGACAGCATAAATGAACTCTACACTCTTCAATTAGCCTATAAACAAATTTTTATACAATTCGTGCCATAAGTTTCCGAGAAATTATTTTAAAACGAGCGTATTTTAAGGACTGTATCCAAATTGAAGTTCCGAACTCGAATCTTACCCCAGAGAGCCGCCTTCTTGATCAAGGCACGTTTAAGCGTCAATGAAACCTGTTTGATTACAGGATAGCAGAATAAATTTTAAAAATTTACTCACTTCTATCATAGATGGCCCCTTAAACCATCATTTTGCCGTTTTTTAAGCATAATTTGAAAACTACTTGGAAGAAAAATGTGAAATTTTGGATTTCCATAAAGCAGGACTTAATAAATCTAAATCCATCAAAAAAATTGTATGTTGCAATTCATAATTTTTTCAAATATTAATTTCATAATTCATAATTCATATAATAAAATTATAAAAATTGCAAATTCAACGTATTTATGTTTGGGTATATTAGTATTATTGCTACACAAAAAATTAGCTCATTAGGAGCATAATTTCAGGAGATATAAATAAAAATATGAAAATGTAATTTAACATTAGAAGTACTAAATTTTGAATGTCTATAATTCAAAAACTTATCATTCGAATGACTTGAAATTTGGTTTCTAGGCATATTTTGAACCAAAGATTTGAAATATCTTGTTAAATTTGGGTACTGCCATTGAAAAAAATGAAGTTTGGATTCGTTTTAATATGTATATGGCCCCCTAAGCAAATTTTATACACACCCTTTAAAAGTAGACTTTATTTCAATCGCCCGGTACTAGTAACTTTCGTCTACGATAATTTGTTGAGGAGTTAGTAGGGGGTGTTTACTTTTTTTTTCCACGACTGTACATTTGTTGCTGATGCAGTGACATGCATTTCGTTTCTAGCTGACCCGGAGATTCGCAAACAGAATAGCGATAATATTTACTTTATTAAATACTATGTTCGAGTTACTCTGATTAATAAAATGAAGAAGGAATTTAAGATGAAAATTAATGTAGGGTTGAGGTAATAACCTATAAGCAGTGCTTAATTTGCGCCGGAGCTCAGCTTCGTTACTTTTTTATGTTTAGTGGAAATTTAAATATTGGTCTGAATTCATTTGCGTTCATTCCGGATTTTGGCGAAAATAGTGTTTCTAAAAAATCAATGCCTAAATTTTATTTTTCTTTCCCTTCCATCTCCAATCTTTTGCATTCTTTCCTAGCAAAGCTCTTACGTATGTGACATAGTGTGTCATGTGTATCTTTTTTATTTTTTTAATGATTTCAGAACAGCAATAAGGAATGTCAGAATTATTCGCAACTGTTTTTGCCGTTTTTACTCGCTGCTTTTTGTTCGTGTTTTTAAAATATTCTCTCTGATAAACTTTCTAGCTCCGCGCGGTACTTCATTTGCTACGACACGGGAGCGCTACTCCAGTACTTCTTTACTTTTAATAAATATTTAAATATTAGTCAGAACAGACCGCAGTTTATAAATACTGCGCACCAATATCAAGTCCATGACGAGTAGGATTTTTTGAAAATTCCCCACTTTTGATTTTAATGTTTTTTCTCTGGTCATTTATTAGAATTTATTATATATTAATGCCTAAAGATATGTCAAAATGTATTACATATATATACATATAATTTCTTTTTGAGGAAGACGAAATTGCTTTAAAATTTGTAAATAATGTATGAAATATAAATATGCGTGTGTGTGTGTGTGGGGGGGGGGGGGGTTAGTGATTCATACACTTACTTGTTATTACTGCAGAATATTAGAGCTCTGGTAGTTTTTTTTTTTTTTGCTAGAAACTAAGCTCTATGTATATATATTGTTACAGATATTTGAATCATATTGATGTGCATTTGAAACTAATAAATTAAAAAAATGAATTTTGTTTATTAATGAGGATCAATGATTTTGCTACCTGAAATAGTGTGTAAAAAGTGTTAGTCACATATTGATTTATTGAAAGTATGATAATGGTTCTTACTTTTTTTTCCTTTCTATTTTTTGAAAATGTTAATTCATTGTTAAATCTGTATATCTCCATAAATTTTCTATCTATTGTTTCTTACTTGTATGGAGAAATGTTATATTCGATGTGTTTTATAAGATAACATGGAAATTTTAGAACTGAAGTTGTTTTAAATTTTTGAGTTTTTGCTGAAATTTTGTACATATGAAATAACGATATTGCTATTTGTTTATCACAATGTAAAAAGCATGTATAGTACATAATTTTTTCATAATAGAATTAGTTTAATTATAGAGTAATATTTTTGTATTATTTTGGTACCTGATTAAGCATAGTGACATTCGAATTTTTTTAAAAACTTATATCCAGTAATCGGACAATGCATTATTGTTAAAAGTTTTGATGCGTGACATTTGTTTAATTTATTCTGCTTGATAATTTTAGTCATTTTATTACTACTGCTGTATCATCATATTCATATAATTCATTTTATTTTGCAATAGTTTAAACGTTTTTATTTGTACTTTTACGCATTAAATATTTATTTTTTTTTCGCGAATTTACTCAAGTATTTGAATGTAAACAAGCGCATCGCGGTATTACTTAACGATTGTATATTTTATATTTAATTAAGTCTAATCAGTGTTTGAACAAATTATTTTAAGGAAAGGGATTTTGTTCAATTTACTTTCGAAGATCTGCTATTTAAAAATTGATTTACTTCATATTCTGTTCTTTTACGCATCCATTTAACTATTGCACGGCTGGTCGAACTCCGATCTTGTCCGCCACATGACGTAACAGTCTTGCTCTGCTCTGATTGGCTATCCTTCAAATGGAACAACCTTATGTAAAAGAACCTTGGTCAATCCGAACCCGACCCGCAAGAGTAAAAAATCCAACCCAAACCCGACCCACACCAAAAATTTAAAGTCGACCCGACCCGCAACGGGAAAATATAGCACCAACCCGACCCGACCCGTGGGTCAGGTCAGGTTCGGGTAAAAGCGGGTAACTCGACCCGATGCAGGACTCTATAGTGTACTGTCTACCAGTGTCGAGTGAAATAACTGGGGAGGTTGTCACAAGATGGCGACTGCTTTTTTAAAATCGGATCTACAGTTTCTGATTACCGCCGGGGCAAGCTTCCCACCAGTAAAATTGAATAGAAAACTTCGTCTTATTTAAGTGCTTTATTCAAGGAAATATTTTCTCACAAATAGGGTAAAATTTTCTATTTGCTCTTACTGGTGTCAGTTTGCCTTGTGAAACAGTTGTTTCACTGGTTGTAACAATATGGTGAAAACGCAGAGCCTTACGTCCGCCAAAGTAAACTTCCACCAGGAAAATTAAAAAACTGTTTTTGCCAGTATTTATTACTGAAATTTTACATTAATAAGGCGTTTAAATAAGAAGAAAGTTTCTATATAAATTTACTGGTGGAAATTTCCACCAGCGGTAATCAACTCCTGCGAAAGCGGTTACAGTTGAAGCTTCACCATTATCAGGATATGTCAGTTCTTCTTTATTAATAGACAGCTTCTCCGTGAGAAAGTGTCGAGTTCCCACCGCCGTTTATTTACGTTTGAAAAAGTATTTAAACTGCTTGATGTTAATGTTAATGAAGATGTAATTAAAGCTACATTTTGAAACAAATTATGCAAATGTTTCTATTTCTGTAACATTTTAAAGTAAAGACATATTATGTTTATTTAATGATAAATCATTATTGATAAATACATAAATACCAAGAAAAGAAAAGCTGGACTATCATGCTTCGTTCCTGGATGCAATAATGCAGGGCCGAAACTACAAAGGAGGGGGGGGGGGGGCAGAGAGGGAACATGCCCGGATGCCAGAACGAAAACGAAACGCGTAGGGGTCGCCAAATAAAGATTTTGTTTGTCGTTTGATACAAATATATAATTTGGATAAAAATGCCTTACAGCCGGAAAATACGAACGGAAAACTAAGCGAAAGTTAACTTTTAAACAAAAATCTGCAACTAAAATAGATAAAGTAAACAGTAACACGGTTAAAGAACACTCCCTAGGTTTAACATTAGCTTTCCTAGTTTTTTCGCATTACTAGTGTGGTCTCACTGAAAAACATTCGCACGCTAATGTTAAACCTATGGAAGCATTCTTTTCAGAATTCCTGCTTTAATTTTAATATGTAATTTTTTCCCATACGATACCCGAGATCGATATCTAACATTGTGATTTTTTCCTTTTTCGATTTTCGTTGCATTTTTTTAATATGAGGGTACTTTAAATTTCAGAACCGGTTCCAAACAGTTTCCCAAAAAGGAAAGTATCCGAATATTAAAAAAAGAAGGACAAAAGTGCAACCTCATATAAGGTATCGACCTCAGGTATCCCATGAAAAAAATATAATTTAAAAGTAATAAAACGCAAGCGAGATATTTGTCAAGAACATTCACATAGGTTTAATATTAACTTGCGAATGTCTTCGCATGACTAATTTAGTCTCTTAAGAAAGAGGCCACACTAGTCACTCAGAAAGACCCGGATGATAATGTTAATCCTATGGGGAAGTTATTTTCAAATATCTCGCTTAAATGTCGATATTTTCGAATGATTTTTTTTTTTTTTTTTTTTTTTTTTTGCACAGGATAGCTGAGGACTATCTAAATCCGGGCTAGTTCTCACTTTTTTGATTTTGGTTTCAGATTTTTTTAAAAAAAATTTCTTTTACTTTCGGAACCGGTTTGAACCGGTTCTGAAATTGAAACTACGCTAATATAAAAAAAACTATAACCAAAATCGAAAAAGTAAAAACTAGCCCAGTTGTAGATCGTCCCCAGTTATCCTATGCAAAAAAAGTCATTCAAAAATATTAAAATTTGAGCGAGATATTTGAAAATAACGCTCCCATAGACTTAACATTAGTGTTTTCCTTTCTCCCGCGACTGAAGTGGGCTCTTAATTCATATCAGTGTGATTTTAAACACCTCAATTGTAACACTACAACTACCGAAAAATCTGTGAAAATGAAATCTGTCTATAACAGAATCTGGTCTTAAATGAAAAAATTATATATTTTAAACAGAAAGAATATCAATAATTATACCTGCTAAGATGGGAACCTGCATAACGCGGAATATTTGACAAAGCTGATTACGTAATTCAATATTACGTATTTTATGATTACATATTTTAAATTTTAAAATAAGTCGGCTATTAGAAGCTTAGTAAAATTCTCTTTGTAAATTTTCGCTGCGGAGAAGAAGGGAGGGGGCTAAATACATATTTGCCCCGGGCACAAAAAAAAGGCTAGTTTCGGCCCTGCATTAATGGATATAAAAGCAACAAAACTAAAATGACTTTATATTTAATTGAAGAATAAGCACTCAAAATGAGTATTTATCCAGTTGTATACACTTAAAAATAAATATCCATGTATTTTACATCAGTAGTCACTTCCTCAGGAAATTATTTTTATTATTATTATTTTCTGGATTTAAAAAAAATCAATTTCTCATTTGATTTTTTAGTAATATACATGAAATTATTTTACAAAAAACTAAAGATCTGAAATATCAGAAAATTTTAAAAACTCAATTTACTCCTAGTTTATTAACTGGCTGTAAAGGTGTAATAATGAATATTGATTAAAAAGTTGTCAAAAAAAGGGGGAGGGGTAAATATTTTAGCTGTACAAAAAAAAAAACAAACTTTTTATAACAATTCATAATGATGTATATTCAATATATTGTTTTAGAAATAACGTGATATTGTACAGAGAAAAACCTTGTCCTATGATAAAGTTTGTAACTGTTTAATTTCATTACAAACTAGTTGTCATGAAATCATATAAATTCCTTCTCAATTGCATTTTCATTATTAGAAAAAGAAATTGCGCCTTTTTAATCTAGAGCATTTTAAAGTATAGATCTATCACAGAAAAAATTAGATTTAAAATGATGGTTATGGAAAAACGGCAGATACATAGTTGCGTCCTCTGATTCTGGAGTGTCATTTTGATGCTGATATCACTTTCTCGTAAGTTGTACGTTTTTTTTTTTTTTTTTTTTTTTTTTTTTTTTTTTTAGGCCTGTCGTACGGTGTACGTTTAAATGCGTCCAGTACAATAATTTCTTTCGTTTTTCTTCCTCATCTTACTTTTGATAGTTAAAACAAAGAAAAAAAAATCAGTTTGCTTCAGAATTTCACATTTTGCAGAAAATAAGTTATACACATGCTCATCAAATGTAAAAACGGCTTGTTTCCAATTAGAAATGAAAAAAATCTTGGAATAGTTGTATAATATTAACTGCGCATTCGCAGTAGCATTAGATCATCTGAACTTGACCTTATAGAATATAAGTATCTACATTATGAAATTTTAAATTTAGTATATCTGTATCTTAAACGTTAATATTTTTTACGGGCCCGTGAATGTATCGGAACCGGGAGCGACGATTAAGAGGTTAAATACAAACGTTTATTTTTTTCCACTGCCAAATTTTTCATGATCATCATTGATTGTAGGATGTTTGATTTGTTTTTGTTCATACAATTCAATTAATTTTGAATTCATAATGGGATATAAGACTGCAAAATTAGTTTAACAATGTTAATAGAATAATGTACTACAAATACAGTTGGAGAATAATGATTAAATCGATTTATTAATAACTTCTTTTTAAACAAATTCGTTACCGAAAACATTATTGGCACATTCAACAAAGTTTAGTACGGTATGAAAAGGGACTATAGCGCGATAAAACCAAAACTAACTAGTGTGACCAAAAATCTTCTGTTTTTGTTTCTGAGATAAATCTAGCAACCCTAGCTTCACCTATTCACATTGCAAAAGTTTTAAGAGCCTTAACTTAAGTTGTAGTTACAAATTTAACATAATTCTGTTAAATTTGCAACTGAAACTTCTAACCATACGCTGTAAAAAAAATCAGAAACGTTACAGTGCATAGCGGAAAAGTTTTCGAAAATGTAGTGTAAACTTTGAATTCTCTTGAGTGACTTATTAAGTCGGAAAATTTACTCTCATTTTCATGTAAAGTATTTGATGCGATTATTCGGATTTTCTGCACATGCCCAATACGTTCTACAAACGTCATGATCACGTGATTTATATTGTTCTGGGTTCAAAGTAACGAAGAGACGTAACGTATATTTTGGGGAAAGTAGGCATTTATGTCTTATAATTTTTTTATTTAAGAAAGTACTACGCTTTATTAAAAGAATAAATATTATTCAATTTAATTTTATTGCATAATAATATTAGAGTTACTATTAACCGCTTGTTGCAGATACAAAGTTAAATAACTCGTTCGAAGTATATACTCTTGTCTATGAATCTATGATAGATATAAGATACTAGATATTTGATTAACGAATAATAATGTAGTACATTGTGAAAAAAAAAAAAAAAACTCGGAAAGGTTTCTCTACCTGGTGGGGCAGCAATGTGGCCCAACGGTTCTGTTATGTTTCCGCATATTTCGGTCAGATTTCCGTAACGTTTCCGCATATTTCGGTCAGATTTCCGTAACGTTTCCGCATATTTCGGTCAGATATTCGCAAAAGGTTTCCGCATACATTGGTCAGATATTCGGAAACGTGTCCGCGTATTTCAGTAGATTATTTAAAAACGTTTCTGCGTATTTCGAATATGTTTGTGTATATTTCGAATATGTTTGTGTATATTTTGGATATGTTTGTGTATATTTCTTAAATGTTTCTGTGCATTTAGGAAATTTTCCTGAATTATGTCATATATATTTTTTTTATTTAAAAAAGTAATACGCTTTTTCAAAAGAATTAATATTATCCGATGGAATCTTATTGCATAATAATTTTAGATTTACTGTTAATCATATGTCGCACATACAAAGTTAAATGGCTCTTTCGAAATATATACTCTTGTTCATGAATCTATAATAGATATTACATATTATATATTTGATTAATGAATAATAATGTAGTTTTAGTATTAGTAAAGTACAAATAGCACTGTTTATACGTTTTTTCATCTTTTTGTTTTGAACTTATATTCTGATTCACAACTTTTGAAATGATGAAATGTTTATATGACCGAAGAAATTGATAATTTCACTTCTAATAATGCGTTTTATCCTCGTTTATGAATTACACATTTGTAAAAAGATAATATTGAAAATTTGATTTGTATATCTATAAATAATTATTTTTTAAAATGCGGATTCGTGAGCTCTTAGTCCAAGAGCCAACAGCACAAAAACCTATGTTATCAAGCACAAGAAAAAAACCTTTATTTTAAGGAAGAGTAGAAGTAGGGGAATCTAATGATTCATGTCTGCCGGAAAAGAAGTGGTTCATAAGCCAAAAGTTAATACCACCAGTGGTTTACTCGTAGGTTTATCATTGTGTTTGTCCTACAAACAAAGGTATGAAAACATGGAGGATTGGGAGCAGGAAAACACAATGATAAACCTACGAGTGAACCCCTAGTGGTATTAATTTTTAGCTTATGCACCCCTTCACTTCCGGAAGACATGGATCATTAGATTCCCCTACTTCTACTCACCCATAAAATAAAGGTTTTTTTCTTGTGCTTGATAACATAGGTTTTTGTGCTGTCGGCTCTTGGACTATATATCCTGTAAATAAATACTTTATGAAAACGTTTAATTTCACTACATATAAATAGATGGATTCTTTTATACCTTTAAATAATTATTTTTTCGTATAAAAATATATACTATTTAAAAATAATTAATATCTGCGATTAATTATTTTATTTTCATGAATTCTATACTTATAGATACATACATTTTCTCAGGTTATCTCAGCACTTCTCAAGTTATGCAAATAAAATAAATACTTTTAAAGGAATATATTTAAAACCATGATAATTGTAAAACAATATATTAAAAATATACTTACAAGTAGACAAAGCTTTTTCAAAAATATATCAATTTATAAGTATTAAAATCACGAAAATAAATTAATTACTCAACAGATATGAAATATTGTGAAATAGTTTTCTGTAATTATGAGATTAAAAAAAAATATATTAAAAAGTATAAAAAAATCCATCTATTTTTATAGGGAAATTAAAATTTTCAAAGTATTTGCAGGATGGAACTCACGAGATCGAATTTTTAAAAAGAATTTTTTATAGATCTATAAATCAAATGTCAATAAGATATTTTTTACAAATATATGATTCATAAACAAATAGGATAAAACGTATAGTATGAGTAAAATTATGGCTTTCTTCTGTCATATAAACTATATATTTCATCGTGAAATGGAACATAAGTTCAAACGAAAAGATGATAAAAAATATAAACAGTGCTATCTGTACTTCACTAACACTAGTATTCAGGGTTCGTACGCTTCAATGACCTTTTACGAGAACTTTCGTAAAGTAATATTCGCCGTATTTAATTAAAAAAAAAATTCTATCTTCAAATATACCAAGCAGCACTTTACGAAATTTCTGGTACGAAAACACCTAAAATCCCTTGATGCGTGCGAATCCTGTTATTCGCTAATCGAATATCTAGTCTTATATCTATCATAGATTCATGGACAAGAGTATATATTTAGAACGAGTTATTTAACTTTGTATCTGCAACAAACTATAAACAGTAACTCTAATACTATTATTCAATAAAATTCAATCGAAAAATATTAATTCTTTTAAAAAGGCGTATTACTTTCTTAAATAAAAAATATAAAACATAAATGCTTACTTTCTTCAAAATATCCGTTACGTCTCTTCATTACTTTCAACCACAGAACAATAAAAGTCACGTGATCATGGCGTTTGTAGAACGTATTGGGCATGTACAGAAAATCTGAATATTCGCATTCAAATACTTTACACGAAAATGAGAGTAATATTTCCAATTTAATAAGTTACTCAAGATAATTCACAGTTTACACTAAATTTTCGGAAACATTTCCGCTATGGACTGTAACGTTTATGATTTTTTTTTCATTGTATTCGCTTCAAATGCTTTACACAGAAATGAGAATAACGATTCCGATTTATTCAGTAACTCAAGAGAATTAATAGTTTACACTACATTTTTGGAAACGTTTACGCTATGGACTGTACCGGTTCTGAATTTTTTTACAGTGTACTAGTGTTAGTAAAGTACAGACAGCACTGTTTATACGTTGCATATACAAAGTTAAATAAGTTGTTCGAAATATATGCTCTTGTCCATGAATCTATGATAGATATAAGATACTCGATATTCGATTAACGAATAATAATGTAGTACTAGTGTTAATAAAGTACAGATAGCACTGTTTACACGTTTTTATCATCTTTTCGTTTTGAATTTATGTTCCGATTCAAAACTTCTGTAATGATGAAATATATCGTTTATGTGATTGAAGAAATTCATAATTACTGTATTATACATTTTATCCTATTTGTTTAAGATCTTATTAAAAATTTGATTTATAGATCTATAAAAAGTTCTGTTTTAAAATGTGGTCTCGTCAGTTCCATCCTGCAAAACGATATACTTTGAAAATTTTAATTTCCCTACGAAAATAGATGGATTTTTTTAGACTTTTTAATATTTATTTTTTTAGCTTACAATTATAGTATACTATAAAAATTGGCAAATATATAAATGTACAGCATGGTATACTATTTCAAAATATTTCATATTTGTTAAGAAATTAATTTATTTTCATGATTATAATACTTATAAATTAGATATATTTTTGAAAATGCTTTGTCAAATTGTAAATATATTTTTAATATAGTGTTTTGCAATTATCATGTTTCTAAATATATTTCTTTAAAAGTATTTATTTTATTTGTATAACTTGAGCAGTACTGAGATAACGTGATAAAATATATCTATTTATAAGTATACAATTCATGAAAATAAAATAATTAATCATAGATATTAACTATTTTGAAATAATGTATCTTTTATACGAAAAAAATAATTATTTAAAGGTATAAAAAATCCGTTTATTGAAATAAAACATTTTCATAATGTATTTATTTACAGCAGCTAAATGCAGCTCACGAGACCGCATTAAAAAAAAGAGTTATTTATCGATATACAAATCTAATTTTCAATACTATCTTTTACAAATATGTAATTCATAAACAACGAGGATAAAACGCATTAGTAGAAGTGAAATTATGAATTTCTTTGGTCATATAAACGATGCATTTTATCCAGGGCCTGACTTGGGCTATAGAGGGCCTCGGGGCAAGCATCATTCTGGGGGCCCCCTTCTATCTATAAAGCTATCGAATTTTTTACCCGACCGAAAAGAAGGTGTATGTGTTTCACGCGTATCTGTGTATGTGGATTTCTTTATACCCTCGAAACATCCCAACGGCTGGATGGATTTTAATGAATGAGGTCTCTATCAATTCGCCTTAACGGTCCAATGGTTATAGGCTAGGTTTTGTATTTATAAATTCAAAATGGCGGCCGTAAAATACAAAATGGCGGTAGAGACGAAAAAAATTTACGCACCCTATTGAGTGGCATATCATTGGATAGGTCTTTCAAAATGAAGTCGATGTTTCATTGACTATTTTACAGTCAGAAGCTCCGTTAAAATATTATACGACCTGGAAGTTGTGTGTGTAGGATCTCTAGCTTTACTGCAACTCTAACCATCATAAACATCTATAGACCTCATCAAAACAGTGTTTATAGATAGGAACTAACAATTAAACACAACTTAAAAGTCATCAATACAAGTAAATAAAAAAATAGGTAAGTAATATAAGCAAGTAATATAATATAAAATATATATATTTTAAGTCAATTCCTACTTAGGTCAATAAGAGAATTTTTTTTTCTCCCATTCTTCTTTCCTTTTGAGTGGCGCTTAAAATGCCTTGATCAAGAAGAGGACTCTCTCGGTCTTAAAATACCTTGATCAAGAAGAGGGCTCTCTCGATTATTGAAAATTAATTAATTTAATTTAATTAATGAATTAATATTAAAAAAAAACTGGATTAACATCAAGTGTCATCCACTACAAGTTTAAAAAATTTTATTTGAGCTTGATTGGATGAATAATAAGTATTTTATTAACAATTGAAAATTTAAACAAGATATATAGCGAGAGTGTGAGCTAATAGTAGGAATTGAAAAAAAAAGTTTCACATTGATGAGAAATAATTAATTAGTTGCAGTCGGGTTTCTTTATTTTTTAAATTTAATTGTTTATTTGTGAATAATGTGGAAGTGGCTAGTACTAAACTTCATACTTATTGTATGTATGCATAAATTTTGTACCTGGTAATGCTCACATCTGTATACAGGGTATCACAAAAAGATCGTCACAACTTTAAGAAAAAATACTAGTAAGAGAATAGTAGAAAATTGATAGATTGGTTGACACGAGTATTTCTTTGCAAACTTTTAATTTGTTTATCTACGTATGTTATGTGTAAAAGAAAATGCTCTAAATTGGTCATAGGCCCTACCAGTGGCCGAGAGGTTCTGCTCTCGAAGCTGGTAGACGGAAGGTGCTGGGTTCAATCCCAATCGCGCCCGTCGGCCTAATCGTTCGGAGTTTTCGTGGTTTTCTTCGAACCTTGGTTCTCCAAGCGTTAATACGGGTTAGGTTCCCTTAGAAAGACCTCCACGGAAGGCACTCCCCCCCTTAGGGCCTATATCCCACGTGCAGATAATTGGCCGACATAAATACAACCAACCAACCAACTAAATTGGTAATAATTAATGGTTTTAACTTGCAACGTTATAAAAAAGAAACGTTAATAAAGAATTTATTTTGAAAACAACAGAATGCTAAGTTGTTATAATGAAATTTTAATCATTAGTTTTCTAATGATATAGTTTGTTTTTTGCATGTGTGGAGGAGGTACTGGAAGCAGAGATGGAAAGGGGACCGCACTCCCTAAATTTTTGAAAATATATGAATTTGGTCATTTTTGGTTAATTTTAATCATTTAGCACCTTTTAATGAAAATTCTGATTAATCTCATGGGAGGGCCCTTAAAAAGGGGAGGGGACCGGGGCAGCTGCTCCGCATGCCCCTGCATAAGTCGGGCCTGATTTTATCATTACAAAAGTTGTGAATCAGAACATAAGTTCTGTTAAGTATAAATTAATACCTGTTGTTTATTCACCTATTATTTATTCACTGTAACCCATACATTAACTGTGGACTTAACTGTACTGGTAGTTTTTGAGAGTTGCATCTGTTTACATGCTGTTGCTTACGGTAAAATGATGTTAAAGTTTAATACTATGTAACTGATGTTTAATTACAGTAATTAAAACTTAATTACAGTTTTCGTAAGTAGTTTCTACTGGTTATGGGCCCAGCAAGACTAGTTATGAGTTTTGAAACTTTGAAACATCGCTGGTCGGCACGCTGTCAGGCTTAAGTTAGGCTTAATTTCCTTATCATCGAATCGCGTCTTCTAATTAGATGAGTAAGATGGATAAATTTAATTTTATTGAAAAACTGGAAGGTGAAAGGAACTGGACAAGCTGGAAATTTGATATTGAACTCCAACTTACAGTACAGAAAGCCATGCCCATTATTTTGGGTGTAACAACTGTTCCATGTACCGAGACATTCCGCGCCACCTATAATTAAAATCCCAGTGACTAACATCTGAAGTGAAGTGAAGTAAGCTTTGAGTATTGTGTTGAGATGTGAGTATTGAAGAAAGCGGCGGTGCGCTGCTTTTGTGTTATGTGTTAATAAAGATATATAAAGTAACCAGTGCCTTGGAAATATAATTTGAGTTATAGTGTGAGTTTAATCTTCATGGTCCGTCTACGCAACGGAGGAGTATAATTTAAATAATTCGTGTGCGTTCTATAATAAGAACAAATTCGAACTATATTGAGGTAGTTTTGGTTTGTGTGTAAAGATGTTTAGTTCACCTTTTTTGTGAGAGTCTTGTGATCATTTGTGCCTAATAAGAGAAGTATTGTGACTAAGAAGATTTCAGTGTTGAGATTATTTTTATAAATCTGCCCCTGGATTTAATACAGCTATATCTACTTCGTGATTGTCGCAGCGACTGAGGTAAGAGCAATTTTCCTAGTTTTGATTTAGATAAATTATTTTCTATCATTGATAATTTAAATAAAAACGAGCTTAAGCTTGTTATTGAGGAATTAGGTTTAACTTCTCCTGAAAGCAATAAAATTATAGATTTAAGAGATATTATTGAGAAAAGTGAGCATTACTCAAATGAGCAATTAGTGAAAGACGTAGTCAATTCGGTTGTTGAGGAGTATAAATCGCGAAAAGAAGCTGAGAATTCTAAACTAGAATTAGAAAAAATTAAATTAGCGCAATTAGAAAAAGAGTTAGAAATAGCAAATATTCGCAAAGAACCATCCCAAAATTTTGAATTTGAAAAAATTAAATTAGCTCAGCTAGAGAAAGAATTAGAATTGGCCAAAGTGCGTAGAGATTCCTGAGAAAATTTGCTGTCCTCAACAGAAAAATCGGAAACGGAGATAGTGAGCAATAACCTAGAAAGTTTTATTAAAAGTGTTAAAAGATTAACTATCCGTGTACCGACGAGAGCTGAGTCATTTAATCTTTTCTTTCAATCACTTGAAAACGCGTTCAAAACTAAAAATGTACCCGGAGAGTTTAAGGCAGAAATTCTTCTAAACATTCTCGGGGAAAAAGCAAGTAATTTAATGATTTATTTGTCAGAGGATGAGTTGATTAGTTATGATAAATTGAAAACTATAGTCTTAAAGGAATTTCAACCTACAGCGCAAGAGTGTTTAAATAATATCTGGGAGAGGCAAAAATAACCGTCGGAAAATTACGTTCAATTTGCATCCAGGTTGATATCAATTTTTCTATATTACTGTAGTCTGCGTGAAGTAAATGATTTTAAATCATTATGCGATCTGATCGTTTCAGACAGAATTTTCAATTCGTTAGATCGCGAATTAATGAGTCATATCGCAATTAAACAAGTGGAATCATATTTTAAACCAAGCAACGAGGCAGAGAATGCGATATTTTCTTATCAGTTAAAAATAAAAACAGAAATGAATCAAATGTGTATTCGAGAAATTTCGTAAGTGAAAATAAACAAATAGCGGGAAATAAATTGCGAAATGCACGCCCTGAAAGGGGAGTTTCAAATGTTTTCCTTTCGGAAACAAAAAATAATAAATGTGTTTTGTGTAAACCTATTGCGTATCATGCATTACATTCTTGTCCGCAATTCAAAAAACTTTCGATAAAAGAAAGAGTTGAAGTTGTGAAATTAAATAAAGCATGTTTTAAATGTTTAAATTATAATTATTGCGTACAGAAATGTAATTATAAAAACTGTGGATGTGGGCTACCCCATAACCAGTTAATACATTTTCCCAGGGAAGAAAATGATTTGAGTAATAATCAAAATAAATTTCGAGGTCATGTGTTTCAAGCAGGTGCAGAAATAAAAAGTTCACCAAGCGAAGAAAAATTTTCTTTTCCTCCGAGCCAGACTGTCACCACTAGTTTCACAAAAATAAAACAAAAACTGTGTTATTGAGTACTGCACGAATTTTCATTAAAGATAAATTTTCGGAATGGTAGGAAATTAGATGTTTATTGGATGTCGAATCGCAAGCCTGTTTGATTACTTCTCAGTGTGCTAATCGACTGCAACTTAAAATTAATAAAATAAATACTTTAATTTCGTGTATAGATAATTCTTCTATGACAGTAAAGGGTTGCTTAAAGACAACAATCGCGAATAGAGATAAAAGTTTTGAAAGGGAATTGAGTATGCTAGTAGTAAAGAAAATTACAGATTTAATTCCGCAAAGAGTGATTAATATAAATGATGAGTTCCCAGATTTAACTATGTTGTCAGATTATCGATTTAATTTTCCTGATAAAATTGACCTGTTGTTAGGTGCGAAAATATTTTATGAATTAATAAGACCAGGACAAATATACAGTCGACGCTCGTTTTTACGAACTCGTAGGGAACACCCAAATAGTTCGTAAAATAGAAAGTTCGTAAAATAGAAAAACACCAAAAATGATATGAATACGTATATTATTTATGTCTATTTTTATCAAACTGACCCCTCTTCATAGATGAAGCAGTATTTCAAGATTATTTATTATTTAATAAATTTATACCTGTATTTTTAAACATATAAGAAATAAATGCAAATTTATACACTAAAAATAATTTTAGTACACATACGTTACTATGCTCTGAAAATATTACATATGAAAACACAAACTGTATTATCACTTAGTAGATGAAAATACATAAATGAAAAAATAGATAAAAAATTAGGAATGGAAATAATCACGTATTTTTTTTTTTAAATGACATTTTGAAAAATATAAGTTTCCAATTTATCAATGGAAACCTTTACTACGTTTACCTTTCACAGTTATTGTTCCCTTCAAAAAAGTTCCTTAGTCCTGACAACCACTACTGGAAATTGTTGCTACACCCCCCTCCCTCCGAAATAGTTTGGGGAAAACAGCACATTCTTGGAATGCACTTGATGTCTCATTGTATCCGTATAGAGTTTAACTGACATTGGTGCTGCATTCCGATACTTAAAAAAAAATTCAGAAGTACGAAAACTGAGTTCGCAAATAAGAGATTTTCATAATCTGTAGTTCGTAAATGGGAGCGAAAAATTACATTGCTTCTATGGGAGCGTATTCGGGACTACTCTATAGTTCGTAAAATCGCAAGTGTTCGTGAAAAAGAGGTTTGCAAAAACGAGAGTCTACTGTATTCTCAGAGTTCGAAATTACTTTTACAAAGTACTGTATTTGGATACGTGGCAAATGGAAGCATAGAACAGGAAGACGAGGTTAAAGTTCATTGTGGGCTAATTCGGGAGGAGGATTTAAACAAAACATTAAAAAAGTTTTGGGAAGTCGAAAACATTGAGGTAGAGTTACCAAAAAGTAAGGAATTTGAGATATGCGAAAAACATTTTGCGCGTACGAATTGGAGAAATGAGGAAGGTGTATGTACGTAGTGAAAATGCCTTTAAAGGAAAACCTTCGTGTTTAGGCCGATCTAGGGATCTTGCTCTCAAAAAACTCAGATCGCTGTGGACTAGCTTATCAAGGGATGAGCAATATTTTAATCTGTATAAAGAATTCTTAAAGGAATACGAAGATTTAGGGCATATGAAACAGGTGAAAGAAGCAAAGGAACCTGCTATTGCGTACTTGAGCTCCACATCATGGTATATTTCGTCCAGAAAAATCGACTACTAAACTCAGATTTGTTTTTAACCGTTCTGCCATAACAACAAATGGGGCATCACTAAATTCATTACATTATAATGGCGGAGTCATTCAAAACGACTTATTTACGATCACGATTAGCTTCCGAGAACATGTTTATGCTCTGACTGCAGATGTCAAAATGATGTACCGAATGATTAACATTGACCCTAGTCAGCACTCGTTGCAGAGAATTTTATGGAACGATAATTTTGAGGAGGAACCAAAAATTTTCGAATTACAAACAGCGACTTACGGAACTGTCAGCGCGCCCTATTTAGCAATGAAAATTCTCAATCAACTGTCAATTGATGAAGGAAATAATTTTCCAATGGCAGCGCCAGTTTTTCGTGAAAACATTTATATGGATGATATTTTGTGCTGTGCACCTACACTTGAGGAAGCCAAAGAGTTGCAGCGGCAGCTCATAGCGATTATGAATAAGGCAGGTATGCAACTTCATAAATCGTGCACAAGTGATAAAAATCTCTCGCTGACACCTGGAGAAGGGTATAATTTTGAAAACAACAGTGAGACTAAAACGTTAGGGGTTTCGTGGAATCCAAGGGATGACTGTTTCCTATTTCGAGTTAAAGGAGCGATTCCTATACCAAGGGACAAGTATTTCGACAACTGCCAGAATTTTTGATCCGCTAGGACTTCTTGGCCCAGTTATAGGAAAAGCCAAAATACTTATGCAGAGATTGCGGAGAATTAATATTGACTGGAATGACGAGCTCCCTGAGTCAGAATATCACGAGTGGCATAAATTTCTTATATCGCTTAAAAGTGTGAATAATATACAAATAAGTCGACGCATTATAATTGAAAACCCGGAAATTGTTGAAATACATGGCTTCACAGATGCCTCAGAACGTTGTTATGGAGCAGTGGTTTATAGCAAATCTTGTGACTCTCTAGGAAGTATGATGGTGAATTTAATCGCAAGCAAGTCACGTGTTACACCAGTAAAGAGTCTGACAATTCTTAGACTAGAACTATGTGCCGCAGTTTTGCTAACAAAACTGGTAAAAAGAGTCTTATCATCCATGAAAGTAATAGTTACTAATGTTTTCCTGTGGTCCGATTCAACGATTGTGTTAGTGTGGATTCAAAAGAAACCCATTGATCTCAAGCAATTTGCGCATAACAGGGTGGCTAAAGTTAAAGGAAATTCTAGGCCTGAACAGTGGCGTCATATCTGCTCTGAACTTAATCCGGTTGATAAACTTTCCCGACGCATGGATCCAGATAAACTTATTGATTGTGACTTGTGGTGGAATGGACTTATTTTTCTTAATGACACTGACTATCATCGACGTTTAGTAATCATACCACAAGCTAATGAGGAGTTCAATAAAGAGCTCAAACACAATTCAAATCCTATCAATGAATTTAATATTATTAACTGCAATGTTACAGATAATTGTTTTGTTAATGACTTAACTAATTGTAGTAATAATTATATAACTATTTTACGCATTCTTAGTTATATTTTCAGGTTTGTGACGAATGCAAGAAATCCACTATGTAGGTGTGGTGGACCTTTGCTAACTTCAGACTTGGAGCATGCAGAGATTTATTTAATTAACCCTCCGTCTACCAGACGGGTCCATTGGACCCGACAGGTACATACAAAATATTCATTCAAACCAGAAATTTCTTTAAAATAAACTAAGTATATAAACCAGACAAAAATAAGGTAAATAAATAAGTTAAATAGTTTTAAATAAAAATTCTGGTGTAGAACGTTTTATTAAAACTTGAATAAAATTCCCGGTAGATCTAGGGTTAAATCTGTCCAAAGGGCAGAATTCAGTGCAGACATATGTAGTCAGCAGACCAAAGGTTCGGTAAGTCCAAGTAGTATGCTAAAAAGCCTCAACCCATTCTTAGATGAATTTGGGATTTTAAGGGTTGGAGGCCGGTTAGATAACAGTAATTTAAATTTTGCGAGAAAGCACCCATCGATTTTACCTAAGTCTAATAGTTTTACTTTAATTGTTATAAATTATTATCATAAAAAATACCTTCATGTTGGTGCTTCAACATTACTGTCTTTGGTAAGAGAAAAATTTTGGCCAATAAATGGTCGTGCAACATGTCGAAAGGTAGTACATCAGTGCATCCCATGTTTTAAAGCTAAACCAGTTATTGCAAATCAATTGATGGGCGATTTGCCCAGGGATAGAGTCCAATTGGACTACTGCTTTAATATTTCGGGAGTAGATCTGTGTGGGCCATTTATGGTCAAAGTTGGGTATGCACGTAGAACTAGCTTGCAAAAAATTTATATCTGTATTTTTGTTTGTTTTGTATTTAAAGCTGTACATATAGAATTTGTTTCAGACTTAACCTCCGAATCATTTATTGCTGCATTGAAAAGATTCATTGCACGCAGAGGTAAATGCGCCAAATTGTATTCAGATAACGCGAAAAATTTTATTGGTGCAAACAAGATTCATAAGGCTTTTTTTTTGAGTTAGCAAAAAAAACCTGATGAGAAATTAGCAGCATATTTATCCACGGAAGGCATTGAGTGGAAATTTATATCTCTCAGGGCACCCAATTTCGGTGGTCTTTGGGAGGCCGCTATAAAATCATTTAAGTATCACTTTAAGAGAGTTGTGGGAGGTGCTAATATCACTTATGAGGAAATTCTTACAGTAGTCATACAAATTGAGGGAATTCTAAATTCGAGGACTTTGAGTCCATTATCAGATGATGAGAATGATTTTGGAGTCTTAACTCTTGCCCATTTTCTGATAAACAGGCTGTTAAATTCCATTATTGAGCCTGATCTCACCAATATAAGAGAAAATCGCCTCAAAAAATGGCAAAAGATAACTAAAATTCTACAACTGTTTAGGCGTAAATGGCATCATAATTATTTAAGGGAATTACAACAAAGGGGTAAATGGAGATTTGTAAAAGATAATGTAAAAATCGGAGATTTAGTGGTGTTAGTAGAAGAGAATTTACCGACAAATAAGTGGCCATTAAGCAGAATTATTGAGGTGCATTACGGTAATGATAACAAAATTCGAGTAGTTAAAGTAAACACTCAAAATGGAACATTTAAAAGGTAGATAAATAAATTATGTATTTTACCCATGCCTGATGACCCTGACAGTTAAAAAAAAGTAATTGTGTATATATGTGTATTGTATTGATATTTTTTCAAAGGATTATATTTAAATTAACGTATATAGTGACTTTTTGTATTAATTTGTGTAATTTAGAGTACTTTGTAAAATTTGTTATTGAATGTTATAGACATGTCAATGGGGGCCGGTATTTTCCATGTAGCGAGACATGCCGCGCCACCTATAATTAAAGCGGCGGTGCGCTGCTTTTGTGTTATGCGTTAATAAAGATATATAAAGTACCCAGCGCCTTGGAAATATAATTTGAGTTATAGTGTGAGTTTAATCTTCAACAACTAAGCCTGAAGAGCTTCTGGAGGGTGCAGCAGAGGCAGAAAGAAAAGCCTATGCAATAACGTCGAAGGCCTATAAAGCAGCAGATGCTATTGCTAGATATACAATTGGATCTAGTGTTAGGCCTGAACCTAAACAGTAGATCCTCATCTGTAAAACTGGTAAGGAAATGTGGGATGCCTTGCATTCTATTTATGAATAGGAAAATGAAAGAAGCTTAGATCTCTTCTATTTTCAACTATTTAACTATACTAAAGATCCCATGGACAATATTGCAACTCATGTTTCAAAATTGCAGAGAATTTGGCAGGAATTACAAGAAAAATTGAAAAGTGAAAATTTTCAGTTACCAAAATCTATGCTGCTAAACAGAGTTTTGAACACACTGCCAAATGAATATCTTGAATTCAAATATGCATGGGAGTCAGTGAGAAATAGTATAAGACCACTTCCAAGTCTTACAGAAAGCCTACGCTTACATGAACAACGATCAGATGAATTAAATCTCCCAGTTGAAAACAAGAGTGTGGCATTTGTGGCAAAGCCAAATAATTATTATCCTAAAAAATCTTTGAAT
Source organism: Maratus speciosus (assembly GCA_963932465.1). Lineage (NCBI taxonomy): Eukaryota > Metazoa > Arthropoda > Arachnida > Araneae > Salticidae > Maratus > Maratus speciosus. The sequence goes on along the minus strand of OZ010796.1, from coordinate 396,980,422 downwards.
AAAACTGTTGGATGTGACCAGAAAAATTCTAAAAGCAAAAAACTTAAGTTTATGCTTGTGGTCGTCTTGGAAATATAAAAAAGAATTGTTATAGCTTGAAAAATAATAGTAGTGATCGAACTTAATCGCTAAAATCAGTACAAGCTTTTGTGACAGTTGCTGAACTAGAAAGCCAAGATTACTGGCTCATTGATTCTGGTGCTTCCCATCACATCTGCTATAAGTTAGAGTGGTTTTCTTCGTATAAACAGTTTGATACGCACAAGTCATTAAGATTAGGTGATGGAAGATCAATGCATGCTACAGGTACTGGAGAAATCCAAATTGAAATGCTAGTCAATGGGTTATGGAAACCCGATAACCTGGTTAAAGGCTGGTACGTTCCTGGAAGGGATCAAAACCTTTTCTCATCTGGTGCAGCATTAGATAATGGTTTGAATGAATATGCTGATAACAAAGTACGCGAGTTCAGAAATAAAAAAAGGTGAAACTGTTGCTGGAAGATACAATAGTGTTTAAATACTTCATATGCGTGTGTTAATTCCAGGATCTGCTTGTGTAGCCGTGGAAAATGATAATCTTCAGTTATGACATGGGCGAATGGAACATCAACTGTCATGTACAAAAATTCCTGAAACAGAAAGGCATTAATGTAAGTCTTAATGATGAATTTTGTGATGCCTGCATGTATGAAAAAATGCACGGGCTGAGTTTTTACTCTCGTCAAAATCGTCCTACAAGTCCTGGTAAACTTGTCCATGCAGACGTCTGTGGCCCGATGCCTGAGAAGTCGCTAGGTGGGAATCGTTATTTTGTAACGTTTAACCCTTTCGACGGCGGTGTCCTTAAAGAAGGAATCACCTAATTTTAATTACAATACTGACAAACGGCACCAAGAGTATTTAATTAAAATTTTCCTATTATAATGTACGTGAAAATAAGCAAGTTCGTATTTTCTAATAAATTCGTTTATAAATTCAGGTATCAGTCCATTATTTCATCAGTTTATAAACAAAATTACCGGTAAGCGTTAAAGATGATTATTCTAAATACAGAACTGTCTACTTGAGAAAAGAAAAGAGTCACGGGAAAGAAATGTTGCCTAGATATTTATCTGAATTTAAGATTGCTGGCTGTACACTAAAAGAACTTTTAACTGATGGAGGTAAAGAGTTTAATAATTCAAAAGTTAATAATATTGTGAAAAAAGCAGGTCTGAATCACAGAATATCCATTCCCTATACTCCAGAACAGAATGGAGTGATTGAAAGAGAAAATAGATTTCTTCTTGAAGCTGCAAGATCCATTATCTTGCTATTGCATGCTAGGAAAATATCTGAAAGGCTATGGGGTGAGGCAGTTAATACAGCTGCATATGTCATTAATAGAACAGGTCCTACTCCAGAAGAAGGTAAATCACACTATGAAATTTAGTTTAAGAAAGTACCAGCATTTGAACATGTAAAAGGTTTTGGTACAGAGTGTTTTGTACATATTCCAAAACAGAAAAGAGGAAAATTTGACAAAAAGTCTGTGAAGGGTTATTTAGTACGATACTGTGGAGATCGAGATCGATACAGGATATGGTTACCAGACCAAACTGAAGTGATCCTAAGCAGAGATGTTGTTTTTAAGAAGGAAGATACTTCAGAGAAAACATTAGTAAAACAGAATCCTGTGCTATCAGCTGAAAATAGTTCTGAAGAAGATGAGAGCAGCAACATAGCTGAAGCTTCTCAGAATCCTAGTTTAAGAATCAAAGGAACTTAAAATGAGAACGAGAACAAAATGAATTTACGAGACAGGTCTCAAATGCAGGAGCTATCAATATTTGACGTCTATTTTATGTTGGCTGAAGATGATGAACCAATGACATATCAACAAGCCTTTGTTTCTGATGACACAAATAATTGGAAAAAAGCAATGACAGAAGAATTGAATTCATTGACTAAAAATGAGACTTGGGAATTGGTGAACCTTCCAGAAAATAGAAAAACTATTAAAAATCGCTAGGTATATAAAATCAAGCGAAATTCTGAGGGCAAGACAGAACGCTTCAAAGCAAGACTGGTTACAAAAGTTTTTTTGCAGAAACCTGGAATTGACTTTCATGATACATTCAGACCTGTAGTTCGCTGGGACACAATAAGATCTGTAATTAGCTTAACAGCTAGAAAAAGACTTAAGTTAGCCCAATTTGATATCAGAAGTGCCTTTCTATATGGTGAACTCAATGAAGAAATATATATGAAGCAACCAATTGGATTTGAAGATGGTACAGGACGTGTTTGTAGATTGCTTAAAAGTATCTGTGGTTTGAAACAAGCTCCTAGGTGTTGGAATCAGAGGTTCAAAATTTTTTTTCAAAACTGTGATCTCAAGCAAATAGATAGTGATCCGTGTCTATTTGTGAACAAGAGTAAATCTCTACTCTTATCTCTGTATGTAGATGGTGGAATTGTTGCTGCCAGAGATGATGACTTGTTGGAAGCATTTCTTGAAAAACTAAAAGAAGAGTTTAATGTTAGGGTTGAAACTGCAAATTATTTCTTGGGTACGCAGCTAAAATATTTGCATGATGGTTCTATCCACATTCACCACGGAAACTACACTAAGAAAATCTTGGACTGTTTCAACATGTCTGCTTGCAACCCCGTCTGTACTCCAACTGATAAATCATTAATGTCGCAGGAGGTTTCTCTGAAAAACTAGATGAAGGTATACCATATAGAAGTGCAGTAGAAAGCTTGATGTACTTAGCCATAGTTACACGACCTGACATTGTTATGCAATTAGTGTGCTATCCCAAGTTCTAGACAAGCCTCTAAAAGTACACTGGAGTTTGGTAAAGAGAGTTCTAAAATATCTTAAAAGGACCTCTAAATAGGGTATTTTGTACAAATTAAGGACAAAAAGCAAATTGGAAGCCTTCAGTGATGCGGAGATCCACTTCACGGATGGTCTTCAAGTACAGTGGAGGTGCTTTAACCTGGGCTAGTAAGCGTCAAACATGTGTCTCACTTTCGACTACCGAAGCTGAATTTGTTGCTGCTAGCCAAGCTTCGAAAGAAGCTGTTTGGATACATAGGTTGTTTCAAGATCTGTGTTTTGCAGTTTGTGTGCCTGTTCTGCAGGTTGACAATGAAAGTGCGATAGGATTAATTAAAAATCCTGAGTTTCATAATCGTACTAAGCACATAGATATTCGGTACCAGTTTGTTCGGGAAAAAATTTAAAGTGGTAAACTTGATATTCAGCATTGTGACAGTGAATGTCAGGCTGCAAACATTTTCACGAAACCCTTAGAAAAATTTCGGTTTCAAAAACTTTGCAAATTAATTGGAATGTATGAACTTAAGACTTTTGCTCAAGACATTTATTTTATTGTGTATGTGTGTGTGGTAGGTATGGTTTTAGGGGAAGTGTTAAGCATAAATCAATACCTGTTATTTATTCACCTGTTACTTATTCACTGTAACCCAGATATTAACTGTCAACTCAACTGTACTGGTAGTTGTTGAGAGCTGCATCTGTTTACACGTGGTTGCTCATGGTAAAATGATGTTAAAGTTTAATACTATGTAACTGATGTTTAATTACAGTTTTCGTAAAAACGAAAAGATGATAAAACGTATAAAAGGAAAGGGCATGTTTACAAACAAACGCTTACTTCAACCAATCTACCAATTACATTTTTGCTTTACCGATCATTGCAGGAATCATTATGGTGACGTTGACCAATCGTATCACAGAGCTGTTAATCTTAGATCAATCAGATCACCTGAATTCGTGTGTACAGTAGGAGTTGTAAATACGGGCTGGAATTTATTGTGGATCTACAGTAATTTTTCCCACAGTGACGTCAGCTGGCCTTTCCTTACAGTGCTGTCATGATATTATAATGTAACTGTAATCGTTAACTATATTCCAAATGTATCATGTTATTGTTTATGTGCGCGTCAGCTATTAACTTATTGTTAGTTTTTTTAAATTAGTATTAAGGTAACGTTCGTATGAATCGTAAACATTGCATGGTGCCGAATTTATCGCATTTTAAAGAAATCGTCATGCCGGGAAATGATAACAACAGCAATAACAGTGTAAATATTCGACCGCCGCAGCCACTAAGCCTAACGACTAATGATGTTACAAAATCATGGCAAGACTGGTTTCAACAGTTTGAATGGTATTCTACGGTCATCGAATTGGAGAAAAAGCCAGATAAAATCCAACTAGCTTTGTTTATGTCAGCTATTGGTCATAAAGCGGTAAGCATTTGCAATACTTTTTACTGATGATAAGAAAACTAATTTGAATGTTTTAATTGAAGCTTTTTAAAAATACTCCACTCCTAAAGTAAACATCACGTATGAAAGATTTTTATTTAACAAGATATTTCAAAGTGTGAGAAATTTGACGATTTTCTAATGGAATTACTAAGCAAAAGTAAATCTTGCCAGTTTAGTACTTTACATGATAGTTTAGTGACTGATAGAATTGTAATTGGTATTTACAGTGATTCCGATCGTGAAAAATTACTGGCTGAAGATGATTTAACATTAGATAAAGCGTCAAAAATTTGTAAAGCTAGCAAACAAGGTCGATCACAGATGAGTACTCTTAAAGATAAACCATTAAATATTGAAAGTATAAAAAAGAATGCAACAAGTATGAAAAATAAGCATGCTAAAGAAAAGCAAACTTTTAATGGTAAATTATATACGCGATGCAATATATATATATATATACTTACTTCTCACAAAACGTTCGAATGTTTGGCCTATAAAAAGTAGTGCTTTGCTTGTGGCAGAGAAGGCCATTTTAGCATTTCTTGTACTTCAAAGAAAAAGAAAAAACACGTAGCTACAATAAATAGCTTATTTGACGAATGTAGCGAAAATAATAAAGATTCAAAAAGTTTTATTATAAGTAGTATAGCCAATAATATAGAATCAATAGATTGGTATAAAACGACTGAATTTGAGAACAAGTACAGAGTAAAATTCAAATTAGATTCTGGTGCTCAATGCAACGTCTTATCACATTCTTTGCCTAAAAAAGCAAATTTAAGCATTAAATATTCTAACGTGCAGTTGTTGATATCATTTTCTAATCATAAAATGAAAGTAGCTGTTGAAGCTTTTGCCAAGTTAAATGTTAAAAAGGAAAATTGTACTACTAGATTTGTAGTAATAGAAGAAATGTTGCAACCTATATCGAGAAAATATTCATGTGTAGAAATGGGTTTACTTAAACGTGTAACCAGTATTGGATAAACAGAATTTTTTTAAATACCAGTACTAATGAAGATGAAATAGGCTGTTTGAAGAATTTTACGTATGACATAGATTTAATTAATGACCCTAAGATTGAAATATTTCCTGCAAGAAAAGTTCTTCATTCCATTAGGGAAAAATTAAAGACCAGCTTGATAGAGTGCAACAGATGGGCATCATAAAACCAGTGAGTGACCCTACGCCTGTAGTCTCGCCTATGGTTGTAGTTCATCGAAATGGTAAAATTAGAGTCTGCATGGATCCATCTAGTCTGAATAAGAATTTGAAAAGAAGATACTATCCTTTAAAAATAGCGGAAGAAATTGCTGCACGGCTCTAAATGGTTTACATTACAGGACTGTAAAAAAGGATTTTGGCAACTAAAAGCAACAGAACGTATTAGTAGATACCTGACTATGGCCACTTTTTGGGGGTAGATTTTCCTACTTAGGTTTAGCATTTGCACCAGAATTTTTCCAGCAAATTATTGAACATCTGATAGGAAATATAGAAAATGTTGACTGTGCAATGGATGACATTCTCAGTGATGGAAAAGTGGCGCAGCAGTTGGGCGATTGTCACCACTAAATTATTATAGTATTCTTCGCCTTCAAAAATCTCAGAAATTCTGTCCTGAAGTTCTATGAAGAATACTAATAAAATTTTGCGGTGTCAATTTATTATCTGCTGCTACACTGTTCCATCACTACATTCTGATACATGCTTCATCGAAAGAAAAATTGGAAGAACTGACCTCTGAAGTCATAAAAATTCTCACAGAATCTGGTTTGACTCTGAATAAAGAAAAATGCATATATTCACATAACAGTGTTAAGTTTTTTGGACACATAGTTACTGATGTGGGACTGAAAGCCGATCCTGAAAAAATTCAAGCTATTATTCAGTTAAAAGTTTCAGAAAATGTAGCATCGTTACAGTGTTTTCTTGGAATGGTTACCTACTTGGATAAATTTGTCCCGAACTTGTCTGAATTAACTCTGCCGTTAAGACCATTATGTAAAAAAGACACCGAATGGATTTGGGAGAGTGAACAACAGACAGCATTTGAAAAGCTGAAAGAAATTTTAAAGAATTTACCTGTATTGAAGTATTTTAATGTGAATTTACCCATATCATTGTCAGTAGACGCAAGCAAACATTCTGTAGGAGCTGTAATTATGCAAGCAGGACGTCCTGCAGCTTATGCAGCCAAAGCATTAGACAAGACACAGCAGAAGTATTATTAAGTGGAAAAAGAAGTATTTGCAATCAGATTTGGATATCTACGTTTTCATAAATACGTCTGGGGTTGCAGAAAACTAACTGTAGAAACGGACCACAAACCGTTAGTATCAATTTCAAAGAAGCCATTACATTTAGCTCCTCGTCTGCAAAGAATCATATTGGAAATCATGCCTTATCGTCCTGAAATTACGCATGAAAAAGGAACAGAAATATTTATAGCTGATACCATGAGTCGAGATTGTAATCTTAATTCTAATTTAGACATGCCTGAATTACAGATGGACATTCATTTAGTTGTTCCAAAGACTGAATCTAAAACAACTGAGATAATTCAAGCGCTAAAAGATGAAGAAGAGTTAAGCCTGTTAATTAAAATGATTCAAGATGGTTGGCCAGAAGAATTAACTGAAGTTCCTGATAGTCTAAGAAAGTATTGGACTTTTCGAGGTGAGTTGCCGTTTACGAAGATATCCTGTTCAGAGATGGTCGAATAGTCATTCCGCGCAAGCTTGTAGAACATACGTTGAAAGCTATTCACCTTGGTCATCAAGGTATTCAACATTCAATCAGTATAGCTAGAGAAAAAGTATACTAGGTAGACATGAATAAAGATGTTACAATATATCAATTAAACAGTGTCAAGTTTGTCAACAACGTCAAAGCGATAATCCCGAAAAAACGTTAATTTTGAACGAAGTACCAGAGAGACCTTGGTAAATTGATGTCACAGATATTTTTCATTTGGATAAAAAGAATAGTTTACTTATTGTAGATAGATATTAGGATCATTTTGATTTTTGTGTACTGAAAAACTTATCATCTAGTACAGTTACACAAGCTTTGAAATGTTGGTATGCAACTCATGGTATTCCTGAAACTTTGTGCTCTGATGCAGGTCCTCAGATGATTTCTAAAGAAGTGAGGCATTTCGCTAAACAGTGGAATATAAATCTGCAAGTATCAAGTCCAGAACACAAAAGATCCAATTGTCTAGCTGAACATTATGCTCAAGAAGCTAAACAGTTGTTGATAGCTAAATGTGCTGCAGATGGTTCTGACTTATATTTAGCATTGCTAAATAACAGAAATACACTGAGAGGAGTTTTAGGGTCTCCTGCTCAACGTCTTATGGGAAGAAGAACTAGAGGAATATTGCCAGAAAGCTCAAAGTTGTTAAAATCATCTATCATTAAAAAGATGCCCCTCTAACCTTATAGAAAAGTGGATAAAAGAGAAAGAGTATAGAGATAGAAGCTCAAAGAAAAAAAGACAATTTCTATTGGCCAGAAAGTGTGGTTTAGAAAAGGTCGTAGAAAAAGGAGTCCTGCTGATGTAATTACTCCAGCTCAAGGACCAAGATCATTTATTATTAAGACGCCAGATGGTGCAACTTACAGAAAAAAACTTGGTTTCTCCGTCCAAATGCTACTCATGAGAAACCAACAGTTTCAAGTAATTCCGATCCTACAATTAAAGAAACTGACAGTCCTGATCCTACACATTGCCAAAGTGAATCAGCACCAAAAACATCTGATGACTCGGGTTTGGTAAGTGCTGATACCTCTTCAAATCTGTCTCCAAAAATGACTTCTACTCCTGTTCCTAAGATCAAAACTCCTGTGCGCCAAACTGATACTGGTATAAAAACCCGTTTTGCCAGGACTGTTAAAAAACCTGATAAACTTGATTTGTAAAAGAAAAATTGTTTCTTTTTATAAAAAAATGGGGGTTGTCATGATATTATAATGTAACTGTTATTATCTGTAACCATAACTGCTTATACATTACCTGATTACTTGTAACCGTTACCTGTATTCCGTACATATGTTATTATTTATGTGCACGTCGTCTATTAACTTATTGTTAGTTTGTTATTAATTAGTATAGTATTAAGGTAACGTTCGTATGAATCGTAAACATTACAAGTGCTATTTGTACTTTACTAATACTAGAACTCATTATTATTCATTAATCAAATATCTAATATCTATCATAGATTCATGGACAAGAGTATATATTTCGAACGGATTATTTAACTTTGTATGTGCAACAAACGATTAACAGTAACTCAAAAATTATTATGCAATAAAATTCAATCGGAAAATATTATTTCTTTTTAAAAAGCCTATTACTTTCTTAGATAAAAAAAATGACATATTCAGGAAGGTTTCCAAATGCATAGAAACTTTTACAAAATTTACACAACGATATCCGAAATATACACTAACATTTCCGAAATATCCAGAAACATTTCTGAAACTTGCAGAAAAGTTTCCGAATATTCTACCGAAATATGCGGAAACGTTTCCGAATATCTGACCGAAGTATGCGGAAACATTTTCGAATATCTGACCGAAATATGCGGAAACATTACAAATATCTAACGGAAATATGCGGAAACATAACAGAAACCGTTGGGCCACATTGCTGGCCCATCGGGTAGAATAACGTTTCCGAATTTATTTTACAGTGCACATAGTTTATTACTGTTTTTATTCTTTGCGGAGCTCAGTGAGACGTTTTAATGATTTAGGTGGACAAAATTCATTTTCCCAATTATCTCGGAATTTGACAAAACCGCGTGTACTGGTAGCTCAATGTCTGTATTTTCGAGATCTGTTTGAGTTTTGTTGAAAAAGTCAGAGGTGTCGATTAATTATGACAGTAAAGAAGTCATTTGCGCACTTGGTTTGAGGGAGTTACAAAAGTTGCGCTAGCTTCCTCTAAGTTTGAAAGTACGTCGTGACTATTTTGTTTTACTTGGAAGCACGAGTTTGCTGAACATATGTCACAGGTTTGTCAAGGTCAGATTGAATCCAGTTTTGTTTGAAAATAAGCTATATTAAACCCGCTTAACCGCTTTTTTCAAAAGTTGTAATTCTGGATGATTCTTGATGTTGTTTACAATTTTCATCTTGACTTTTAACATATTATTCAGCATTATTCAGCAATAAGCATTTTTTAATTTTTTGAAAATCAAAGTGCCATTCCTAAAGTATTGAAAAATTAAAAAATCTTCTACAGATGTCTGCAGATGTTTAAGTTTTTATTAATAAACGAGCATCATATTAACTTGCAGCGCATGCATATATCGCACCCTTGCTATAAAAGTGGCATAACTCAAAAAACTCCGTTTTTCAGAAAATGCAAAAAACTGTTTCAGGGCTGTGTAGGTAACTTTTTGTTTATCTAGTGATGTCATTCAGAAGAACTGTGCATACAATAACATTATTGATTGCCATTCTTTCAGGTTTTTGTAATTTTCATCTAAAAATACCATTTTTTTTAGTTGTGCCTCTTTTGTCGCCCAACATAGACTAATGCGTATGTCATCATTTTGAGTTGTGACAATTTTTAGGGTTTCGTTCATCTGACGAAACCCTATTCGTCTCGCTCCTCTGTCTGTCTGTCCGTTACAGAGTCCGTTCTCAGAAACTACACATGTTGGAGATTTGAAATTTTGCATACTTATAGACGACCACCACACATCATACGACAAATCATAAAATTTTGAAAAAGTCGTACATTTAACCCTTTGGGCTCCCACATGTGTATTTTAAACAATTCTTTCTAAGTGAGTCGCTAATTAGGTTGCAGGCATGAAATTTTGCGTACTTATAGATGGACACCTCAGATCAAACGACAAATCATAAAATTTTGAAAAAGTCATTCATTTAACCCTTTGGGCTCCCACATGTGTATTTAAAACAATTCTTTCTATGTGAACCTCTAATTACATTGGAGGCGTGAAATTTTGCATACTTATAGCTGAATACCTCACATAAAACGACAAATCATAAAATTTTCAAAAAGTTGTATATTTAACCCTTTAGGCTCCCACATGTGTATTCTAAACAATTCTATTTAAGTGAGCCCCTATTTAGGTTGGAGGTGGGAAATTTTGCATATTATAGCTGAATACCCCACATCAAACGACAAATCATAAAATTTTGAGAAAGTCGTACATTTAACCCTTTGGGCTCCCACATGTGTATTTTAAACAATTCTTTCTAAGTGAACCCTAATTAGGTTGGAGGCGTGAAATTTTGCATACTTATAGCTGAACACCTCACATCAAATGACAAACCATAAAATTTTGAAAAAGTCGTACATTTAACCCTTTGGGCTCCCACATATGTATTTTAAACAATTCTTTCTAAGTGAACCCTAATTAGGTTGGAGGCGTGAAATTTTGCATACTTATAGCTGAACACCTCACATCAAATGACAAACCATAAAATTTTGAAAAGTCGTACATTTAAACCCTTGGGCTCCCACATGTGTATTTTAAATAATTCTTTCTAAGTGAGCCGCTAATTAGGTTGGAGGCGCTAAATTCTGCATACTTATAGCTGAGCATCACACATCAAACGGCAAATCATAAAATTTTGAAAAAGTCGTACATTTAAGCTTTTGGGTTCCTACATGTGTATTTTAAACAATTCTTTCTAAGTGACACTCTATTTAGGTTGGAGGCGTGAAATTTTGCATACTAGCTGAACACCATCATGCGACAAATCATAAAAATTTGAAGAAGTCGTACATTTAACCCTTTGGGCTCCCACATGCGTGTTTTAAGCAATTCTTCCTAACTGAGCCCCTTATTAAATTGGAGATTTGAAATTTTGCATGCTTATTATAGCAGAACACCTGAGGCCAGGCGACAAATTATAAAATCTTGAAAAAGTCTTACGTTTAACCCTTTGAGCTACCACATATGTATTTTAAGCAATTCTTTCTAAGAGAGCCCCTAATTAAGTTGGAGTCATGAATTTTTGCATACGTATAGCTGAATACCTCAGACCACACGACAAATCATAAAATTTTCAAAAAGTCTTATATTATTTACTCTTCCGTGCTCTAACGTATATTTTAAGCAATTTTTCTAACCTCCGCCCTTTTCACCCGGGGAGCACTTTTCCAACTTTTGTCGACACCCCTTTGACCATTCTTTCATATTATGCACCATAGCCTTACATATTTGAGTTCCACTTTTTACCGCCAGGGGGGGGGGGGGGCTACTTATCTCGGGTGCTATGGGCCCAATCCCTTCGACTAACATATATACGGATAGTATGTAAAACGGAGTTTTGTTCGGATAGAGATTTGTTTAGAATAGAGTGCGCCCCTGGTTGCGAAATGTGGAACTAACAGATTTTTCAAAAGGATAAAGTGTTTTGAAATGAATATTAAACGAAACCCTCTGTGCGATCTGTGATCACACTTACCCACTTGTTTTGTTTGTTTTCTGGACATGAGACACTTTTGGTGACTTGACAGAAAATTGGGCTTTGAGTTAAGACGTTTTATTAACAAGGATTTATGTATTTATTTTTTGTTATCTGTAGGTAGTACTTCATTTTTGGTGAATGAATGAAGCTGGAAACATATGATTGAATAATATTATTTTAATTTGACTTAAATAACTTCAAGAAAATGCATTCCTTTGCTGTTTTTCAGTTATAAACACAGTAAAACAAAACAGCTTAAATACAGAAACATTAAGATTAATTACTATCATTTAGTATAAAGTACATATTGACAGGGCTCTCGCTTAGGAAGGATGGGGGAGCCTCCCCCTCCCCCCACAAAACGTTCGTGAATACTGTTATACTTGGCAAATTTACAAATTTAGTTGGCAAATTTGTTTAAAACTTTAATAAAAAATATAATACAATTTCTGTTTCTGACAGACTTGGCAAAAGTTACAATTCAAATTGGGAATATTATTCTTTTTTTACAAATAAGAAGTATATTATATTTTCTAATTGTGGTAATTTGGCAAAATTATAAAACTAGCTGGCAAATACTGAAATTTGACTTGGCAATTTAAGGTCCTTCTCCCCCCCCCCCCCACCGAATAAAAAGTCTTGTCGATGGCCCTGCCTATTCAGCTTACATATTTGTTTCATCTGTCCTTGAGTGTTCCATAAGTGGAAGATAAGCACCCAGCTAATTAGTAAACTGCTTTTACTAGATATGCATTTAAATAACATTTTAATGTATAAAAACCTTTATCATTTGTACCTATAAAAGTAAACAACAAAATAAAGCTACGTTTGCAAAGGAACTAGGCATATAGTATTTAATATAATATTATCATTAAATAATATTTAAAGGCATTAAATTTTAATGCACCTGTTAAAAAAACTTGTAAATAACAAACGTAAATCAGTCTTCTGATCTGGTTGCAGATGAAAATATTTAGCTGCTTTATTCTAAAAAATTTTTGAAGAACGAATTAAAATAAAATTTCAATATTATATTTTTATTAACGAGGTCTTGAATATCCTTTTTTCTACTGTCAGGTAAGGGAATTTTACACGAACAAGCCCGAACGAAGCTCAACCGAATTCAAATCCTCTTGAGATCGTGTATTCCTCATATTGCACACATTCACCTTCTTGAAAATCTCATCTGCGTAGGATGTTTTATAGAAAAATGCCCGAGGTTGATCTCGTTCGACACAGAGCCTCTTGATTTCTTGTCACTTCACTTGCATTTTAGTTGTGTCCACGTTGAATTTGTTACCCCATTGTTCATGCAGCAACTTCATATCATAAAAATCCTCGAATGTGAACTCATTAACATGGTAAGGGAGTCCTGTTTTTACGCCGTCTTCATCAACGTGACGTATTGCACTGGTACGTGATGTTTTGCAATCTGCTTTTCAATGATGGTATGCACATAATCAGCCTCGTTTTGAGAATGTCCATGTATTAGAAATTTGTGTGTTATGCTTCGGATGCCGAAGCACTGTACCGCGTCTGCATAAGCAGCAAGCAAATATTTATTGTTCTGTTGCCCATAACAATTGTCGGAATAAAATATCACATCAACATCAGTGTTTTGGGCTCTTCCCATCAAGGATTTAAGATATTGAATCATACTACTTCCGTCAAATAATTTCCCAAGTTTAATCCATAGCACCACTACTTTTACTTCCAGCTACATTCGTATTACTGAAGTCATATTTTGGAAGGATAAAGAAATGTAGTCGTTGGTTTTACCTGTTTTGAACCTTGAAAGAATGAAATAATTCATTTTTTAATTCCTTTCTTCGATAAGATCTACTCCATGACAAAAAACGCCTTGCGCGAGGACGGCCTGATTTACATACGTGAACAGACCGATAAACTCTTCCATTTGAAGGGGTGTATTTGAATGAATGAAACCGCAATTAATGAAAATATTCCTTGACGAAGACAGCGGGATCGCAGACCGAAGTAGTTGGAAATTTAAATAAAATGTATATTTTGAATTTGTAACATATGCACTAATATTATCTGTCACCTTTTAAGTTAACTGAGACCTTATTAAAGTTCATATTGCGTAGCTAAAGTGAGTTTAACAAAAACAGCAGCCCGAATTTTTTCCTTTATTGCTACTTTTCCTTGTTTGCAACATCAAAAGAGACACATTTAGAGTTCCAACCGACAATTGTATCTAACTTTATCATAAAAAATGCCACAATTCAAAATAGGAAGCAGAAAATGTTTAAACATGAATCATCTAGACTGCCACAATTAGAAATCATTTGGAAGAATATCATCATTTGAATCATTAAAAACGTCACAACTCAAAATAATTAACTTTTGAACTCATATTCACGTATAAAGGTTGGATCAGAACTGAAGATGTGGCACTTTTCTAGAAGGGTCAGTAGTCATCTGACAAACTTAAAAAACTACACAACTGCTACCTGTTGGCTAGATTTTTAGTGCACTATCTGGCACCTTAGGTGGTTGATAGAGGCGCAAAAACCAAACCGAATGGCAGCCATAACTCAAAAAAGCCATTTTTTGAGTTGTGACACTTTTGTAGCAAGGGTGCGGATATGTTTAGTTCAAATCTTGCTAGTCAAATTTAAACCGCTTTTAATTATGCGATTGAGCCAAAACAATCAAATCATGTGTAATTTGAATGACAATAGAATATTATTATAATTTAAAGAACGTAGAAGTTTGTTTAGCATATCATGGAAGACGGTAGTATTCCGAGTGACGCAGCCTTAAGCCTAAAATCGTATCGTATCGTATCGTTAAAATCGTATCGTATCGTATCATAGAATTCGTAGATGGCGGAACTCATATATACAGCTAACTCGACATCAAAGAAAACGCGAAAAGCCGCCTTTTAATAACTCAGCAGATATAGGTCTTATTGTTCTGAATTTTCTAGAACAGTCTTATATCTGCAGTCTAATCGTATACTGAAATTTTTACATTTCTACGTGCAGTATATTTTGAGATCTAAATAGCCATTTTTAAAGTGAAAACGTTGGTATGATATCGAGAAGTTCCTAATTTGAAAATCTCGAAAACGGTTCTAACGATTATTTTTAAATTGATACATAATATAAATGTGATTAAGGCAAGGTGAATAACACTTTTCTTTTTTCTGGGAAAACTCTCGTTCGTTAAATAATTCGATTTTTTTTCTCTCGAAAATGACACGGGCGATTTTTTAAAAATCAAATAAATATGTTTCAGATGAACCAAATAACAATTTACTTATTTCCAGCAAGACTCTTGTTCGTTTTATAATGCACATGAAAAATCGGACTACATTTCTTCGCCATTCTATGGAAATTTCACCGAAAATGCATGACACTGTATTCATACACATGCTTTCTTTTTAACCACTTTTGTGGAGAAAATTTTTGTCTTCCCACTGGCTGAGTGGTTGAGGGCCATCGTCTATTGATCTTAACATAGGCAGTTCGATACTCGCTGGTACGTGTTTTCACATGTGAAGTTCTTTTTTTTTTTTTTTTTTTTTTTTTTTTTTTTTTTTTTAAAGCCTGTTAGTTGACCATTATTCTCAGTTCCTTTGTAATTTTTTAATTGCTATTAAGTTAAATAAAATTACAATTATAATGACGCCAATTTGATGATGATTATTTTTTGGCAATTTTTCAACAATAAAAATATTACCATAAATTTTATAAATATATTTAATTTCAATCACTTTACAAAAAATATACATTAATAATTATTATTTGAATATAAATCACACGATCAGAAACGTAAAAAAATAATTCATTTCAGCTCTTCTTTTTATAATATCATTTTTTATTATTATGACGGTCAATCAATATATAATCACTGACATCCATAATATTATTATTATTATAATTATTATTTTCCTTGCATAAAAACTATTGTAATGTAATAATTATTTTATAATAAATAATTTAGTTGAAATGTTTTATTTATAAATAACAATGAAGTTTTACATAATAAGCATATCAGAATTCTGGTGTGGCCATCTTTTGACGCAATTGCGTACTACATTTTGTCTCTTATTCGGAAAAAAAAGAAAAAAACTAATGCTCTTCACCGCTTTGAAAGAATCTCTTGTGACTAGAGGTCTATTTCGCAAATATTAAGAAAATTACTGCATACAAAAATATTAAAATGGGTAGTATTATAGAGAAATGTTTGATAAAAACGTTGAAGTAGACAGTTTTTAAATCGAAGAATTATTTTAAGAGATATTTAATGTTAAATCTGAATAAAATTGTCTCATTAAAAAAGTCTCATAGGAAAAAAAAATATACATGGGAATTTAATCATTTTCATTCAATTTAATCATTCAATAGAAACTCGAAGTTTGCAGAGTGCATTTATTATTTTTAACTTGCCTAATTTTTTGACGGTTTATTTCAATTTTAAATCAAAATTCTCAGAATTTCCAGAGATATTTTTTACATATTTTAGAAAAGGTTATTTTAAATTGTTGCCAATTGTTAAAACAGCGCAAAGAATAATATATCCTTTAAATTAAAAATTTATTCACACGTGACTATTATAAACAGAAAAAAATCCTTTTAAATTAGAATTAAATGATAACGTGTTAAAAGCAGGAAAATATTAAACATTACGTCATAAAAATTGTTTTTACACATGCTTACTTAAAATGAAAGAAAATTATAAAATAATCAATTATTTTCAAATCAGAATTAAATGATTACGCATTAAAAGCAGGAAAACATTGAAAATTACGTCATAAAAATTATATTTACACGTGAATATTAAAAGAAAAAGAAAATTTTTAAATAATAAATTCATTGATATGTGTTAAAAGTCGTAAATGGAGGAAATTACGTCATATTGGCCAAAGTGGCCAAATAATAATATTGCAAAACAGTTTAAATTAAAAAATATATTTATATGAGAGATTTATTTCAAATTTCGAGATGATATTTTTAACTATAGTTGCCAATTTTAAGGTAGCGCAAATAATAATATTATCTTTCTAATAATAAAAATATTTTCAGTTGAATGTTACAAAGAGAAAGGAAAGTTTGGTGAAAATTATGTCAGATTTAAAACGTTACATTTAAAATCTCTTATTTAAAATCATTTTCTTATAGCGTTGTTAAAAAATACCATAAAGCAAAGACTCTGATGACTTAGTTCCTTTTATATTTGGTAATTTTCAAATGTTTAACTAATCTTATTTAATCAAGCACGGAAACAGCAACTAACATCAGCTGATTCGGTCTTGAAATCCCTCAGTAAAAGGGAAACCCGTTTACAGTAAGATCGCCATTGATTTTTTAATTATACAGAGCAGCCTCGATTATCCGAGCTAATTGGACTGTTAGTAAATCGGAATCGGAAATCTCGGTTAATAGAAACTGTGTGTAAAAACTCGCCGTGCTTGCGAATTTAACATCTCTTTAAAAAAAATATATAGAACGTTTTTTAAATAATAAAAATAAATATATGTAAAGTTCTGTTTCACAGCTTAACAAATTTAAAAAGAAAATCAACTACCAGTAGTAAATTTTAAAATGCAAATTGAAAAATTTACGAAAGTTCACACAGCCACTGGAAACAAAGCATTGTTCGCTATTGACTTCTCAGGGTCCAATGTTTCTTTGGAGTTGAGTGCTTTTGGGGGCAGAAGGGCCTGTATAGCACGGACAGTGAGCTAAAGAGTGTGGTTATTTTTAAGGCTCATTCAAAAGGGAAATAAAAATCAGACTTTGTTATCGTCTCGGTTAACAGAAACCTCGATTAATCGAAGCTCGGTTAATCCAGGTTCTACTATAATTCAATCTTCCGTAATCTTTTTAAAGCAGATCAAATTAATGGACTTTAGCACAAAGTCACATAGCTGATAACTGCCATGCTTGTTGGCCACGTTTTTTTCAAAAAGTTTGCTTCACCTTATTCAATTAATGAGATATCTCCGATAAAATAAGTCACATTTTCCCGTTCTAAAATACTGGTATCCAAAAATCGTAGCATGTAACTGACACTACAAGTACTCATGGAACTATACTATTTTAAGTCTGATTTTTATTATAGACTATATAAAATTATTTAAAATATATATTATGATAGGAACTAGCGGGCTTCGTCCGCTATTTACGTTACGGATATAAAAATCATGTTTTTTTTTTGTTTTTTTTAGGGAAAAAAAATAAAAACCTATTTGACGATAGGTTTATAAAGACACATTTCGTATTTGTTATATTTCCGGGGATGAGGAGGGGGGGGGGACTATTTTGATTAATATTGCAATTAGTCCACATGGCAGATATAATTATGATAGGCACTAGCGGGCTTCGCCCCTCTATGGCGACTTATGGGTCCAGCTTCCATAACTCAGAAACTACCTTTCGGACATCAATGCAACAGATTCCAAACGTTATAATTAACTTAATAATCACCCTATATAGCATTAAAGTAAATTTATGAGTACTGCATGCCATTTTTTTATCGTAATTTCTGAAGAGAAAAAATTATTTCGGTTCCATTCTTAGGTACTGGTCTGAAAATTTTTGAAAAAGGGGGGAAGGAGGGGACATGAGACTGCTGTTTGTCAAACAACACAACGGGGTCTGGCTTATTCAACTTGGTTTTTGATGACTTCAATTGGAAGGTGGTTTGTTTAAAAGAGTGCGTTCCCTGCCCCATGAAAATTGGAACTATTGGTGCACCATCTATGTAAGGATTTAATAATTATAAATTAACATTTTGGATTTATTAATTTAAGGATAAAGTGTTTTTAAAGGAATATCAAATGAAACCCTCTGTGCGATCTGCGATTATACTTACCCACTTGTTTTTATATACAAACTGCTATAAGGAAAATTGTAATAAAATAGTAAAAATTAAATCTGCATTAAATCCCATAAGTATCTTTTTTTTTAATCATTTTATCACTAACCTCAAAAAAGTAATGATATCAATGCAAAAACCCTTGACGGGTTAAAAGTTTCTGACGCAGCCCTTTATCTTATGCTCTAAGAATTTTAAATATGGGACTTAAAAATACTGATATCAAATTTTGAGTGACGTTATGCTATTTCTTAAAAAATATATTTGTATTTATTTCATCATTTTATTTTTGTTTTATTTATAATCGCATGTGCAAAAGTTATGTTCAACATGAAAAGCTGCATAAAATTTTATTCGCTGTTGCTTTATCATTTACATCTCTCATAAATTCAAAATATGAGTTTTAAAAGATATGATATAAAATTTAAGTGACGCCTTGATGTGACTTTAAAAGGTTTGTTTTAAAATTCAATTTAAATTATTTTTGACTTGGTTAAAATATTTTTTTACATCTACACAATACTTTTAATTTTCCAATTCACTGTTAAATATATCACTTTCATTGAATCTATACTATGCATTGAAATGTATTTATTTCAATAAATTGATTTATCTTTTGTGTCACGCTATTCAAAATTGTGAGTAAGATTTATGTAAATGGTTTATTTGCGTCAAACTATACTTTTTCATACATTTCATGTAGTTTGGACACAATGACGCAAAGAAACCATTTACATAAATCTTACTCACAATTTTGAATAGCGTGACACAAAAGATAAATCAATTTATTGAAATAAATACATTTCAATGCATAGTATAGATTCAATGAAAGTGATATATTTAACAGTGAATTGGAAAATTAAAAGTATTGCGTAGATGTAAAAAAATATTTTAACCAAGTCAAAAATAATTTAAATTGAATTTTAAAACAAACCTTTTAAAGTCACATCAAGGCGTCACTTAAATTTTATATCATATCTTTTAAAACTCATATTTTGAATTTATGAGAGATGTAAATGATAAAGCAACAGCGAATAAAATTTTATGCAGCTTTTCATGTTGAACATAACTTTTGCACATGCGATTATAAATAAAACAAAAATAAAATGATGAAATAAATACAAATATATTTTTTAAGAAATAGCATAACGTCACTCAAAATTTGATATCAGTATTTTTAAGTTCCATATTTAAAATTCTTAGAGCATAAGATAAAGTGCTGCGTCAGAAACTTTTAACCCGTCAAGGGTTTTTGCATTGATTGTTTCTACAGGACTTCACAAAAGTTTAGATTAATACTTGCAAGTTAATTTTAAACCAATTTCAACAATCTGATTAACCTGAAACTTTGCTCAGGATATGTAGTTCTGATGACAATGCAATATTATTATAATTTATGGAACGTAGCAGTTACGCTTTTTTTACAGGGCCACATAAAAGATTAGTTCAAATCTTGCAAGACAATTTTAAACCACTTTCAATTATCTGATTGAGCTGAAACTTTTCCTACATGTGTTTTTCCGATGACAATTCTATTAAATTATAATTTGACAAACGTAGAAATTATGCATTTGTTAGAGGGCCACACAAAAGATCGCGGAAATATTGTTGTTAAAAAGCAGAAATTTTAATTAAATTTTACCAAAATTACTATAGGTTATTGAGATACACAGTAACATTTTTCAAATAGAAAACAATATATTTCTTTTACAGGGACACATAAAAATTTGGGGTACATTACCGTCTATATGCAGAAATTTTATTTCAAATTGAATAAAATTTATATGTTATTTATTCACACAACGGTATTTTTTCAACCGAAAATAATTTTGGTAGTATTTATATGTTTTAGAGGGTACCACAAAACATTAAAATTTTGTTTAATATGATTTTATTAAAAAAAATATTTTTCAGTATGACTACACAAATTTCTTGAGCAATTCTGAGTAGACAAAAATAGAAAAAAGAAATGAATGTTAACTTACATGCGTGCATTAAATTGTCTTTTACTTAATTGTAAAATAAGTATGTTTAACGCATTATTTGTAAAGCATTATACAGGATGCCCACTAAAGGCCTTAATTACCGAACATTATAGTCATAAAAGTGGTGTCTAGGTATAGTAAAGTGGCTATGCGCTACCAGATGAGACCACATTCAGCGCCACCTGGTGCAAAACAGCTGAGTTAGTATTCCTATCTCGAAAACGAGATTCATACTCAGAACAAGATTCATTTAGATTTCATGTTCACAAGGTGCCCTCATTCACTTTCATCCCATATTTCGAACCGTTTTCGTGATAGGAACGCTAATGCCGCCCTTTTGTACCAGGTGGCACTGAAAGCGGTCTCATCTAGTAGAGCATAGCCTCTTTACTATACTTAGACACCACGTTTATAAATATAGATGCAGCTGTTTGGCAGTTAAGGAGGTGGGAACGGACTTGAGTGGGCACCCTGTATTTTTATTTTAAGACATTGTTGTGAAATAACACAATATTTATCACTGTTTGAGTATTTTATTAGTGATGCATTAAAAAAACAGAAAAAACTAATTAAACTTCAACGAAATAATTTTGTCCACCTAGGTCGTCGAAACGTCCCACTGTGCGGAAGGCAAATAAACGATTCAAAGGTTAATCCGAAAATGCTGATTAATTATAACTGAAATTTCCAGTTGAGTTCTACAAATAATTATTTGTAGAACTCTAAATTTAAGAACAGTTTCAAATAAGATAAAGAGTTCAGAAGGCACGGTTCCACTCAACTTATAATTAAGAGAGATATCGAGCATAAAATAAAATGCCCACAGACTTCTCATATAAGTAGATTCGGAACTAGTAACCATTTCTTAACCCTCTAGTGCACACTACAAGAAATTTCTATGAAAAAAATTATTTGTTTGTCTTATTTATGCTGTTGTGGGTCAAAAAAAAAAAAAAAAAATGAGACTTTGTTATATTTTAAAGGATTTCTGTATGGTAGCATATATGCTAGCATGGGCAGATTAGGATGAAAAATGAAGAATTTTACAACATTTCAAATTTATTTTATTTTTTGAAAAAGCTGTTATTTTTACATGTGGTAGGCCTTAAAACAGTTTCTTTCTTTGTTTATACACAGTAATAAGTCTCACTTTTGACATTTTATTAAAGAAAATGTTTCCCTTGGACAAATATAGTATCTTTGGCGTTTTTGTTCATACACTGTAAAAAATTTTCGGAACGTTTCAGGAAATTATCCTGAAACATTTCGCATATTTTACCGGAATTTCGAATTTCTTTATGTCCCAAGTCAATTACGGCAATAATTCGTGTAATATTTTTGAGAGGTTTCAACTTTTCCGTAAACTACTTTCTGCGCATGCGCACATCATTTTTTATCTCCCATTAGCCATTTTGATAAATAAAGAATAATAAAAAACAGCTGCCTAGGTACTTAGAGACAAATGTATTCTGAACAAATGCCATTCTTTGCTTGGATATCAACAAATAAAGTAAGTAGCTAGTTTAAACCTTTTTGAAGTACATTGATTATTTTTTATGATGTCTGATTATGAAATAATTATTCTTTGTATTGGGTGAGTGCAAAAGTTCTACCCGTTTTTTAGCGAAAACAGAAAGGCGGAGAACACAAAAAGTTAAGCACCTATGAATTCACGCATGCGCCATCATTATGTATGACCTCTTGCCATCTGTCTGGCAGTAAGTTAATTCCACGCCGATAAAACTCCTCTGTTTTATAGTCAAAATACTGTTGTAACGCCGTTTTTACAGTCCCCACATCATTGAAGGTTCGGTGAGCAAAGGCGTTGTGTAACAATGAAATAAGGGGATAAATCGAAGGTTCAAGGTTGGGGCTATACGCCGGCTGAGGTGAAAGTTCCCAACTAAGGCCCAATAATTTTTGCCGAGTCCTTAAAGCAACATGGGGGCTGACTTTATCGTTTTGAAAGAGAACTCCTCTACGATTGATGAATGTTGGCTGCTTAGACGTGAGTTTTGCTCACAATTTGTCCAATTGTTGGCAGTAGAGGTCTGCCTTGATAATTTGGTTTGGTGCGAGGACCTCCTAGTTGATTATTCCCCTAGCATTAAGCCATACACCGAGCAAAATATTTTTGAAATGGAGTCCACTTGTTTAAGCCGATGGAGTACCCTCTGCAACATCGGCACATGGTCCTTCGACGCTTCACATTACGGTGCAATACCCACTTCTCATCACCCGTTACAATTCGGTTCAAAAATGGTTCCCTACTGTTACAGGGAATCAAAGAAAGACAGGTGCTGATCCTCTTTTATCGTTGCCTTTCTGTAAGCTGGTGTGCTACCCACTGATCGAATTTTTTGAAGAAGCCAAGCTCATGCATCCGTCTTTGGACTGTTGTTCTGCGTACCGAGAACATTTCGGCTAATTCTTCGACTGTTGGATGTAGGGAATTTGCTATGGCTGTGTCCATATCCTCGTCAGAAACCACTGATAGGCATCAAAAACGCGCATGATCTTTACAGCTCCCGTCTCCGTCCCGGAATTTCCTAAACCAACGGTAGCATGTGCTATCGTCCACGGCATCTTCCTCATACACGTGACAAATGCTGTGGCAAGCTCTGGCTGCTGTAACGGCTTTATCATACTCCTACAGTAAACAATGTCTGACGTGGTTTTGCTTGCTTGCTATGTTGTTTCCCGTTCCGCATGAGTTCTTCTGACAAATGTTGTGCCTATACGTACTCTACTGCTCTACGCGTTATTATTCACTTTCCTGACCTCGAAACATAAGCTGTAACGACTGTATTTCACTTGACATTTACTTATGCTCAAAACGGGTAGAACTTTTGCACTTACCCAATAATAAAAACTGAATGTATCGCTCAATTGAGAAAATGTTTCTTATTAAAATGTATAGATAAGTAATATTTTTCAATTTTCTTTTGAAATAAGCTTCCTATATTTAATACGAGTAATGCATTAATAAGTTTAAAACATTATGAAATTAATTTTTTAAGATAAACCATCATATTTTATTTAAAAACTCTCACAGAATTGCAGTATAATTAAATTCCATTATGCTGTTAAAAATTAATATTTTTAATAATTTATGAAATAAAGCATATTTAACCCTAGATCTACCGGGAATTTTATTCAAGTTTTAATAAAACGTTCTACACCAGAATTTTTATTTAAAACTATTTAACTTATTTATTTACCTTATTTTTGTCTGGTTTATATACTTAGTTTATTTTAAAGAAATTTCTGGTTTGAATGAATATTTTGTATGTACCTGTCGGGTCCAATGGACCCGTCTGGTAGACGGAGGGTTAAATCTTCCACAAACGGTTTTTGTAATGTTTGTATTGCTTCATGGAATTTAGCTTTTTAAACCCTTTAACGGGTGCCGTTTGCACCGCGCAAACACGAAAAATTTATAGTAAAATACTGGTTGTAAAACATCGTAATTTTGACATATATCAGTGCCCTTCAAAGAATTAATGCATGGAATCATAGAGCAGATGCTACAAGTGTTTTTATTTATTTATGTATTTTTTAAATGAGTAATAAAATCAAGTCCATGTTCATCTTTTGTTATCTTTCAAAAATTTATATATTTTATTAATCAGTTTTTGTACATTTTTTAATTTATAATTTAAATAAAATGTCCTTTAAATACATCATTAAGCCTATGTTATATGTAAATTGTTTTCAAAAATCTTATCTGCTGATAGAACCATATATTGTCCTTTTTTTTTCGTTTAGTTAATTATAAACAAAATTATTTTAATAAATTTGTGCCGTAGGGGCAGTTGAAATAATTTTAGAATTTTTAATGTACTGCCTTTCCTATTTATAAAATATGATATATGTAAAATAAGAGTAATATACTATTTCTCTCATTTTATTATGTAAAATTTGGAAAAAAAATTAACACATAAAAGTAGTTTTTGCACGTTTTATACTTATCTTTTGTATTGCTTATCAGGGATGTGTTTAGGAAAATTTTAGGTCCTTTAAAGGACCCTTCACAAAATAATTTATCTTAAAACAGAACCCTTCACAAAATTATTTGTCTCTTAAATAGACCTTTCGCAGAATTTTTTCACCTTCAAATTGAACTTTTCACAAATTTAGTCATTTAAAAATAAAATCTGGCCTGTAAGTAAGCCGTTTAACTCACCAAAAAGTATATCACTTAACTTTTTATATATGAATGATAGAACATGAAGACATCGATAATTTAAAATTCACAAAATTATGACTAGAATTTTCACAAAAATAAAAAAACAAACTTCACAATTTCACAAAAACAGGACCCTGTGAGAAAAGTCTGGACAAACCCCTGCTTATCGAAACTTCTAGCGAGAATGTAAATTATTCAACCAGAAAAAAATTGATCAAAAGGAAATTTCATATTTTCTAAAAACTTACGATTTTAATAAATGAATAAAAATAATATTTGCATTTAAAAAATATATAATTAACAGTTTTACACTTTATTTACTCGCATAATTAACGGTTTTACACTTTATTTACTCGCGCAAGTCCGAGCTCAGAACTTATCTTTAGCAAATACTTTTTAGAAGCCATAGAGCTAATGTGCCCGCAGGTTCTGTATGTATGTATGAATGTATGTATGTACGTAACGCGATAACTCTTGATAGAAATATCCGATTTGCTTCATTTTTTTCTAGGAGCATTCTGATAAGGTGCTTCCCTGATTAGTTTTGGTTGTTCATTGGTTAAGTATAAAGATGAGGTACGGGGGGCTAATACCCCTTTAATTTAGATAAATGTGTTTTTCTATCCGATTTGCTTCAAATTTGGTATACCGGTTTATTCTGATAAGGCGCTTCCCTGATGAGATTTGGAGGCTCATTGGCTAAGTATAAAGATGTGAAACAGGGGGGGGGGTAATCCCCTTAATTTATTTTTCGAGGGGCATTATTTTTTGAAATAAGAGTATAATGTACAATTAGTGTGAATAGCTTGTGAGCTTAATGCCATCACTTTAACTGGACCCATTTTTAATTATATGTTTAGTCATGAGTTTCGATAAATATATATTTATCGTACAGCTTCGATTTTGTTACCTGATAAATAAAAAATAATAAAACAAACTTACACTATGTGCAAAATTACTTAAAAGATGACACAGTATTTAAAAAATGTTAAATTATTTTAATACCTTAGTACTTTCAACTATAAAAACATAGTCTTTTTCAGAGGAATATAAGAAATACAACAGTTATTGACGCCTAATTTTCAAAATCCACGTAGAAGGTGACGAAAGGAGTGAAAGTGGAAGTTAATTTATAGATCCGGAAACATTGGGAAAATAAAACATGGATAAAGGGAAGTGGAAAATTACTCGTTTTATCATTCTTTAAGCAAACTGAGCAAAATTCTGGGTATGTTGTAGGATAAAACGTCATTACAAACAATATTTTCTTTAGTAATAATTTCTATTGATTCGCGGATAATTAAATCATGATAATTCTTTGAGGGATATATAATTTTTGCGTCTTCGAAATTAACTTGTATATTCTGCTTCTGGTTAAGTCTTGACAGGGCTGTTGTAGGTCGGTTATACTTTAAATCTCTCAAATGTTCTTTAATACGAACCTTAAGTTTACGCAAAGTCATGCCTATGTATTCGAGATAAATATCTTCTGTTTTCAGTGGAATTACATATACCCCAGAAACTTCATCCCTCGGGATCGGGTCCACTTTGGCACTAATCAGATTTTTCAGTTTTGCAGGAGGAGTGGCGACCAAGTTTACGCCAAAGCGAAAGAGTGCATGTCTGAGTTTTTCGAAAAGTCCTGCTATGTACTTCATTTTTCAATATCTCATATTACTCCGTGGAGGTTTTTTGCATTTTCATATGGTTCTTCTGCGAGTTGATTAGCTTATCAATAATGCGTATTGGGAAACCATTCTCAACTGCAATGTTTCTAATGGTATTTAATTCATTTTCAAGGTGATTAATAGAGCAAACACTAAACGCTCGTGTTATATAAAAGTTGAACGGAGGAAGTTCGTAGTTAAAAGGTGATGTACTTTCAAAAGGAATGGTGCTGTTAGACTTATTTACTTTCCTGTAGACTGTATGCTCAATTGTTGAGTTTGATAAATTTTTAATTAGCATTAAGTCAAGAAATGGCAGCTGGTTATTATTTTCTATTTTGATGGTAAATTTTATGTTAGGGTCCACATTATTTATTCTGTTAAGAAATGCATACAGTTCAGATAAACCGTAATCCCATACTATGAAAATGTCGTCCACATAACGATACCATAGTGACGGAGTTAAAACGCTGTCTGTTAAAATTCTTTCTTCAAATGGACGTAATTTGAATTCGGCTAAAGTAAATAAGCTTATAGAATATTTAGCTTATACCAAAAATACGGGTCACACTGTGAAAGAATTAATCACTGATAATGGAGGTGAATTTGATAACAAAGAGGTTAAAATAATTCAGAAAAAGAAAGGTATTATTCCAAGACTCACAGCACCATATACTCCAGAGTAAAATTGTGGTAGTGAAAGAGAGAATAGAACTCTTGTGGAAATGGCCAGAACACTGGAATATTCTAATCCTGATGTAGAATTTCCTTCAGCATTATGGGCTGAACTTATCAACACTTCAGTGTACATACTCAATAGAACTGGAAAGTCATTAGTTCAAAATGTAAGTCCTTATGAATTATGGACAGGTAAGAAACCAAGAATAAAACACTTAAGAATTATTGGATCTGTTTGTTATGACAGACAAGAAGACCAGACAGAAAAGAAGAAAAATGGATAGTAAAGCTATCAAAGCTTTTCTGATACGATATGATGGAGATGAAAGGTACCGTCTTTGGGTTCAAGAATCAAATACAGTCATATGTTCAAGAGATGTAAAATTTAATGAGGAAATATTAAATTGTGGAAAGACTGTCTATTTTCCCATCGAAGATGAAAATGAAATGGCCTCCAAATATAAAAATCAGGGAAAGTTAGAAGAAAAACCAGATGAAGAAGAGTTCGAAAATGAATCTGAGGAAGACTACAGTATTAACATTGACTCAAGCAATGAATCGGAGACCAGAAACATCAGAAATAGGGAAGATTTAAGAAAACCAACGCGCTACGAGGACTATATAATGGTAGATGAAGCTTTTATTGCAGATTTTGAAGAACCTGTAACTTTTGAAGAAGCCATTAACAGTCAACAGAACAAGAATTGGAAAGATGCTATGGACTTAGAGATGTCTTCATTAATTGAAAATGAAACATGGACTTTAGAATAATTGCCAAAGAATTCTAAAGCCATTCCATGCACGTGGGTCTACAAGATTAAGAAAAATCCCGATGGTTCAATTGATAATTACAAAACCAGATTAGTTGCCAAATGATTCACTCAGCGTTATGGAGTGGACTATGAGCAAACTTACAGCCCTGTGACAAGGTTTTGTACTGTTCGCTCAATTCTCAGCATAGCAGGTAATGAAAAAAGCATCTTACCCAATTTGATGTTTGTTCAGCATTTTTGTATGGCAAACTTGATGAAGCTATTTACATGCAGCAGCCAGAGGGATACAGTGATGGTACTAATCAAGTATGTAGATTGAAACGCAATCTGTATAGACTCAAGCAAGCTTCTCGCTGTTGGAACAGGTACTTTGGAGAATTTTTATCAAAACTTGGATTCAAAATAAATGAAGGTGATCCATGCTTGTACATAAGAGAAAAAAATGGAATAAAACTTATTGTTTGTTTGTATGTTGATGATGGTTTAGTAGCAGCAACTGATTTAAAAGAATCTGAAAAATTCATAAATGATTTGAGTTCAAGATTCAAAATCATAACCAAACAGGCAACCTTTTTTCTTGGTCTTGAAATTCATCATTTTGAGGATGGAAGTATCAAAATTAATCAACAAGTTTATGCTAAAAGAGTTCTTCAAAAATTTCATATGGAAAATTGTAAAACAGTATCTACTCCCATGCTTAAAGAAAACACAAATGCAGAGCAGAGTGATAAGCATAGCAGTGAGGTCTTCCCTTATAGAGAAGCTGTAGGTACTTTAATGTATTTAATGATAGGCACAAGACCGGTTATAGCTTATTCTGTTAATGTGCTCTCTCGTAATTTAGAAAATCCTTCTAGAGAAGACTAGATGAAAGTAAAACATGTATTTAGATACACTGCTCAAAACAATTAAAGGATATTTGAAGTTTTATATAAAATAAAGATATAAACGAAATTTTTTTTGCCGGAAATAGAAGAAGAGAATCACAAATGCAAATTTTTCTGGTTTTCAAACTGTGGAGTATGCAAATTTTGAGTTCGACGTCAAAAACGTCGCTTCAGCGGCAGCGAATGAAATTTGACTTTCAACTGGATAAAAGAGAATGAAGACAAAGATGATCGGCATTCAGTGATTGCTTTATTTCGATGAGTACGATGTCTCAGCGAAGTCATTTGACAGTTTCAGAAGCTTTGAGAATTGTTGGTAGGTTAGAAGGGGGGCAAACTCAAGCCGAAGTAGCGCAAGCCATTGGAGTGTCACAAAGTGTCATTTCCAGGATCTGGAACCGTTTTTTGGAGAGTGGATGTGCAGGTCGAAGATCAGGGCAAGGTCGTAGACGGACAACAACGCCCAATGAAGATCGGTATTTAGCGTTAACAGCTCGGAGACACCGAACCATGAACGCTACTCTTCTCCAACAACACCTTCGCTCGGCTACAGGCAGCACGATTTCAACTCAGACTGTCCGAAACCGGCTCCATGCTGTAGGTCTGTATGCTCGCCGACCGATGGTATGTGTTAGATTAACATCAAGGCATCGTCGCGACCGCAGGGAGTGGGCAACCGAGCATGTCAACTGGAGGAGAAATGAATGGAGCAATATTCTGTTTTCTGACGAGTCCCGTTTTTCTGTGCATCCGGATAATAGGCGTATTTTGATCTGGAGGGACCGTGGCAGTAGGAATAATCCTGCGTTCGCGCACGAAAGTGTCAGATTTGGCGATGGAGGAGTGTTGGTGTATCGTGGCATCTCCATTGACGGACGCACTGACCTCTACATCATTTGAGATGGAGCTCTGACTGGTCGCCGATATAGGGATGAGATCCTTAGACCTATTGTAGTCCCTTACGCTGCAGCAATCGGAGATAACTTCATTTTAATGGACGATAACTTCAGGCCACATCGTGCAAACCTGGTGGAGGATTTCCTTTTCGAGGAAGGAATCGTTCGAATGGAATGGCCAGCGTGTTCTCCAGACATGAATCCAATCGAGCACGTTTGGGACGCTCTAGGAAGACGAGTTTCTGGCCACCAACAACCCCCACAAACTCTCCAAGAACTGGAAAGAGCTCTTCTGGAAGAGTGGGGCAGAATACCCCAACTCGTCATTAATAGCCTCATTGAGTCCATGCCTCAAAGGTGTTCAACGTTGCTGGCCGCCCGTTTAAACCATACCCCCTACTGAAAATGATTTTCTTTGAAGAAAACACCTTTTCTTATTCTTTTTTTCTCATATGCACAAATTGTGTTTTTTTCCTTTAGTACACAAATGCGCAATAAAATGCATTTTTTTCTGCCAAACATGTGTAATTTATTCTCATATAACCTACTATGTCTGTCGACCATGTATCAATCAGCTAAACAGTTTACCAGATACAAAATCCACCTAAAACTGCAATATCCTTTAATTGTTTTGAGCAGTGTACATTGCAGGTTCA
The DNA here is from genome assembly GCA_963932465.1 of Maratus speciosus. Taxonomy (NCBI): domain Eukaryota; kingdom Metazoa; phylum Arthropoda; class Arachnida; order Araneae; family Salticidae; genus Maratus; species Maratus speciosus. The sequence goes on along the minus strand of OZ010796.1, from coordinate 396,950,093 downwards.
TATGATAAAGTTATTATATATAAACATAATTACAAACCAGGATTGCTAAAATGTTTTAGTGATGCAGATTTCGGTGGATGTAAAACATCAGGAAGATCAACTAGTGGTGTTGTGATTTTGTATAGTGGTGGTGCTATATCATGGCTTAGCCAAAGGCAGTCAGTAGTTGCAACCCCTACAACTGAAGCAGAAATAATTGCTGCGAATGAATGTGCCAGAGAAGTAATTTGGTTGAAATGTCTATTTTCTAGTGTTACAAAATTAGATGGAATACCAGTGCTTCAAATTGATAATACAGTTGCAATTAGATTAGCACAAAATCCAGAATTTCACCATCGTACCAAACATTTCAGCATTAAACACTTTTTTGTTAGGGAAAAAGTCCTAGAAAAACAATTAGTAGTGCAACAGGTATCTACAGAATATCAAATTGCTGGTATGATGACAAAACCTCTTTTTAAACCCAGGTTATTGACTCTTTGTTCCAAAGTAGGACTTTTGTAACTAGTTATTCTCAGAACTTTAACGAGTTTAATATATATATATATATATATATATATATATATTTAACAAGGGACAGTGTTAAGATTCATTCACTAATGATTCATTCTATGTTAAAAGAAAATATTCATGTAAGTTTGTTTTTTTTCTTGTGGCAACAGTTGTTAGCCAGTTCAGTTTGTTGTCAACTTGCCGGTTGATGCGGCAGCATTCACTTAAGTATTAAAGCATTCTTTTCTCTATTTTAAGACTATTAAATAAATTATTATGATAACTTCATAAAACAATATATATTACGGGATGTTTCTGAAAAATTGGAATGTTTCACTACTTTATTGTGAAAAGTAACAGCAAAAAGCCGTGGCATCTAAATGCCACCCCTTTTTTCCGGAAACTTCCGGAAATTTTTTTACAGTGTATGTAGGTCAATGATGCAGCTAATTCATTCAAAAAAGAGCGAAGGTAAGTGTGTTTCATTTTGAGTTGGCTACAATGTCTCCGATAAAGACACCATGCATTGACGGTTGCCATTGTGACTGTGTGCCAAAATATGTACAAGTGCCATCTATTTGATTTGAACGTTTTAAATGACATCATACCATTCAAGTCAATCCCTCCCATATTTTGATTGTAAATAGGAATGACCGCTGGGCAAGGTACTAGTACATCTTTATTTTGACATTTTACTCTCCTACTTACAGAAGCTAAAGAATGAACTCCTACAGTGTTCGATAATAAAGTATAGCATCTATTGTCGAGCCATTTCACTGCTAGAATATCAAAATTGTCTATAGTACCGAGTAGTCAATGGAGTCCGAGTAGCCTCTTCCTTCTCTCCTCATTTCTTAATTTACATTTCATCAATCTGTTTTCTTTCACAGTTCCTATGAAGCCTATTCTTTTTTCGACAGTTCTCTTACCAGGATAATTCCGGTGAAGAAATTGTCTGCAAAAATTGTAGTTTTCTCTGGGGCTTTCAGTGTGCTGCATAGTTGTAAAACAACACCTGCCCCTAATCTTAATTTATAACCAGTTTGTTCCCCATAATGTACTTTAGACTGTCCAGTATAGAAGTCAAAATCGTAGCAAATACCGGATTGTCCACACCTAGCCCATAATTTCAATCCCCATTTACTACGATGCTTTTTTGGCATGTAATGTTTCAGGTGGACTCTCCCACGAAATGGGATCATTATTTCATCAAGCGACTGCTTACATTCTTCTGGTATTGATAGCAAGTTATTCCGTAACATATATAACCATGGGTGCAATTTCCAACATGTATCAAATCGCACAGTATCATCAGCACTTAAATTATCAACAAAATGTATACATCTTAAAATCTTTACAATTCTATTTCGAGACATGACTCCAGTAACTTGTTCATACCTTAATCCATCTTCACAGTATCCTCTAATATGTGTTATACGAGCAAGTCTCATTCGAATGTACATACCTAAAAATTGCTCCATTTCATATTCCGTCAACATAATTGAATTCCCTGTTACTTGAACACTGTACAAATTTGTTTCTGATACCAATAACCTGATAATATAGGGTGATGTAAACATTTTTAAATAATGTAATGGAGATGGATGAGGCTCTATTGCATTCGGAAAGTCGTCGTCATCGGCAAGAGTCAAAAGATTTGGTTCTTTTTTCTTCCATACGATTCTTTTATTAAGATTCTTATATTCTTTCTTTAGAGTAGTTTCACCGATATTCAACAAATTTCTATTTTTTTCTTCATTTAAGTTATTCGCCTCTTCAGATTCTCCACCATCTGATCTTTCCTCATAGCCAGCATCGTGCCTTTGAGGGGGCAAATACTCATCGTCACTATCACTTTCAGATAATCCTGACAAGTCACTTTCTAGTTCATCTACATCTATATGCTATATGCAAGCTATAGCATCTTTTACTTTAGTAAATATTTGTTTTCCACTGCGTCGTTGAAAAAACTAACCCGAAGTAGATGGCTGCAATAATAATAGTAATAATTATATATAGCTAATTTTTACATATAATTTTACATATAATAAACATATAATTTTAAATTTCAACTAATTTATTTTATAACATGCAGGACAGGCGCAACCATCGGACAAATGGAGCGGTTGCCCTGGGCCCCCAGCGTCTCAAAAAATTCAAGTTAACGTTCTCTGTGTAAAATAACAATATTATGGCTGAATATTTGACTTTAAATATTTTTTTTTTGAAAAAATGTTAGCATTAACTTTATTTCTTACAGCCTAAGTTGATATAGTTGTCGAAGAATGTATAGATCTGAGGATCATGAAATCAACAGTAAAAGATAAAATAGAAGATTTTTAGAAATTAAAAATAATTATATATATTACCAGTGAGATAAACGGCATGTTACTTTTCATACATTTTATGTTCTATATTATAAATTACTCTATGGCATAAACAACTTTAAAAAAATATTTTTATTACTCAAATATTACACTCAAAGACGTTGGGTCCTGCTAAGTGTTTTGCCAAGGCCCCGCGTGCTGTGAAAATAACATGGTAGCAAAAATGCTTCCACAGGCTCATGATCACTAACGCCCGTGGTAGCAGATTTGCTACCTTCATTTTAATTACCCATTTTACCATTAAAAAGCAAACCTACATTGAACTTTTTTGTGCAGAGAATAGCAGTAAGTCTTTTTATAATTATATCAAGTGTATTTAGTTTTATTGTAAAAATATAAAATATTTGAAAAAAATAGCAAAAACTTACCACAGTAAATGCCATTATACCATTTTTATCAGACATGCTTCTTCAAAATAATTTTTTTCGTATTTAGTGCTGCTATCTGCATTCAAATGCCATACCTAATATTACCTAAAGGTGCAGTTATTGCTGTAATCACTTAAAATACACATTATTTATGAAATTTTGAGCTAAAAATTAAAGCAAAACTTATGGTAGCAAATATGCTACCATGGGCAGTAGAGGGTTAATGCAAACATCACTGCCATCGCCTCGTGATGGTGGGAAAAGGAAACGCGCCAAATTTTTCTCCGGATTCCCGCGAAACTTTAGTGCGTCGGCGTTTCTCTTGAGTTTGTCGCACTTTAGTTTTGCCTTTTATCTTTCGTTCGCATGTAGATTTAACGCAAATAAAATCCTAGAGTAGTTAACAGCGCGACAGCTTTTAGTTTCACTTTCACTTCTATATTTATGTTTATTTTATTGCGAGAATGAAATCAGAAAGCGTCGAGGTTTCTGGCTCGTGGCTGTTGATGGGGGCGTTGACCGTTTATAGCGCCTGGCTGAGTCATTTGTCTTTTTTTGCTGTCGGTTGGAAGTATTCGTATTTTTTCTTGTGGTAATAGGTGTTGGTGTTTCCTCGTCGGATGCTGTTTACTGTAGGTTTTTACGGTATTAGTATATAGTTTTTCTTTTTTTATTGATTTGTGTTGTGGGTAATTGTCAGTATGATCTGCGAATAGCAGTATGTCGAATTCGTTATTTAATATTGTAAATAAAGAAGTCTCCAATCATCTTCCGGTTGTTAACGTAGAGTCGATGGAAGTTACGGAAAACAACCTGGTTTATGACGGCAACAAAAACAATGTAGCGCGCTTGTCTGCACCATTGGATTCACTTCTGCATTGGGAGTCTGCTAATGGGGGTAAGTTTTTTTAATATTTTCATTCAAAGCACTGAGTCCAAAGCTATCCCGCACCGAGACCCTAGGGCGGTGAAAGCTGAAATAAAAGAGAAAGTTATACATGTTGCGGATATTGAAAATGTCCGTTACACTCGGAATGGATGCATAATATTCCGCACAAAAGATGTACACTGTGCTGCTGAAATTTGCAATTTGTCAAAGTTCTTAGGTGTGACAATCAAAATACAGGTGGTATGGAAGAATATTTCGAATAAATTCCTGATTTTTAATATACCATTGGATATCCCCTTTGGCTGAGTCAGACCAAGAAATTGTAGAAACCAACTCCAACAAAATTTTGGAACTACGACGATTTATCCGCAAGGATTCACAGAACACGGCTTCCCCAGTTCTGGTCACTTCTCTTGGCACTAAGATACCGGCGGAAATAAAACTTTGGAGCTCTATCTACTCCATTCGTCAGTTTGTGGATAGGCCTTGCCAATGCAGTAAGTGCTTTAAGTTTAATCATCCATCTGGGAAGTGTAATTTAGATCAAGTCTGTGTTACATGCGGTGAGTTACACACGAGGCAGTGCACATCTCCAGTCAGAAGCTCAAACTGCGCGGGTGATCATAGAGCGCACTAACTTCAATGTCCATCCCGCCTCAAGGGAACGGAATTTCTGCAGTTTAAAAGAAGAAACTTCCTTTCTTTCATTGAGAGTCTAAGTAGGTTTTCTCAGAAGGCTGGTCCCGGGTCCTACGCCCTGGTTGCCAGCGTAAAAAAATCAGATTACGAAAGAAATTCAGAAAATTACAGAAACGGGGACTAATAATTTGGTAAGAGTGTTGGTGGAAATCTCCTCCAAGCATTCAGATAAAATATTTGAACATATTAACACTCTTAGTAACCTCATCATGAAATGTATGGCAGAGATCAGTGACTCGTCTTTTGGGCGGAAACGGGCCCACAAAAATAAGGATACCGGATGAAAAAAAAATGTATTCTAGTTGGTTTCTCTTTTACTTTTCTGTTAGTCACTGCTACGGGCAGTTGTCTCAGTTGCTTTAGGTGTTTGTGCTCCGCTGTGCGGTGGTTTTTTATTGTGGTTTTATGGGTATTAATATTCTACAGTGGAATTGCCGTAGTATTTTAAATAAAGATCAATGGCTCAAGTGTCCTCGGTTCGCCTCTGCTGATATCTTGGTTCTCCAAGAGGCGTTCTTATCTTCAGGCAAGTCCCTTGACATTCCTAGGAAAGTTGTTTACCGTCAGGATAGAGCGGATCGTCCGGGTGGTGGTCTTGCCATTGTAGTAAATTCTGCAAACTCTGATTGGTCTAATGAAGTAAGGTCAGTCTGCCTAAATGTGATAACCCCTAAATGCGACAATGTTTTTTACATAAAATCTTCATGCAAGAATCGTAAATAAATGTTATATAATGAGGCATACGAACTTCAGAAACAAAACCCGAAACATTTTTTTGCATGTAAAACGGTTTATTTAAAAGAAATTTCCAATCAAGTACACATCGTTCGTTTTATATCGCCCCTATGTTTCGGAAATGTGACAAAAATTCCCGAAAATGGCACATGGTTTTTATTTTTTAACTTTGAATATCAAATAAGCTTATAAACATCAAGAGCTAAGTTGTCCGTTTCAATTACCTGACCAGTTAAACTAACAACAAAAAAAAACGACTAGTTTCTGGTTTAGAATTTGATGTGGACTACGCATTTTGGAGAGCTCGTTTTCAGCCTGTGCCTAATAGCGACATACATATTGATGTAAATGCGGCGAAACATTTAGAAGATTAACGAGGTAAGTTTATATGGTATTTTTTTATATATTGTATTAAAATGATATTTAAATCAAATTTTATGTTTAATTAAGCTGTGTTGGGTCAGCATAATTCTCCATTAATGTTTTTCTTTAACCAGGTGTTTAAATATGTGTTTAAGATGATCAAAAAATAAAAATACGCTTCTTTAAAATTTTTAATAAAAAAAGGTGTAAGAAAAGCGGTGTCTATTCCAGTAACATAATATAGACACATGATTAAGGAATTTACAATAATTTTACATAATTGAAATTCTAAAAAATCTTGTGTAGATTGAAAACAATTTATGTTTGTTTTAATGCGGTTAAGTAAGTTAATTTTACCAACATTATACAATTCGGTAACTTAAATGCTGTCTCTGATTAAAGCGTGATGCAACTGAGTTATTCCCTGGTTTAGGAGTCCATAATTTTTGCTAGCACTTTTATAAAATCTGGTATTTTAATTCTGTTTTCACTTTTTATTCGTTATAATCGACATTTTCTACTTAAATTAGAAAAAGATAAAAAATAAATAAAACCATGTTTATCTAAATGAATATTTTTTTCCATATACGTAAGTTTTAAGTACAGAAAATGTTAATTTTTTTGTGAAAGTGCAAGAAAAAGGAAGGGGAGGGGTGCAACAGAATATCAGGCACAGAGCTTCTGTTTGGCTTAATCAGAATTACTAGAAATATTGTATATTTTATCTATTTCTAAGGCTGATATATTTATCATGTGACATAAGTTATATGTAATAAATAGTCTAGTTAATAATATTATAATTATCTTTTAAATACTCTTTTAACCCGTAAGCTCCACACTGTGAATTCGCACCGGCCGAAATGTCTGCGTCTTTAATTAATTCGTATTTTTCATTCACAAAATAAGAATTTTGTAAAACCAAATATTTCATTTGGATTCCTTATTAAATTTCGTATATGGATCATGTAGTTATATCTCATTAACACCAGATTGTCAGCAAAATTATGCGGGGTTGAAGTTACGGAAATACAAATTTCACTGGTGTATAAATTATGGGTTAATATTGACGCGCGAATTCCGCGAATTTTAAACGATGTTTTCTGCGACAATCATTTAATTGTAGTTATGGTAATGGCTCTGTGGCAAAGAGGGATAAGAGTTTTTTTTTTATATTAGGAACGCATTTATTTATTTGAGAGTTATTTATATTAGGCATTATACGCAGCATTCAAATAACTTTTGCTTATTAGCAGTGTAAAATTGACAAACAGGACGGTGCTGCGCAGTGATAAACATTTCAATAATAATATCGTATCACCCACTTCACCCCTTCACATCTATACGTATTTGTTCTTAAATTTTCTTTAAATCAATGTGACATTTAATGGAAAGTACTCATTCATTATTTAATTTTAATATGAAATTTGCTCACCCCCTCCCCATATTACACACACAACTAATACCACCCCCCAATACACCCTAGAACTATTGCTAGAGATTCTTAATATGAAAAGTTTAATTATAATAGTCCTGTACTTACATTTTAGTACAGAAACAGTACCCTGTGAGTTAATAGAGACTTTCATTCATCTTTTAATCAAGTGGTCTCGGAGACCGCTCACAGTAGTTATGCAACAATTCCTGTCACAACAGTTAAGGGTTAATTAATTAAAAAATAATTAGAATTAACCCTTAACTGCTGTTAGAGCTGCTTTTTTAAAAATCTTCACAGTTTAACTTGTAATTTCCGGTTTAACTATCGATACAGCGGAATTTTGCTTCATTCGGAGCCTAATGCTATTGTTTCAAATGTTTGAAAAAGCGAAATTTTGTTAGAAATAGTACTGTAGGGTCATTCCATGGTTACGGACGTAACAAACAGAGACTTTAAAGCTTCATAAATAATGTAAAAAAAATACTTATTACATGGATTATTTTATATTTAAGGTCGGTCCAAGGATTGTAAATAGAATATTAAATTTTGAAATCTGAAAAATGTTCCCATAATTTTTGAAAAAATAAAATCTAGGTGTTACGGACGTAATTCACAAAACAGTCAAAATTGCATATAGTTGCAGTTATTGTCATAATCCTGTGAATTTTAAGGAAGAACATTTAACTTTTTCTTCAATAATTCATTATTAGGGTATTAGCTGTTTGAAACTGCAATTTTGAAAACATTAAAATAATTATTAATTAATACATGGGATGATTAAATTGTTACAGACGTAACATTTGCCTGTTACGGATGTAACAGTTCAATACGTCAAAATTTATTTATGAATTCTAATTCATTTATAATATATTCCCTAATTTCTTTTATAAATTTTAAAAATAGAATATTCAAATACAAAAACTAGCCTAATTACAACTTTTACAAATAATTTTTGAAATGACAATAGCTTGTTAAACTTTACCAATAATTTAAGTGAAATGTTCTCAGTCTCATCACTCTCACATTTTTAGTGCTAATAATTTAATTTACTGTTTATACTTAAACTGCATGTTTTCAGAAAATTCACACTCTAAGCTATTAAAAAATGTATTACATGACTTTATAAATTAAATATTATTTGTTTTATAAATAAAAAACAAAATAGTACTTTGGTTTTACTTTTCATGGAATGACCCTGTACAAACAGTTTAGTGCAAAAACAGTATTTTATGAGTTAATCGTGCCTTTTATTCATCTTTCAATCGAATGGTTTTGCAGACCGCTCACAGTTGTAATGTGGCAATTTTCTATCACAGCAGTTAATCGTTAAATGAACTTTTTCAGATGAATTGTCATGTATAAAATGCATTATCACATTTAGGACAATGAACGTCTCATTTAGGTTTTAGCTGCCGTAAATGCGACAAAAATGACCAAAATGCGACAATCCTATATTGTGATTTTATACTACAGATAATTATTAAATTTCTACAAAAAAGTTAGTTTTGAACTAAAGGTACAGTATTCAGTAATTTGTTGCTTAATAAAATATACATTTATATAATAAAATCCCAAATATTCCCTAAATGTGACAAAACTACGGGGAATCGTGTCTCATTTAGGCAGACTGACCTTAATGGGTATTCGTTTCTTTCTGAACTCGGTGCAGATCAATATTATTAATATTTACTCCTCCTTGGGCCTTGCTGTGACTGACCTCGAGAAAATCTGTCGCAGTTTGTCTGGGAGGTCCTTTATTTTAGGAGACTTCAATTTACACCATCTGATGTGGAGTTCCTCGGTGTCTTTCCGGGTTAGTGAGCAATTTGTAGATTGACTTTCGGAAAGTTCGTTTTGTTTAATGAATACTACTGAACATACACACGTGGCTTCTAATGGCTCCTCTTCTCTTATTGACATGTCGCTCTGCTCTCTGGATATTTTTGCTTGCTCCACGTTGTGTGTGGACGAGGATTTGTATGATAGCGATCATTTTCCGATTGTCATTTCTGTCGCCCTCCGCTCACCGTTTCTTCCTAGTTCCACTCTCTATAACTGGTCACTGATCTGCCGGAAAATCAATGGCAACCTTTACTCGCTTTCTGAAATTGACTTTGATACTTTCTAGTCGCTGGTCCACAGTGTGATGTCGAAGTTCAGCTTTGCTCGTCCGGGCCCTACGAAGTGCCTTCCGATCTGGTGGACAACTAGGTGCAGTAACCTCAGTAAGCAGAAGACGTTTTTGTTGAAGAAGGCACGTCTACCGGTTTCAAGTGATTACTGGATAAAGTACAAGAGGATCTCGGCTAAGCTTCGACAGGTAGTTAGAGATTCTAAGCGGCGGTTCTGGGATAAGATGTGCTGTGACGCAAGTGACCCTTGGCTCCTGCATAAAGTTTTTCGTAAAATTAATAATCGCTCGAGTACCCCCCCCCCCCCCACGCCCGAACTCTCATTTTCTCCTATAGGGTGCTGACTGACTTGGTTCAGATGCGGAGACTCAGGCCAAATTATTTGCCGACCACTTTAGTGCGGATTGTGAACATGAGCCAATCCCTCTCACGTATGGGGGTGAAGACAGTTCCTCTCTCAACTGCCTTTTCACGTTATCTGAGTTGAAATATGTCATCCATCGAACAAAGATCTCCACCCCTGGAGAATACAAAATTAGTGCCGCTCTTTTTTAAAGGTCTAGATGATCTCTCTCTTGAACGCCTGCTGCAGCTCTTCAATGAAAGTTGAATTCCGGTGACATTCCGTCTAGCTGGACCTCTGCTGTGATTGTGCATATACTTAAGCCTGGGAAACCGAAAATTTATGTATCCTCGTATCGTCCTATAGCTTTGACCTCTGTCATCTGTAAAACTTGCGAAAGAATGATTTCAAAACGGATAACTCGCCACCTTCTTGACAATAAGATTTTACACTGTAGACATTTGGGTTTCCAACTCTTCCGTGATAATCATACATAGCTGATGATGCTGCATCTCGATCTTCAGCAGGTTAGGAAGAAGAAGAAGTACATCTTGGGCGTAGACTTGACCTTTAATCAGCATACGATTTGGTCTATACTGACGGATTAATTTACAAGTGTGCTTAAATTGGTATTTCTGGCCAGATGCTTCGTTGGCTTCAATGTCTTTTTTGTCAGAACCATTATAGTAGTTTAAAGAGGTGTTATTTCGTCTGCTCGGATCATCGGTAGAGGGGTTCCCTAAGGGGCGCTGTTAAGCCCTACTCTGTTCACAATTTTTATGGCCGACTTTTTATCAAGTTCTGGAGGGCCTCAGCATTAAATTCCTAATCTACGCAAATGACATTTTTGTATACTGTGATTGTGTCTCTTTGGAGTCCTGCTGGCATAAATTGCAAGAAGCTTTAAGGCTTATCATGGAGTGGTGTAGCTACTGGAAGTTGTCGATTAGACTGGACAAGTGTCAAGCTTTCAATCTTTCAAAAAGGTTAGGGGTTTGCGAGTTCCATTTCAGTGTTAACGGCGGGATCATCGAGTGGTGCTCGGAAATTAAGTTCCGCGGGTTGTATGTTGCACAACGGGGTGGCTTTCGCAAACATGCTGAATATCTCAGGAAGACAATTTTCCCGAGAATAAATATTTTAAAATCCTTGGCTCAGAAAAAGTATGGTTCAAAAACGTACCACCTTCTCACCCTGGCTTCCTCGTCGATACGCAGTGTCATGGAGTACGGTGCTGCTATTCTTAACTCTGCCTGTCCTTTATTCTTCCAAAAGCTGGAAATTCTACAGACAAGCGCCCTTAGGGTGGCTTTAGGTCTGCCATAGTGGACCCCTAACATTGCACGCGGACGTTATTCCTATCGTAGACAGAATCGGTATTTTGGCTTTCGGGTTCCGGTTAAAACAACAGTCTCTGGGTAGTTGGTCTCCTCTGTGGGAGGCACGGATTGCGGATCTGACCTCGGTTGCTGCTAACATTTCTTGTGTTTCTGAGACTTTTAATGAATTGAACTGCTGTCCGTATCACGTTCTGTGTTTCCAAATTCCTCTGCCTATGAACATGGCTGCAGTTCAAATCTTTACCTCGGGACTTTCCTTCCAGAGTAAGAATCTGGCCGCATGCATGATGGCTCCTTTGTTTGCGGAATTTATCGAGGATTTCTATGGCTCTAGGGACATCAGAGCTACGGATGCATCTAAGACGACTTCGATCACTGCGATTGCGGGTTGCCCGGCAATTGGTCAATTTGGTACAGAGTTAGGTAGGTTAGTTAGAGTAGGTTACAGTTAGGTTTGGGTACCCAGGTGAACTCGATCTTTACTGCGGAGGCTCTCGCTATCCGCTTGGCTATCGATGAGTTAGTCTCTTTTGTCTCGCCCTGTCCTTATTTCTGATAGCTTGCCAGCTCTCTCTGCACTTCAGTCGATCTCTCTTAAGTCTCCCAAGGTTATTATCTGACTTCATAATAAAATCACAAGAGTTACGTTCCTTTCACCTAAAATACATCTTTACTGAGTTCCGGGACACTGGGGAATCTCCTTAAACGAAAAGGCTGATTATCTTGTGAAGAGAGTTAATGCTTCTGACATTCTGATTGACTGGATTGCTCCGGAGGATATAATCGGTGCATATAAGCAGAAGATCAAGTTGCATTTTGGCCAGCTCTATGATTCTTGTAAATATTTCTCTTCGCATGGGGACATTTCTAATGTTAAGCGAACTTATAGTTGGGTAAACAATAGAAGGGATGATGTTTTGGTCACTCGGCTTCTCTGTAGGATGTTGATAATCCCAGCGATTTTAGCTCGTATTAAGTTACTTACTGACGGTAGTTGCCGTACTTGTGGTGTGTCTGACTCTTTGGAGAACATTTTATTTTCATGTTCTAGTTATCGGTCTCAGCGTTGTCGGTGTTGGGATATTGTTATGTTGAATAGCGAGTGCTTTCGCTCCTCTGTGTGCTTTATTAGTAAATTTTGTGAATCTTACGTTTTTCGTGTTTTTACTCTGAACTTTCTCCATAGTATAGATTGTTTCTAGTAGGGTGTTCCTATTTGCGTGTTTTCTGTGTTGTGGATAATTAGGGACTACATCCGGTTTGCTATAGGTCTCAAGCTAACCCCCTTCAAACTCAAAACTCAAACTCAAACAGAAAGCGTCCAAGGAAGCGATCACCACCAAAACAGACACCCTTTAAAGCGCCAAAATGGACCTGATGTTGGATTCAACTTTCCCACCAAATAACAATGGGATCATCTCCACAAACTTTCTCAGTGAGTTTGTTTAGAAAGAGTCACTACCACGCACTCTCGTCTATAAAGCTCCATTTTAACTAATTGTCTGTTGCGGCCGGTTTCATTTTAATGCGCATGCACACACGTTACATTTGTTCAGATCTCAGACACAGTGAAGTTCACTAATTTATCTTAGATGAATTTTGCGATGTGAACAGACATTCAATTCCGGGAGGGTACCAGCTCAAAAATGGCAGTCTAAGATGCCTTACGCATCCAATCTGAACGGGGTATAAGGAGGGAGCAGCTGACGTCACTGTGGGTCAAATTACTGTGGGGTAGAAAGAAACACCTGTCCGTTCATTATGACTCCTACTGTACACATGAGCCCAGGCGATTTGATTGGTCTACCTTTAAGAGGTCTATGATATGATTGGCCTACGTTGTCATGGCGGTTCCTGTAATGATCACTCGACAAAAATTTTGTTGTAGATTGGTTGATGGAAGTGTTTGCTTGTAAGCATGCCCTTTCCCTATAAGAGTGACCAACGACATGCAAGAACAGTGCATGACTTTTATGACGTCAAACGGTCTGGATCATCTTTACTCAGCTTCTCCGTAGTAAAGCATTAAGAAAGTAGATATCTTTAAAAAATGACTTTTTAAAGTGTATTTCAGGTCTCTAATCGGTATGTATTGCTTTTATTTATATTCTATAGATATTTGGTATCATTTAGAGATATAATTTTAAGGATTTGGTAATTTTTTTTGGTTAAATTTATTATTCTTTTTTTATCTGTCTTCGTGTCATCTTTGTGCTAGAGCTTGATATGGATATTTAAGCCTAAGGATAAACTGCTATACAGTTTCACCATTTCTGAACTAAATTTGTTTCATTGCTTGTCTTATGCTATGATCTATTTATTTTATAGATCGAATACGCTGTTTACAGTTTTTGTTTCGTCATAGAATTAAATATTTTAAATTGTGTATTCTATTAAATGTTATATTTTGTACGTTTGTTTAGCATCCAGCTAAGCATGTAGCTTAGGTTTACTATTAATTTTCTCTCAAAAAATTTTTTACAGGGCAATCTAACGAAGTAAAATTTATTTCTAAATATATTTTTAATTTCTCATTTTGATAAGATTTAATGATTTTTGTATAATTCAGAATGTTACTGCATCTTAGCTTTCTATCATTTTTTAAATGTCATTTTAAAACTTAATTCATTTAAGTTACTGCAAAATAGATTTTCACAATCCTTCACAAAAAATACATGCTAAAAAGTCCTTCCGGCCAGTGCCGGGAGGAAGAGGTAGCTTTAATATTCCTTATTTTTAAAAAGCAAGCTTATATTATTCAAACACACGAAGCTCAATTTTAGTGGAAACCGATTATAAGAGATTCAATACTAATTTTTATCAATACTAAATTATGAATGAGAATTTCGCGAAATTAGTCAGCTTTATCCAAGCTGCTTTTATTTAAAGTAACTTATATTTTGTTGCCAAATTCGGCGATATCTTGAAGTTCCTGCCATTTTAAGACAACATGGTGGATGAGGCTACCGAGTGAACTTGGTCGAGACCTTAGTAATTTCTGTGCACATGCTCACACACATCGGAATCGGTTGATATATATAAGTGCTGTCGCAGGCAAAAAATCAGATTTTTCAAAATGTCACCTACATTAGAAATTGAAACTGCTATATCTGAGCCATTTTTTAAGATAAAGACAAAACAAAAAATGCTCCGGAATCCTTATATCATGGTCAAATACTTAAAAAAGAAACCTTTTTCAATTTCTAATTTTTTTGCACCTCACTTTAAATATAATATTTTATTTAATTTAATGGCCTCTATTTTGAAACAAGATGGCTGATGAAGCCGGCCAGCGAACTGGGTCGAGACATTACGATATACTACCCACATGCCTTCTTACATCGAAATAGGTTAATAAATACGCGTGTTATCACGTGACAAATATCAGATCGTTTCAATATGTCAGCCATGCTAGAAATTCAAAGTGCTATAATTCAACCATTTTTTAAGATATATACGAAACAAAAACTACTCCGGAATCTTTGTATCAAGGTCAAACACATAAAAAAATCTTTTTCATTTTTCAATTTTTTGATAATTCATTTAAAATTTAATTTTTTTAAATGGCAGCCCTTTTCAAACAAGATGGCGAATGAAGCTGGCCAACGAACTCTGTCGATACATTTGTATGTACTATGTACATACCAAGTTACATCCAAATCGGTTCATAAATACGCGTGTTATCGCGTGACAAAAATCAGGTCGTTTCAAAATGTCAGCCACAATAGAAATTAAAAATGCTATAACTCAGCCATTTTTTTAGATATAGGCGAAACAAAAACTGTTCCGGAATCTTTGTATTAAGGTCAAACACATACAAAAAAAAAATCTTTTTCATTTTCCAATTTTTTGGTACCTCATTTTAAATTTTAATTAATTTTTTTTTTAATGGCCGCCATTTTGAAACAAGATGGCGGATGAAGCTGGTGAACGAACTCGGTAGAGACATTGGTACGTATTATGTATACACCAAGGTACATCCAAATCGGTTCATAAATACGCCTGTTATCACGTGACAAATATCAGATCGTTTCGAAATGTCAGCCAAGCTAGAAATTCAAAGTGCTATAACTCAGCCATTTTTTAAGATATAGACGAAACGAAAAATGCTCCAGAATATTCGTATCAAGGTCAAACACATAAGAAAAAATATTTTTTAATTTTCAATTTTTTGGCACCACATTTCAAATTTTAATTAAAAAAAATTAAATGGCCACCATTTTGAAACAAGATGGCGGATGAAGCTGGCCAACGAACTCAGTCGAGGCATTAGTATGCACTATGTATACACGAAGTTACATCCAAATCGGTTCATAAATACGAGCGTTACAGTGTGACAAAGATCAGATATATATATATATCAACTTTTGAACGGAGGGTGGTTTCGGGGTCTGGGGGTCATTATCGATGAAAATATACCAAATTTTTTTGAAATCGCTTTCCTCCGAACGGCTGCAATAAGTAGCTTTTTGTAATGAAAGCTACCTAAAAGGGGTTTTAGATTTTTTTTTTTACATTTCATAAACATCCAATACTGCATTTTACTAAAATAATTATATGCAAACAAAAAACACAGTCGCTAACCTCCCCATTTCTTTCCAGTCAACATATTATGAAGCCGAAGTTTTACTTTGATGAAATTAAAGAAAAACAAGACACATTTTACAATTTTTCTGTATTTAAGTTTATAAAGTATATGCCAAACAAACTCGAGTTTGTGTGTATTTATAAATAATTCCTTAGAATGTAGTAAAACCCTTTCATCTTAAGCCTAGATCTAAAATTTGTCTGTTGAGAGATAGAGTGAGAGAAGATCCAAATAATAAAAGAATAGCAAACAGCGAAAAATAACAATGATTCACTTTATGATAACATTGGTAGCTATGGCCAAAATGTAATTAATTGATTACTATTTTTTTAATGCAGGAAAACTCTTCTTATTGAAAATAAATATGTACTGGATTTTTAAAAAATTGCACTAAATACATTAACACTACGCAAATGTCAACGTATGAAAATGACATAACATCTTTTTATTATGATTATGATGATGGAATGACAATGACGTAAATTGTACAATATAATGAGTAAAGATATATTTTTTCATAATACAGCCCCTTTCATCTCTAGTAAGATAAATTTTATTACTTTAATATCGATAATTTTCATAAATTGAATTTTGTCACGCTAAATGCGCAAACTCTTACACTGTGCATCGTGTCCAACTTATGGAAACAGTTAAGGACAGTGGATCCATAGAGAGAAAGCCTGGGCAAGGTCGTCAAGAGCCACGACGGCCAACGAAGACCGCTATTTGTCCATTACAGTTAGAGTTGCGAAAACCCCTCAGATTTTGAGGTATGGGAATAAACCAGGGAATTTTGGGGATTAAACCCGGAATTTTGGGGAATATTGGAAATTTTGCAGGAGTTTTGAAAGTAAAGTAAACCAGTTGTTCTTTAATTTAAAATTTTTAAGAAATTTCAGCACTGTTTTGAAAAGTTTAAGATAGATTTTTCATTATAAATTCACAAACTTATGATTTTGCCCTCTAAGTTTGTATAATTTATTAAAATTCATTAGCTTTACAACAATAGCGGCTGTGAATTGGGGAGAATTTACATAGTCTTTAAAATTTAAATTAATTTTTGTTATTCTGGCATATCTGCTATTCAGGCAAACTCTATATTAAATTTCTAGTGAGTTGTATTGTGTTTTTGCATTGATTTATTTTAGTTTTGTTCATTTTCTTTTTGGTTTACATTGGCTGATTCGTAGAACAGGGGTGGTGTTTACATTAATGTCAAGTAAGATGAATCTGTCATTTGATCCTCTCCCTTTTTGCTTATCGGCGATTAAAATATCAAATTACTTACGATATTTCTTAATATTTCTGCACATGAAGAACGTATTTCATTAGTTTTCATGTAAGCTGAATCTATTTTTCTATATTTGTGTTATTGGTTTCGTTTACATCGACGGAAATTAAAATAATTAAAAATAAATAAAAATAATAAACTAAAAATGTGCATGCCTAAAACTTTCTGAAAACTTCCGGGAATTTTAAAAATTTCCCTCCCAAAAACTCGGTTTTTTCCACCCTTTGCAACTCTAATTACACTGAGGGGTAACAAGAGTGCAACAGATTCTCAGCCCTATCGTGACCTTTTTGCGGCCACAGGCAGTCGAGTTTCAAGGGTTACTGTTTGCAGAAGGCTACATGATAGCGCTGTTTGCAGTAAGACCTGCTTCTTCTGTCCCGCTCACATCTGTACACAGAAGAGCTCGTTTAGTAGGGTGCAGAAAAGATAATCGATTTTGGACCACGGATCAATGGAGAACCATCCTATTCACTGGTAAGTCTCTGTTCAGCCTAAAAACAAATTCTCGATTTTCATCTGGAGAAAAACAGAGATCCGCTACCTGCCTTCCAACTTCCAAGAAAAAAACCACTATGGCAACGGATGATGATTTTGATAGTCTGGACAGGCATGGATAAGCGCACACCTCTCCTTGTGTTTAGCAGAGGCTCTATGATTGGTGTGACGTATAGGGATGATATCTTGGTACCCTATGTTCTCCATTTCAGAGATGCAGTTGGCACTGTTTTCAGTTTAATGGACTACAACGCGTGACCAGATAGAGCTCATCTGGTCGACAAATTTCTGGAAAGTGAGGCTATTCGCATGATGGATTGGCGAGACAGATCTCCAGACCTAAACCCTATACAGCATATCTAGGACGCTCTGGGGAGGAATATTGGAACTCGCTTTCCACCTCCCAGAACCACCCAGGGCCTGAAAACAGCGTTGCTGGAGAAGTGAGAAAACTGCCACAGGGACCCATAAACTGCCTGATTTACAGTATGAGTTCACGTTCTGAGAGCTGTGCAACTGTAAGAGGGGACCATACCCGCTATTAACCCATTTTTGGTTCAATATTATAAACTCTGTTTTATGCCTTCCGACGCTGATGATTCTTATGCACGATCATATATACTCATTATAACTGCTGAATATTTATTTTTGTTGCATTATCTCAACCTATGTACATACCTAATTTCATTAAAATCTGCCCAGTAGTTCTGGAGATAATCGAAAAAATCTGAAAATTCTCTTTTTTTGAACATGAGTGTATTTTTCTTAATTCCTAAAACAGTAAAGTATAAAAGTAAAAATATTTCAATAAAAAGTGTCTCTGTATGGGGGTTCTCACCCAGTCATAAAATTGTAGAGGAATAATGTTAATTGTTAAATAAATGAAGCAAATAAACACTTAAATCTAAAAATAAAATCCTGTACGTTTTGAAAAAGTATAGAGTGCCTCATAAGGTGTTTCCTCAATGAAATTTGTCAGTGTGTTTGAAGATGAATTAAAATATATTCCGTACAAGTGCCGGAGGCCCGGACAGTCGGTTAAAAGGTGTGGATGGTTAGGAAATCAAAATGACAATGTGGACACATGGGTGCATCATCCCAAAGTAAGAGATGTTTACGGATGAGTCTGGAGTGTTCGATTCTTAGACGAATAAGCAGAACATCAGTTCTCCTTAGGTAATTAGAGGGTCAAATTGTTAAGGCAGGTTTAATATGGTGCAACTTATTATTTATCACAATATCCCAACCTTTTTGCCATTTATTATAAATAAAACATTTGATGACGTGTTTGACATCCGTAAAAGGATTCTGATGGTATATTGGGTTAAGAGCACGTTTGTCGTTTCGTCTGCTTTCTCATTACCTGGAATACCCATGTGTTCGGGGACCCAACAAAAGAGTACTTTACAACCACGCCTGGTAATTTGGTTAAAAAGTTTCAAAATGAATGAAATCGAGGGATGGTGTGTAGCTGATTTTATAGCATCTATAGAACTTTTAGAATCTGTATAAATGATAAAAGATGCATGATGATGATGATGTGATATGAATGACACAGCTTTTTCTATTGCAATTAATTCTGCAGTAAACACCGAGATTGATGAGTGTAAGCGATAGTTAAAAACATTATTATCGAAAATTCTTCCATAGCCAACATTATTTCTACATTTTGACCCATCTGTATATATATATATATATATATATATATATATATATAGTTGTTGAAATGTGTACGATGTGCAACTAAAAGCTGTTGAAATGCAACAGGAGCCATACTTTGTCAAAGACGTTGAAAGGATGGAGGGAGATAATATTAAGAGAATCTCAAGGAGGATTTAAGCGCTGAGGGCATGGGTTTACCTCAATATTGCTAAGAATGCTATTTTGCATCAGACGTCTGATTCTATTTCCTAAAGGTAGGATGCATGATGGGCGTTACTGAAAAAGAATATCATTGTCAGTATTAATAAGTGAATATGAAGAGTATGGTCAGAATGTGAGAGGATTCGATAATATAAATCCAGTGAAAGCTTTTCTCGGATATATTGAAGTGCAGGTTCGTGGCATTCACCAAAGAGGTTAGGGAGAGGGGATGATCGAAATGCACCAGAGCAAACATGAAGTGCGCTACTGTGCACAGTGTCCAGCTTTTTAAGAACAGAGTTGGAACCGTAGATCTGGCAAGCATAATCAATTTTGGAGCGGATTATAGCACGATATATTTTAAGGAGCGAACCACGGTCTGCTCCCCAAATAGTTTTCAAAAGCATCTTCAATAAATCAAGTGATTTCTCGCATTTTTACGTAGTTGTAAGATATGTGAAAAGAAAGGGATTTTTTTGCGAAATTATAAGCCTCAAAAACGGACGCAGACAAAAACAGAAATTTGAAATGCTCCGATGTAAATTTCAGGATCTGGATGTAGATACTTACGTCTATAGAAATGCAAGCAAGACATTTTATCCTGATAAATAATAAAGCCGTTTTTATTTGTCTTTTGAATAATACAATGGAAATTTGTAATTGTCTCTCAATAAAACGCATATCCTGTCCTTTACATAAAATTTTAAAATCGTCAACATATAATATACCATGTATATATGGAGGTAATTGATTAAGTATATCGTTTATTTTGATTGCAAAGAGAGTCGCACTCAGGACATTACCCTGAGGTACTCTCTTTTTTTAATTATAAAAATTAGACGAAATTCCACCAAAACGAACTTGAAAGAGTCGAATGGCAAGGAAATAAAAAAAAACATAATCAGTATATATGTTTCCAGAGAAATGAGGTCATCGGTAGTAGACCTACCACGTCGAAATCCGCTTTGAAAGGCTGCAAGGCAAAGGACCTTACGCACGCAACCTGAGTTCAAGGCTAAAATTCGTCTGCTGGCTGTATTTACAGTTGAACATTAGCATAACAGTCTATGGAATGTGGGATATTAATGTTTGTTTGTTAAAAGTACTGCAAAACAATTCTATGTTGTCTTATATTGTTTTATAAATACAAAATGTTGTTCTGTATGCGCGAAAATTTCTTAAATTCACAAAAATTTGGTTAAAATTTATGCACTCATGGTTGAAGCTAAAGTCGTCTGCTAGCGGTGTTTGCGACTGCGCATACTGACATTCTTGCGACTGCGCATACCGACATTCTGGTGGTGCAGTGGCTAGAATAACAGATCAGCATACCGCCAGTTCTGGCGTCTAATGTCACCTGCATAAGGTCCATTATTTGATTCCAAAACACGTACCAGGCGGTAATTAACCACTTTTTTTCTAAAAGTTTGCAAAGACTAATATAGAGTGCAATAGGTCTGTAATTATTTGGGTCTCTGGAATCCTTTCCTGATTTAGGAAAAGGAATTATAATAACTTTGCACCAGGCATCAGGAAAAATTTGTTCCTTCCATATCCTATTGTAGAATGCAAGTAGATTATTCAGAGAGGTTCTGCAAAGATGTTTCAGCATGGTATATCTGATGCCATCATGTGTTGAGTAGATAAATGATTTTTTGTAAACATTTTAGGAGCTCTGAAATAGGAAAAGATAAATTATAATCATGAGATTGACAAGAGTTAAAATTGATGCCGGTAGTTTCCATTGTCTTTGTATGATAAGAAAGGTCCCTGGTATGAATTAGATGCTTGGGCACTTGCTATTGTCTCAGCTATATTTTTGGGAGATGCTATAGTATGGCCATTGTGTTTTAATATTGAAATGTGGTTTTCGGTGTATAGACCCATACAGTTTTTAAAATTTTTCCAGAGAAGTTTACTACCCCGCGAAGAAAGAAACAGTGGGCCATCAGCTGGAAAAAAGATGGCAGCCAGCAGTACTATCAGCGGTAAAGTGCAAGGGTGCCATTACTTAAACCTGTCGAAAAGTGTCCTAGCCGAATGCAGCTGGCCCATCAGTGATGGCCAACAGCAGGCCATCATTGGTATGCCATTACATTACTTCAATCCGGCACTTTTCCTGCAGTGCTAGCACCTATCCCACTGCTATTCCATTGCTGGCCCAGCACTTTCCCTTACAAAAATTTCTTATAGAATTCTATAAAAAAACAAAGTATTACATAATTATGGCTCTTTTTTCTATAAGCTAGTTTCACCAAGAGCTATAGCAACATCTGTAGAAGTGTCTATAATAGAAATGTCTATAGAAATATTTGAACTGCATGTGGTCACCCTCCCAAGTATTGACCGCGCTCGATGCTGCTTGGTTTTCGTGATCGGACATGAACAAGTGCTTTCAGCGTACGCTACGATTGCTCGTAGTTTTGAAGCTCTCATTACACTATTTCAAGTTTGTTTCTTTTGTGATTTACGTTCCCAATCATTAAACTGGTATAGAAATTATTCTATTGTATAGAAATCCTATGTTTTTTATACGCTTTTTTTTATTATTGATTCTGAACCGCGTAAATTATGAAAACCGAAATCCTTTGTAACCTAGTAACACCAGATTTAAGAAGAAAAAAAAAGTGTGTTGAAATAAAGAATTTATTTATTTATTCATTTACTTATTTATTTTGTTGGTGGCAGTGGTGCTATATTTTTTACAGTTAAAAAAAAAATTAGCTTCACAGCTTAAATTGTGTTAAGATATTCATTTCAGATTTGTGTTGTAATACTCAATGTCTTCGATATTCGCAGCGCCACCTAGCGTAAGGGTTCCCAGCAATAATACTGCAAAAGTTCGTGCACTTCCATGTAGTGGTGGGCCAGCGCATGAGATAAAATGGATGCTCACCAGAATTTTATCTGATGATTTCCAACAGCAAAGTTGACTGAAGCTGTCCAGCAGTGGTCAGGCAGTGGTAGACCATCAGCCAGCACTTCTCCATCATTGCCAGCACCTATCTTGCTGCTGGCCAGCAATTTCCTCTTTGCTGGGTAGTAGTATTAGAGTTTAAGTTAGAGATATATGGGGGGTTCACAACCACAGTAGACCAAGTTCATTTTGAAAACCAGAAAGAAAGATCATGCTTTAAGCATAGATTATGAAACACTTTCCAACACTTCCTGAATGCTTTAACAAATCTTCGTTATTTAGGGAAATATGGTAAACATAATAACTAAGTAAACATTTTAGAAAACGCATAAAACATTTATAAACCTGCTTCAGCAGTTACAGTCCATAGCCAAATATGTATTCTAATTCTTTTGAACAGCCCTTTATTTTATCTGTAGATTGATATGTATACTGTATGATGGGAAAATTTAGTTTAGCAAGAAAACGCATAACAGGTTGAAATTTCTCTTTCAGAAATTTATACTAATAGATGTAAACATACTTCAGTACTTTTGTACAACTCTGTACTTTACCTAGAACCTTTATTACACTCCACTATTTAGCAAAAATTTAATTCAAACTAAAACAATCTTAAAACTTCTGAAATCACATTTCCAGAAATTGTCATTTATAGACGGCCATGTATCCAGTTCTTTGTGTGACCCTGTATATTATTTTATCTCTGTTCCACAAACATTTCTTAGTAAACAAAATGCAGTTCAGAGTAAAAATGCATAAGTCATTTAAAAAGCGCCTTTAAGCAATTTGCGCTCATACCCAGTAACCCTTACAAATTCTTTTGTGTAGCCCTGTTTGAACGCCTTCTCTTGAACATTGTTCAGATGGGGCATCCAGCTGAGGTGTGCATCGATCGCAACTCCTAGGCACTGCAACTGCCACTTAAACGCAACCTTATTGCCCGCCATGAGGATGGGACGTGAAGGTTGCTTTTTGAGCGTGCCCTGACAAATAAATTTACTATATAGTCTGTGGCGGCGGATTTCGATTTTTAAAGCCGATTTTTTCGTATCATTGAGCTAAGTAATTTGCTACCTCGCATATTGGCTATTGAGTTTTTACAATAACAGGGGGCCGGGTCAAAATTTAAAATTTCGTTCACTGAAAACCAGTTGCCGTCAAAGAAATAGATAAGATTTAAATTTATTTATGGTTCTTACACTGACATATATTCTATTATAATCAATTTTTGATAGATTGTTCATTCCGAAGAAATGAGTAAAACAAAAATATTTCTCACAATGTTCACAACGAGCAAAGGCTTCTTCAGCTGACCAGACTACGCATTCAAAACAGCTCTGCTTTCATTCTTGAATTTTAAAACAGTAGTCTGTATGGGTGACGTAGTATTCGTTTTTATCAATGTATCCGCCTTTGACAAATCCATACTTGAACATAGGAATGAACTTAACTGATACAGACTGATAATGTGTCAATGATTGAAACTTTGACGGGTTTCCTAGTCATGAGGCAAATATTTAATTCGTTGGCTAAAATGTGGTTTTGAATTAATTTTAGAAAGGCTTTCCAAGGGCGGAAACACATTAAATCCATCGGTTGAATGATACTAGTTGAATTTGCACGGATACACTTCAGAATAATTTGCATGTCTTCAATCTGAAACGAAGCAGGGTTCCAAAATAGACTTGTCGCATCATGCATAAGAACGGCTTTTTTTCTCCTTGTCTCACTTGGCACAAAGACGTTGTTGTACCACTATTTTAATAGAGGAATAGCTAATTTCCCTGACTTTGAGCACACGACGTAGCAATTGTTTGACTTCAAAAGAGGAACAGGAGGTTTAGTAGGGAATCCTTTTAGGTAGATTTTGTATGAAATATTACCAATTACATTCTCACCTATGTTGGAATTTCTGAAAAAATTTTGCAGATCTACACCGATCATGACCCCTAGAACCCAAAACCACCCTCAGTAAAAAACTTATCTATCTATCTATCTATCTATATACCTGTCTATCTATCTATCTATGTATCTATCTATCTATCTATGTATCTGTATATGGGAACGTCCACTGTTACTCTTGTGACCATCAGAGCAAATTTCCATATATATTTCCAATTCTTTTATTACAAAATATATTTAGGATAAATTTGATGCAACTACTTAAAAATACATGTACTTTACTTTCATAAACCATATACAGTTTGTAAGTAAAAATTTTTTACTTGCCTTGATAATAAATGAAAATTTTGTTACTCTTGTGACCACAAAAAAATGCAATTTTAAAAATTGTGTTTGACGCAGAAATTCTGTGAATTATATGAGTCTATAGAAATAAAATTTACAGAATATAGCAGAGTAATTATATCTTTTAAAAAAGCATAAATCATTGAACTCATCTGATAACGCATGAATTAGTTACATATGATTTTGCAAAATGCTAAGTGTTACTCTTGTGACATTTTGTCCATAATGTAATTTTAGCAAAATTTCAGTTTAAAAACTAAATAAAATAATTAAAATGAGTGTAAAAAAATTATTTTCTATATAGAACAACTGTTAAGGATGGTTTAATTTTAAAATAACATAAAATAATGTAAAAAATTCTAAAATTTACAAACACTATAAGCACATAGCAACCTCTCAGTTTCTGCTACTTAACAGAATAAGTTATTGTCTTCATTATCAATAATATCATTTGCAACTTCTCCTGTATCATGATTTACTTAATGAACACATAAATTCTTTGTACGAATCATGTTAGTGTAAGGTTTGTAGTAGATAGTATCATTTTTCATGGTTTAACAAATTGTATTTGTTGAATGCCCTTCGCTGTTGGTATTTTCGCGCAAAGTAATGAAACTTTATTGTTTTATTTCTTTTGACAAAATAAGCAGTATATCTTAGAATTGCTTTTTTAGCACGCACTTCATTCCATATATATCATTATACAACAACACAAAATAAATCTACAACATCTATACCAGGAGTATTTGAAAAAAAATATGCCCAATTAAGTTAATTGAGAAAGGAGTCTGATTCATTGCAGGCATATTTGCATAGTTATATTTTTATTTAAATTGGAAAGCACAACCATCATACAAATTCCCGTAAAGATGCAATGTTGAAATTTTACATACGAAAGCATTTACAAAAAATTGATTATGAGTTACATTGTCTAAAATAATAGCATAATATTTTACTTTATTGGGATCATACTAAATAAAAAGCTGAAAATACAGTCGCTTGTGGATTTGACCAGTAATGTAGTATTTCATACCAAAATTTCGTCTTGGCATGAAAATAAATCAATTTCCAGAAAATCCACTGGCATAACTATTCCTTGAGAATTGGTTATTTTTTTGGCATTACAAAAATAATCCCTTGTACAAATTTCAATGAATATGTGCCGCAGAAATGGATTTAGTTGCTTTTGAAAAATTTTAAACAATCAGAAATGGTTTCTTTAACTGTTACTTTTTCAAAACGTTTATCAGTGTTTTGAAAATGTAACAGTATTGATGAAGATGTTGATAAAAGTTTTGTCAATAGCAACACGTCTATCAACGTTTTGCTATTCACAATAACTTATAAGAAGTTCTGTATTATGGACTTCCGTTTCAAATAATTCTTCGATGTTCTCTCCGCAAATTAGACATTCTGAATTCCTAAATTCTAATTATCATGTATCTCGGCAGACAAAGTCATTGAATCCATCACAGGAATGTTTAATGCAGGAAATACACCAGTTACTACATTATGAATTGCTTGAATGTTTTCGTGACAGCAACAAATGGAGATATTCTGATGAGTTATTTTCTATTGTTTTATGAAACTAGGCTTTAAAGCTGCAAAGGAATCTCCAATTTTTCAATTTAGGAAAGTTTCTTTAAACAAAAAACGTATTCTCTTATTAATTGTCCCATGGAATTGATGAAATTATGTGACCTTTTTCACTCTTAACTAACGTAGATTTAGCTGAAGAATGACCTCTTCTTAAACCTTCATCGACATAACATTCTCCAAAGCTGTGGAGTTAGATTTTTTTCCGTTACAGTATCTGAGGTTAGCTAGTTCTCTTCTTTTTCCTTTTCTTAATATTTCCATTTTCTTGCTGAAGCTTCTAAGACTTTTCTTCACCTTATCGTAATATATTTTGTTTTGTTTCTTTCTCACAACAACATATTCAATTTCATTCTTATTTTTTCTCTACAATTTTTGGCGCTTAGCAGAATTTTTCCTGCTCTTTAAAACAATGTCGTGTATAAGAAGCAATATTAAAATATTTCCTTTAAAAGATACTGTCAGAATCCTTTCCATAAGAGTTACTATAAGAACCTCTGTAGGTTATACAGCAGAATTTAGTAAACAAAGCTTTACAAAGCCTATAAAATATCTAATCAAAGACCATGTGCTTCAAACCAAAAGAAAGCACACAAAAATGACACGAGTTGAGTTGTTTTATTATATCTTTAATTACTTGTCATGATTATTTTATAATCTTGAGCAATACCAAAAATGAATAAAAATAAATCTCCCCATTAAAAAAACACTAATAAAGATAATTTATTTTCCTTAAAATTTACAAAATAACCTTAGTTATAGCTAAAACTATTTCAAGAACTGCTCTAATAACAGAGAAAAAACAACAAAACTTTAAGCATTCTGTTTCTTTTGGTTGTAACACAGTGTTATATCAAACTATCGACAAAAGGTATTATGTGTTATACTTGTGACACAGACGTTTGTTACTCTTGTGGCAACTCCCCAGAACCTATTCCATGCATAGCATAAACAAAATATTTAGTGTAAAATATGTCTTATACCTGGAAATCAGAGAATTAGAAGTTTTGGGTAAAAAATTTAAGTAGTTTTTTTTTAAATTAAAACTTTTGTATGTTTTCCGTTACTCTTGTGACATTTAAGTATTAACGTTTAAATACGGCCAAAACTATATTAAAGACAATATCTAAAAGATTTTATCTATGTAGATCTTAAAGATATGATAATAGTTTGTTGATTTGAACGCATAGTAATTTTATTGCATTCTAAAAAGTAAAAAAATCATATATTTCAATAAGTTGTATTTTAAGCTCAAATGTGAATGCAGTTTTATACTGTTAGTATCCAGCTCATTTTCAGTAAACACTTGCTCTTATGAAATTAAAACTTACAGATTCATATACTTCAACTCTTTAGCTTTAAATTGAGGCATCACACTTATATTTTCGTTTAAAAAAATTTTTCAGCAAAAATTTTTTTCTGCCGTGGACGTTCCCATATATATATCACTTTCTTCTGGACACGATAACTTCCACAATTTTGCACAAAGCTCTTCCAAACTGATACATAAAATCAAGAGGCATAAAATCTCGGTCATGTTCATTAATGGGCAAAATCGGACCAAGGGGATGGAAATAGGGAGGTGTTTTGTGAAAACCGAAAAAACCCCATAACTTCTTAATTTTTGTACATATAAAATCAGTTTAAAGTTTTTATTACTTCTAAAAATAGGGCCAAAATTTATGCATCACAGATTTTTGATCAACTTAAAAATGGGCTCAAAGGGCGCAAAAATAGGGTTTTGGGGAGAAAAAAAATCGTAACTTCGTCAATTCTCAAGATATCAAATCCAATTAATTTTATTATAAATCTCCTTAATATTATCTACAACTTTTATATTCACAAGTTTTTGATAGGACCAATTCGTAATGCAAAAAAAACTAAAAACGAAAACAAAAAGGGGGGGGGGGGTTGAAGAAGAAAAAAAATCCATAACTCCGTCAATTCACAAGATATAAAATCCCCCTGAATTTATCATATATCTTCTTAATATTGTCTACAACATTTATACAGACAAGTTTTTGATAGGACCAATTCTTACAGCAAAAACAAATTAAAAATACATAGCGGTTGAAGAAAAAAATCATCTTATTAAAGGTGTATTCAAATCCAAACTGCTTATTTTCTTCTCATTTTTAAATTTATTTTTGCTCTCAAACGCATCCAATTGGTAGATTCTTTTATTCAGAAACTATATAATGCACTGTAATGATCGATGTTTTGATAGAGGCAGAATATATTTCAAAAAATGATGTCAAAGTGGGCATTTTGAACAGAATTTCCCGAAGCGATTGTGTTAGAAACGAAAAATATTGTTCTACTGAGAAAATAATTATTCATAAATCAAGTTTTAATTAATTGAAGGAAAAATAAAAACACAGATCGCTTATAAATCTCTTCAAAAATCACATCAGCAAGTTTCATATTTTTTCTATTAAAAATGAATCTGAAAATGTACCAGAAAATTTCGAGTTGTTGAGCATGGAAAAGTTTTTTTTTGAATACCGCCTTAACATGATTATGATAAAACCAGCTTTTATATAAAAATGAAATTAAAACTCGTCAAAAGCGACCAGATAAAATTGTTAAAGTGGATATATCTCTAATCATGATTTAGTTTTTGTTGATGAAATTAGTATACTTAACTTCGAAATCTACCTCCGCCTGTAGGCCGGACTGGCAGGGATTTTATTCTTTTTTTGAAGACAGATATAAAAAGAATCGGAAAGAGAATACCATCAATTGAAACTGTAGGTTGAAAGGTGTATGAATGAGTCATGGCACTTTTGGATTGAATCAAAACAGAGACGTCTTGGGTGCCTTTGAAAGTTAGAGTTCGTCAGGAATGCATTTCGTAATTGAAGGAAGACTGATTACTGTTATAGATGCAAGCTGGAGAAAACTCTTTAGATAAGGACTTGACATTCGCGACGTAATTTGCACATTGTCCCCACAGAGTAGGCTCGTTTTTTAAATTAATGCGAGTTGTAATGCTAGTGATCTTACGAGTCACAACTCGTTTGATGGTTTTAAACATTGGAATCCATGTCCTAGACGCCTTGAAATTTGGTTATTTGACAGCCTGATTAGCTCGAAGAGCCCAAATTATAAGGTCAATGTCGCGAATCCATTTCTTTTTGACGATATAATGAATTTGTTGATACTTCACGAACGCCGATCCTTTCTTATCAGTAAGCTTTTTGAATCGCCGAAGCTTGCCATACACAATTGAATTTAGCATAGAAGCTGGAAAAATGCGTTTGAACCGATTCTTGAGGACCGAAGTCTTTTCCATTTATCAGTTGATGTTTTTGTATAGTTAAGAACTTTCATCAGATCTTCGTTACAAGTGTAGTCAAAATTAAGCTTCCTTTCCTTTGATGGGCTCATTGGCGGTTGATAATCAGGATCCGCTATTTCATAAGAAACTTAAGGTTTTATAAATAAGGCAGAGCTAAAGTCACATACCACCTTCCAGGTTCTAGGATATTTCAACACAATAAGTAAAAAACGCCAGTCTATTACATTCGTCACACATTTACTGAAAAATTTGCATAATGCGAGCTGTCGAAATTAAAACAGTAGCGGAAAATTCCTTTGCATGCAACCATACGCAGACGCTCCGCAAGTCACGAAGTGGCTGAAAAACTGACAAAAGAACCAACAATGTGTGGTTACAAAGATTTTTGCTCGTAATTCGGGAAACAGTATCAACAGGATGAAGTAAACTAGACGAGGACATCATAACTTGCAAAAAACTGCCTGACAAGTAGCATACGAATATTTGATCTGCAGGGCCGTGCGAAGAGAAAACTGCGCTCGGGGCAAGGTTTCAATTTGGCACCCCCCCTCCCCTCTCTTTCATTTTGTGACAGGTCTCACAAAATTGATAAAAAGCAGGAACAGAAATAAATTATAGCGAATAAATATTTAGTGTTTATTTTGGAACTTTAAAAGGTTTAATTTTAATTCATAAATTCCAAACAACTAAATAAAAGGCATTTATTTGTTAGAGAGATCATGATGTTTTGCGGCAGATTTTTCTCAATCTTTCTCACTTTATTTTCCAACCATTTTGAGTTGTTGTTCGTATGTTCGTAAGCTGGAGAAAATCGGAAAACTGGTAACGTAAAAATCACTCAGAAGCGTCGCCAAGGGGTGGAGGGACCTTCCCCCCCAATATTTGTGAACTTGGGAATTTGTACTCCGAGTTTGGAAATTCTAGATTTTTGAAATACTTTTTCTTTTTTAAAAATAATAGCAAGAAATATCAGGGGTGATTCTGTTAGGGTTATTTACCGGAATTCCGGTATTTTTTCATTTTCAATACCGGAATTCCTGTGTTTCCCGAGTTACTTTACTCGGTCACAGAAAAAAGTACAAAAATTCGTAAATCGATTGAATATGCAAAATTCATCAGTGTTTTAGTTTTCTCACATGTTATAATTTCAGAATGATTCTGTTCCGAATTTTCCGAAAATTTAGGACATTCGGTTCCGATAATTAAAAAAAAAATCGGTCATCAGTCCGAAAATTCGGACATAAAAAATATTGCGAATTTCGACAAATGGTGGACGAAAAAGTCAATTTCATCAATCGTTCACAGAAAAAATCGCCAATTTCATCAAAACATCACAGAAAAATGCTAATTTTGTCAAAGAATTGCGAACAAACGCAAATTACGTCAGAGGATCGTGAAAAAACGCAAATTACGTCAAAGGATTGAAAAACGCGAATTTCATCAAAGGATTGCGGATAAAACGCAAATTTCCTTAAAGGATCGCGGAAAAAGAACATTACAAAGGCAAAAAGGAAGAAGACCTTTGTCCGAAATTTGTTTTCGGGTGTGGTGTATGGGACGATTGCGCCTGTGAGTAGACGTGCTACTGACGACGTCGTGTTCAACGGGAAAACCGGGTCAGGCGGACCTGGGGTAAGCGGAATGTCTCCGGGCAGCTAAAGCTTAGTAATGTTTTATAGACAGACGGCCTATTTTTATATTTGGTAGCTTTCATTACAAAAAGCTACTTATTGCAGCCGTTCGGAGGAAAGCAATTTCAAAAAATTTTGGTATATTTTCACCGATCATAACCCCCAGTCCCTGAAACCACCCTCCGTTCAAATTTTGATATATACACTGCTGGCCATTAAAATTGCAACACCAGGAAGGAATGATCTGACGAACGTCAAAATCACATGATAAGAAGAAGAGGTTGGAATATGCAAATGATTAGTATTTCAGCGCATTTAGGCGAGGCAGGCGGGAGAAACGACATCTGAAGCACTGCATAAAAGAAAAGTTGCGTAGTGAATTTCTCATTCGAAACGCGCTTTGTAAGGTCGAACTTTGCTCAGAATATCGTGTTATGCCTCGAATAATGAGAAGAAATGCTTACCACCAAGTGTCGGTATTCGATAGAGGCAGTATCGTTGCCTATCGAGAGTGTGGATTATCTTTCCGTGATATCGCCCGTTGCATTCGTCGAAATCCAACCACTGTCGTGCAAATGTGGAATCAATGGATTGCTGAGGGTAATACTGAACGGCATTAAGGATCTTGATGCCCTCCCATGACTAACGCCGGAGAAGACAGACATATTGTGAGGTCGGCCCTGCAAAACCGTACAACCACATCACGAACCATTAGTCAGGAAATGGCATGTTTGAAGCGCGCCCAGTATCCGCTCGTACGGTGTGACGACGTTTGTATCAGTGTGGACCGTCAGAACGGCGACTTCCCTTGACAATGCAGCATAGAGGGAGTCGACGACTCTGGTGCGCCGAATGACAAAGCTGGATACATGACTGGCACAATGTCATCTTTTCAGACGAGTCCCTGTTGTACGTGCTGTATTCTGATGGCCCTATACTTCTCTGGAGGCTCCGAGGAAAACGCCTGTCGCCTGCTTGCATTCGATATCGGCATAGGGGCCCTGCACCAGGTGTGATGGTTTGGGCAGCCAATGGGTACACGACATGCACATCTCCAGTTCGGATCGACGGTAATTTGAACGTAGATCAGTACATTTTTGACATCCTACGTCCAGTCGTTGTGCCCTGTCCTTGACGCCTGCCAAACGCCATCTTTCAGCAAGATAACGCAAGACCACATGTTGCACATCGTGTTCTGACCTTCCTCGATACACAGGGTATTCGATTGCTGGCCTGGCTGCACGGTCTCTAGATCTGTCACCCATTGAAAACATCTGGTCATGAATTGCTTAGAGACTAGCCCGCCACCCTTCTCCAGCTAATACGGTTGATAAAGTGTGACATAGACTTGAAGCAGCATGGAATGAGTAGCCCGTTTCTGTCCTCCAAGCCCAGTTCGACTCCATGCCTAACCAGATAAGGGTCATTTTAGCTGCAGGAGGAGCATCTGTTTCTACCAATTTCGCACCCTTGTAAACCCCCAAACTGTTTACAAATTTAATCATTTTGTTTTCATGCCATACTGTTTACGTACAATAAATGTCTTTTTTGTATTTTCAATCTTTCATGGTGTTGCAATTTTAATGGCCAGCAGTGTATATATATATATAAATACCCATATATATATCTGTACCTTGGAACAAAAAGGGCCAATGTCCAAAATTGAGAAATTTGAGTTAAATGCACGAATGAATTCAGGATACGATATAAAGTAATTGGTAAAAGGACCAAAGTCCTCCCAATATTAGATCATTGAAAACAAAATATTTTGTCAAGGCCAATGTTACTTACTATTAGTGTAAAAATGGCCAATTTAAAATGTGAAAAAAAAAAAACTAAATCAATGTAACATTTGATTGTAGTAAGAAAAATATTACTGAATTGAAAGGTACAACTTTGAAAAATAATAGTACAGAAATCGTAGCAAGATTCTTAAAATTCCTCAAATTTAAATTGGGTTTCCTGCCGTTTGAGAAAACTGGACATTGGCTTTTTTTGTTCCAAGGTACATATCTATAGCTGATCTTTGTCACACTGTATATCTGGTATTTATGAACTGATTTGAATGTAACTTCGTGTGTACATAGTACATACCAATGTCTCGACCGAGTTCGTTGGTCAGCTTCATCCGCCATTTTGTTTTAAAATGGCGGCCATTTAAATTTTTTTAATTTAAAATGTGAAATGTGGTACCAAAAAAAAATGAAAATTGAAAAATATTTTTTTCTTATGTCTTTCACCTTGATACAAAGATTCCGGAGCAGTTTTGTTTTCGTCTATATCTTAAAAAATGGTTGAGTTACAGCACTTTGAATTTCATGCGTGGCTGACATTTTGAAGCGACCTGATTTTTGTCACGTGATAACAGGCGTTTTTATGAACCGATTTGGATGTAACTTGGTGTATACATAGTACATACCAATGTCTCGACCGAGTTCGTTGGCTAGCTTAATTCGCCATCTTGTTTCAAAAGGGCTGAAATATTTAAATTTAAAATGAAGTATCGAAAAAATTAGAAAATGAAAAAGATTTTTTTTATGTGTTTGACCTTGATACAAAGATTCCGGAACAATATTTGTTTCGTCTATAAAATGGTTGAGTTATAGCACTTTGGATTTCTAGCATGGCTGACATATTGAAACGATCTGATATTTATGACGTGATTACACGCGTATTTATTAACCTATTTGGATGTAAGAATGCATGTGGAGAGTATACAGCAATGTCTCGACCAAGCTGGCCAGCTTCATCAACCATTTTGCTTCAAAATGGCGACCATTAAATTAAAAAGAATTACTTTTAAAGTGAGGTGTAAAAAAATTAGAAATTGTAAAAGGTTTCTTTCTTAAGTATTTGACCTTGATATAAGGATTCCGGAGCATTTTTTGTTTTGTCTTTATCTTAAAAAATGTATCAGATATAGCAGTTTGAATTTGTAATGTGGGTGACATTTTGAAAAATCTGATTTTTTGCCTGCGACAGCACTCGTATATATCAACCGATTCCGATGTTAGTGAGTATGTTCACAGGAATTACTAAGGTCTCGACCAAGTTCACTCGTTAGCCTCATCCACCATGTTGTCTTAAAAGGGCAGGCACTTCAAAATATCGCCGAATTTGGCAACCAAATATAAGTTGTCAAAAACTGTTGTAAGTTTTCGTAAAAACTCAGACAAATTTTACTTCACTCTTTCTTATCATATAAATAAAAATATACATTTATTTTACTTAAATAGGTGTCACAAATAAAAATCAAAAATATGTTGACATGTTTCGGTTCAGTAGTAAAAACCGTATTCATAACACACACATAATCAATAGAAATGAATGACAGTGGGTACCAAAAAATAATCTAAAAACAAAAAACATAAAACATGCAAACACTGCGCCCTCTATGATCTCAAATAACCTACGCTACCGCGGCTCCCTCTACCAGACTCACTCTTTAAGTATTTATTAAAGAATTCCATTCATAAAATTGGAATATCAAAGGAAAAAGAATCATTACACACAGTATCCTTCCTAGAATATATCTCAATAGATTCACGGATGATTGACTTGCGGTATAAACTCGAAACGAACACTAATCTACTATCCCTGAAACAAATATTAACCCCCCTCTTTAAAAACAGCCTTGATGACGCAGTCTTATCCCTACCAAATTTTATATCAGATTCATGCTCTCTCCTCCTTATCCCAAACTTCCTACCTGTCATACCAATATAATAATTAATATCCCCCCTTTTCGTTCTCCTATGGAATTTCATACACCCCTGCGAGATCATCCTGTGCAACCGGATCAAAAGGTCTGTACAGAAGATGTTTCAATTTAGGAGGTGGTTTAGCAACTAATTCTAACTTAAACTTCATTAATTTACTTTTAACCCGGGAGAACTCGCTGCATGAGATTTTCTCTCACATTCGTACTTTTTTAAGACTCTTATTTAAACCATTTTTCATTTTAATTAAAATTTCAAAATGTTTTTCAATTATTTTACCTATTTTGTGAATAAAAGTACTAAGCCAACCAAAAAAAGTTGATATTATATGAATGTAAAGTAAAAGAAAAGCAATTGGGCATTCTCACTAGCGAGTTCTCCCGGGTTAAGTCTCTCAAAATTACCCTTTAAATATGGAATCGATAACCTTTTAAATCTACTAACCGCCCCCTTCTCGCACTCCGTATCAACCAAAGTACCACTAACCTGTGAATGACCTTTACACTTATAATTTTTAATCAAATTATTAATTTTCTCCCTTTTGTAACCATTTACTTTAGCAATATTGAAAATGTAATTCAACTCCACGTCCAAAAAATCCTCTGAACAAATATTAAACGCACGATTAACCATGAACCTGAACGTTGAGAACTTATACCCAATTTTCAACGTTCCCAACGTTCCCAATTACGCAACGTTCAGGTTCATGGTTAATCGTGCATTTAACCCAGGAGAACTCGCTAGTGAGAATGCCCAATTGCTTTTCTTTTACTTTACATTCATATAATATCAACTTTTTTTGGTTCGCTTAGTACTTTTATTCACAAAAAAGGTAAAATAATTGAAAAACATTTTGAAATTTTAATTAAAATGAAAAATGATTTAAATAAGAGTCTTAAAAAAATACGACTGTGACAGAAAATCTCATGCAGCGAGTTCTCCCGGGTTAATATTTGTTCAGAGGATTTTTTGGACGTGGAGTTGAATTACATTTCCAATATTGCTAAAGTAAATGGTTACAAAAGGGAGAAAATTAATAATTTGATTAAAAATTATAAGTGTAAAGGTCATTCACAGGTTAGTGGTACTTTGGTTGATAAGGCGTGCGAGAAGTGGGAGGTTAGTAGATTTAAAGGTTATCGTTTCCATATTTAAAGGGTAATTTTAAGAGACTTAAAAGTAAATTAATGAAGTTTAAGTTAGAATTAGTTGCTAAACCACCTCCTAAATTGAAACATCTTCTGTAGAGACCTTTTGATCCGGTTGCACAGGATGATCGCGCAGGGGTGTATGAAATTCCATATGAGAACGAAGGGCGGGATATTAATTATTATATTGGTATGACAGGTAGGAAGTTTGGGATAAGGAGGAGAGAGCATGAATCTGACATAAAATTTAATAGGGATAAGACTGCGTCATCAAGGCTGTTTTAAAAGAGGGGGCTTAATATTTGTTTCGGGGATAGTTGATTAGTGTTCGTTTCGAGTTTATACCGCAAGTCAATCATCCGTGAATCTATTGAGATATAATCTAGGAGAGATACTGTGTGTAATGATTCTTTTTCCTTTTATATTCCAATTTTTTATGGTTGGAATTCCTTAATAAGTACTGAAAGATTGAGTCTGGTAGAGGGAGCCGCGGTAGCGTAGGCTATTTGAGATCATAGAGGGCGCAGTGTTTGCATTTTTTATGTTTTTTAGATTAGTTTTTGGTACCCAGTGTCATTCATTTCTATTGATTATGTGTGTGTTATGAATACGGTTTTTACTATTGAACCGAAACATGTCAACATATTTTTGATTTTTATTTGTGACACCTATTTAAGTAAAATAAATGTATGTTTTTATTTATATGATAATAAACGGTGAAGTAAAATTTGTTTGAGTTTTTACGAAAACTTACAACAGTTTTTGACATTGATTTTTATCGATACTGGATAATAAGATGAGTTTTTACACAAGTTTTAATCGGTTTATGAATTTGAGAATGACGCTGGATCGTGAAATTTTAAATTTGGGATTTTTAAAGGTTTGTAAGAAAGTTAATGTTGTTCCGAACTTTTTATCAGTTAAAAATAAAACTATTAAACAATTATTTAATAGTATGGAAGAGGCTTTTGAAGCAAGATGCTTGACGCTATATATCAGGAAGAAATATGCTATTCTTAATGATTTGAACATAAGAACATATGAAGCTTATATGAAGCTAGTTAGTTATTGTGATCTTAAAAATGTTGAAATTGAAAGTAATGGTTTTTGGGTTGAGAAGTTTGATTTGTTGAATAGGAAGTTGGAGAGATGGAGGGAGATTCATAACCAATTTAAAGTGGCTAAACTCAAGAAGAAAGTGGAGAGGCTGATTTTGAAGTCGAAAATACCTGTTCGTGGTCTTAGAAGTACGGAGAGTTTGGAAAAGGTAGAGATTGTTAATTTATCTAAGAAGGAGTTTAATGAGAGGGAATTAGATGTTTTGAATAATGGCCCGAAATTTATGTTTGAACAGAAGCAATACGTTAAGAACTTAATTATGGAGGCAGAGTGTATAATTGATAAAGTGGATAGTGAAAACAAGGAAGAGGTTAGAAATATAATGTTTACTGAAATAAATAAATACATGGAAAGACCTTTAAATCTTAATACATCTGAGCTTGACATTATTAAGAGTCTGAGGAAGGATAGAGAGGTATTGTTCATACAAACTGATAAGTCCAACAGGATTGCTGTTTTGGATCGAAATGAATATAAAGATAAAATGCAAAAAGCTATTAGTGAAATGGATTGTTCATTAATTGAAAAATCTCCTTTGAATAAAATCCACAAAAGTGTGAAAGAGGTTATCGAAAAAGGCAGTTGGCCAGATAATGTTAAAGTTAGATTGTTTATTAATAAACAGGGTGTGATTCCACGTAGGGGAGACCGGGGGAATGGCGACACCTTAAGGGAATTTAAACTTTTTCACCTCGAAAAAATGTTTATTTTTTAATAGTAAAAATTCTAAAGCTGAATCATGATCTTTAGTATCTCTATAAATTTAACCGTAATCATAACTGCAAAGTAAGCATACATAAAAAAATATTTTTTAAACCTCTGCACGGTGGCGGGATTACCCAGGACACTGGGGTAATTCCGCCACTGTACCGGGGTAATGCCGCCACTCTTTAATGACCTAGTACATGCATCAAATGGATACTAGGAAACACACAACCTACTGAAAATAGTTAGAAAGCAATGTAATTGAGCAGAATAATGGTTAAGCTTACAATTTACTTCATATTGCAAAAGTCACTCTGCTGAATCGGCTCCACTACATTAAAATGAGGCCATTTCTCACCCGATTTGCATGGCGGCGGCATTACCCCGAGAGGACAATATGGCGGAAATCCCCAAGCAAAACCGAAAGAAGAACCGAACTTGTTCAACGCATTGCATCAAAATGTCGGCGAATGCATATAGATTACGGGTCATATTATCTTAAATACCTAATGTTACAATAAAAGGTGCTTATCTCTACTCATTTGAAGCTCCAAAATAACAAGCAACTAGATAAAAACTACATTTTTCACTAGAACAAACGAACGACGTACAGCAAAGTCACTCTCACTTTAGGCACTGTTTATATTGTTGGCCGCTATAGTGCAGGCACATTCACTACCTCAAACTGCCCTTAGTTTTTAAACTAGGTGGGGTGGCGGCATAACCCGGGTTGGCGGCTTTCCCCCGGTCTCCCCTATGATTGGTAGATTAAAAGATCATAAGGAGGGGTATCCACTACGCCCCATCGTTACGAGGTGCCAAGCACTGACTTATTATTTGGAAAAAGCGTTCGTGCTCATTTTGAAGGAGTTACTGCCGCCATCAGATTATGTTGTGGACTCCACTGCAGGATTTTTTGAAAGCATTAGGACACTTGAGATTCCTCATGACTGTTTATTAGCGAGTATGGATGTTAAATAACTTTTTCCATCAATAGACACTTATGAAGTTTGTCGTGAAATTAATAAGAAAATTGACAATGCAGAAATGTATAATGATAGCATAAAATGTACTCTGAAAGATGTATTGCAGTTAATTGTACAAAGTAACTATTTTATTTTTGACGGTAAAATGTATAAGCAAAACATGGGTGCCCCTATGAAATCTCCTATATCGGGTTTTTTAGCAGAGTTTAAAATGAGACCTTTTGAAGAGAATATTTTCGTAAAGTTTGAGAAAGTTCCTAAATTTTGGAAGAGGTATGTTGATGATGTGTTTTTAATTTGGGAGGGGGGGGGGGGAGTTGAGTCTTTTATTGATTTTGTTGATGAAGTTAACAAACTAGATGAGAATATTCAGTTTACCTTTGAATTAGAAAATGATCGTGCTCTTTCATTTTTAGACGTGTACCTTATGAGAGAGGGGTCTCTGTTTTAAAAAGAAAAGTTTATAGGAAGGATATTAGTAGTCAGCATATTATTCCAAATTCAGCGTATTCACCTTTTGGGTATAAATTCTCAACGTTCAGGTTCATGGTTAATCGTGAGTTTAATATTTGTTCAGAGGATTTTTTGGACGTGGAGTTGAATTACATTTTCAATATTGCTAAAGTAAATGGTTACAAAAGGGAGAAAATTAATAATTTGATTAAAAATTATAAGTGTAAAGGTCATTCACAGGTTAGTGGTACTTTGGTTGATAAGGCGTGCGAAAAGGGGGAGGTTAGTAGATTTAAAAGATTATCGTTTCCATATTTAAAGGGTAATTTTGAGAGACTTAAAAGTAAATTAATGAAGTTTAAGTTAGAATTAGTTGCTAAACCACCTCCTAAATTGAAACATCTTCTGTACAGACCTTTTGATCCGGTTGCACAGGATGATCTCGCAGGGGTGAATGAAATTCCATATGAGAACGAAGGGGGGGGGGATATTAATTATTATATTGGTATGACAGGTAGGAAGTTTGGGATAAGGAGGAGAGAGCATGAAACTGATATAAAATTTGGTAGGGATAAGACTGCGTTATCAAGGCTGTTTTTAAAGAGGGGGGTTAATATTTGTTTCAGGGATAGTAGATTAGTGTTCGTTTCGAGTTTATACCGCAAGTCAATCATCCGTGAATCTATTGAGATATATTCTAGGAGGGATACTGTGTGTAATGATTCTTTTTCCTTTGATATTCCAATTTTATGGTTGGAATTCCTTAATAAATACTTAAAGAGTGAGTCTGGTAGAGGGAGCTGCGGTAGCGTAGGCTATTTGAGATCATAGAGGGCGCAGTGTTTGCATTTTTTATGTTTTTATATTATTTTTTGGTACCCAGTGTCATTCATTTCTATTGATTATGTGTGTGTTATGAATACGGTTTTTACTATTGAACCGAAACATGTCAACATATTTTTGATTTTTATTTGTGACACCTATTTATTTATTTAGTGGGGGAGAGTTTGAGCCCACTAAGCAGCAAGGCTGTTGGATCGAATGATCCAATAAAACGAAACACAGAGGGCATAGAGAAGAGAGTTAGAACCGATTTATGCTATGCAAAAACTTGAGAGTCGAAGACCGAAAACTAGAAGACTTGCAAAATTCCTGCGAGAACTCAAGGAAGGAACGAAAACATGGACCATGCAGCACCGAACTATCCCAGCACAAATTACGCTGCGAGCGGTACTTTTGACAAGAAAATAAAATGTGTTCCAAGGAGTCAGAAACGAGGCAGATGCAACATCTATCGTCATCAACGAGACCGAAACGAAAAAGGAGAGCCGGCGTGATCAGCATCTTGCATAACAGCCGCGAGATAAGAACATCATCTCTTCTACTAGAGGACTAGGGGTGCGTCAGCTTGATACTGGGAATTTCACCATGTGAGGTCAGGTATTTGCTTGAACTGTACTGTTGTCGGAGTTGAAGATAAGTATTCCTTTTCTGATGCTGAATGAGATCTTCGGGAGAAATCCAGTTCAAAAGAACATCAGAATCACACACACTTCTAGCAAGACTGTCGGATTTTTCCTTAAGCGAAATATCACGATGCCCCGGAACCCAGCAAATCCAAATACGTGGAGAATGAGAGGCAATCCTTTGAAGTTTATTAGAGAGCCACAGAATAACTTTAGGAGACTTAATAGAGACAGCTTGAAGAGCGGTGAGGACAGATCGACTATTGGAGAGCAGCAGAATGGGACTATTCAACGAAACCAGCTCATCTAACGCTGTCCCTATGGCTAAAGCTTCCGCCGTAAAAATGGAATTTACCGTATGAATTCTATAGCCGAACTGAGAACCCGCGGAGCACCCTGCAATGGAGGCGGTGGATGGGGATTTCGAAGCATCAGTAGCTATTATCTGCCAATCTTCAGTAAAATTTTGTAGAAAATCCTTGAAAAGGGGCCCAATAATACTGCCATTCAGGTCCTTCTGTTGGAAGGGCAGATCTTCGAGGCGAAACTGCACTACATTCTGGTTACAAGGGATGGGCATCTGGAAAGGAATCAAATGCTCTATTTGACCGTCAATCTGTTCTAGGAGGTCTGCAATACTGGGAATAGTTTCAACAAAGTTGAAGAGATTGCCATCATGAAATTCCCAAAACGGGGATTTGCAACCCAACGAGCAGTGCTTAATCCAGAACCTAGATGCCAACAAATTGAGTCTAGCAGCAATCAGGGGAGAACCAGCATGCTGACGGAGAGTTATGTTGGGGGTTCATTTCGGGAGACCTAGAGCTGTCCTGATAGCCGTGTTTTGAAGAACTTCGACCCTTCCGAGGAGAGTATTGCTTGCAGAGAGTAGAGTGGCTGCGCCATACTCTATCAAATTCCGGATGGAGGCGTTCGCCAAGGTAAGAAGATGGTAAGACCTGGCTCCATAACGCTTATTAGAAAGGGCCTTTAAGATGTTGATCCTGTTGAAAGCCTTCTTCCTGAGGTACTCGGTGTGCTTGAGGAGATTTCCTCGCCTCGTAATATAAAAACCCAGGAACTTGATTTCTTCAGACCACTCGATCAGACCACCGTTGATGCTAAAATCAAAGTCACAAACCTCTCGTCTACGTGAGAGATTGATGGCGTGGCACTTGTCCGGACGGATAGCCAGCTTCCAATACCGGCACCATTGAGCGATCAGCCGGAGAGCCTCTTGAAGTTTCGTCTGACACAAAAACAGTGTGGAATCAGCACAACAAATAAAGATGTCGTCGGCATAGAGCAGATACTTAACCCCAAGACCATCCAAAACTTCAAAGAAATCATGCATAAAAATCGAAAATAAGATAGGACTAAGAACCGCCCCCTGGGGCACCCCTCTACCAATTGTGCGAGCTGAAGAAAACAAGCCTCTCCAAAACACTTTGATACTTCTCGGCTGCAGGAAGAGGTGAATCCAGCGGAGAATCCGGCCAGTGATGCCGATTTGTGCAGACTTTAATATGAGACCATCCACATAAACGGAGTCATATGCAGCTTGCAATTCCAGAGATATGTCTAAAAGAAACTTCTTGTTTTTCTTCGCTTCTACTGAGTCCAGGTGAAGCATCTGAAGGGCGGTTTGACTGTCGCGGAAGGGCTGGAATCCAAGATGCCTGTGATGAAACATGTTACTCTCAAGAAGATGATTGGAGATGCGGTTTGCAATCATATGTTCACAAATTTTACACATTACGGAGGTTAGTGCTATTGGACGGTACGAAGCAACATCTTGGTCGATTTTCCTGGCTTCGGTATAGGGAGAACAGTGGCCGAAGTCCAATCCTGCGGGATATCTCCAGAACACCAGATATTATTATATATTTGAAGCAGGATCATTCTGGACTTTTCATTCAACCCTTTAAAAAAGGCTGCACTTATTTTATCTGCATCCGGAGTAGAGGACTTAGTGCGACGGATGGCATCCGTTAGTTCAGAGATATCGAAGGGCCGATTGAGCTGAGTGTTGCCTGTACCACCATAATCCACGGGGATAGGCTCATGTACAGTATCCTTACTGAAATGATCAGCCAGAATTTCTGCCTGAGAGCTAGCATCAGAAATCAAAGACCCCTCCTGAAGAAGGCAGAAATGAGAATCGGGGGAAGCACTGGAGCGATTTTTAATCTTCCGAAAGACTTTATATAAAATATGAGGATCATTCGCATCCTTGCAGGCAGAATCCCAAAAGTGATGCTTGGCTTCTCTGATGACCTGACGGAGCTTCGCTGCCACTCTCTTATACTTCATCCAGTAATCCATGGACACTAGTTGGCGTGCTTTCCGCAGAAGAAAATTTTTTTGCTTATGTAAGTTGTTACACCTGGCCGACCACCAAGCCGGGAGACCATTGGGCTTCGGGGCACTTGTGGTTTTATGTTTATTCATCAGATTCTGAATTAAAGCGGAAAAGGACTCATAGTCAAGGGTAGAGCTAGAGGCGAGAACAGAGTTTGCTTCCTGGTAAATCAGATTCCATCTGAACCGGAACGAGTGAGGATGGGGTGGAGGAGAGAGGCTTACAGAGATGGAAATGGGGAAATGATCACTATCGAATGGATCAACTTCTACCTGGAGAGAAGAACAGGCAAGCATGTCCGCTGAGCAGAGAGATAGATCAATGAGGGAACAGACCCCACCAGGAGTAACATGAGTAGGCGAAACCGTATTCAGGAGGCAGAAAGGACTATCCGCCAACCAATCAGCGAAACTCTCACTGTCATGCGAGGAGGAGGAGGCACCCCAAAGCTGGTGATGTAAATTGAAATCGCCCAAAATGAACGAAGGGCCCGTGAGGACCCGACGAACCTTAGTCGAATCACTGACCACCGCCCCAGAGCTGGAGTAAATGTTGATGATATTGAATGATGAGTTACCGTGAAGCACCTTGACCCCCATAATCTCATTAGTAAGATTGAGAGAGTTGAGATTAATGAGTGAGGAAGACAGTGATGAGCTGACAGCAATGGCAAGACCGCCACCTGGGCAACCGATCCTATCGGAGCGATAAACAATTTTACTTTAAATAGTAAGAGTTTTGTCCGGAGTAAGGAAAGTTTCCTGCAAAACCAGCACATTAGCAGAAGTAAAAGGGGGGCCATTGAGCCAGGCTAGTTTGTTCGAAACTGACCGGCAATTCCACTGTATAATATTAAAAGTCATGATGAG
This sequence comes from Maratus speciosus, assembly GCA_963932465.1. Taxonomy (NCBI): domain Eukaryota; kingdom Metazoa; phylum Arthropoda; class Arachnida; order Araneae; family Salticidae; genus Maratus; species Maratus speciosus. The sequence goes on along the minus strand of OZ010796.1, from coordinate 396,906,151 downwards.
AAATGCCCAAACAAAAAAGAACCAATAACAAGAGAAAACAGATTAAAATAAAGCCCGACCCAGGTGAAATATAGCATAGGCCACCAGTAACACAATGAATAAATAACACTACAGACGAGTTGCTGCTCGCAATCGCCAACATCAAAAACAAAAATAGGGAAAACAGTCCATAAAAAAATACTACTTTCTCTGAGAACCGCCGCCATGATTCAGCTTTCTGCGTCTCTCAGGAGAGAAGTCATTCCATTTGGCCATGCAATTTACGAGCATGTTGCTCATATCATTGATAGCTTCAATAACTTTTTCCGATTGCTTGGTAAAGAGTTCAATTATGATTTTCAGCATGGCATTGGTACGAACTTCAACAATTTTTTGGAATTCTTCCATCTCTGTTTTCTGGACACTTGCTATTTTGGCATAAGACTTGGCTTCGGATTTGGGAGAAAATTGCCTGCGAGCGTCTATAATGGACAAAAAGTTCTTACACTTAAATCGTAATAGCTCGACTTCTTTAAGGCGGAACGGGCACTGGTTAAAGTCCGCTCTGTGCTCCGCTCCACAATTGACACAGGAAAGGGGGTAGTGCAAGGACCGTCATGATGGATACCACAGGTGGCACACAGATTTTCCGAATTACAACGAGTAGTATTATGGTTGTACTTAAAACATTTTGAACATTGGCGGGGACGGTCGACAAATTGCTGTATTCTCTGAACTGAGAACCATATTTTGATTTCATGGGGGAGGGAAGTGCCCAAAGTTGTAAAAAGCACAGGGGATGATTCATTTTTGCTTTCCTTCTTCATGAAACGACGCACCTCTAAAATGTGTAGATTGTTTGACTCTTCTATCTCTCGGGCAATATCTGTTAATGTAATATCCACCGGTATATTATACAAGAGGAATCTATTGGAGATATTTTCCCAAATAACTCGGGAAGAAACTTGAACACCCAGAAATGAAGAAATTTTACAAATGTTTCTGGCACACGATACATCCTTGGTAGAGAAAATCATACTTCCAGCTCGAGTAAATTTCACATTGTCAATTTTCTCAGAATTCTGAACTTTAGACCGTATTTCAATTTGTACATCCCGAGGGTTACGTTTAGGAATCGCTGCTGACTCTGTGCTGGTTAAAAAAATGTTAAAGTTCTTGCCACCATTTCCCGCCGCCTTTATCAACAATTCTTCAGTCGGAGCAGAGGAACGTGCGAAAAAAGAGTTATTTTCAGTAAATTGAGCACCGCCATCCTCCGCATCAGTCATATCCATATTTGCCAACTCATTTCCCGAATTTGACTCAGAGACATTATTTGAAATAAAATTCTGCATTTCAACGCTCGAAACAGAGACATCATTTATTACCGCGTCAATAATTTCTGGCCTCGAGTCTGGAACCACTTTAATAATAGTATTAGACATAACCGTAGGTAGACCCGCTACACTACACAACACAAAACAAAACTAGTGAAAAAACCTAGTAACAGACCTAAATTCAATACTAAAATATAACTAAATACGCTTACCCCAGATGAAGAGACAAAAATATCACTGAAAACCCACCAGCAGTAGCAAAACCACTGCAGAAATTACGAGAGAAATCCCACGAGCACAACACACCTGCCGCCACGTTGGTAAACTCCCCCCACTTCAAAGCGGAGAGCTCACCTTTGTGACACCTATTTAAGTAAAATAAATGTATGTTTTTATTTATACAAATATAAGTTACTTTAAATAAAAGCAGCTTGGATAAAGCTGGCTAATTTTGGGAAATTCTCATTCATAATGATTTAATATTGATAAAAAGTAGTATTGAATCTTCTATAATCAGTTTCCACTAAATTGAGCTCCGTGTGTTCGAATAATATCTGGCTTTTTAAAAGTAAGGAATAGGAAAGCTACCTCTTTCTCCCGGCACTGGCCGGAAGGACTTTTTCATATTTAACTTAAATGTAAATCATCCATGCTGCACATATCCAAGAATATTAAAGTTTGTCAAGATTTAGCTAAAAATCTGCCTGGACTATTATTACTTCCTAGACAGCCAACCAAAAGAGTATATTTATTCTACAAAGTGAAGGATCTCGTCTGGGATTTACATACAAAGTGTGGGCTTTAACTTGTGCGAAAAATTCTGATGTACTGCAATACTTTTGTCATCGTGGGAAGAAAAAAATAAAGCTATAAGTGGTTCCAGAGAAATGTTTCCATCGAAATTTCAACTGCGTATTTCATGGAAGCGAGGTATGCTGTTTTGAATCACGGATGGACTGATAAGGTTTTTTAATTAAAGAAAGGAATAAAATATTTTCCAGTCTTGGTGGAGAAGAATATACATGCAAACCCACTGACCTCAAGATTTTCTGTGTTGAAAGTGATGTGTTGTTTTTCTATCTGGTGATATAGTATATTTTTTTCGTGTACGCAAGAAGAGAATTTGTTGTTTATCCTGCAGAAGGTGTTTTTTTTTTTAATTGAGCGAATAGGCAAGTCGTCGCACTTGCTTAGAGTAAGAACGTCAGCTGTGATATTTTTTTTCAAGACTGAAAAGGGGGAAAAAGTGATTAAAGTGACGTGTGAGCTTTTTTATTTCTTCTTTCTCTCTCTTCTTTCTTCATGCTGATAAATATAGGAAGGTGTTATTTTTTTGCTTTCTAATAAAGATACATATTCTTTTTTGCTTCTAGAATGGTGCGAAATGGAAACAGTGCTTTTCTTTACATAGAATTTTGTGAGAGAAAAGTGGTATAATAATATATTTTTCTTTTATCGTGTTGTTTTTTATGTGAAAAAAATATTTTTTTATAGGCAAGTATATATTTTTTAATAGGAAATATCTTGTACAAAGTAAGTGTGTTTATATAATTGTATATAGATATTGGATTTCATCGGGTGCATATGTATATATTATTGATTTATTTATTGATATTTTATTTTTATGTGTTAATTGGTTAAATATAATTATGGCGCACTTAATAAAGTCGAAAAAGATCGATCTAGTTACTGTAGTAACCGAGTTAGGTTTAAGTCCGCCGGAGGATGCTAACAAAAGTCAATTAACTGAATTAATTGTAAAATCCGACGGGTATAATGAGGATTTAGTTAAAAATTTGCTAGCAGGAATAGTAAGCGAGAGCGAAGAAACTGAAAGACAGTTGCAACAAAAAGAAGTTGAAAGTCGCGAGTTTGAGTTAAAACGACTACAATTGGAAAATACACAAAAAACCCAATTGCATAATTCAGTATCTACAATCGCCGGAAAGGGTTCCGATGTTTTAATCCTTACCACTCCGTTGGCTCCGCTTCGGAGACATCCTCAGTCTTTGCAAAAAATTTTTTTGGTACCAGTAATAAAGGAAAATAAAATTTACCTTATTTAATGAGAGCATTTTTGAAATTGTGTACTTGAAGGTAACTTCTTTTAAAAAAGTGGTGCCTATCGAATAAAATTTGTGTAAGAGACGCCGGAGCTTTAAGCGTTAAAATTGCTAAATAGATACAATAATGAGGAGGAAATTAGTATATACAGTCGACGCTCGTTTTTACGAACCCGTAGGGAACACTAAAATAGTTCGTAAAATAGAAAAACACCAAAAATGATATGAATACGTACGTTATTCTTATCTAATTTTATCAAACTGGCACCCTTTTCATAGATGAAATAGTATTTCAAGATTATTTATTATTTAATAAAGTTAACCATGTATTTTTAAATATAAAAGAAATATATGCAAATTTATACACAAAGAATAATTTTAGTACACAGAAACATACGTTACTATGCTTTTAAAACATTACATATGAAAACACAGACTGGATTAGTACTTAGTAGGTGAAAATATATAAATGAAAACATAGAAAAAAATTTAGGAAGGGAAATAATCACTTATTTTTATTTTTTAATCACGTTTTGGAAAATATATTTTTCCATTTTATCTATGCTTGAAATCCTTTCACAGTTACTTTTCCCTTCAAAAAAGTGCCTTAGTCCTGACAACCACTACATTAAATTGTTGCTATACCATCTTCCTCCGAAAGAGATTGGGAAAAACAACACATTCTTCGAATGCACCTGATGTCTCATTGCACCTGTTGAGCGTTTAATTGACGTAACACTGCATTCCGATATTTTTTTTAAAAAATGCAGAAGTATGAAAACTGAGTTCGCAAAAAAGAGATTTTCATAATCCGTAGTTCGTAAATGGGAGCGAAAAATTACATTGCTTCTATGGGAGTGTATTCGGGACTACGCTATAGTTCGTAAAATCGCAAGTGTTCGTGAAAAAGAGGTTCGTAAAAACGAGCGTCTACTGTACTTAGCCCTTTTCGAACGCCTGGCAAAGCGTCTAGATATACGAAAAAATGAATGGGTTACCTATCTGTTTGCATTATTACCGCTCGAGATAGTCAGTTTAATAAGTCGTGAAAGTGAGAACAATCCAGTGACTATGACTATATGAAGAAAATACGTTTAAGACGTTTCAAACTTACTCCAGAGCAATTCAGGCAAAAATTCTTCTTACATAGAAAACAAAATTCAGCGTCATGGAAAGATTTTTCATTTGAAATTGAAAATTTCCCGATTGAATGGTTAGCGGAATTACACATATCAACGTTCGAAGAATAAAAAATATTTTAATTATTGATCAAATAAGGAGAAAATTGTCCCTAGAAATGAAAGAACACTTTTGTGACGAATTACACAAAATTACGAGTGTAGATGAATTGACAAATTGGATGATTTTGAAACCGCCCGTATTAACTTACGGAAAACTGAAATTAAGCCCCCGAATACGGAATTTAGAAAACGTCCAGGTATTGAAAATAATAGAGCGTTCTATCGAAATGACATTAGTCGCGTACAATATGAAAAAAATTACACACATATTCCCTAAAAGAATTTAAATACAAGAATCCGTTGTTTTAACTGCAATGAATTTTCTCACCGGTGGAGGGATTGCCCTCGAAAATAAGAAAGTCCGGTCTCCTGGAAGTGTAAAATTACTGGCCACAGGTCTGACCAGTGTACAAATAATTCTCTAAAAATGCAAATGCTGCCGCAAGCAATAACTCAAGCCCAGTAGATAAAATAATAAAAAGCGTGAGGATTTTAGAAAAAAATATGGATGCTTTGATTGATACAGGAAGTGATGTTTATATGTGTAGAAACGATACCCTGGGATGCCCTAAACTGTATGAAAATGGTTTGGTTTTGTCAGGTATTGGTGGTAACCAAATAACAGCCATAGGATTTACGATCGTAAAAATTGAAATAGATGATTATATAGTGAATGCAGATTTATACATCATAAAAAATTTGAATAATTCTATAATTTTAGGAAATAACTTTTTGAAACAGATAAATTTCAATATTTCAATAAAAAAGGAGTGCAAATTACGGGGAAACGGAAGTTGAAGGAAGTTAGGGTAAGTTACGTCACTGCTTTCCCACAAGAAATAGTCATAACAAAAATCAGACGCGTCAGCTATGTCGCACCCAGATTTCATGCGATGTTGCGGTCAGAAAAACAAAACAATCCCACTATAGGAAAAATGATTTCGACAGCTGAATTGGTGAGAAAGAACAAACTAATAAAAATGAAACAGCTTTCAACTTTAGTGAAAAAATAAACATGCAATTAAGCACTGATAAAAATTGTTTGTTAGAAAGGGAACAGTGTTCTATCCCACAGTTAGACTTAGCGAAAACCACAGATATTTATTTAGCTGAAACAACCAATTCTATTAATTTTCAGGAAGTTCAGATAAATCTTATTAAAACAACACTATTAACCCGGGAGAACTCGCTGCATGAGATTTTCTCTCACAGTCGTACTTTTTTAAGACTCTTATTTAAATCATTTTTCATTTTAATTAAAATTTTAAAATGTTTTCAATTATTTTACCTATTTTGTGAATAAAAGTACTAAGCCAACCAAAAAAAGTTGATATTATATGAATGTAAAGTAAAAGAAAAGCAATTGGGCATTCTCACTAGCGAGTTCTCCCGGGTTAAGAAAGAGTTAACGGAACTGATCACTAATTATAAGCCAAACAAGGTTAAGGACACAGAGTTAAAAGTAAATATAATTTTAACCGATGATATTCCGATTGCACAACGACCGCGTAGATTAGCATATCCGGAACAGGAATTTGTGGAGAAACAAATACAGGAATGGTTGGAAAATGGAATTATAACGGAGAGTAACTCTAATTATGCATCTACTATAGTGTTAGCGAAAAAGAAAGATAAATCTTGGAGACTTTGTTAGGCTATAGACCGCTAAATGAAAAAATAATTACAGATAATTTTCCCTTTCAAGAATAGAAGACGTTTTAGATAACATTGAGGAAGCGAAAGTTTTCATTACATTGGATTTAAAAAATGTTTTTTTTCCCATATAGATGTAACAGAGAAGTGTAGAAAATATACAGCATTTTTCACGCATAACTTCCAGTACAAGTACTTAAAGCTCCCATTCGGATTATCGATTTGCCCCCAACAATTTCAAAGATATATTCAAGCTGTTTTTAAACAGTTAATTAAAGCAAAAGTAATATTAATTTACTTAGACGATGTCATAGTACTGCGGAGACTGAGGGAGAAGCCTTTTTAAAACTAAAACGCGTCCTAGAAGTTGCATCGGATTACGGACATGAATTTAATTTTGAAAAAGGCCAATTTCTTTAACGGAAAATTGAATTTTTTGGCTATATTATTGAAAACGGAACTACTTGACCCTCGGAAGCCAAACCTTTGGCATTAAAGAAATTTCCTGAACCTCGCACACTTAAACAATTACTAAGTTTTCTGCGTCTAACTTCCTATTTCAGAAAATACATCCCACATTATTCAACTATAGCGAGACCTTTAAGTGATTTATTAAAAGCGGGAAATATATTTAAATTTGGAATCCTCGAAAAACAAGCTTTTGAGACTCTTAAAGAAAAATTAGTTAACCCCCCAGCATTGCATATATTCCGACGAGGCGCTAGACTAGAATTGCACACCGATGCAAGCGCCATAGGATTTGGTAGTGTCCTACTACAAGAAGATGAGAACAAAAACTTACATCCTAATCATTACATGAGCCGTAAAACTACACCTACTCAAGCAAAATATTCGAGTTACGAATTGGAAACACTCGCGGTAACAGAATCGGTTAAAAAATTGCGAAACCACTTATTAGGAACGAAATTTAAAATTGTGACAGATTGTTCTTCGTTTCAAAAGACAATGGCCAAAAAAGACATTACGCTAAAAGTAGCCAGATGGGCCCTATTCTTACAGATAATTTGATTATGAAATTGCCCACCGATCAGTATCCCAAATGAAGCATGTAGACTCATTGAATAGAAATGCAGTACTAATAGTTACCCGATCGCATGATGAATTAACATTAAAAATAAAGAATGCACAACAAGAAGATGAACACGTACAAGCGATAAAAAAAGTAATCGAAAAAAATGAAAGTTCAGAATATTTTATAAGAAGCGACATCGTATACAAATATAAAAATGACAGAGAACTTCTGATGATTCCTACCAATATGCAAAAGGAAATAATACGCGACGTTCATAACAAAGGTCTTTACGCAGTGGCTAAAACTGAAATTATTTTAAAAGAAAATTATTGTATACCCCAATTAAGAAAACAAATTGAAATCGTCATTGTCAACTGCATAGAGTGTACACTCTTAAATCAAAAGAACGAAATATTAACTCAACAAAAGAACGAAAAGTTTTACGCGTGTTTTTGTTCTTTCTGAGTATCTGTTTTATCAAAAAGAGACATTTTCCACAAAAAACTGGTTTGCCAAATCATCCTTTTAGGAGTAGCATCCCAGGACAGCTCATTTCAGATCGGAACAGAAAAATATCTCTAAAAGAGTGGTTTAAGAAGCTTCCCTATTGGTTGAAATCCTGTAACGCGATATATAGTTTGGCAGAGGGAGAACCGTTTTGAAAAGGGTGTCGCTTGTTTATTTCAAGCGTCAAAGCTTAGCGTTACCTACATGATTAAAACAACAATATTACAATTATAATTTGATTGATTTAAAAATGGCATAGAATAAGATAGATTGATTATGCCCACGAAAGCAGGGGGGGGGGGCAATCATCACAAAGAACTGGATAAATTTCGTTTTTGTTTCCCAGCTAAAACCAAGATGGCTACCGGCGATTCTAGGATTTTACTGATTCTGAAAATTCTAAGGTAAAGTACGTTGTTTTACTTCATCTTTCTTGTAATTCCTTCGCCATTCCTTTTTGTATTTTCACATTGTATATATGATTCTTTGCGTTTAACGTTATTACTTTTAAACCGGAAACATGAACTTCTTAAATTACCTTTTTTTCTTTTTTTTTAATGCGTCTGTTCCACAATTTTTATAATCAATAAAATGCACTTAGATATGTCATTTTCTCGTATTCAAATTGTGTAAAATTTCGGTAATTGGTATTTACATTATGAAACATATATAATTTTGTGCTTATATTATTGATTATTAATATAATATTTGCTCATGACACTCAGAAATATTTGTGGAACACAACCCATGATTATAAAAATTATTAAATTATTATTAACTTATGATATATGTTCTTTTTTTATGTTTCAGTAAGTACAAGTATTTAATAAATTGTGTTCATTTAGATAGTTGTACACATCTACACTTTATTTATTATTTTTTTAATTGCCACAGTATTATGTAAACAGTACGAAATGTAAAAGATAATTTAAAAAAAGTATCAGAAAATAATAGATTAGTAAAAAATATTATCAATTTATTTTATTTTTATGACACAACTAGCTTGACCTTTTTTTTAAATTATGATTTTGTGAATTTTTATTTTTGTGTTATACTTCGTTCTGTTCATATTCAAAAGTTTAACTAAAAAAAAGTCTGCAGTTATGTAACACATGAATTCTATATTCCATAATTATTTATCTGTGTCATAAGCAAAATATATTAATAAGATGTAATAATATCAGAAATAATTAAAGAAATCGACATTTCCGGATTAAAACTAATAACGTTAAAATTATATATACAATGTGAAAATTTTAAAAAGAAAAAAATTATAACAAGAAAGATAAAGTAAAAGCAGCGCACTTCAGGATATTGACAAGGTAAAAAATCTTGTCTTGTTATGGCGCGAACTATCTTTTATTATTATTATTATTTAATTTATCTTTCGGAAATGAAAAACAAAATTTCTTCTGCATCTAGATTAAAATAAAACAAAATGAAGTTTTAAAAATAATACATTTTGCAAACTGGGGAGTTATATATGTTAAAAAACAAAATAAAAAAAATTCTGAAAATAAGAAGGAAATAATTTATTTCCTATTAAATTTGACAAATAAAGGGGTTTAAAAATGACGTGTCAATAATGAGTGCAGTCACTCGTTTTGCCTATTAATTTAGCCGAAAAGAGCGAAAACAGCTTATCAAAAAGGAATGAAAAAAACCCACTCCGCAAGATGGATGAAATTCACTCCTATAGGATAAGTGCATTTTCAATACTGAAAAGGAGTGAAAATACACTCAGTCGGAGTTAAAATCGCTGAATTTTTTTAAGAGAGTATATTTTCTAATAAAAAGCAAGGAGAAGGAGTAGGTCTATTAAACCCGATACCCAAACAAAATATGCCCCTCGAGACCTATCACATAGATCACATTGGTCCCATGCCTTCTACAAATAAAAATTACAATCATATTTTTACCGTTGTGGATGCATTTACCAAATTCGTTTGGCTATACCCCGTTAAAACTACAGCCGCTATAAAGAAGTCATCGATAAGTTAACCCGAAAACACGATATTTTCGGAAATCCGTCGCGAATCATTACGACAAAGGACCGGCTTTCACCTCTGCTGATTTTGAGAAGTATTGTAAGGAAGAGAACATAGAGCATATTCCCATAACAACAGGCATACCTAGAGGAAACGATCAAATAGAGCGAATGCACAGAATTCTTATCCCAATTTTACCAAAATTTAGTGTAGAAGACCCCACTAAATGCTACAAATTTGTTGCGCCCGTACAACGTATCATGAATAGTACCGTATCGAGAAGTACAAAATTTACACCCTTCGAACTACTGACAGGAACGAAACTTCGGCAGAAAACCGACCTGCAAATCAAACACTGTTAGATGATTAGGAATTAAATTCGTTCATATCAGAAGGAAATTCGAATAGAGAAGTAGCCAAGCAAAACATATTAAAAATACAACAGGAAAACATGAAAACGTATAACAAAAAGCGAAAAAAGGCCCACGCCCATAAACTCGGTGATTTGGTGGCCATTCAAAAAACGCAGTTTGGGACAGGTACTAAACTAAAGCCTAAGTTTCTTGTTCCCTACGAGATTACTGTAGTAAAAAGAAACGATCGGTACAATGTAAGCAAAGTTGGACACCATGAGGGTCCAAATGCGATCTCGAGCGCTGCAGATCACATGAAGCCTTGGACTTGTACTGCCTGAGACGAAATATTTGTGCCTTTAAATGATTTTGTGTTTTTAATTTTTTAAAACTGTGTGTTATTGATATTTTTTTTACTATTATGAATAAATTGAGAAAAGAACTGCGTCCAAATGACAAACAAAAAAGCTTTATTATTTCTCAAACTCAATAAATCATTCTCAAAAATATTATTTAAGGACTGCGAACTTTTCATCAGCAGTATTTAGTGATTGATTTTGCTATTATTTTGTTTTATATTGTTTGTGTGTTTTTTTATGTATCTTATACGTTCTGGAGAAAGTAGTCCACTACTCGTCTGATATAAAGAGTAGATGATGACTGGGAGGATCCAGCCCTGTCAGGTAAACCGAATTTGTGGTGACAGGATATGGAATTTGTACCGCAAAGCTTAGCAAATTCTTTAATGAGGCTCTGGATGATCAACCTCAACTGCCGAACAATAAGAAAAGTGCTGAGCTTACAATTAAATTCGTGAGAATGAGAGAGACGACACTTGATTGAGCCTGTGAGTAGACGTGCAACTGACGACGTCGTGTTCGACGGGAAACAGGGTCAGGCGGACCTGGAGTAAGCGGAATGTCTCCGGGCAGTTAAATCGGGCCTTAGTAATGTTTTATAGGCAGACGGCCTATTTTGATATTTCATAGTTAACTTAAATGTAAATCATCCATGTTGTATATATATTCATCCACATATCCAAGAATATTAAAGTTTGTCAAGATTTCGCTAAAAATCTGCCTGGACTATTATTATTTCCTAGACAACCGACCCAAATTGTATATTTATTCTGCATATATATATATAATTTAAAAAAAAAAAAAAAAAAATGAATCACGAAGAGAGAAAAAAATACTCCGTAAAATGATTGACTGGCGAATAAATAAATAAAACCGAAGTTTGTGGTAAAAATTTGGCGCCCCCTCAATTTCCGCGCCCTCGGCGGCCGCCTCCTTTGCCCATCCCTTTCCCACAGGGCTGTTGATCTGCAATTACAAATTCTTATAATAAAAGAAATAACATAACCTTAATGTAGGTATTGGCAATGTATCGTACTGTAAAAACAATTAGTAAACTTCAATCGCACTTATTTCTTTCGAAGCATTTGTTTTTCAATGAAGGGAATTTTGAAATTTGACCCGGACCCTGTCATTATAAAAACTCAATAGCCGATATACGAGGTATAAAATTACTAAGCTCGATGAGACGAATCGAATGATCTATAAAAGTCGAAATTCGCCGCCAAAGACTATAGTTCCTTTACTTGTGAGGAGGAACGACCGTGTAGTTGCACTTGCCGTAGCTGAATTCTAGATTGCATTAAGTAGTCCAGATGCAGATCTCTGAGACAGCCGGCAGCAGGATGTCTGCGAATCGGTAAACAGCGGGTCTTCGTGACGCTACAAAAGTGTCATCAGCAAAGTCCTGAACGACCCACAGCTCTTCTTCAGTGAGCCGCATCAACAAGATGTTAATCACTACCAACAGCCCAATCGTATGGCAGACGAGTTTATCATAGACCAATCAGTTCGTAGATGACCTATTTGTAGACAAGTGAGATTGCGTGTACAGTAGGAGTCTTAAAGAAGAACAGGTTTCTCAAAATAACTTTTTCCAAAGTGACCTTATTTGCCCTTTCCTTATTCTCCACTCCCTTAACGGGCCAAACTTCAGTTCTGAACTGGCTGAGGAAATCTAACTGCCGCAATTGCGCCAGAGAGCATTTGTCACTTTTTGTGCGAATACGTATGTGACTTGTAGTCAGTGCGTAAGATAAAAGTTCGACTCTCGAGAATGAAAGGAAAATGTCTAATGGCGGAATATGCAGCCAGCAACTCTCTGTCGTAAGAAGGATATTTCTTTCCAGTATTTGTCTGTCAATTTGCGTAAAAGAAATCTAATGGTTGAACAACCTACTATAAAAGATGTAATGGTGTGCTACTCTTCTTAGTCCAAGCAATTTTGCTTTTGTCCGACTTCCGAGAATCTTTTACTTTTTTACCACATGGATGCACCACCGCACCCAGAGTAAAGTCACAAACGTCTAATAAAGCAAGACACGCGTATAGCGAAGGGTGGAAAAGCAAAGTTGTATTCCGTGGCTGACGCTTAGAATCCTTAAAAGGTTTGTTGCTATTCTCGGTACAAGAAATTTCGCTTTTAGTCTGACTTCCGAGAACCTTTTCAACGATCGGTTAAAACGACTGAACGCAAGCTGCCTTAGGTATATTTCGCCTATGATAATTAAGTTACTCCAAATATCTCCTCAGATCTTTAATTGTCTTTGGTTTGCCATAATAATTGATGTCACTCTCTCTGGGATGGGCTGGATATCCTGTTCGTTTACGAAGTAGCCCAGAAAAGAAATTACTGAACACTCAAACACATTTTACAACATTAATGCGGATGCATAAAAAGTATTGAAAAACATATTTTTCGTGCTTCTGCTCAGATGAGCTGCTAATTAAGACGTCATCGACGTAATCGAAAGTGAAATCAAAACCGTGTAGAACTTCATTCGTGAACAACTGATACTTCTACGCACTACAGATTAAACCGGAAGACATAAGTAAAAACAAGTGAATAAGTGTGATCACAGATCGCACAGAGGGTTTCGTTTAATATTCCTTTCAAAACGCCCAGTACATTTATCACCACGGAACCCCTTCTAAATTATGGTAAACCCTCCTTAAACTATCTTAAAATTTCAAACAGGTCGCCTTGTTATATTTCCTAATTTTGTTCGCGCCCCTCCTCCCCGCCCCCGAAATGTGACGCGCCATTCTTTTTTGTAATTTTTTATCATGTGTTATAAACTATCTTAAAATTTCAAACAGATCGCCTTGTTAGATTTCCTAATTTACATAAAAAATCGCATTCTGTTAGTTCCACATGCCACCACCAGGTAGCGCACTCTAGTCTTAACAAAAGTGTATCTGAACTCCTTTCTACAACTTATCCGCAGATAAGTTAGTCGAGGAGGTGGCGGTATTAAACACCTATTTAAGATATTTGTTGAAAGTACTATGCTAAAATAGTGGTATCAACGCTTATAAAATTTTTTATATTAAATAAGTAATATTTATCTCATCAGCGGGCCGTCAAAAAACCGCACGCAAAACGGTAGGGAACGCTACAATTTAAAAATTGTCTTAAGCAAGAATTTAAGATATTTGCTGAAATTACTATTCGAAAATAGTGGTATCAACACTTATGAAATTTTTATATTGAATAAGTAACATTTATGCTGTATTTTTAAAAATGTGAAACCGTTCTGAACAATTCTACTATAAAAAAATCACGTGACTGCCTTTTAAAATGAGAATTAATACAAATAAACCAATTAGTGAAATAATAAATAATATCTCAGCTTGTAAATGAAACAGAAGAATAATTTTTAGAATTTCTGAAAGGGGAATTTTTTTGCGCCGGGCTGTGCAAGTTACGAGTTTTTACGCCCCTTAAATTCTGAGATGGGGGCCCCTTTTAAAAACCCTGCTACCCTTTGTTGCTTAACTTCCCCTGCCTTTCTGATTCTGGCAGCCCGTGGGCATGTTAAAAGAACAGTTTGAAATAAATGATTATATTAATTAAATAATAATTAATATCTCCGCACCTAATTTGGACACAGTCATGAAATTAACGTATTTGAACATACATATTAACATATTCAGCGAAAAATTCTACGCATGGATGCATAAAAATTTAATCTATAAATTCAATAATTTAAAAGTTTTACATTCGTTTTAAAACCTCCACTATAGGATGGCGCCGAGCGTTTGCAGATAAAAACACCTGAGATCGCTCCGAAATGAAAACAATTTCTGTCTCTCTTTCGAATGAATTAAAATGATTTTTTTATCGATCAATTTTTAACGGATTTTTTCGTCTTTACCGAACGCATCGAAATAATTTTTAGACTTTCTCAAAGTAGATTTTTTCAGCATGTATCTGTGAGATTTTCGAGGTATTCGGCCGGGTAGTTCCTGAAATTTGATGCGATTTGCAAAGCCCCACTTCACTTTATTGAAGTGGTTTCGCATCTGGATGTCCAACTATTGTGGCAATCCGGAGGAGAATTCGAAATAATCTTCGCTTCTGACAGCAAACTGTGCGATTTGATAAAAATCAAAGCTTTTGTTGAATTATGAATATTTTCCATTCTTTTGATTTGGGTTTTTAATTAACAACGTGCGTTAATTAAGACTTTTTCAAACTTTTATGATTTTGGCAAGGTATTTGGGGGTATTCAGCTCTATGTAAAAAAAAAAAAAAACAAAAACAAAAAAAAAAAAAAAAACAAAAAAAAACCCCCCAAAACAAAAAAAAAACAAACAAGTTTCTAACTTAAATAGCTTGCGAGTAAGAGCGCTGTGACGGACGGACAGACACACAGGACTATAAGGGTTTCGTGAGATGAACGAAACCCTAAAAAGAACAGAAGGTATGGTAATTGCTGCTTTTGGCACATCGTCAGGATATATCGGGATTTTAGGTAGTTTTCATTACAAAAAGCTACCTATTGCAGCCGTTCGGAGGAAAACGATTCCGAAAATTTTGGTATATTTTCACCGATCATGACCCCCAGACAACGAAACCACCCACCGCTCAAATGTGATATATATATATATATATACATATACATATATATCCCTTCACTGCACGATTTTTTCTATTTTTATGAAAAAAATTATTTGAAATCTATATATCGGTCTAATAATGGGAAAAATAGTAAAAAAAATTAAATTTCAAATTTTCAGCTAAAATATGATATTTTAGGGCGTATACCCTATGTACACAATTAGTGTTTTAAAATATTTTATTGCTTCATTTTACAACTAAATGAGCTTAAATTAATTAATTTTATCTGCTTAACACCCTGCAACTTTTTTATATTAATATTTGTAAGTATTCACTGAAAATAATGAAAGTAAATTTTACCTTAAATCTTGATCGATTTTTTTTTTTTTTTTGCTCCCGAAGAACAAATTCTAATTTTTTGTCAAATGCAGCCATCTGACATGGACAAAATAAGTGTTATTCCATTCTTTGTACTGGTCTTGATCAGGGATAGAGATCATATTGGCCAAATTCATGGCAGATAATAAGAATTAAAGTGTTTTTAGGTATGTGCCAGATGTGGTACGTCGTGCAGTGAAGGATTGAATATATCTGATATTTGTCACACTGTAACTCACGTATTTATGAACCGATTGAGATGTAACTTGGTTTGTACATAGTAAATACCAATGTCTCGACCGAGTTCGTTCTCCAGCTTCATCCGCCATCTTGTTTCAAAATGGCGGCCATTTATTTTTTTTAAATTTAAAATTTAAAATAAAGTACAAAAAATTATAAATTGAAAAAGACATTTTTCTTATGTATTTGACCTTGATACAAAGATTCCAGAGAATTTTTTGTTTCATCTGTATCTTAAAAAATGGCTGAGTTACAGCACTTTGAAATTCTAGTGTTGCTGACATTTTGAAACGATCTGAATTTTGTCACGCGATAAGAGGTGTATTTATAAACCTATTTGGATGTAACTTGGAGTGCACATAGTACATACCAATGTCTCGACCGAGTTCGTTGGCCAGCCTCATCTGCCATTTTATTTCAAAATGGCGGCTATTTAAAATTAAAATTTCTTTTTATTTAAAATGAGGTACAAAAAAATTAGAAATTGAAAAGATTTTTTTCTTATGTGTTTTATCTTGCTACAAAGATTCCGGAGCATTTTTTTGTTTCTTCTATACCTTAAAAAATGACTGGGTTATAGCACTTTGAATTTCTAGTGTTGCTGACATTTTGAAACGATCTGAATTTTCTCACGCGATAACAGGCGTATTTATGAACCGATTTGGATGTAACATGGTGTGTACATAGTAAAAACCAATGACTCGACCGAGTTCGTCGGCAAACTTCATCGGCCACCTTGTTTAAAAATGGCGGCGATTTAAAAATTTTAAAAAAGCTTAAAATTTAAAATGAGGTACAAAATAATTAGAAATTTAAAAAGATTTTGTTCTTATGTGTTTGACCTTGATACAAAGGTTTCGGAGCATGTTTTGTTTTGCCTATATCTTAAAAAAATGGCTGAGTTATAGCACTTTGAATTTCCATCATGGCTGACAATTTGAAACGATTTGATTTTTGTCATGCGATAACACGCGTATTTATTAACCGATTTGGATGTGAGAAGGCATGTGCATAGTATATAGCAATGTCTCGACGAAATTAGCTGGCCAGCTTCATTCTCCATGTTGTTTAAAAATGGCGGCCTTTAATTTTTTTTAAATTTAAATTTAAAATGAGGTACAAAAAATCAGAAACTGAAAAAGATTTCTTTCTTAAGTGTTTGACCTTGATACAAGGATTCCGGAGCATTTTTTGTTTTGTCGTTATCTTTAAAAATGGTTGAAATATAGCACTTTGAATTCCTAATATGGGTGACATTTTGAAAAATCTGATTTTTCGCCTGCGGCAGCACTCGTATATATCAACCGATTCCGATGTTAGTGAGCATGTTCACAGGAATTACTAAGGTCTCGGCCAAGTTCACTGGTTAGCCTCATCCGCCATTTTGTCTTAAAATGGCAGGCACTTCAAGATGTCGCCGAATTTGGCGACCAAATATAAGTCACATTATATAAAAACAGTTTGTATATAGCTGACTAATTTCGCGAAATTCTCATTCACATTCAGTATTGACAAAAATTAGTATTGAATCTTCTATAATCGGGTTCCACTAATTTGAGCTTCGTGTGTTTGAATAGTATAAGCTGTCTCTTTAAAAATAAGGAATATGAAAGCTACCTCTTCCTCCCGCACTGGCCGGAAGGACTCTTTTTATATGCACTTATGAAACATTGGTAAAATCTATGTGCATTTTTTGTATAGAGCATGATAATTGCCGTTGAGACGAAATTACCCGTAATCTTTTGGGGCCATATACAAAGGATGCGACCAATTATATTTGCTAGGTCTGCAGATACCCTCCATCATGGTCTGGAATTCCTGTTTTGCAATTGCCAATTACTTTGAATTCAAACGCCTTGCAGGACTGAAGACAAGTTCCCCATTCGTAATTTTTTTATACACAGCATTTTGTATGAGTTTGGGCTATGCCGGATATGGGCAAATTATATTCTTATATTTACCGAAAATATCATGGAATTTCGCGCTACCAGCAACAAATATAATACTTTTATTTTGAGTATTAATGGTAACGCTTTTAGAAAAGAATTTATTCAGTGTATCCTGTAAACAATAATTTTTAAAATCATTTAATAATACATAATGTTTTTAAAAAGTCGGCGTCGATAACTGGTTTACTAACATCAGTGATTATGAATGCCATTTAAATTAGCGTCGTAAATTTAAACTTAAGGTTATTGTTTTTGTGCCGTATGTTTTGATAGGAGAATTGTTTGTTGAGTTTAACGTTAAATAGAAGGAGCAACAAAAACATCTGATGCACATACGGTAAAACACACACATCTGTACCGCTGCCAATTAAGTGATGTATGCGGGATGTGTATCATCAATGAAAATGCGACTAGTTGTATTAACATTTATATCAAATTGCACCACATGCGATTTCAAATCTAGTGTTTCGCTTTTCCAAATTACACGGGGAGTGGCTTGCCAGCTTTGGAGGCGAAGGTTGCATAACACTAGCATAGTCCTCTCATATCGTGCTTAGGAGCCTACGATCAATGGTTTTTATGGGTAGAATGATTCCGAAATCTGGTTTCTCACCATTGGCTAAATCGTCATAACTGTTTCAAATGTTCCTACAGTTCGGCAATTTGCGCCTGTAACTGTAAAACTGAAGAATTTTCCTTATCTTGTTCAAAATATCTTTTTTTTATCTTTTGCATTTTAGCGACTAGTAAAATCGCCATCTCGATAATTTTGTTGGCCATTTGCGCGAAATTATATACACTGCTCAAAACGGTTAAAGGATATTGAGTTTGTTGATGGATCTTGGGACTGGGGAATTGTTTATATGATTGATACATGATCGACAAACGTGGTAGGCTATATGAGAAAAAAACTAAACATGTTTGGCAGAAAAAATGCATTGTATTCAGCATTTGTGTACAAAAGCAAAAAAACACAAATTGCGCAAATGAGAAAAAACGAATAAAAATGGTGTTTCCTTCAAAGAAAAACGTTTTTAGTAGGGGTATTGTATCCAAGGACGGCCAGCAAAGTTAAACACCTTTGAGGCATGAAGTCAATGAGGCTATTAATGAGGACCTATGTTATTCTGTCCCACTCCTCCAGAAGAGCTCTTTCCACTTGCTGGAGATTTTATGGGGGTAGTAGGCGGCCAGCAACTCGTCAGTCTAGAATATCCCAAACATGCTCTCTTGGGTTCATGTCCGGAGAACACGCTGGCCATTCCATTTGCACGATTCCTTCCTCGGAAAGTAAATCATCCACCACGTGTGGTCCACGATGTAGTCTGCAATTGTCGTCCATTAACATGAAGTCATCTCCAATTGCTGCAGCGTAAGGGACTGCAATAAGTCTGAGGATCTCATCCCTATATTGCTGACCAGTCAGAGATCCATTTCTAAAGATGTGGAGGCCGATGCGCCCATCAATGGAGATGCCAGCACAGATCAGCACTCCCCCATCGCCAAATCTGACACTTCTTTGCACAAACGCAGGATTGTTTCTAGTGTCACGTCCCCTCCAGATGAAAATACTCCTATTATCAGGATGAACAGAAAAACGGGACTCGTCAGAGAAAAGAATATTGCGCTATTCCGTTCGCGTCCAGTTCACATGCTCTGTTGCCCACTCCCTGCGGGCGCCATGGTGCCTTGCTGTTAATGTAACACATACAATTAAATCTGCGAGCATACAGACCTACAGCGTGGAGCTGGTTTAGGACAGTTTGAGTCGAACTGTGATGCCAGTAGCCGAGCGAAGATGTTGACGAAGAGTGGCATTCATATTTCGGTGTCTCCGAGCCATTAGCATTAACGATCGATGTTCATTGAGCGTTGTTGCACATCTAAGACCTTTCCCCGGTCTTCCTCCCACATTTCTAATCTGCAAAAAGCGGTTCCAAATTCTGGAAATCACACTTTGTGAAACTCTAGAGGCTTCTGCTAGTTCGGGTTGTGTGTGCCCCCGCTCCCTCTAACAGACAAACAACTCTCCAAGCTTCTGATTCGATTAAATGACTTCGTTGCGACATCGCACTCATCGAAACAAAGCACTTACTGAATGTCGATCATTGTTTTCAGCTTTGCCTTTCAGTAAGTTGAAAGCTAAATTTCATTCGAGGCCGCCAAAGCGGCGTTTTTGATGTAAAACTGAAAATTTGCATATCTCGAAGTTTGAAAATGAGAAAAATTTGCATTTGTGATTCTCTTCTTCCATTTTCTGCAAAAAAATTCGCTTATAGCGTTATTTTATGCCAGACATACAATATCCTTTAATTGTTTTAATCAGTGTAGATCACCGTCTGAATACAGAGAAAATGGCTTAAGTTTCTTTTGGTATATCTTGAATCCACAAAGTTTTTAACCCGGGAGAACTCGCTGCATGAGATTTTCTCTCACAGTCGTACTTTTTTAAGACTCTTATTTAAATCATTTTTCATTTTAATTAAAATTTCAAAATGTTTTACAATTATTTTACCTATTTTGGGAATAAAAGTACTAAGCCAACCAAAAAAAGTTGATATTATATTAATGTAAAGTAAAAGAAAAGCAATTGGGCATTCTCACTAGCGAGTTCTCCTGGGTTAAAAACTCTTCATTCACCGTTTCCTTTGTAAGCAGTCGTATTTTCCGTAAAAGATGTAACATATTTTCTTCGCCTAAAACCGTATGCATGAACAAATCTTTCACCCACTTTTGCTCGGAATCCAAGGATTCATCGATCAAGCAGTCTTTTAGCTTCTTATAAAGGTCAGTGACTGGGGATTTTTTAACAATGCAGCTCACGTAAGGCAGGACTTAGCAATTGAGAGTGAATACTATGGCGTGATATTTCGTGGTATCGAGAGTAATACTGTTTAAAATAAATCGAGTTTCAATATTTATTGACCAAAAATCGACTTCCTAAAATTTTATCGAGACCATATATAGTTGCTGTGCAGTGTCTGAAAATGACATTTAGTGGCATCGTAAATTGGGGAAAACAGAAAATTAAAAAAAAAATAGCACTCCCTACGGAAGCATTGCTCGAAAATAAAATAGTTACACGCTTTGCGGCATGCAGCATGTGTTGAGTTGAAAAAAACCCCGCAAGTAGGTAGAAATTGGGGAAACCAAAGCGGTGGCGCAGTAGCGTCACGTGACTGGAATTCGCCGTGGCCGGAAGGGGCGTGGTTATGACGTAATAGAGTTGAGTTGTAGGATGCTGAAAGTTGAGTTTTAAGATGCTGTATAGATTTTATTTTAAGAAAGGGAAACACCGAGTTTCGTTTGAATGTAATGGTAACACTTTAGTTTCGCAATCCCGACTTAATTTTTTTTCGTGAATGGGGAGAAGGGAGCGGGGTTTAGGTATTGAAATGAGTTGAGTTGAGCTGTTTGAGTACTGCTGTTAAATGAAATTATTTTCTGAGATAGAAAAAAAACTAATGGTTTATTTAAATTAATAATATGCAATAGTTTAACGGTGACCGGAAGGGAATATATTTAGAAACGGGTTTTGGCAACATAATTCGGCAGTTGCAAAGTTCATTCGCATGCGTGTAGCATCTAGCTGTTATTTAGTAAAAACAAAATGCATCTATAAACTTTTAATATACTTTTTTCACTTTTTAATATCGCTATAAGTAACTTCGATTAAAACAATCTGTGCTGGTCAAAGTCATGCAGAGATCTGAAGGTTTGAAAACAATTAAGAACATTTCATCCCATGCTTGTACTAAAGAAAGAGATTAAAATGAATTTTGAAGGGAAGAATGAGACTTTTCCTGCAAACGAATGAATTGTTTCCGCAAGTGTCAAAATAGGGGAGAATAAAGTTATTAGTTATCCTTTTTACTTTTCATGATATTTCCTGCATTACACAAAGTGCATAGTTTAATGCTAATTCTCTCTTTGAAATATGTCTTCTGAAAATACATATATTACAATGGTAAGTGTGAAAGGTGACACGGATTAGTTTTATTAGAAAGCATAATGTGGAATCTTTCACTCTGTGTGTTCATGCCAATCATGCTATGACATTCCCCTTTGTTCAAGCCAATCTGAAGAGATAAACTCTATTGACCACTTTTTACTTATGGTTACTGGAACCCTGCATCTTTCCTACGTATTGTTAAGTTAGGGGAAGAAATATTTTAAAAATACTAACCACAAAGGATCTTTTGAACTCACCTTTTAAAGTAACATATATGTTTCTTAAAAGTGAAATATGCTGCTTAGGGAAACTTAGAACACTACCGCGACTGTTATTCATCATCTGTACTATAAATGAAACTACAAAAACTTCACCTAAGAAATGAAATTTTCCCGGAACAGATTGCGCTTTCCCTGTTCAGTGATTAGAAATCCTTTGAAGAGTAGATAAGACACGTGCATATGCGAATGTTTAAATATACTTTAAACTTGGACACTATCATTTAGTATGATTACCTTGTGTGCTGCTTCTTTTTAATTCTTATTTCGTTGTTATTACTTTATTACTGTTAATTTCTAATATGGTGATAGTGAGTTAATGTTTTTCGATGGACTTCCATCAAATATTACAAATCAATTTTGTGACTTTACTGCCGAAAAGTTGTTCTACCCAGACATCCCTATGGATATTCTAGAAGTAGAAAGTTTTTATGGATATTCAACGATTTTTTCACACATTTTGGACCCAATTAATGACAATTCTACAGAGTTATCTCTTATTTTGAGGAAACTCAGACAATCAAGCCTTAATTTCTTAGATTAACTTCCATCAGATTCAAATATTACAAGTCAATTTTGTGACTTTACTGCCGAACAGTTGTTCGACCCACACACTCATGTGGATATTCTAAAAATAGAACATTCTAATGGATATTCAACGATTTCTTACACATTTTGGACCCAATAAATGACAATTCTCCAGAGTTATCTCTTACGATGAGGTTTCTCAACCAATCAACGTTTAATTTCTTAGACAGACTTCCATCAGTTCCGTAATAATTTTGGAGACTTTACTGCTGAACAGTTGTTTCATTCAGGAATTCCTGTCGATATTCCAGAAACAAATTTTAATGGAATAGCAACAACATCTTCATTATCTTTGGATCCAGAAAAAGACAATTCTTCAAATGAAGATTTTGACGTTCTAAATTCGCCAGTTCCGACACCTGAATTATCATTTATATCTTGTATGTCAACCGACACGAGAGGTGAAGAGCATATAAATGGTACAAAATGCGACATGTGTGATAAACAAATTTCCTGGGCAGCGGATTTACGCCGTCATGTGAAGACTGCGCACACCAAAGAAACTTCGTTTGAGTGTTAAGTTGCCAGATTAAATTTTCAAGAAAAGATGCATTAAATCGGCATATTAATTTAAACTGCAAAGTGATAAAAATGAGAAAAGCATATAGCTTGGAAGAAGAGCCTACAGTATCCCCTCACGAAGTCGCCAAGCCCAGAGAAAAGAAAAAACATTTCAGATCCAGATAAAGCTGCCTTTGAAGGGCGTGTTATAGATTTTAAACTTGATATTCAGGATGGCCATTTAGAAATAAAAGATTTTCTGATGTCAAAATGTGAAGCAGTAAAAGATGTTATACAAGAAAATGATGCAAGTAAACTCAAAATGAATTTGAATTTACTTTGCAAATACAATAAATATTCACATTCAGGTTCTTTAATATCAGAAGTCAAATCTTTCAAAACGAAAAATGAAGTTGTGTTGGCTTTGGCCGATTTAGACAAATTTTATGAAGGATGTGTTGAAAAACTTTTGTCTGAATCTTCAGACTTTGAGGGAAAGGACCCAGGGTGAATTTTAAAGAAAATTTTGTATTTAGAAGTCAGATTAAATAAGTACAATCCAACAAAAGGATCATCATTTGTAGAGCTGCCGGAATCCATCAAAGCCAAGGGAGCTGTAATTAATGTAAAAAACAAAGACAATCAATGCTTCAAATGGGTCGTTCTTTCAGCTTTATATCCAGCTAAAAGCAACCCCATCGTTTGTCAAATTATGAACGATATTCGAGACAGTCTTAACATTGGCGGAATTACTTTCCCCTTTACTTCAAAAGACATTAAACAATTCGATGTGAAAAATTCGATTTCAATAAATATATGTGCCTACAAAGAGAATTTTAAAGTATATCCATTTCTGATTACCTCAGAAGAAAAGGAAGTTCACGTTGACCTTTTGCTTATAAAAAATGGTGATGTATCCCATAATGCGTGGATAAAAGATTTATCCAGATTGGCTAACTCTCAATATACAAAGTGGCTATAATTAAACTGACGGTACTCAGAGTGTTCTGTAGCGCGATCTAATTGCGAGAATGGCGCCAAATTTTGTAGGAAGATTAAACAAGACGGGGGACGAAGGATTCCTCAAAAAATTAGTTCCAAAAATCACCGCCAGGGGAATATGTGGCGCTGTATATTCGAAAAAGAGAGTTAAAAAAATGAAGAATCAATACTGAAATAAAATTACTGTTTATTTAACGAATTTAGCAATCTAATCCAAGCTCAAAATGGTAAAAGTTTATAAAAAGCTAAAAATTCACATAAACACTGCTAAAGTTTCTTTATCTGCAATTTCACTTACAGAGCCCCAAAGAAGCAACAGCAGTAGAAGAAGTTCTTTATTCAAATTTCACGTTACATGTTTTGACCCAGTGCCAGCTTGTTCGGCTTTAAAAGGTAATATGCTACTGTTCGAAGCAATTTCATTGAAAGTTATGTTTTATAATGTCTCCTTCTTTAGTCGAGCGAGCTCTACTAATCAAATTCTTTTACCTCAACCAGTGCAATGCGCCAGCCGCTCTTCGTGCTTTTAGAAACCACAAAAAATGCGTAAAGGTAACGGTCCTTTGTCAGTTAATGACTTAAAAGCAATGGTTGAGAAGTTTGAGAAAACAGGTTCTCTAAATGTTCAGTCAGGCCGAGGACGAAAACCCGTATCACAGGATACAATCGAAGAAGTGGCAATGGCGATTGTCAACAGAGCACCAGACAATATTGCTATCACTTCCAGCGCTCGTGGGATAGCTCAGAATCTGGATATGCCTTATTGTACGGCATGGAAAATCCTACGAACGATTATCTACTTCTATCCGTACAAGATCAACCGTGTACAAGAGTTACGTCACACCGACCATGATAAGCGATTGATTTTTGCTCTCACTTTTCTTGCCTGAATGGAGTTGGATGATGCTTGGCCCTGGAAATTTTTATGGGAAACGAGGCCCACTTTTACCTGAATGGGACTGTAAATACCCAGAACTGCCGAATTTGGGATAACAAGTCTCCAAGAGTCAAAGAAATTCCTTTGCATTCACCAAAGATAACTGTTTGGTGTGGTTTCACAGCAGATATGATCATAGGTCTATTCTTCTATGAGAACATTACTCCGACAGGACCTATAACTTGTTCTGTTATCGGAGACAAATATCGCCAAATGCTAAACAACTTTGTTATTCCGGCACTTCAGCAAAGACAGTGCCAGGAGAAAATCATTTTCATGCAAGAGGGAGCCCCTCCACGTATTGCTTTGCGGGTACAGAAGCTGCTACGACAAAAATTCACAACAGAAAGAGCCATTAGCCGCTGTTTTCCAACTGCATGGCCATTTCGGTCCCCTAATCTTACAACATGCGACTTTTGGATATGGGGCTACATTAAGTCCAAGGTCTATCACGGAGGTGTCCAGGACCTGCCTACGTTGAAGGATAACATATCGCGAACTGTACGGGAGAGTCCTGCAGACATGTTATTCTCTGCTGTTGTAAATGCTGTGCACAGAATGCAATATGTGGTTCACAAAAACGGCGGCCACATCGAACCTGAGTTGGATGTGTTAATAAACGGTAATTTTATTTCAGTATTGATACTTCTTTTTTGAAACTCTCTTTTTCGAATACCCCTGGTGGTGATTTTTGGAACTAAACTTTTTTTCGCGGAATCCTTCGTCCCCCGTCTTGTTTAATCTTCCTACAAAATTTGGCGCCATTCTCGCAATTAGATCGCGCTGCAGAACACTGTGAGTACCATCAGTTTAATTATGGCCATCTTGTACAAAACATAAGACTCGATGTTTCGTTTGCCGCCGATGCTTGCTTTTCTTTGACTCTGAAGATAAACTTTCAACGAATAAAGTTCTGTGTTCTGAAAAAGAACCTGTTAGAGTTGAGACGCCGCACAATAAATGGATTTCATTTTAAAATGTACAAAACAGCTACAAAGTGTCTTTCGTTGTATATACTGACTTCGAATGTATTACAAAACCTATTTTATCTTGTTCACCAGGATCAGCTCCTTCTTATAATGAAACATACCAGCGTCATGAACCGATGGCATTTTTCTATTACATAGCATATACTGAAAAAATTTATAAACTCCTCGTAGTGTATCTTGGGCCAGACGCTGCAAAAGTGTTTGTATAGAATTTGAAATCAGAAGCAGAAGAAATCGAAAAAAATTTACACGACACCGAAAACTATGATTCCACTAACTCAAGAACAATCTACTCTTTTTAATTTTGCTGTTAAATGCTACTTATGCTTTAATAAATTCTCAGAAAACAATCCCAAGGTAAAAGACCATTGCCACATTTCCGGAAAATTTCGCGGGCTAGCCTGCAACAATTGCAATTTTAAGTTCAATGGACAGATAGACAGGCAGACGGTCAGACAGACAGACAGATAGAAAGACAGGCAGACAAACCGAATTCATAAACATTTTTCAACTTTGTTGGAAATCGTTAAAAATCCACATTTTTGCACTTACTATTTTGAAAAGTGACTGGAATTTGACAAATTGTGCAACAAGAAAAGTGTCACAACTCAACAAGAGGTTATATTTGTTATGATGGGGAGTATAAATTTACAAAATCCACATTATCGCTTTCATGTCTTGATTTTTAAAGATTTAAAGCATTTTTTATACACTTTTACAGCTGCATGCAGAATTAAGTATTATCGTTTTATGTTACATTAAAAAAAGCGAAACTTCATTTGTCTCTCCTGTGAAATTTACTTTTGTCGAGATGTGTCACTCTTCTTGCGGGTGAGCGATATGAAGGAGACATATTAAGGTAAAGTAAAGCTTTTATACACTGACACGGACAGTTTGACGATATTGAAACAAAAGATTTGTTCAATGATATAAAAAAAAACATTCCATGGTATGGTACTTCGGACTATCCCGAAAACAATAGATTTTCAATGCCACTCATGAACAAAAAAGTGCTTGAAAAGATGAAAGATGAGTGCGCAGGTAAAATAATGACAGAATTCATTGGACTACGATCTAAAATGTATGCCTATAAGACGGAAGAGGAAAATATAGTAAAAAAAATTGAAAGGGATTAAAAAATGAATAATAGAGAGAAAAATTCAATTCGAAGATTATCAGCGTTGTTTGTTCGATAGTGAAAACCAGTTAGTTACGATGAATATCATTCGCTCCAAGAAGCATAATCTCTTTTCGATCAAACAGAATAAACTGGCTCTTTCGTCTAACACGTTGAGTGCCATCTTGACTGACACTGAAGCTAAAAAATTTACAATGTTTTAAGTAATTTTTAAGAAAGTATAATCCTGTAATATAAATAAAAGGTAAGTAAATTTTAAATAAATTTTCTGTAATTACTTAGAAAAAAATATATATATATTCAGTTTTATATCATATTTTAGACCGTCAATCATCGGTGAATGACACGTTCTAAACGGAAAGTTCAGTGTCAGTCACCGGTGACTAACGTGGCGCTTAACGTGCTAAGCATGAAAAAATATATGTAAGTGCAAATTCTGCAAATACCTTACCTTATGGTCATTATAGTATTAATTTTACTTCCTGACTGTTCTATTTATATGATGAAATCGCACGAAAAAATAAACAAATTTTCAATATTTCATATAAATGTGTTCCATGTGTAGAGTAGGGGGGGGTAAAGATACGCACGGAGCAAAGATACGCACTGGCTAATTTAAAATGAAGAAACATTTCTACAATCATGAACGCTAGGTGGTTGTTTGGTCTCATGTGCAGTATTTGTGTGTTCAAACCTTGTGAAAAAAGTAGCACTCCGTGCCAAGAAAATAAGGTAAGTTTAAATTTTTGCATTTTGATCTAATATTTTGAAATTTTCACTTTATTGTTTAGCTGACAATACTTCGAATTTTTACAAATCCAAAAATTCAGTGGAGAACGGAAGCTCTATAGCTTCTAAATGCCGTATAGTTTACTTGGATCGCATTTGTTTAAACTTGTCAGTATCCGGTTAAGTAAAATACTGCAGAATGGGGTAAAAGTACGCATCCATCTTGGGGCAAAGATACGCACAAGTTTAAGATTCGGGGCTTTGTCCTATCGTTTTAGCTAGATGCAAAGCTTTCCACAATTACGTTGTGGAAAGTTTTATTTTTTATATTGTATAAAATATTATAGCTATTTAACTAATATAAGCTAGTTAACTACATTTTCCTTTTCTAGTTAAGTTTTTTTCTATATAGAACGTAGGTATCTACCTACCTACTTTTAAAAATCAATATTCTTGTTTCATAAAACGATTTTGTTTTATGTCTTAGCCCTTAACTACTGCTAATGATCTCACAGACCGCTGCTATATTCAGTTTTCATAGTAATTTTCAATTTAACTATTGGTGTTAGTTTAATTTTGATTCGTTTGGAAACTTAGTAGTATCGCTAAAGTCTTCTAAATGAGGATAATTTTTATTATAATAGACCTTTACATAAAGTTTAGCTCACAAACAGTATCTTATGAGTCAGTCAACCCTTTTATTCATTCTATGATCAAGGGGTCTTTGGGACTGCTCACAGTATTTATGCAACAATTTTTGTCTCAGTAATAGAAGTTAACTGCTATTTGCGATCTCAGACAGCTGTTTTTTTTCCTTGGTTAAACTTACAATTTTCAGTTTAACAATAAATACTAGTGACATTTACTAATGCTTTTGCATAATTCATTGATTTTATTGGAAATGGGGCAAAACCCCACAGTAATTGGGAAAAATACGCACTGCGTATCTTTGCTCTACCACTACGTACTTTTACCCCAACCGATGGGGCAAAGATACGCAGAGCAATGTTTTTTAAAAATTGCAATTCTCGCAGAATTATAATTTGACAGAATGTCGGTTGATGGTGGCACTTGCCTAAGGTTCTAATCTAACATTTTAATCACTCATTGATTAAGTTTAGACCAATTTATGCGTTAAAAATAAAAATGTATGGAAAGTTCGTATCTTTACCCCCACCTACTCTATACGTATGTTAATTAAAATGTTTTTACGGTATTGCAAGTTGCATTAAGCATTTTATAATTTTTTATTATACCATACCTTAAAAAAGTCATTCTTAACTTATATTTAAATGGTTGCCATTTATTATTTATTAAAAATATTAAATATTAATTTAAATATTTTTGTATTTTAAATTTCATAAATCTTTCAATAGAAGTTTTAAAATTCAAGAGTAAGCAAATTTAGATTAAAAAAATAATTTGTTTAATATTTGCTTTCGCGCAAAACTTATGAAAAAAATGTTCGTAAATTCATGGGTTTTTATTTCGTCTATGTGCTGACAGATTGTGTTTTTTTCAGGTTAATCAGTTTTATCTTATTTTTAACAATGTACTATTCCTCCCCCCCCCCCTCTAGTTTTATCTTGCATAAATATCGGTTTTCCTTCAAAAATATTTCATTTGCAATGGAATTTCCAGAGATAAACGAGCCATTGGAATTTCCATGGTTAAACCATCCGTTTTAGCTAATGATTTCCGGTCCAACTAAAGTTGGTAAGACAAAATTTGTTGCGAATACTGGATACGAAGTTGATTAAACCCTTTCCCAGTAGGGTTGTCTGGTGTTACGGCGCCTATCAAGCCTTATTTCATGAAATGTCCAATGTTGAATTTCATGAAAGGTTACCAAAATATTTACATAATTTGTCTAACGCCGTGTTAATTATTGATGATTTAATGGATGAATTGGGTGATGATAAAGAGACTGTCAAAATTATTCACAAAAAGATCGCATCATCGTAACATATCCGTCATACTTATTGTGTAGAATTTATTTCATAAAGGCAAGCAAATGAGAAATGTGTCCTTAAATACTTCGTATCTGTGGTGTTTTAAAAATGTGAGAGCTAAAAAACAAATAGCAGGTTTAGCTCGACAAATGTATCCGAAACAAACTAAATTTTTTCTGTAAAGTTTTAATGATGCAACACTCAGGCCTCATGGTTGTCTGTTTTTAGATTTGGAGCCGGAAACAATCGAAGAACTGCGCTTAATATCTTGCTCTAATATCTTGCCAGACGATTTGAGTGTAGCGTACATACCGCGATAATCCATTCATTTGTCAAGAAGCATTGGTCATGATCGCAGTTCTGTATTTTGAAGGCTTTCAGCTTAAGCCGGGCTGTTTCGTAGTTAACCCGGGGGAAGTCGGACATACGCAGAGTGTGAATGATTTTTACTTAGTCACCAATATATACAAATAGTAATGTAAACCTTACAAAGTTTATAAATTCTGAAATAAATTAAGTTGATGAATACTTTTTGAAAAAATATTGGTGACAGTTGTAAAAACCATAAGCACCCGGGGTATGTCACACCCCATGCGACTGCTCCCGGGTTAAAGAATTTACAATTCGAGGTGTAGGCAATAATTTCCAGGGACACTGGTTAGTTTTACCTCCTTCATCCTCGGAAAGTCTATCTGATAAACAAAGACTTATTTTCTCGTGGGTGGCTCGAAACATGCATAATTTGTCATGGAATTCGAGCGAGATGTCCTATTCCCATTTCCAAACTATTTTGTTTTCTATAGCCCAAAATTATACAGAAAATTTTGTGAAAGGCTTAGAAAGAAAGAAATTCTTGCAAAAGTTAATAAGTAATACTATACACAATTTAGAAGATTGGCAGTGCCCGAAATTTGAAAATTTTCCTCAAACTAATGCTCTTTGTTTTATTCATCCGCTTCATTTTAATCAGTTTGAATTAGTGTAGGCGGTGGCGTTCAAAAAGTATATTAGTTGCTCACTTCGAGATCACGGAGTTCATCTGTCATCGATATGTCTACCAAAGAACACAGCGAGCATTTGAAGCTCTTGGCTAAAAGTAAGAGTAAGGCTGTAATATTACGTCAATGTCCAAATTATATACATAATTGCACTAAGTGTATAACTCTTCCGGAGTGAACTCATCCGGTACCCGATACACCACTTCGCTTTATCGAATTCCATTCGGCCATTTTTATTCAAAATCATTTTTTTCGAATAAAACTTCATAAAAGTTACATTATTAGAAAGATTATTTAAAATAATTTAATATTTGAGACAGTGGCGTGGCGTGAAAATTTTCGGTGATCATCGCAATTATTTAAGTTTGTGGTGAAAAATTATTAACTCTAAAATTCAATGGTTGAATGTTCAAAAAAGAAACTTTAAATCTTACCTTCACTTATACATGAACTCCAAATGTTCTGCTAAAACTGGATCGTAGAGTTTTAAAAGCTTATTAAGAGTTTTAAAATAATTCTTGGTCATCGCCGCATCCAGCGATGACCGGACGCCACGCCACTGATTTGAGAGATGACTTTCATTCAATTATGTATATATTCTGAGATAACTTCAGTTGAAATTAGATTGACAGCTCAATCTCTCCCTGCATAAAAGTAAACATTCGTTCGAATCGCATTCGTTGTGAATGTGTAGGCTTTGTTGGCGCCATCTATCGGTAGTTAAAATAAAAAAAAAGAAATTTTGTTTTGAAATTCTTTGAATTCTAAAGACATTGGGAAAAAATGAATATTTCTTATAAAATGTAATTAAAATTAATTTCACGTTTTTTGTTGGTATTTTGCAATGATTTTAATGGTTTTATATGTATAATATATATATCAATGCAAATAAAATTTTGTATTTTGTAGGGAAAATAAATTTGTAATTTAATAAAAGAATTTGAGAGAAAAAAATCTGTTAATGCAATTAATAGTTGCAATTCACTTATGTGATAAAAGATGATTTTTAATGATCAAAATTTATTACAGGTTTCTTTATGCATGTTTAAAAAAAATCAGGATTTAATCTGAGATATTTTTTTAATTTAAGCTATCGGCAGAAGCAAATAAATTTTCTGTTGAAATTGTGTTTTATTCTGCATGTTATCAACTTTGTTTGCATTATATACATAATAGCGCTAAGTGTATAATACTTCCGAAGTGAACTCATCCGGGTCCCGATAATCTTTCGTTAAAATTAGTCATTTTATTTTAATTTTCAGAGATTTAATTTTTTTCAATAAAGCTGTATTCAAAAACAATGTTTAATTATGAAATTTCCGATTCATTCCTTTGAGATTCATTGAAATATAGACCATCGAGTTTACTGGCAATATAGCGATCTGAACGAACTCCACGCATAAAAACTTTCTTTAATAATATATTAAATTAAAAAAATAAAAAAAAACCCGACGGCGATAAAGCGAACTAATTAATTATTTCTCACCAATATGAAACTATTTTTTATATTACTTACCTTTTTTTAATTTATTTGTATTGATGACCTTTAAGTTGTGCTTAATTATTAGTTCCTATCTACAAACACTCTTTTGATGAGGCCTATAGATGTCTATTATGAAGGTTAGAGTTACAGTAAAGGTAGCGATCCAAAGTACACAATTTCCAGGTTGTGTAATATTTAAACGGAGCTTCGGACTACAAAATGGTCAATGAAACATCGTCTTCATTTTGAAAGACCTATCCAATGATATGCCACTCAATAGAGTGCGTAATTTTTTTCGTTTCTACCGCCATTTTTTATTTTACGGCCGCTATTTTGAATTTATAAAAACAAAACCTACCTATAACCATCGGAAGATTAAGACAAATCGATAGAGACCTCATTCATAAAAATCCATCCAGCCGTTGGGATGTTTCGAGGGTATAAAGAAATCCACATACAGATACGCATGAAACACATAACCCTTCTTTTCAGTCAGGTAAAAAGGACAATTTAAGGCAAGCGAAGTATGTATTAAATGCAATATTATTAGAATTTTTATATCGGGCTGATTTAATTTTTTCTTCACAGCCGTGAATTACTCTTATTTATTATTTTTTTTCTGATTTATAAGAAATTGAAGGTTAGTGATTTTTTAAATGAAATGAACGAAGACAAAAGCTTATTGACTATAGGTTTTAAAATAGCCTTATTAGTACTAATTTGCACGTTTTTTTTTTTTTTTTTTTTTTTTTTTTGTGAAATAGTTCTTCAAATTTTGTGAGTGAAGTTCATTTGCATATTCTATGTCATTCTTTTACCAATTCAATTAATATTTCTCTTGCAAATTAAATTTCAATAAAAATGGGCTGTTTTTATAACTATTTTACCCCACCTGACCCTATTAGTCAGATAAGATATAATTTATTACTTCATAAATCATTTTATAATGCAATGCTTTATCATTCTTTTGAAAAGGCAAACACGTCATTCTGACGGACTACCTCTAGTTCACTTATAAAAGCGCTGTGTGAGTGTTGTATAAACATACTGAACGGTAACGTGCCGTTAAGTAAGCATCGAAAGAATAAATTCTCTCCGTACAGAAAGTACGTCAGAAGTTTAAGTAAAAAAATCTGTCCCTCTCTATAAGAAAAGGCGATTCCTCGTGCAAAAAGGGGAAGGTCTTCTCAGTTTCCTCATTCCTGCTGCAGCGTCTGTTCTGTCCTCACTCATCAATGAAACACACTAAAAATATTATATCTCATGGTTCCACAAGAAATCCTGTCGCAGTTTGTATCTGATCAACTTTCAGAATTAGACCGCGTAATGCCTGATATTTTGAAAAAGAAAGATTTGGACACACTGGAAAAAGTTGCTCTCTATCAACAAGCTCTCCAAAAGTAGTGTAGGTAGGGGTAAAGATACGCACTTTCCATACATTTTGATTTTTAACGCACACATTGGTCTAAACTTATGTAATGAATGATTAAAATGTTAGATTAGAACCTTAGGCAACTGCCACCATCAACCGACATTCTATCAAATTATAATTCTGTGTGAAATTGCAATTTTCAAAAAATATTGCTCTACGTACCTTTGTCCCATCGGTTGAGGTAAAAGTACGCAGTGGTGGGGCAAAGATACGCAATGCGTATTTTTGCCCCATTACTGTGGGTTTTTGCCCCATTTCCAATAAAACGAATGAGTTACGCAAAAGCATTAGTAAATTTCACTATTATTTATAGTTAAACTGAAAATTGTAAATTAAACTATGAAAAAAAAGAAAAAAAAACAGCGGTCTGTGAGATCGCAAAAAGCAGTTAACCTCTAACCACTGTGACAAAAATTGTTGCATAAATACTGGTAGCGGTCCCTAAGACCCCTTGATCATAGAATGAATAAAAGGGTTGAGTGACTCATAAGATACTGTTTTTGCGCTAAACTTTATGTAAAGGCCTATTATAATAAAAATTCTCCTAATTTAGAAGTCTTACCTAATTTAGAAGTGATACTACTAAGTTTCCGAACGAATCAAAATTAAACTAACATCAATAGTTAAATTGAAAGCTACAAGTTAAGCTAGGAAAACTGAATATAGCAGCGGTCTGTGAGACCTTTAACAGGAGTTAAGGGTTAAGACAAAAAAAATCGTTTTATGAAACAAGAATATTGATTTTTAAAAGTAGGTAGGTAGATACCTACGTTCTATATTGAAAACAAACTCAACTAGAAAAAGGAAAAAGTAGTTAACTAGCTTATATTTGTTAAGTAGCTATTATATTTTATACAATATAAAAAATAAAACTTTTTGTGGAAAGCTTTGCATCTAGCTAAAACGAGAGGGCAAAGCCCCGAATCTTAAACTTGTGCGTTAGTCCAGGCAATAGGGAATTTTACCTAGTAAAATTAATGGTAGTTCTGGAAATCGGCTTACTTTATGTTTTTTAGGTCGCTGAATCCGAATTTAACTTCCCACCAAAATTTCCCCCGGCAACCCCGCCAAATTTTGGTAAAAAGCCCCCCCTCCCCCCAAAAAAGGGTTTTATTAAAAAAATCAATTTTTTTTATTGTTTTAGGGAAAAAGTATCTAGAAATTCAGAAAGTAGATAAAATTTGCAACAAATTAGATATATGACATTATGACTTAGGATGAAGGGGAAGGGGCGATCTGCCTCGGAGCATGAGCGTGGTGCTGCGTGAACTAAGTTGCGCAATTTCACTTAAGGGTCCTGTCCCTGCCGGCGAAGACACTCACGAGCTAATGCTAATCCTATGGGGAGGGATTTTTCTAATATCTCGTTTGCATTTCGACATTTTTAAATAATTTTTTTTGCATTGGATAGCCGAGGTCCGTCTCTACAGCGCATCTTGGTTACTTTTTCGATTTTGGTTGCAGATATTTTTTAGAATGACACTTTCATTTTCAGAACCGGTTTTGAAAATGAAAGTAACTTTATTAAAAATATCTGCGACCAAAATCGAAAAAGTAACCAAGGTGCGCTGTAGAAACGGACCTCGGCTATCCAATGCAAAAAAAAAATTATTTAAAAATGTCGAAATGCAAACGAGATATTAGAAAAATCCCTCCCCATAGAATTAGCATTAGCTCGTGAGTGTCTTCGCCGGCAGGGACAGGACCCTTAACCACTCACATGTTTACATTCGCCCTCCCATATCTCCTCCGAACTTTCTCTATAAGGTTTACTTTAAGTTTTTTGGATAGCTGAATCCGAATTTTTAACTTCTCTCCAAATTCCCCCCCCCGAAAAACCCCAAATAGTTGTTTTTAACTTAAATTTCTTATTGTTTTAGGAGAAAAGCATTACAAAATTCAGAAACTAGACAAAATTTGCAACAAATAGGATATATAACATTATGACGTAGGATAAACGGGGAGAGACGGGACTGCCTCGGAACATTCCCTGTGCGCTTTTCTCAAAAACCAAATTTTTTCAAAAAATCAATTTTTTGAGGGGTTTCCGGGTGAAATTTTAGTGGGAAGTTACAAATTCGGATTCAGCGACCCAAAAAACATAAAGTGAGTCGAAATCCAGAACAAGTATTAATTTTTCCAGGTAAAAGCCCCTATTGCCTGAACTTCATAACTTAGTGCATGTAGCGCCGCAGTGCATGTTCAGAGGAAGCCCTCCCCCTCCCCGTTCATCCTACGTCATAATCTCATATATCCTATCTGTTGCAAATTTTGTCTAGTTTCTGAATTTCGTAATGCTTTCCCCCTAAAACAATAAGAAATTTAAGTTAAAAACAACTATTTGGGGGGTTTCGGGGGGGGGGGGGGAATTTTAGGGGAAAGTTAAAAATTCGGATTCAGCGACCCAAAAAACTTAAAGTAAATTTCATAGAGAAAGTGCGGAGGGGAGATGGAAGGGCGAATGTAAACGTGTGAGTGGTTAAGTGGAATTGCGCAACTTAGTTCACGGAGCACCGCGCGCATGTTCCCAGGCAGATCCCCCCCTTCTCCTTCATCCTAAGTCATAATGTCATATATCTAATTTGTTGCAAATTTTGTCTACTTTCTGAATTTCTAGATACTTTTTCCCTAAAACAATAAAAAAATTATTTTTTTAATAAAAACCTTTTTGGGGGGCATTTTAGCAAAATTTGGGGGGTTGCCGGGGGAAATTTTGGTGGGAAGTTAAAAATTCGGATTCAGCGACCCAAAAAACATATAGTAAGCCTTTTTTCAGACCTACCATGAATTTTGCTAGGTAGAGCCCCTCTCTATTGCCTGGACTACGTATCTTTGCCCTAAGACGAATGCGTACTTTTACCCCGTTCTGCAGTATTTTACTTAACCGGCTACTGATAAGTTTAAACAAATGCAATCGAGGTAAACTATACGACATTTAGAAGCTATAGGGGTTCTGTTCTCCGCTGAATTTTTGGATTTGTAAAAATTCGAAGTATCGTCAGCGAAACAATAAAGTGAAAATTTAAAAATATGAGATCAAAATGCGACAATTTAAACTTACCTCATTTTCTTGGCACGGAGTGCTACTTTTTTCACAAAGTTTGAACACACAACTACTACACTTGAGACCAAACTACCGCCTAGCGGTCATGATTGTAGAAATGTTTCTTCATATTAAATCAGCCAGTGCATATCTTTGCCCCGTGCGTATCTTTACCCCGACCTTCTCTACGTTAAATTTTCATTCCCACAGCAAACTGATGATTTTTCAGAAAAGGAAATAAACATGGGAGCTACTAAAATTACGCCCGAACCTTTGAAAAAGGAGATAAAATTAGAACCTAGCGCACTTTCTGAGAACTCTAGCGTAGTTCAAAAAGATGACATCGAACAAGAAATAGTTAAATCAGTTCCATCAAAATCTCGAAAGGCTGTTAAAGAAATAATTGAAATAATGCGAGAACCTGATCTTTCCGTTTTTTGGACACCGGATAAGGAATTATTGGTTAATGGAAAATTTTTACGTCGTAGAAATATTGTTGATTTAATCAACCATTTAGTCAGATATAGTAAAATAAAACCTGGTGGTTATGAAAATTTTCATGGAGCATTGATGAAATGTAACTTACCGCCTACTCATGTTAAAAATAAATATTTCAAAAATAAATCCATGATTGGAAATGTAAAATCCCCTGCACGGGACTCTTATGGATATTGTAACGAACGTGAATAGAACAAGTGTAACTATTAAATGCTTAAATAAAGCAATGATTATTTTAATATTTTAAAAAGTTGTCTTTTATTTCTATTGCTTAACATGTGTTTTTCTTTTCTTTTTGAAAGTTCTTAACCTTATTTTAAAATATATGTTTTTTGAAACCGAAAGAAAGATTATAAAAAAAAAAAAAATTACAACAAATAAAATATCAATTGAAGAACTTAGTGGAAGAATATATTATGTTACATTTCTTGAAAATTTATTTTATTTTATCCGTGATGATGTTATGAGGTATTCTAAAATTGTACGATTTTAATAATTCTTGAAGCTTTGAGAAGTTATTTATTAATATTTGCTATTTTAATGCTTAGTAATTTAAATATTTGAAGCTTAAATGTTTTTACAGGTTGAGTACAACTTGTTAACATATTAACACGTTGAGTGCCACGATGACTGACACTGAAAATTTACAATGTTTGAAGTAATTTTTAAGAAAGTATAATCCTGTAATAAATAAAAGGTTGGTAAATTTTAAATATTTTTTCAGTAATTATTTAAGGGCCTACGTACGGAGCAATTTTTTCCAAAAAAGCTATTTAATTATTTTTTAAACTTATTTTTACTAAGATTAGGACTAGAAAATGTGAAAAAAGTAAAAAATATTTCATTCATTGATAAAATTTTGGTAAATGGAGGAATTTATAGTAAAATTTAGTGAAATTTGGCCCGAAACGCAAAACGCTCTAAAGGAAATTCTACTGTATGTATCTTAATTTCCTTTTTACATTTCATATTTATGACATTGGTGAAGGCAATGAACTAAAATCTAAGAGATTCTTTAAGTATTTCAAAACTTATAGCATATCGCACCTGTTTACATGTTAATTTTCATAAAATTCATCGATGTCATTCCACAAAAATATCTATAACACAAAAAATATTTATTCTAAATTTAAATCTTTAGTTCATTGCCTTCACAATAGTGTAAATAACATATATTTTAAATTTCATAGTGATATTCCAATAACTTTTTGAGAAATCATGTTTTGCGCATGGAATTTTCACCGAAAATTACATTTTCCAAAAAATGCATTTAAAGTTTAGATTTATGTTTTACTACAAGAATTTACAGTAATATACATCTAAATTTCATGGAGCATATTATTTACATTTCTTATTATTAAAAAAATGCATCCAAAATCGCGAAATTTCTCCAAACATACGACCCTTTAAAAGCAATTAAAAAATTTTAAATTTTAAAGCTCTTTAAACAGCACTTTCGGTTTGAGTGACAGCTGTTGAGTAGTTTTAAAACCGCTATAACTCCGGATCTATTTCTCGTACAATAAAAACAAATACAGTTTTGCAAAGGTAAAGAGTTGGTCTTTAATAAAATAAAATAAAATAAATTTGACAATTTTGGTCGAAAATTGCATTTTCAATGTAGTCAGATACCTTAAAACAATGTATATTTTTTCAGTTTTGTATCATATTTTAGGCGTCAGCCATCGGTGAATGACGCGTTTTAAACGGAAAGTTCGCTGTCAGCCACCGGTGGCTGACGTGGCGCTTAACGTGTTAAAGCATGTTAAAAAAAGAAGAAATCAATTACATTTACAATAAAAAGTTTCAATTCAATTTTAGGATTTATATTATTTTCCATGACAGTTTCTTCCACTAAGCTTTTCGATGGTAATAATAATAATAATAAATAACGAATGAAACAAAAGTTTTAAAATATAATCGTAATGATTGTAATAATAATTAAAGAATACCAGTAGTTGAAATACACATTTTATTTATTTTTTAAAAATCATGTTTACATATTTTTTCTTGAAAAAATTATACAGTACAATATCGCTGCTTTTGAGAATTTTAATACATGAAGTACATAATCCATAGAGAATACATTACATCTTTTAAGTAAGTAATAAGTAAAGTATTACCCACAAATGCTAGATGGGTTTTGAAATGAGGTTTCGTTCCATTTCACATGCTTAAATCGACTTGAATACTGCGAGATAAAGAGGTGATATGTCAAAGAAGGATATCCAAAAGCGTCGAAAATTTTTAAAGTATCCTTATCTTGAATAAACATCGCTAACCAGTGAGAACGTTTTTGGTCATGAGTGTCTGTGTTCACAATAAAAGCTGTTTCTTTTTCAATTGGAGGTAGATGACCTGCGGGAAAAACGCAGGAAAGTACTTACCAGCATGCTTATCGTTACTCAAAATGCGATGAATCTGAGTAGCATATATTAATTACCAAAATCGAATAACACGTTCCTAGTTTTAATAATTTCAATCAGAGATACGAATTCGGCGAAAACAATCAGTGTTATCGTATTATCAAGCGACTTGTTACACTTTATTTCTATACGCAAATTGCTGTATGTCGTATCAAATTAAAATGTTCACCATCACACAGATCAGGGGATAAATCATACAGAAATAACGCATATCCTTCAGCGAATTCAGATCTAGATATGTAGAGACCTTCAGATTTCAAAAACAAATTTTGATAAGCTTGTATATAATTTCCTTTATGCCTTTATCTAAATCTAGCTGCATAGGTTGGCGAGGTACATGCTTATCATCAACATAGGCTCCAATAAAATCCATACCATAATGATTAAATTCAAAAGGACATTTTTTAAAGTTGCCATTAAAAGCATCGTTATCTATGCATGCTATAACTAAGCGTTTAGGTATCTGACCTGAGAAAACATTGTCTTGAACAAAAGAGTAGCTTGATTGTGGAATAGCAAATAATTTACATACTACTCTATTGATAGGCTATTTTGCAGATGTTTTTTCTATAGCTCTGGCATGACTTATTGACACCGCTGGATTTATTTTCACTTTGCGTGCAAAAAGAGATATGTGATCGAAAACAATTTTATAATCACCTTCCTTCTCCCATTAAACAAAATTTTGGCTTTTTTCTTATCACCTTAACTTTAACATCTACTAAATTAAGCAAAAGTCGATCTTGATTGAATATGTCTACGTGTAGCCGACCCATCATGTCGACAGCAGTATTTTCTTTAAACAGAGCTGCTCGTTTCACAAAACCGTCATTTATTTTGTCACCACTTTCTTCCAGTGGCGTGGCGTCCGGTCATCGCTGGATGCGGCGATGACCAAGCAATATTTTAAAACTCTTAATAAGCTTTTAAAACTCCACGATCCAGTTTTAGCAGAACATTTGGAGTTCATGTATAAGTGAAGGTAAGATTTAAAGTTTCTTTTTTGAACATTCAACCATTGAATTTTAGAGTTAATAATTTTTCACCACAAACTTAAATAATTGCGATGACCACCGAAAATTTTCACGCCACGCCACTGCTTTCTTCATAGGCATTCATTTTGCCTACTGTATCCTTATAATAAAGTTCAGAAGATAGTTGTGATGTTTTGCTGTCATAACCATTATCCAGTAAAGTCTCTATATATGCTCTATGAGCGTAAGTATTATCGTTTGAAGAAACTACTCTTTCATTTAAACTTACATCCACTTGAGAAAACAAAGAATGTAGGAAAATGTTGACAGGTCCCCACTTTATTCTCAATCGTCCTTCCTCCAGATTGCAGCGTTAACATTGAGATATTTTCCTTGAGAACTTGCAATTTTAACTTTCACGTAAGTTCTGGTTTCTAATAAGTCAATATAATCTCTTCCACTTCCGGATATCAAAAATTCGACGGAGCCTCCATCTGACGAATTTCCTATTGGGTGATATTGAACCCAATGCACTTTTCGATGACAGTTTGAGTAGGTGGAAGAGTGAACAAATTAAGTTCTGATTTAGCGCCCTCTGGGGAATCTTTTAATAAAAATGCCATTTCTTACGGGTCAAAAATATCACGTCTTTTCACTTTCTGTGGTTTTAATAAAGTGTGTCGATTCGCCAATTTTCTTTTTCTTTTATACTTTTTATCTTGCCCCAGAATTTCATCGACTGTATTTTTGGCTAATTTTTGTCCAGTTTCTTTTGCTACCATTTTTGTAGATTCTTGTGTGTCTCAACCTTCTAACAAATCGTTAGCTATTTGAGTTCCTGTTCTCAAAACTTCGTTGCCAATTGCCTTTGCAGATGCAACGCGAGTTGCTACTAAAAGGGGCTCCGCGCATCGTGAAGTTGTAAAAGGTTCTTTTCCCGAAGTCTGTGATGGTGTGAGCGGGGATTTCCGGATTGGAAAAGACAAAATTCGTATTCGGCCAAAAATGCGTCAAGATAAACACAGAGACATAGCAGGAGCTAACTTCGGAAGGCGCCCAGACCCCCTAGGCCGAAAAGAAAACTAACAGCATCGACTGGAGTTTTCAGCAGGACTGGCCGACTACAAACGGACGGAAGAAGAGGCTGGAGGGGTGCGAAGCCAAGCTCTCGAAGGAAGGGCGGACGAAGGGCGTTTGGCCCACAAACTCCCCTGACTTGAAAACTATGCACATCGCTGTTTGAGGGATCCTGGAGCAAGAAGCTTGCGCAACCAAGAAAAAGTCCCTAGATTTCTTGAAACGTGCTCTGGAAAAAGACTGGGCCGAAATCAGACTGGAAATAGTCGCGACCATTTTACAGAAGCGTCTAGACGCGT
This sequence comes from Maratus speciosus, assembly GCA_963932465.1. Classification (NCBI taxonomy): domain Eukaryota; kingdom Metazoa; phylum Arthropoda; class Arachnida; order Araneae; family Salticidae; genus Maratus; species Maratus speciosus. The sequence continues at coordinate 396,864,214 of OZ010796.1, read as the reverse complement.
GTATCACCACTGGAGAAAACCATTTCAAATTATCTTGATTGTTTCTTGCACAAAAATTTCTCCTCTTTCGAATAGAGAATGAAACTAGTTGTTTTGTTCGTTCAGTGAAAAGTTATGTGCTTTTATTTGCGTCACAGTATTTATATGTCTCCCTGTACATCGATGCTAGTTAGCAAGTATCTGTAATCGTCATTAAACTTTGATAAAGATTGCATATCAACCAAATCAGCTTGAAATTGCTGATTAATTTTACTAACCATAACCCGATTTTTTCTAAATCTTTTTATTACAGGCTTGTGCAAAGAAGAATCGTTACTTTTCAACCATTTTCGGATACAAGACTTTGAAAGTTGACCTTTCGTTGCTCGATATAAAGTTTCCAAACTAATTAAATTTCCTGGATGTTCAGGGGTCTTACAAACCTTATTTAACACTAGAAAGCCCGGAAATTTTACTCAAGTTTCATAAAAATATTTTACACCAATTTTTATTTAAAATTATTTGATTCATATATTTAATGTAAAACTGCGTTTTTAAAATTTAACTTATTTTGTGAAAGACTTTCTGGTTCCAATCGACATTTAATCATATGGTAGGAGTCGAATGGACTCCTTCCGGGCGTTCTAGTGTTAAATTCATTTTATAGATAAAGTATAATTACAGTAATTCAAGAGAAATAGATAGAATATTGCATGCGTAAAAGTCGTACGTACTAATGAAGTGAAAAATTAAAAATGAAGGCTTTTATACAAAATTCGAAACAGTTAGAAAATTATTACTTTATACTAATAAGGTATCCATATATTTTAAATTAAGTTTGCTATTAACTATAATTAAAAAACACACACAATACACAAAATGAGACAGACACATAAAATTCAGTAACAAATAAATATTTTATTTAAAACATAAGATCAGGACAAGGATTAGAAGCAATATATAATTCTTCCGCATTTTCAATCAATCGCGACATGCCTATTAAAAAATTCCTTAGTAACATAACTAATAATCTGTACATATGGTGCACAAATCCTTGTGCTAAAAGTTCTAAGTCCATAGAAAAAATAGCTACATTACCATAGCGATGCAGTTTACGACCATGGTTCATTGTCATACAATCAAGTCCTAGCTGATTTATTTCCTCACATCCGATGCACTCAAACACATTATTAATATTGGCTTCCAGATGACATTTTAAAAGTTCAACCATAAAAGTTGTCAACACCATTTCAGCATCGTCATTTCCCGTTTCCGATGTATTCGCAGATGGAGATATTTGCTGATCAACTTTTTTCAAGATCATTTTGGGAAATATTTTGCAGACCAGTTCGCTAATCATATCAGCAGTCACATCTTTGTAAATGTTGCGCAAAGTTTGCCATTCACTATCTGATAGAAGGCATATAGTAGTAGTAAACACGCGAACAAAGTTTTTTCGCTGAAAATAACGTTGTAGAATAATATGTGATGTATGATCAATGCTTACTGTTGAAACCATCAGTTCCTCGTCAATAATCTCGCTTTTTGAAGATATACATGATAGACTCAAATAGTCCAAATTTTTGGAAAGAGGACTGGGGAAAGAGTGACCCGCATCTCCGTTGGAACAAGGCGGCCATATTTATTCCTCCAAAATTTTCTGATGTGTATAGTTATCACTTCAGAAAAGTCAGAAACGGCTACAAAATAATCATTACTCAATAGAAAAAAATGTTCCTGTATCACAGAAGACATGTTACTTGTAGGCTCCTCTCCAAAACACATCTTTTTTGTACAGTTATTGAAGACACTAGATGACCGTTTAATTTTTAAAAAATGTAAAAAAAAGAAGTAAAAGATTTATGCAGAGAAATGAGACAACATGATGCTAAACGCACGCGAATGAACTTTGCAACTGCCGAACGCCTATGTTGCCAAAACCCGTTTCTAAATATATTCCCTTTCGGTCACCGTTAAACTATTGCATATTATTAATTTAAATAAACCATTAGATTTTTTTACCATCTTAGAAAATAATTTCCTTTAACAGCAGTATTCCTACAGCTCAACTCAACTCATTTCAATAACTGAACCCTGCCCCCTTCTCTCTATTCACGAAAAAAATTAACTCTGGATTCTGAAACTAAAATGTTGCCGTTACATTCAAACGAAACTCGGTGTTGTCATTACTTTAAATAAAATCCATACAGCATCTTACAACTCAACCTTTAGCTTCCTACAACTCAACTAAACTCAACTCGATGACTTCATAAACACTCTCCTTTAGACCACGCCCACTTCCGGTCACGTGGCTTCACTGCGCCAGTGTTTTGGTTTCCCCAACTTCTGTCTACTACCGCAGCTTTCGAGGGGCAGAAATAAACCTTTGAATTTTAAGGAATAAACTCGGAACTTTGGGAAAAATTGGGAGTAAATAAAATTAGTCATTATTCAGTTGAAGTTAGGGCAAATATATGGAATTTGTCAAATATGGTATTTGTAGGTAACTAATAAACCAATTTACTCTTCAATATAAAGTGGCCTTTAAAAGTTAAAGTACAACCAGTTTTTTGACGCTCACCATTAAAAGAATGAAAATAAAGGTAGGAAATATGGTTTAACCCCTTGGGGACGAGCGACCGGTATACGTGCCGCATAAGGTGCTCAGAATCCGCGTTTATTCTAACCAGTAAATTTTTATTGTAAATTATGCCTTATTTAATCCAAGCATTTTCCCGATTCAATTAGGCAAAAATTTCTGTTTTGAAAAACCGGTGATAAAAGATTAAAAATTCTGTAAAAGACGCTCGTCCCGAAGAGGCTAAATGAAGGATCATATTTAATTTCAATAGAACTTTAAAACAATAGTGGCGGTTTTATTTTTTTATATAAAATTGGATATTTATACGGCACTCAGAGGAAACTATGAATATCCCACTTTTTAAATATGTGCTGAGTATACTTCATGCTTGTTGATGCTCAATTGTAGGTACTAAGATAATGTTGGATATGTCTAATAGATGCCGTTTACCAGATTCGTTAAGATGGAGGGCAATCGGATGGATAGAAATGGAGTTATTACAAGCTGATTCTGCTAGACGTCTTAACGCGTCTCATAGCGTGGTCCAAAGACTACAGGATAAATATTAATCTGAAAATTCAGTATCAGGAAGACCTGTTCCAAGCGACCCACATGTTACAACACCTGCGCAAGATCAATTTCTAAATCTTTGGACCCGAAGGAGGAGAACACTACTGTGGATTAGCTCATTTAAAGTTTTCGTAACGCAAAAGGAATGACAAAATCTGCTTCTACGGCGCGCAGACGTCTGCACAAACAAGGAATCTATGTAAGATGAGTAGTTTCATGCGTCCCTCTTAATCGACAACACAGAAGTGAGCGTTTACGTTTGGCAAGCGATCAAGTTGCCCGGACCTGACCTCACTGGGCTTCTATACTCTTTGTTAGATATACATTTTTAACAGATAAGAATACAAAAAAATCAGAAAAACTCAGAACTCACGGAAAGCACGTGAAACTATTTACATGTTTATTAGAGAGTAGAAAAATTGGTTGCCATTCGACGATTACAAAACTCAGGGTATCGTCAAGTTCAGGCCAAATTGTAGCACTGCTTTGGAATAAATGAAATTACAGGAAAATTAATTTTTATGCTCCTCCTTGCCAAAGCATGGCTAAAAAAGCATGCATTTGTATACACCAACTTGGAAATATTAAACACAGGTTAGCCACTTCACACGCACAAAATCACTATGTCAGATTATCTAAATAAAAATACTGTATACACTGCAAATACATTAATTCTAAATAACAATAATTAAATAAGCCTATGTGCTTTCTTAAATTAATTAAAATTTGCCTTTAGATATTTTTATTGAGAAGGTCAGCAGTCAGCAACATTATTCATCGAGGCTATATACTCTAAGCAAATAGCATTTTGTTTGTTATAGTTCGAGAGAAAATGATACATTATTTCGATACGTTTACTGCGCTCAAATGTCGTTTGATTTTTATCAATAAACATAGCTGCTTGATTGTTGATTTTTACAGATACAGGTTTAGGGTACGGCCACACCAAATTCTTACATTAGATTTCTCACCCATAGCACTTTGTAGTATGGGCTAAAGACAAATATTCAGATTGAGCAGAAGATAATGCAGTACAACACTGATTTTTACTCGTCAAGGAAACTGCAGCAACAGCAAAAATGACAACATATCTACTGAAAGCTATCTGTTTACATGGTCTGCACCCAAATCTGCACCAGAGAAAATTTTCATTACTTTTCCAGTCTTTTTGAAGGAGAGGGACCGGTGCTTGGTCTCCTTCAGGTACGGAAAGAGGTATCTAACGCTCCCCCGCTGCAATTCTGAAGGTCTCTCATAAAATTGTCTCATGTACGTGGAGATAAATGCGATGCCGGGACGTGTTCTACAGGCAATATACAGCATGGAGCCAATGGGTTGCCTGTAAGGGATTTCGTCACTCTTCTCCTTTATGTTATTTCATTCTGCATCATTTACTTCGCAGTGTTTTACACTGGGTTATCAGGGAGTTAATGGTTTCTTAGTTGAACGTGCCTCAAATGTTTCCAGGATTTCATCAATGTAAGCTGTTTGATCCAGTGTTAGTGACCCATTAGTTTGCCTCTGGATTTCCAGGGATAAAATTTCATTTGCTTCTCTAAGATCTCTTGCTTGGGATTTCTAAATAACTTTAAGCTTAAAAGTGCTTATGGTTTGTAAGGTTCCAACAATAAGCATATAATAAAAGTAGAGGCCAAGATACAGTGTTTTCTTTGGATGATAATAAATGCATGGATCACTTTTTGAAAGCAACAATCCGAGTTCTTTTAGGGAGTGTCAAATTACTCATTCCATTCTCTTCCAAACTGTTTTAGGCCAAACAGACCCATTTTGAAGTGACAGAAAAGGTGTTCTTTGCCTTGTTTTTGCATCCCTTCAGGCTGCAACTTCTGTCAATGTTCCACTCAGATAAGCTGCAGTGATATACCTATGATGAATTTTCAAGTCCAGCTCTATGCCAAAGGCTAAAAGGTTTCGTATAGACTTTATTTTTATAAAACCGGGGAAAGCCTCAGAGAAATCTGTACCTAATACCGGTGAATAGCTCTTTACAACCAAATGAGTTTTAAATTAATCACTTCCCTTTCTGCATCCAATAACTTTGGTATTCGCTGTTTTGGAATGAATTCCCATGTTTGGCTGCTGTGAAGATTGTTTAATTCTTCCCTAAAAGCTTCTTTCCACATTTCGGTATGAGGCGACTTCATAGCTTCTTTCAAGATGATTGAATCCTCATATTTTAAGTGGAACATTTCACTGACCATTTTATAAAATATTGGATCTTCAAAGTCAGTTTTAGTGTTCCTTATATTGCTTCTTTTGACTTCAACAGATTCTTCTATATTTGCTGTTGAATGTTAAGGACCAGAATCTTCCAAGTTTCGTTCGATATATTCGACTTCAGTTGTTATATCATCTGCTAGAGTTTCAGGGGTAATTACACTGACTTCAGAAACTTTATTATTGGAGCTACTGATTAGTTCATCTTTCTTTTCTGAGTGGCTCCTTCTGAATGAGAAAACAGTTTTATCAATCTTTACATTTCGACTAATAAAATATTTGTCTTTTTCTACATTCTATGACTTGTATTCTTTTATGCCTTCAGGATAGTAAATAGAAACAGATTCTTGTGAACGTCTCCCCCCCCACCCCCCAATTTTCGCTTTAGCTGTGTTTTGTTAATTTGTGCATGAACCTTACAGCCAAAGATTCTTAGATTATCAGTTTCAATAGCCTTTTGGATCCAAAGTTCTTCAAGTCTTCTTCCCTGGATAGTTTGAGATGGACATTTGTTGCGTAAATAGTAAGCACTAGCCATAGCATCTGCCCACAGTTCACTTGGGATATCTGAGTCGAACAAGAGGCATCTAGTCATGTCAAATAATGTACGGTTCATTTTCTCACCAGCTCCATTTTGCTGTGGGGTTTCAGGAACAGTAAGCTGACTCTAGATTTCATTTTTAGTTAAGAAATCATCAAATTCCTTACTTGAATATTCCCCAGCATTATCGCTTCGCAAAGTGACAATATTAAGTAGACGTAAGTTTTCAACTTTATTTTTAAATTCAATAAATTAAAAAGAGTTTCATCTTTTTACTTCATTGGTTTCCCCACAACATACCTTAACATATTTGGATCTTCTTTTGACATAGGTGTTATGAGTCCCGAGACATCGCTTGAAAATATTTCTAATAGCCTTGTGGAATAGTTTCCCTAATTGGAAATGAGTATTTTTACATCTTTCCCAGAATGCATTTTTAGCGAATGTCACTTTCTTTTTTTTTTTTTTTTTTTTTTTTTACAATCATCGTTCGAACCATCTGTCTTCACAAGCATTTTTGGGAAAGAGCCCTAAACGCCTATACATGAGTTCCTCATGTTTGGAGATGCGTGCTTTATGCATCTATTAGTTTTTCAAATTTATACAATCTTCCACATTTATGGGCAGTAACGATTAATTTCATCTGTTGATTGGAATTTCTAACAGTAGCCCTATCATTCTGAAAAGAAATGGTCATGTCCATGATTTCAATGGACTTCACCCATGTGACGTCAGACGCGAGTAAACAGAAGACGAACACCAATAGGCGTGAAGAACATTTTAACACCTACCCCTTCGTACAGTAAACAGTCGTTTTCGGAGGGTTTTTCTCCGAAGAGACGTGGCTGTTGCCATACGTGGGCAAAGTCCATTCTTCCAACTGAGAGGTTACTGTCAAGATTAGACATATACCACACAATTACTAAGAAAAGGGTTTCTGTCCCACACTCTTCTGTGTGTCTCAAAACGATATTGCCAATCCCTATATCTTTAATTTTTCTATGTTTGCTATTTCAACTTGTGAATTTATTGATACCAAATCAGCAAGTTTTTCTTCTTGCGAGCACATATGCTCTGTGGCGCCGCTATCAAGGTATCAATCGCAGACAAGCTTATCATCACAAGTACCAGTAAGTAGTGCTTGACGTACATCACTTGAAACTGTTTGGTTATACGATACAGTCTTATGGACAGGGCATTTTCCCGCAATATGCTCCCACTGACCACAAGTAAAACAAAAAGTTCTTCCTTCATTATATCTGGCATATTTCTTAGATGCCTCGTGTCTTTGTGTTTTCCCACTGTCTTCCGTTTTTAGTGCTCTTTCACCGACAGCTTTTTGTTCATTTTCTGCACTGTCACGGAGCTATTTCTCCTCTTCTACTATTAGGCGTAACTTAACTATTTTTGTACATAAGGCTTCTTCATCTCGTTCTAGGTTTAAAATTAGCTTTTATTCTCTCCAGGTAAACCCATCAACTTCGCAAAGGCTACTTCTCTGTTCCTAAAGCCGTATCCACAAGATGACACCTTGCGAGGCAATTCTATAATTCTTCTTAAATAGGAGCTGATATTTTTACTAGAATTCATTCTTAAACGTTACATTCTTACGTTAAAAAATTCTTCGAGTAATGGAAGCTTAGCAATCCAAATTTCGTATGGATGTCCTTTAGAGATATCCATGCATCTTTTGCTCTCGTACAATCAATGATAGTGTCCAAAAAGTTCTATTTCACAACGAGCAACAGGAACGTGGGAGCCTTTTGCTTAATTTTTACTTCTTCTTCTTTCAATTCTGATCCATGGCCAGTATCAATCGCCTCCCAATATTTCGTTTGCACTAGCGCAGCGTGCGTACGGATACTCCATGCAGTATAATTAATTCAGTGTAGCTTAGGAATCTTTAATTCATACATGTTAGGCTTTAGGTAGCTTTCATTACAAAAAGCTACCTATTGCAGCCTTTCGGAGGAAAACGATTTCGAAAATTTTTGGTATATTTCCACCGATCATGACCCCCAGACAACGAAACCACCCTCCGTTCAAATGTGATATATATATATATATATATATATATATATATATATATATATATATATATATATATATATATATATCTGATCTTTGTCACGCTATAACTCACGTATTTATGAACCGATTTATATGTAACTTAGTTGTACATAGTACATGTCAATATCTTGACCGAATTCGTTGGCCAGCTTCATCCGCCATCTTGTTTCAAAAGGGTCTCCTTTTAATTTTTTTTTTAATTTAAAATTTAAAATGAGGTACAAAAAATCAGAAACTGAAAAAGATTTTTTTCTTATGTGTTTGACCTTGATACAAAGATTCCGGATCATTTTTTGTTTCATCTATATCTTAAAAAATGGCTGAGTTACAGAACTTTGAATTTCTAGTGTTGCTGATATTTTGAAACGATCTGAATTTTGTCACGCGATAACAGGCGTATTTATAAACCAGTTTGGATGTAAATTGGAGTGCACATATTACATACCAATGTATCGACCGAGTTCGTTGGCCAGCCTCATCCGCTTCTTGTTTCAAAATGGCGGCTATTTAAAATTTAAAAAACAATTAAAATTAAAAATGAGGTACAAAAAAATTAGAAATTGGAAAAGATTATTTTCTTATGTGTTTGATCTTGCTACAAAGATTCCGGAGAATTTTTGTTTCTTCTATACCTAAAAAAATGACTGGGTTATAGCACTTTGAATTTCTAGTGTTGCTGACATTTTGAAACGATCTGAAATTTGTCACGCGATAACACGCGTATTTATGAACCGATTTAGATGTAACTTGGTGTGTACATAGTACAAACCAATGACTCGACCGAGTTCATCGGCAAACTTCATCCGCCACTTTGTTTCAAAATGGCGGCCATTTAAAATTTTTTAAAAAGCTTAAATTTTAAAATGACGTACAAAAAATTAGAAATTGAAAAAGATTTTGTTCTTATGTGTTTGACCTTCATACAAAGGTTTCAGAGCATTTTTTTGTTTTTTCTATATCTTAAAAAAATGGCTGAGTGAACACTGAATGCACTTTGAATTTCCAGCATGGCTGACATTTTGAAACGATTTGATTTTTGTTACGCGATAACACGCGTATTTATTAACCGATTTGGATATGAGAAGGCACGTGCATAGTATATTGCAATGTCTCGACCAAGTTAGCTGGCCAGTTTCATTCGCCATCTTGTTTAAAAATGGTGGCCATTAAATTTTTTTTTAATTTAAATTTAAAATGAGGGACAAAAAATTAGAATCTGAAAAAGATTTCTTTCTTAAGTGTTCGACCTTGATACAAGGATTCCGGAGCCTTAAAAAAAAAAAAAATTAAAACATAGAACTCAGAATGAGTTCAGAGTGGAATGACAAGTTCACCTTGCGTTAAAATAACCAAAATTAAAACTGTTTACTAAAAAGGTGCATAAAAATTTATCAAAATACTCCGTTACATAATGAACTGGTCTTTAAAAACTAAAAAACCATTGATGTTAAAAATCATATGATAACAGAATAGATATTTCCTGAGATCTTTCGATCGCAAACGCGATCATTTTCAAAGGATACCTTCACTGGAATGTCGCATTCACTGAGCTATTTATACACTAGTATGGGACAAAGGATCAGTCTATTATTTTCCGGGGGTGTCTATGAAATTGTTTCTTTCCGATGCTGAAGTGTTAGATAATTTTAAAATATTAAACCAAATATGGGGTATGTCATAGGATAAAACATCGTTACATACACTATTTTCTTTACTTAAAATCTGCAATGATTCCCTAATTCTCAATGCATAATAATCTGATGTAGGTATAATAACTTTTGCGTTTTCGAAATCTATTTTTAAATTTTGGCGTTGATTTAATCTGGAAAGTGCTGTAAGATGGTCGGTTAAACTTGATATCTCTCATGTGCTCCCCCAATCTTTCTTTAAATTTTCGAGTAGTCATACCTATGTAGCTTAACTCCTTCTGTTTTTCCGTTTGAAATGGGATAGAATAAACCCCTGCAATTTCCTTATTAGGTAGGGATCAATTTTCATTTGAATTAAAGATTTTAGTTTTGTAGGAGGTTTGGCTATTAAATTGATATCAAATTTCCTTAAGGCGTATTTTAATCTTTCATATAATCTTGGTACGTAATCGAAGCTACAGATTTTAAGTTCTCTCATGTTTATTCTTTTTTTTTTCTGCTTTACTTCATAAATTAATTTATTAATGTGCTGAGGGGAGAATCCGTTCTCTATTGCAATGTGTTTAATTGTATTTAATTCATTTTGTAGATACTTTTCGCTGCATATATCAAAGGCTCGTTTTACGTAAAATCTGTAAGCAGAAATTTTATATTTGAAAGGGGAGTTACAGTCATAAGAGATGGTGTTATTCGAACGACAATGCTTCCTGTATACTCTTCTTTTTAATTTTGAATTAAAACCAACGCTATGGATCCGGTACGTAGACGATGTGTTTATCGTTTGGGATCATGGCATAGAAACCTTAAATGAGTTTTTAGTGAAAGTTAATGAAATAGACACGAACATTAAATTCACCTTAGAAGTAGAAAATGAGGGGATTTTACCATACCTGGATACAGAACTAATAAGAAATATGGATAAGGGAAAAATAGAAAGAAGTGTATACAGGAAGCATTGTCGTTCGAATAACACCATCTCTTATGACTAACTCCCCTTTCAAATATAAAATTTCTGTTTACAGATTTTACGTAAAACGAGCCTTTGATATTTGCAGTGAAAAGTAGGGGAGACCGGGGGAATGGCGACACCTTAAGGGAATTTAAATTTTTTCACCTCGAAAAAATGTTTATTTTTTAATAGTAAAAATTCTAAAGCTGATTCATGATTTTTAGTATCTGTATAAATTTAACCGTGATCATAACTGTAAAGTAAGCATACATAAAAAAAATATTTTTTAAACCTCTGCACAGTGGCGGGATTACCCAGGACACTGGGGTAATTCCGCCACTGTACCGGGGTAATGCCGCCACTCTTTAATGACATAGTACATGCATCAAATGGATACTAGGAAACACACAACCTACTGAAAATAGTTAGAAAGCAATGTAATTGAGCAGAATAATGGTTAAGCTTACAATTTACTTCATATTGCAAAAGTCACTCTGCTGAATCGGCTCCACTACATTAAAATGAGGCCATTTCTCACCCGATTTGCATGGCGGCGGCATTACCCCGAGAGGACAATATGGCGGAAATCCCCAAGCAAAGACGAAAGAAGAACCGAACTTGTTCAACACATTGCATCAAAATGTTGGCGAATGCATATAGATTACGGGCCATATTATCTTAAATACCTAATGTTACAATAAAAGGTGCTTATCTCTACTTATTTGAAGCTCCAAAATAACAAGCAACTAGATGAAAACTACATTTTTCACTAGAACAAACGAACGACGTACAGCAAAGTCACTCTCACTTTAGGCACTGCTTATATTGTTGGCCGCTATAGTGCAGGCACATTCACTATCTCAAACTGCCCTTAGTTTTTAAACTAGGTGGGGTGGCGGCATAACCCGGGTTGGCGGCATTCTCCCGGTCTCCCCTATCTACAAAATGAATTAACCCGGGAGAACTCGCTAGTGAGAATGCCCAATTGCTTTTCTTTTACTTTATATTCATATAATATCAACTTTTTTTGGTTGGCTTAGTACTTTTATTCGCAAAATAGGTAAAATAATTGTAAAAAAGTTTGAAATTTTAATTAAAATGAAAAATGATTTAAATAAGAGTCTTAAAAAAGTACGACTGTGAGAGAAAATCTCATGCAGCGAGTTCTCCCGGGTTAAATACAATTAAACACATTGCAATAGAGAACGGATTCTCCCCTCAGCACATTAATAAATTAATTTATGAAGTAAAGCAGAAAAATCACAAAGAAAGAATAAACATGAGAGAACTTAAAATCTGTACCTTCGATTACGTACCAAGATTATATGAAAGATTAAAATACGCCTTAAGGAAATTTGATATCAATTTAATAGCCAAACCTCCTACAAAACTAAAATCTCTAATTCAAAGGAAAATTGATCCCATACCTAATAAGGAAATTGCAGGGGTTTATTCTATCCCATTTCAAACGGAAAAACAGAAGGAGTTAAGCTACATAGGTATGACTACTCGAAAATTTAAAGAAAGATTGGGGGAGCACATGAGAGATATCAAGTTTAACCGACCATCTACAGCACTTTCCAGATTAAATCAACGCCAAAATTTAAAAATAGATTTCGAAAACGCAAAAGTTATTATACCTACATCAGATTATTATGCATTGAGAATTAGGAAATCATCAGTGGCGTAGCTACATATTCAGCGCCCTGGAGCAAGCAAAGTTTGTGCGCCCTCTTGTCTCTCAAAAAATTTCTGAGTAATTTTGTATGGAAGTTACACACACACACACACACACACACACACACATATATATATATGTAACTAGCTGACCCGCCCGGCGTTGCCCGGGCCCGTTATAATAACGCAAACAAAAATTAAGTTTGTATGATTTTATATATTCATAAGTAATTAAATGAACATGGTTGTGGGGGTGGCCCACTGCCTTCGGCAGCGTCTAGTGTGTTCCCGACAAACCTCTTTGAGAACGAAACTGTGGCCTGGTTCCCCGCTACCAAAGACCGTGTATGCCAGGAGTATTCCGTACGCGACGGAGACAATCGAAAATTGAATGAGTAAACCCTGTAGTAATCGAGCCTATAGAACCCGAGATAAGAATGCGAATCTTGGCGGTGGAACTATAATCTTTAAAACAATCGTAAGCTAAGTTGAATGGACCAATTTCCGTTGAAATAGAGCCCATAACAGCCGAGAAAAGAATGCGCCGTTAATGTTCGAAAATGGTGGTAACAGAAGTCTAAGATAAACTTTCACAATGCAGAAAGTAGCTGAATAGTAAGCTAAGCTTAATTATCCATTTACCGTTGAAATCGGACATATTGAACCCGAGAAAAGAATGCACCATTAATGTCCGAAAATATTAGTAAATGAAGTCTAAGACAAATTTTCATAATACAGAGCTGAATCGTAAGTAGCTGAATCGTAATCTAGGTTGAATTAACCAATTCCCGTTGAAATCGGCTCCTAGAATTCGAGGAAAGAATGCACCCCAAAGCAGTGGAAGGTACTTGTTGCCCCCACCCCCTGTAAATTTAACGAATTACCTTTAACATTAACGTGATATTTAATTTACGGAGGAAATCCCATCCCTCTAAAGTTAACAACTTACCTTTAACAGTAGCGCGAATTCACGGCTGTAGTGAGTAAACGTAAGTTGATGCCGTAAAAGAAGATTAATATACGAAAAAAGTGGTAGCTGGAGTAAAAGAAATTTTTTAGTGGTTTCCAAAGTTGCCAGAGGACCCTAGAACTATGCTAAAGAAAATTGCAATACTATCAGATAATTTTTAATGAAACTGCACCAAGGACCCTAAGAAGGCGATTAATATTCAAAATTGGTGGTAGATGAAGTGTGAGTAATTTTTTGGTTATTCATGTAGTAGCTGGGGCACCTAAGAAATAGTTAGGGAAAAAATCCTAGTGAATCGGACCATTTTTATAGGGGACCAAAAGGAGCTTATTGATAATTGAGAGCAAGGCCTAAGATGAAAACACGATAAAAGGTCCTAGTACTTAGCGCTTTAGATTTTCAATTAGTCGAAATTAAGTATAGGGTATAAGTATTAATCATTAGAAAAAAAATTCAAAGAAATAATTTGAAAAAGAGCTCTAGAATCCCAATAAAAATATAAAGGTGTTGGCTCGGAGAGAGAAAGCCAAGAATCAATTTTGAAGTTATGCAATGACAATGTAACAGAATTAGTGGGTGAAAAACGCATGGCGCACAAAAAGTTACCCTAGGGGGCTAGTGTCTGAACTGAAATGCAGAAACGAAAAAAAAAAAAAGCCAAATGGAAAAAGAGCCCCAAAAACGAAGTACGGATTAAAAGGGACGATTTATTAACAATTTAGGGCACAAAAACTTAAAGTGGCCTTGTACCAAGCCCCATGGGTCCAGGGTCTCAATTGGAATGTAGCTGGGCAAGGGTCCCAAGAAGGCGATTAATTTTAAAATTTGGTGGTAGCTGAAGTCTGAAAAATTTTTATGTTGTTCGCGTAGTAGCTGGATTTCCTATCACGTTGTTACAAAAAAAAAGTTAGTGAATCAGACCATTTTTAAGGGAGATATAATAGGAGGTCCAAAAGGGGCCAACTGATAGTTTAGAGCAGGACCCTAAGATGGAAACATGTTAAAAGGTTCTAGTACTTAGCGCTTTAGATCTCAATAAGTCGAAATTAAGCATAGGGTATTTATTATTCATTCGAGTATAATCTTAAAGAAGCGCGAAAAAAAATGGGGGAAATTCTTAAAAAAGGGCACTAGTGCCCAATAAAAATATGAGGGTGCTGGCCCAGGGAGAGGAGTCCAAGTCTCAATCTTAAAGTTATGCATTGATTGGTTGACAATATTAGGGTGTGGAAAATGCATGGTGCAGAAAAATTTCAAGGGGTCCAGTGTCTTAACTGGAATGTAGAAACGGAGAATAATTAAATAGGAAAAAGGCCCCCAAAACGAAGAAGATCGGATAAAAAGGGGCAAGTTCTGAGCAATTCAGGGCATACAAACTGAAAGGTGCTAAGGGGGGGGGGCGGTCATAAAAAATTAAAAATCTGAGCTCCAGGTGTATCAGGACCTGTCTTTGGACTACCCTCATCCAAATTTTCAGACTTCTACGTGTAAGCCACCACTCACAGAGCGAAACTTCCTTGTATTAGTATAGACTAGCTGACCTACCCGGTGTTGCCCGGGCCCGTGATAATATTCTTAAATGAACCTGAAATTTTTATGATTTTATTTCTTAAGGCTGTTCGTAAATCCAAAGAGGCAATTTTATGACATGCATTTTAATTAATTTTTGCTCGAGAACTGGCATGTGTTGTTATTCAGAACTTTGTAATCGAAAGACGTTTTCCGGATTTTTTGTAAACACAATAGATCTTACTGAAAACATTGTCAAAGATGGCGTTTTCAACGGAATTTCCGGACGAAAGTAGAAAAAACAGTCAATGAAGGGAAAAAAAAAGTCTTGTCATACATCTTTAACACGATTTTGTCTGAAATACGAGCTCGATGACTGCGTGAAAAATCGTTTTAAAAATTTAAAAAAAAAAAAAAAAAAAACAGTCCTGTTCTAACATATATACAAAATAGCTGACCGCCGTTCTGATTATCCTTTTATAGACAATATTGAAACAGTCCTGTTTTCATATTAAAATGTAATTTTTAACAAAAAAGAATGTTTGAATTACATTTTCTTCGCCGAAAATATTCTTTATAAATACTTTTGCACATCAAGCGCAAAAATCAATATAATACACATATATATAAGGGAAATTACAATCACAGCATTGTACGAATACACGAAGCCTACACATTTCAAACAAATACTTGATAAATGATTTTACAAAAAACTAAATAAAATAAAATACGTATATATATATTTAAAGAAAGGCCGCGCTGTTTGGAACCAGACAGGCTGAGAATTCTTGGGGCAGACCATGTCGCTATTGGTCACAAAGAAAATTACAGAACATACACATTAGGTTTTAAAAGATTTAAATGGTCCTCTGAAGCAAAGAAACTTTCAAGCAAAAAAATCAATTCTTCTGCCTTGCAAAGAGAAATAAAAATCATTAATAAAAAATGATTCAAAAACGTGATTAAAAAAATTATTAAATGATTTAAGACTTTTCATATGTAATGCGTATAGCAAATTTTAAAACTATTAGCTTCACCACTAAAGGAGGGAGCAGCTTTACCTGGTTTAGGGCGCACAGACCTGCAGGTCGGTTGCCCGGCGGGCCAGTCAGCCTTATTTAATCCTAAAATTATGCGATTAAATAAGGTTTAATGCGGAAAAATACTGTTACCAAAAAGTGGTGTAATTTTGCATAGGCTATAATCAGGTCCTAAGGAACACTGAATTGGGTACTTAACTTTTTCTGTCTTTTTGAAGCTTATCGATTCTGCAACATTTGCAATAATCTCAAAAACAATACTCACAAAATTTAAGTTGCTGCTTCCCCTTACGAGAATCCTCCCCCCCCCCCCTTCCCGTCTAAATTTTGTCGCCGTGAGCTGATGTGGAATATGTTTAAATCCAGCTCTTATTATTGTTTTGTAATCTGTATTAATGCATGTTTAGTTTCCACAAAACAAACAAAAAAAAAACCCTTCAAAATTTTCGTTTTCTTGGATTTCGTCTGTAAAATGGTCAATAATTTTCTTCAACTTGTCAAGCTATTTTTTTCCAAATCGTAAAATAATTATCGTAAATTACTACTGTTACATCGTACATATAGGTTTCACAGCGGTGAATTCTTTGGCTACCATTATTTCCGCCAAATCATCATGATAAATTTCTAAATTTTTTTTAATAGAAATGTACCAGAAAGACTATTTTTTGGAAATAGTGGTAGCCAGTAAAGTGACCGATGAGAGCCCTGTTAAATAAGTTTTGATTACTTTAAGATCCGAAAATCTTCAATGCAATATGGTGGTATGAATTAAAATTAAAACTTCCTGAATAGAAGTCATTTATTTCAACTGTGTATGAAAACATATTTTAAACCGAAATAGTTGAGATTAAACACAAGGTAAAATATCATAGGAATACGCTGATTGTAACAAGATTCATCTATAATGTTTGATTAATAATGAAAAAAAAAAAATACAAATATTTAAGACATCTTTATTTCGCTTTTTCTAATTTTGCGCCCTTAGGATTCGTGCGCCTGGAGCAGTCTGCTCCAACTGCTCCACGGTAGCTACGCCCCTGGGAATCATTGGAGATTTTAAGTAAAGAAAATAGTGTATGTAACGATGTTTTATCCTATGACATACCTAATATTTGGTTTAATATTTCAAAATTATTAACACTTCAGCATCGGAAAGAAACAATTTCATGGACACCCCCGGCAAATAATAGACTGATCCTTTGTCCCATACAAGTGTATAAATAGCTCAGTGAATGCGACATTCCAGTGAAGGTATCCTTTGAAAATGATCACGTTTGCGATCGAAAGATCTCAGGAAATATCTTTTCTGTTATCATATGATTTTTAACATCAATGGTTTTTAAGTTTTTAAAGACCAATTCATTATGTAACGGAGTATTTTGATAAATTTTTATGCACCTTTTTAGTAAACAGTTTTAATTTTGGTTACCTTTTTTGTTTTGCCGTTATCTTTAAAAATGGTTGAAATATAGCACTTTGAATTCCTAATATGTGTGACATTTTGAAAAATCTGATTTTTTTGCCTGCGACAGCACTGGTATATATCAACCAATTTAATGTGAGTGAGCATGTGCAGAGGAAGTACTAAGGTCTCGATTATGTTCATTGGTTAGCTTCACCGATCATGTTTTTTTAAAATGGCGGGCACTTCGAGATATTGCCGAATTTGGCGACCAAATATAAGTCACATTAAATGAAACCTGTTTGGATACAGCTGACTAATTTCGCGAAATTTTCATTCACATTCAGTATTGACAAAAAATAGTATTGAATCTTCTATAATCGGGTTCCACTAATTTGAGCTTCGTGTGTTTGAATAGTATAAGCTGGCTCTTTAAAAATAAGGAATATGAAAGCTACCTCTTCCTCCCGACACTGGCCTGAAGGACTTTTTCGTTTCATCAATTTTCGTAGTTATCTGTTATCCATTAATTCGCGCATAAAAAATTCTTCAAAGCACTCGTGTGAACAAATACAGAGCTCACGAAGAAGCACGTGAGACTGTTTACATGTTTATTAGAGAGTAGAAAAAAAGTGGTTGCTATTCGGCGATTACAAAACAGGGTACCGTGAAGTTGAGGCCAAATCGATGTACTGCTTTGGCATAAATACAAGTAATTAATTTTAAAAGCATTCACAGACTGTTTGCTTTGTAGAGTGATTCAGATCCTATGCTGATTTGGAGAGAATAAGGCACCAGATTCTACAAATGTAACATTGAAGAAAGACAGAGTTACAGAGGATGTGGAATCACGTTTTGGGCTGGAATATGACTGGGTGGTCACACTGACCTGCATGTGTGCCATGGAGGAACTCTGACTGGTCTCAGATAACCCTTTAAGACCTAAAGAGTTTTGGTAGAAATTAAAAGTCTTGATGATTAACCCTAATTAATAGGATCATATTTGATTGGAAAAGAAATATTTTTAAAACTTTCCGATGTCAGGTTACATCAAGGAAGGATCCACAAAATTGTTTGGTGCAGGCTCAGCTTTAAATCACAGAAAAAGAAGAAATTGTTATTTCTTTTTCCTTAGGATCACCTACAAAATTGTGTAGGCCAGGTCTTAAAGGGATATCGGTACCAGATCCTTGCTCCGTATGTCACATCATGTGCTGGTGTTATTGGTGAAGAATTTATCCAAATGGATGACAATACCCGACCTCGGCTTGTTGATGAGGATCATTCTTTGGAGAGAATGGAATGGTCAGCTCAATATACGGACATTAATCCAATAAAGCATCTTTGGGACAACCTTGGTAGACAAGTGGTCACCTTAGTTGTTAAATAAGCTGAGACAAGAGGTGCCTCAGCTTCCCATTCCAGTGTCTGAAATCTTAATTGACAGCATGGAAAGTTTCTGCCTCCAATGCATTTCAAATAGAAGCGTACACATTCCTTATTAAAACCCATTTATTTAATTTGTTTTCACAAAAATGTGCAATTTATTGCTTTAACAAACAGTGAACTTTTACAAAAAAAATATATATATATATATATATATATATATATATAATCCTTTATTCGTAAATTATACTTTATGTTAAAATTATGTAAAATTCAATAAATAACTGTTTAAGCACAATTCCTTTAAATTTCATGTTTTTATGGTCATTTGTTTTATAATATAGTTACGAAAGACTGATTGTACCTTAGCTTTTGGAGGTCAGAATAAGGTGTGTCCCACCGAAATAAAGCCACCGTGATTGTGTGCTGTAAGTGGACATGAAACAAAGCAATAAGAACAAAACAAATATATTAAGAAAGTCTATATACAAATACATATTTACAAGGAGTGACTCACTTCCCTCCTTACCTGGGCCAGAAAAAGAAATGAATTTGTAAAAAAAGAGGGGGGAATGTGTCCCGCCTAAATAAAGCCACTACTGTTGATAGGCAATATATCCGCCATGGTTATATATGACTTGGAATATACGATGTGGCATACCGTTTACCAACCCTTGAAGTACCAGTAGCATCAATATTCTCCCACTCTTCAATGATGACGACCTTCAATTTTGACACAGACTGAAACTGTCTGCCATTGGCATATGCAGCCCAGCTGAGGATACCCCACACATTTTCTTGAGGATTGAGATTAGGGAAAAGGGCAGGCTATTCCCTGACATGCACTCGATTATCCAAAAAACATTCCTAATAGGATTTTGCAACGTGAATGGAGGTTTTGATCTGCAAAATCTAACTTAATCCACCAATCCTCTTTGCAAATGGCAGTAAATGGTTTTCTAGCCTTTCTTGGTAATCGGTAGCCTTCATGCGGCCTGAGAGAAAAGTCAAGTTATTTTTACCACAATAGCCGAAGCTTCCCCACACAATTAATGAGCCTCCTACTTGTTGTCTTTTAGGGAAAGTTGCCTCTTCTTTCCTCATGTCATACCAATAGACAGCAAGGCTGTCTGGCCCATCCAAATTATTTTTTTCTCATCTCAGACTATAACACGACGCCACGGGGGCTTCCAGGTTTGATTATATTTGGCCTAACCGACTCTCCTTTGTATGTGGATAGCTTTCAACATTGGCGGCTGTTTCCTTTTCTTATATGGTTAGATACGTGTACCTTTTTCAATTCGTGACTGGTTTTATTTCGTCACGGGGATGTTACCCTCTTTGGCCAACTGTTTTAGAGAAATATCAGCTCGTGAAAGACGACGCAAAATTCTCTTTCCTGTCTGAAAGTCATTTTTCTACATGTACACCTCCTTTTTTATACCCGTACGCATTGCCCATATTTAAAAAATTGTCTATTACGGTTTTAGATCATTTGATTTACTTAGATATTGGTCTATGTGAAAGACCTTGTTCCTCAAAATTTGTTTTTTGTCCTTTCATGAACTTTCATAGCTGGGTTTTCTTCCCCATTGCAATACTGCAGGAGAAATAGAAAATATAACCTTCTAAAGTCTACACAAAGTTCGACTGGCACAAAAAAGTATTTGACAATATCCTGATGTCATAAACATATTGAACTGCAGCAGCTCGAATGTCTGTAGTTACCAATAAATACTAATATTGCCAGTGGCTTTATTTCGGCAGGACAATTTTCCCCCTCTTTTTTTACACATTCGTCGTTTTCTCCTGCCCAATTGGGGTACGGAGTGAGTTACTCCTGGCAAATATGTATTTGTATATAGACTTTCTTAATATATTTGTTTCGTGTCCAGTTACGCCATAGAATTATGGTGGCTTTATTTCGTTGGGACACACCTTATTTTTGGAAAGGGGAGAGTTTGGCAAAATTATAATTATTTTTACTTTTCTTTCTTCATCATTTACCTGTTTTTTCTCCTGCAAAACAATTAATTTAGACGCTCTTTTTAATTGATGCATGTTGTATTTCCCACTGAGAATTATGAGTTTTAAATAAAATGATAGATTAACGAGGTCTTAAATATCGAAATTGAATATCGTAATTATTGTTATTTTTAATGTATATGCTTCATTTTAACTGCAATGATCTTGAATCTATTTTTTTTATAAATACGTCTAATAAACGTGCAATATTTTATTAAAAATCCATAGAAGGCTAAAATTGAAATCATCAGAAAAAATTAAAAATAAAAAATTCCATGTTTAAGACTTATTGAAAACTCCAAGGAATTTTAAAATTTTCTCTCCTAAAAAACCCGGTTTTTCACCATTTGCAACGCTAAGCATGGTACTTCCTTTTCAGTTTCTCCCTTTCCATACTACTTCCTTGCAGACATTTCCTTTAATATATGTGATTTCAATTGGCTTCTCGAAGACATCCGTTCTACTCACTTTATCCCTACGTTGTCATGGCACTACAAGACGCAATCCCATGGTCTAGTTTTCCCCATTGCTTCAATCGAACAAAGGACGAACTATTCGTCATCTCAAGTAGGATGGTGAAAAAAGATCGGCCAGTCAGCCAAATCAGTGATGCCATAATTACGGACCAAAGATAATTACCGGGAAACTGACTTTGAGAAGTCAATTGAAATTACATATTGTATAGTTTTGGCAGAAATCAAAATATAATCCTCAGCTATGGAGAAGATCTGTTGAAAAATGCTGGATACATAGGCGATAATTGCTAGACACGCACATAAGTAGTTACAGGTCACCACTTAAAAGAGGTAATCTAAGCTCTTTTCATGTTGTATGAATACTGTACGAAACTAATATGACTTGATCGAAGAAAAATACAACAATGCGTTTAAATTAATAATGATGTCGTTCGAAAGTAAAGTAGTTATTATTAATAAAACATTATTACAAGTTCAGCTATATTTCAAACATGATCAAATTGTAAAATGTTAGATTAACAGTAGGATATCGATCCCACAGCTACAAATGGGTAATGATAGCACGAGAGCGAAACTAGCCAAACGACACTAGTGCGCTAAGTGTGTTTCCATTTGTTGCTAACTTTCGAAAGCAATTTTCATGGAGACTAATGAAACTTAAGTTTACATAATGAAAGTTTAGGTAATGCTAGTTCAAATGTAATTTGCAGATTCTGCTGCTGTAACCGAAACTGTACAAGTAAAAATTGCAGTCAAATGTGTAATTTATTAATAAAATGGGCTCTGGTGACACATTTAGAACTATATTTTTTTACGCGGAATGTTTTCTCCATCCCTTTATCATCCACAGATTTTCGCACTTTTCTGAAGACTGTAGGCAACTTTAAGTAGCGGAACTTTAATTAAAAATACCCTCTATATTTCATGCGTTAAAATCAATGTCCTCGATATCACTCTCCTCTGCATTCTCATCGGAACCACCTCTGCATGAGTTATTCCGAAGTATAAAAAAGTACCCTATTAGAAAACAGCAGCGTCATTTCAGATTTGATCTGGAGGGAGCAAAATTCGTTTGATGAACATAGTATTCAGTACACCTGAAATTTACTATTTTTCTTGCATTCGTTTTTATACATATTTCCAATGGGTATTTTTGCTATTATGATTTACTTAAATGCAAATTATTAATACATTGGGAAAGACAAAGGACAAAAATTATCATTCAACTAATAATAAAAAATAATGATAATGTTAAAAAAGAGTATGAGAGTCAGATTGGGGCAACTGACCTTCCCTGCCCTCTCTAAATGACGCTTCTGGTAAAAAATCAATACTGGGCCAAATATTGCACTCATGTGCATGAAATATTACCCGATATTGGTGTGTTGACATTTTGCAAAATTTGCGTCAATGTAAAGCCAACAAAAGCAACGGAACGCCAATATTGTACAACATTGGCGTTTCATTGGAAACATTTCCAATGTAACGCCTATATTGAACAAATACTGGCTTTATACTGGAAATATTTACAATGATTGCCAATAATATACAATTATGGGTTTTACATTGGGAATATTTTGCAATGAAATACATATATTAGTTTTATCGGCTTTACTTTCGCTTCACCATTTCTTGCCAATATCGGCACAATATTAAAAAAATTTCAACACTCCAATATTGGGGCAATGTTCCTAGAAAATAGTTAACCAATGCTACAATATTTAGATAAGATATAGGAAATATTGGCTCAATAGTGTTTTAGTACTAGGAAAGAGTCAAACTACCCCACAATTTTGTTTCGAATATTATTGCGAAAAGAAGAAATTTTGCTGAGGAATAAAACAAACATATAAAAGTAAATTAAAAGGAATTACAAGACACTACATTCTAAAATCATATGATGAAATTTCATTGTAAATGCATATCCTGGAATTTAGGATTTAATTTATTACGTACACTGAAAGAACTATTTCATTTTAAATATATTTCACGCTTTCAAATCTATATCTCCTCGAAACCATTCTCGTTGTCTGAGCTATTCAAAAGCATAAATAAGAAGAATCACTACTGCACCATTTTGTTCCGAATATCATCTTGAGTAAATAATATTATTGTTAGGAGGTTGTTCACATACAAAACTATATAGACATTCACTACAACAGTCTTGATTTATTTACAGCAGTCTGATCTAAGTCAGTGTGGCCCAACTTTATGCGGATAAGAATAGAACATACATGAATATTTATTAAAATTTTTTATAAGAATATTTTTCCAAATTCCACAGAGTAATATTAATTATTTACTATATACAAACACTAAAATGTTTTATTTACATGTCAGTAAGATTAAATTTCAGCTAAAATTTTGAACATAATTTATACTTTTAAAAATAATGTGCCCAGCAAACTTTCTTGCATTCTGGGTAATAGGTAAATTGCTATGGTATTTCTTCAGCTTTCTACTGAAGTCTGACTAATTTTAATTATTCGTAATATTACCTTAATTGAAATTAAGGCTTATTCCTTTATTGAAAAAGTGGCAAACACTTCAGTTTTGAATGAACATAATTTTTATAATAAAATATCTTCACATACGATTCTAATCATACTTCAAAAAAGTTTGCGTGAAAATTATTTATTCGCGCATGGTTCCTTGAACACCTGTTGATAGCGTGTTGATGTTTGGATCATTAGCAGTATTTTAAAATAGTTTGAAATAAAGGTTGCGTTTCTTATTCATTTCTTTCTCATCTTTTTCCTTCTTTTTTTAAATTTCAGAAGACATTAACATTAAAAAAAAGTGCAGAATGAATAACAACTAGTTAGTTCTTTATTAAAATATTTCATATTTCATTAATAGGAAAAATAAAACAACTGGATAAAAAAAATAACTTTTCTCACCATTTTTATTTGTTTTATTTTATTTTACTTTTTGCTTCGTAATTCACAATGATAACAAAGATAGAAGAAGAATTCCTTTACAACACGGCCACACTGATGACTTGGAAAAATGTAATTTAATGACTTTGCCTTAAATATGAAGAATGATTACGCAGGGAACGTATTTTGAACATGTCCACAAAATGCAGTCTAAAAGTAATTACGCGTCTAAGAACTGTTTAGAAAATATGCAATAAGGAAAATTATTATATTTATAAAAAAAAAAAAGAAGATTTGCTGAATTATAAATTTTGCATATTGAGAAAGAAAAAAAAAAGACATACACAATTTCAGGTAGCTTTTTCTCTAACTTTTTATAAACATCAATCCAGTCTTTTTAAATAAACGTGATGAACTTGCATAGATGCAAAAGTTATTTTGACTAAGAACAAATCTGCAGCGGTCGGAGCATATAGGAACAAATTCTATTATTCTTACCAATATATTTTATCAATAATCCTCATGATATATTCCTATTGCATATCCTTTGAAAATGTCTCTTGAAGTCTATTGATAAAAGATACTGGTAAGAACAATTAAATTTGTCATATTTGTCCTGAATTTGGAAAAAATTAAAAATTTCAAAAAAAAAATTTTTCGTCTCTATCGCCATTTTGCATTTTACGCCCGCCATTTTGAATTTATAAAAACAAAATCTAGCCTATAACCATTGGACGTTTAAGACGAACAGATAGAGACCTCATTCATTAAAATCCAACCAGCCGTTGTGATGCTTCGAGGGTATAAAGAAATCCACATACCCAGGTATGCGTGAAAAACATAATCCTTCTTGGCAGTCGGGTAAAAAGAAGGAGGTACCAATCGCTTTCGAATAACGTTTACTTTTATTTCTTATTTCAAAATTTTTCTTAAGGGACCATCTCTATATTAAAATGAAGAGAAACTGTACTGCCAACAGTATCTCCAAATGTAACCAAATAAGAAAATTCTATATTCTTTAATCAACTTACATACACATTTTGATGATGTTTCTACGACTTACTTCAGAGTCATTAATCATTTGATACAGAATCGATTTCAGGGGTTCTTTTCCAATTTAAATCCGTTATTTATACTTTGAGTATAAATTTTCAATATAAAAGAATGCTACATTTAAAAATGTGTTAAGTTATAATTAAATCTAATTATAATCCATCACTTTTAAGACTGCTACATCATATTGTAAGCTTTATCGGGTTTATCTTTAAGATAATTATAAAAGCTAGTTATAGGAGGGGGATTTGAAATGTTGCATACGCATACAGGAAAATTTTTTTAATCGAACACAATAAAATTTTTATAAGTTATAAATCCTAATTTTTAATATTAATTTCCTGTTTCATATTATATATTATATATAGGTGAATTAACAAGAAAAATATATTTATGTTTTGTTTTTAAGTAATATGTTAAAAAATAATAAAAAGTATAAGATTATTATTTTAGGAAATATAAATAAAAATGCCTAAAAATAATTAATATTGGATGGTCAAGACTTTTGTTCTAAGTGACTTGAAATTCGATGTCTGGGTATAAATTTGGCCGTAGAGTAAGAATGTTTTGTAAAAACTGTGTATTGCTATTAAAAATTTTAATGTTAGCAAACATTTTATTTGACCTTACGTAATTCATATTCACTATTTAACTGTAGTTTTTATTCCTAATCGATGAGTTATTTTTATACAATGATATGCGGCATAATTAGTGAAGGGTGCTTGCTTTTTTTCCAGGTCTTTACACTAGTCTGTGTTCTAACGATGAAATAAGCGGTTACACGTACATTAAAATAGGTAGGAAAATTGATTTAAGAGGGCGTATAATCAAATATTGTGAAGGAAAGAATGAAAAATTCCAAAACTATTAGTTAAAATTCACAAGATCAACTAAACAGCAACATGCAACTGTGCTAAATTATTATTTTTTTTTATACATAAACTGACTATAACCACAAATCACTCTGTGGAATATCAACATTTGTATAAATTTGGTAAATTAAAATACAAGAGATAAGGGACTCTCTGAGTTACTAGTTGGATAACACTGATCTACAAAATAGTTGGACATCTTTTATATAAACATAAAGACTATCATCATGTCCATGGTCATGTTTTCATTTTTGGAAGAAGTTATCTGAATCCGCTGTAGAGACGATATAGTGTCAAAATTTGAGCTATTGAATGGAAATTCAAACACACGAGAATACATGAGTCTCTTTATGTTCTGTTGCATAGAGGCCAGCAGCTTGATTCAGACATATGTACATCAAAGGTTAATTTGTAAATAGAGACTGGTCCTTCATAAATGTCGTATTCCCGAGAAAACTTCTATCATGTTGCTCCAGGTTCCTAAAAATAATTTAATGAATAAATAAATAAAATTGGAAGTAACTAATGGATTGAAATAAGGTGTTATTTTAAAAGGAATAATTTAAATCGTACATCTTTATACTTCAAACAGTTCTGAAATATTTTTTTTTCCCGCTCAACAGCGCAAAAATTTCTGACACATTCACAACCTCACTTTTGCTCGGAAATATATGATATTTACAGATATCCAGTACCTAAGATAGAGTTTTTCACTGTACTCCTAAATGGGATAATGCTGAATTACAATAGATTGCTCCCTGATGATGACATATACCAGGTTGTCGCGTCCCAAAAACTGACTTAAAACATCGAATTAGACAACAATTTAAAGATCTAATTGCCTTTCTAGAAAGCGGAAAAAAATTCAATTTCTTGGTATTTGAGCAAAAAGAGATGCAAATTTTATGTATTCACGAATTAAAATGTCTTCGGAAATGTGTCAGAAAGTAGCCAGTTTGGATTTGGGAATTGCGTTAATTACCTTCATATATATTCGCGCACTAATTATATGGCACATATAAATCTATTATACTAACCACAGCTTATCGATAATTAATTGTCATAATTATCTTACGATGGCTACATTCTTGGGATAAAACCAGCACTTATATTCTCTGGTCACGCAGTATAAGGATGTGGTTGTGCCTAAGATATTCTACAAAATAAAGAACATATTATGGTTTTGCTGTAAAAGTTATAAAATTTAGGAAAGTGTGAGCAAAAATTAAATATTAAGGAAGAGTTCATAGTTACTATACAACAGGGATAAAAAGTAGCGCGCTACAATGAGCGAAACTACAGTAGTCGCGGCTTTTTCCAATAGTTTATAGTGTAACGTGCTACATTTTGAAACAATGTAATGTAGAGAGTAGCGCCATACAAAAAATGAGTAGTTTGTAGCTAGCACTGACGCTACGTTTCCCGCTAGTGCAGAAAGAGGAAATGGGCTATTCTAGATGTCACGTCATCCTAACTTGCTTCTTTATTGCAAAACGTATACTGCTCAACAATTTGTTCAACAAATTCAGCTGCAGTGTTTAGTCATGAAATCTTAGTTTTTTCCGTTCACATTCACTGGTAATCCCCAACACCCACTTACCTTAATACCGGTATTATGATAAGGGGATATTTGTAAAACCAAGTGTTGACCTACCAAAAATATAATGTTTCTTGCTGACAACACTTGGCTACTTACTCTTTATTAGGTCTTCACTTTTTAAAGCTGTGTTTCTTCGTTAACAATTGCTTTTTTGGGAGATTTATTTATTGTTGTCATTTAGAGTGCTTTTTCTGTAACTTTCTAGATTATAAAATTAGACAATTCAATATAATTAACTCTCATGAGAACTCACTACAATTAGCATATTAAGAGTGTGTTGGAGAGTTAAGTAAAGAAATCTATTGGTAAATACATGAGTCAGCTTCAGTTTTATGTCACAATTTAACAGCAGTCCAGGGGGGTGGGCAGCGTCACATTTTTGCAAATAATTTTTGTGTCGATGATTTGGTATATATGACAGATTAGATGTTGTAGATTACGAAACTCTCAGTCAGCGGGCGGATCGGCGGAATACGTTGACATAACAATATCGTGCACTTCGTTGTAAAGTTAAATGAATGGTTACCCGATTACTGAAAATGCCGTCGATCTCGGAAACATCAGTAATCGGGTTTCCATTCATTTAATATTGCAACGGAGTATGGTATATTGTTATAGAAACACCCCGCTGGTGCGCCTGCTGACTAGCAATTTCATTATCTGCACTATCTAATCTGTCATATATATCAAAATCACAGATACTAAAATTGGTTGCAAAAACGCTGCTTCCCGGACTATATTAAAATATGAGCTGTAAATGAAATTTATGCAGTCTGAGACAGTGTTGAATTCAGGGGGTGGCCTGGGGGGACATTTTCCCCGGAACATTGCAATGCCCCCTCCCCCGGAAGTTTTGCAATTTTTCTGCGATTTAATGGACAAAAGTGCAATGCCCCCCCACGAAACTCTAAAATATATCCCTCGGAGCCACAGAAATCCACCCCAGTGAAAAAAGTCTGAATTCAACACTGGTCTCTGGTCGTGCATAAAAATGATATGTACAAAAATATTCCTTATATCGCTTTTTGAGATATGTATCTCTGTTTTGGTGTCTCCTGAAAAATAAGCTGTCGTTTAATCGCTTTTTAAAGTAACTATATTTAAATGTTGATTATATTACGCATATCCCTCTTAATTTGCTTAATAAAATTGTCATATGTATATAAACAAACATTTTGGAGACAAACAAAAAACATTTTTTGAATAACCTCAGTTACATTGTATTTATTTGATTGTATTCCAGAAAATACGATATGACGAAGGGCCACTGTATTAGTTAACCAGTGTCCTCATTTTCGAGTGTACATTGAATCCTTCGACAAAATCTTAAAGTAGCTAAGTAGTAGCTACTTTTGAAAAGTAGTTTGTTAGTGCTACTTTTTAAAACAACTAGTTGTAATTAGCTACATTTTCGATTAAGTGGTTGCAGTTTGTAGTTCGCTACAATAAGAAAGTAGTTTTTTCGACCACTGTTGTTAGACTAAGAGACAACGACAAAATAGTGCAACCATTTGATCAAATTTTTAATTTATAAAAACATATTGCATTTGAATCTTTATAAAAAAATGTTGTAAAACTGTATAAAAAATGTTGACGATGTGTAAACATTGATATGAATATGTAAAAATATAGAGACAAGTCCATCCATTTGAGCAACGTTCGTACTTTGTACCCTAGTATGTAACATATTTCAAATAACGAAAAACCTGAAGGCAGACCATTTGAAAGTAACGAAATGGGTGGTAGACGAAAACAAAAAGAGTCCGAAATTCGACCCTACTGCAACCATTTGATCAATCTTGATTTAATCGCCTTTCGTTAGAGGTCATTTCAAAATATGTAAATGCAAAAATCGTATTCGGCCCAAAGGGCGTCAAGATCAACGCAGAGACGTATCAGGAGCTAACTTCGGAAGGCGCCGCAGACCCCTAGGCCGAAAAGAAAGCGAAGAGCATCGACTGGAGTTTCCAGCAGGACTGGCCGACTACCCACGGACTGAAGAAGACGCTGGAGGAATGGGAAGCCAAGCTCTCGAACGAAGGGCGTTTGGCCCACAAACTCCCCTGACTTGAACACTATGGACATCGCTGTTTGAGGGATCCTGGAGCAAGAAGCTTGCGCAATAAAGAAAAACTCCCTGGATTTCTTGAAACGTGCTCTGGAAAAAGATTGGGCCGAAATCAGACTGAAAATAGTCGCGGCCATCTTGAAGAATTTACAGAAGCGTCTAGACGCCTGTATCACCACTGGAGAAAACCATTTCAAATTATCTTGATTGTTTCTTGTACAAAATTTTCTCCTCTTTCGAATAGTGAATGAAACTAGTTGTTTTGTTCGTTCAGTTAAAAGTTATTGGGCTTTTATTTGCGTCACAGTATTTATGTGTCTCCCTGTACATCGATGCTAGTTAGCAAGTATCTGTAATCGTCATTAAACTTTGATAAAGATTGCATATTAACCAAATCAGCTTGAAATTGCTGATTAATTTTACTAACCATAACCCGATTTTTTCTAAATCTTTTTATTACAGGCTTGTGCAAAGAAGAATCGTTACATTTCAACCATTTTCGGATATAAGACTTTGAAAGTTGACCTTTCGTTGCTCGATATAAAGTTTCCAAACTAATTAAATTTCTTCGATGTTCAGGGGTTTTATAAACCTTATTTAACACTAGAACGCCCGGAAATTTTACTCAAGTTTCATAAAAATATTTTACACCAATTTTTATTTAAAATTGTTTGATTCATATATTTAACGTAAATCAGTGTTTTTAAAATTTAACTTATTTTGTGAAAGACTTTCTGGTTCCAATTGACATTTAATCATATGGTCGGAGTCGAATAGACTCCTTCCGGGCGTTCTAGTGTTAAATTCGTTTTATAGATAAAGTATAATTACAGTAATTCAAGAGAAATAGATAGAATGTTGCATGCGTAAAAGTCGTACGTACTAATGAAGTGAAAAATTAGAAATGAAGGCTTTTACACAAAATTCGAAAGTTACAAAATTATTATTTTATACTAATAAGGTATCCATATATTTTTAATTAAGTTTGCTATTAACTATAATTAAAAAACACACACAATACACAAAATGAGACAGACACATAAAATACAGTAAGAAATAAATATTTTATTTAAAACATAAGATCAGGACAAGGATTAGAAGCAATATATAATTCTTCCGCATTTTCAATCAATCGCGACATGCCTATTAAAAAATTCTTTACCAACATAACTAATAATCTGTACATATGGTGCACAAATTCTTGTGCTAAAAGTTCTAAGTCCATAGAAAAAATAGCTACATTACCATAGCGATGCAGTTTACGACCATGGTTCATTTTCATACAATCATGTCCTACCTGATTTATTTCCTCACATCCGATGCACTCAAACACATTATTAATGTTGGCTTCCAGATGACATTTTAAAAGTTCAACCATAAAAGTTGTCAACAACATTTCAGCATCGTCATTTCCCGTTTCCGATGTATTCGCAGATGGAGACATTTGCTGATCAACTTCTTTCAAGATCATTTTGTGAAATATTTTGCAGACCAGTTCGCTAATCATATCAGCAGTCACATCTTTGTAAATGTTGCGCAAAGTTTGCCATTCACTATCTGATAGAAGGCATATAGTAGTAGCAAACACGCGAACAAAGTTTTTTTCACTGAAAATAACGTTGTAGAATAATATGTGATGTTTTCTCAATGCTTACTGTTGAAACCATCAGTTCCTCGTCAATAATCTCGCTTTTTTGAAGATATACATGATGGACTCAAATAGTCCAACTTTTTTGAAAGAGACTGCCACAGGACTAGGGAAAGAGTGACCCGCATCTTCGTTGGAACAAGGCGGCCATATTTATTCCTCCAAAATTTTCTGATGTGTATAGTTATCACTTCAGAAAAGTCAGAAACGGCTACAAAATAATCAATACTCAATTGAAAAAAATGTTCCGGTATATCCATATTCACAGAAGACATGTTACTTGTAGACTTCTCTCCAAAACACATCTTTTTGTGTAGTTATTGAAGACACTAGATGACCGTTTCATTTTTAAAAAATGTAAAAAAAAAGAAGCAAAAGATTTATGCAGAGAAATGAGACAACATGATGCTAAACGCACGCGAATGACCTTTGCAACTGCCGAACGCCTATGTTGCCAAAACCAGTTTCTAAATATATTCCCTTTCGGTCACCGTTAAACTATTGCATATTATTAATTTAAATAAACCATTAGATATTTTTACCATCTTAGAAAATAATTTCCTTTAACAGCAGTATTCCTACAGCTCAACTCAACTCATTTCAATAACTGAACACCGCCCCCTTCTCTCCATTCACGAAAAAAATTAACTCTGGATTCTGAAACTAAAATGTTGCCGTTACATTCAAACGAAACTCGGTGTTGCCATTTTTTAAAATAAAATCCATACAGCATCTTACAACTCAACCTTTAGCATCCTACAACTCAACTCAACTCGATGACTTGATAAACACTCCCCTTTAGGCCACGCCCACTTCCGGTCACGTGGCGTCACTGCGCCACTGTTTTGGTTTCCCCAATTTCTGTCTACTACCGCAGCTTTCGAGGGGCAGAAATAAACCTGGGAATTTTAAGGAATAAACTCGGAACTTTGGGAAAAATTGGGAGTAAATAAAATTAGTCATTATTCAGTTGAAGTTAGGGCAAATACATGGAATTTGTCAAATATGGTATTTGTAGGTAACTAATAAACCAATTTACTCTTCAATATAAAGTGGCCTTTAAAAGTTAAAGTACAACTAGTTTTTTGACGCTCACCATTAAAAGAATGAAAATAAAGGTAGGAAATATGGTTTAACCCCTTGGGGACGAGCGACCGGTATTCGTGCCGCATAAGGTGCTCAGAATCCGTGTTTATTCTAACCAGTAAATTTTTATTGTAATTTTTTTCTTATTTAATACAAGCATTTTCCCGATTCAATTAGGCAAAAATTTCTGTTTTGAAAAACCAGCGATAAAAGATTAAAAATTCTGTAAAAAACGCTCGTCCCGAAGGGGTTAAATGAAGGATCATATATAATTTCAATAGAACTTTATATAAAAAAAATAAAACCACCACTATTGTTTTAAAAATTGGATATTTATATGGCAGTCAGAGGAAACTATGAATATCCCACTTTTTAAGTATGTGCGGAGTATATTTCATGCTTGTTGATGCTCAATTGTAGGTACCACGATATTGTTGATTATGTCTAATAGATGCCGTTTACAAGATTCGTTAAGATGGAGGGCAATCGGATGGATAGAAATGGAGTTATCACAAACTGATTCTGCTAGACGTCTTAACGCGTGTCATAGCGTGGTCCAAAGACTACAGGATAAATATTAATCTGATAATTCAGTATCAAGAAGACTTGTTCCAAGCCACCCACATGTTTCAACACCTGCGCAAGATCAATTTCTAAATCTTTGGACCCGAAGGAGGAGAACACTACTGTGGATTAGCTCATTTAAAGTCTTCGTAACGCAAAAGGAATGACAAAATCTGCTTCTACGGCGCGCAGACATCTGCACAATCAAGGAATCTGTGTAAGATAAGTAGTTTTATGCGTCCCTCTTAATCGACAACACAGAAGTGAGCGTTTGCGTTTGGCAAACGATCACGTTGCCCGGACCTGATTTCACTGGGCTTCTGTACTCTTTGTTAAATATACAGTCGGCGGATTAATTCTTCGAGCTCTCTACCCCTTTCCGAATTTTTTCAAAACCGGAAAAAAGTAAAAAAAAATCAGTACGGAAAAAAAACCAACGATCGACGGTTCGAGTTTAATTCATCAGGGGAGGGGGGGCGGGTAAAAAATAAGTTTTTCAGAAAAGACACGACACTCGCAAGATCGGCTAAAAGAAATCACAACCTCGGTTCGCGAAATCGTAAGCCAAATAAATCAATATTCGAATTATACACTATAATTGTCACGTGATATTCTCCCCACGTTACTACGTATGAAAATCAGATGGATTTACCCCGTCTCATACCACGTCTGGGCGGAGACTCAAAACGAAACGAACGAGCCAAGGTCCCATTTATACTTTCGGTCGTTTCTAGAACATTCTACGGCCGACGCAATACTTTGAGAAATTGCATAACCTTCTGGAACTTTCCATGCATGATGCAATTTCCCGAGGATATTGCGTCAACCACGGAACGTTCTAGAAACCACCGAGGGTATAAATACGAGACCCCACCTCGGCTCGTTCATTCCGTTCGAGCTTTTCAACAAAGATGCACCTGGACCCCCAGCTCTTCCAGTATCGAACTCTGATCGAGTCTTCCCCCCTCGGCTCGTCGGAAAGGTAAGTCTATTGATTTTTATCGACATTTCTATTCGATTTTAAAGACCCCATGCGGTGATTAAAATTATTTTTTTTATCACAGTATCGAATAACATAACTCTATAAGCGTAAAATTCGACGACCAGGGGGTCCCTTTCAAGGGTCGACCGGGGGATCTACCCTAAATGTCGCCGCAGACTATCCATATCGCGTATACAGGTCGGACCCCTAGGTCGAAGACCCCCCCCCCATGGTGCGACCTTGAAAATTTCAAAACGCTATATCTCGGGCCCTAATTATCGTAGACGCACGGGACTTTTACCGCCGTGACAGGTCGGTCCCATACTATGCTTTGGTATAATCGGACCACACTCGGAGGGTCTCAGACCCCCCGTGGCGAAAAATTCAACCATTCACGAAGACCCTTTTCGGGGTTTAAATCAACGCGGCTCGACCGGACCTTAACCGCCGCGATCGACTCGTCCCGTACCACGTCGTGGTACGGTCGGAGGGTCTGGACCCCCCGGTCGACCGGATTAAAAATTTTTTAAATCGACATTGTTCGAGCCCTAATCGAGATACGATCACCGTATTTGTTGCGCCGATGTCGGCCCGCCTCGTACTACGTCTCGGTATGGTTGGGGGGTCCCGGCCCCCCAGGTCGACCGGATTAAAAACATTTAAAAGCATCATTATTCGGGCCCTAATCGAGCTAGAATCGCGGGATTCGTCGTGTCGATGTCGGCTCGTCCCATACTACGTCGTGGTATGATCGGAGGGTCCCAACCCCCCACGATGAAAAATTTAAATTTTTTAAACAATTTTAAAGTCGTCATTGTTCGAGCCCTAATCGAGGTACGATCACCGTATTTGTTGCGCTTTTGTCGGCCCGCCTCGTACTATGTCTCAGCATGATCGGAGGGTCCGAGACCCCCCATGATGAAAAATTTAAATTTTTTAAAAAATTTTAAAACGACATCGTTCGGTTCCTAATCGAGATACGGTGATCGGATCTTTACCATAATTGTTAACTCTCGATATACTATGTCTCGGTGTGATTGGAGGGTCCGAGACCCCCCATGATGAAAAATTTAAATAAAAAAAAAAATTTTTAAACGACATCGTTCGGACCCTAATCGAGATACGGTGATCGGATCTCTACCATAATCGTTGACTCTCGATATACTTTGCCGTGATGCGGTGGAAGGATCCGAGACCCCCCATGATGAAAAATTTAAATTTTTAAAAAAAATTTATAACGACATCGTTCGGTTCCTATCGAGATACGGTGATAGGATCTTTACCATAATTGTTAACTCTCGATATACTATGTCTCGGTATGATCGGAGGGTTCGAGACCCTCAATGATGAAAAATTTAAATTTTTAAAAAAATTTTAAAATGACCTCGTTCGGACCCTAATCGAGATACGGTGATCGGATCTTTACCATAATCGTTAACTCTCGATATACTATGTCTCGGTATGATCGGAGGGTCCGAGATCCCCCACGATGAAAAATTTAAATTTTTTAAAAAATTTTAAAACGACATCGTTCGGATCCTAATCGAGATACGGTGATCGGATCTTTACCATAATCGTTGACTCTCGATATACTTTGTCGCTATTCGGTGGGAGGGTCCGAGACCCCCCATGGTGAAAAATGTAAATTTTTTAAAAAAATTTAAAACGACATCGTTCGAACCCTAATCGAGCTAGAACGGCGGGATTTGTCGTAACATTGTTGACTCTCAGTATATATTACCCCCAGGGGGATACCTTCTTTAGGTATTCACGGGCTTCGCAACCCCGGGTTCCTGAGCGACCTTTCTCTTTTCTTTTTCCTCTTATTCCTCTTGTCTTTCTTTCCTCTTTGTTTCACTCTCATTGTGGTTTCCTCTTCGGAGGTAAGGGCAATTCTGCATGAGCCGATATCATCCTGCATATCGACTCATGGGGAATTGTAAACCACCCACGTGTTTGCCGTGCGTGGCGACCCGTGTCCCTGGAAAGGGGGATCCTGGCAGTTGAGGGAAACCAACACACTGCTTTGGCCTCTGCTTCAGGTAGACGGGAGGTGCATATTGGTCCCGTATGCATCAATCGGCTGGTCAGCTTACTTGTCACTGGCTGGGGATCAAGTGAGCGAGTACTTACTAGCTATCTCGTTAAGGGTGGAGACTGGCATAGGAGTGTCTTGTGACCGTATGGGTCCTGGTTAGCACTGGTGCACGAATGTGCATCCCCTTGTTGGGCTCGGTAGTGGGTGGTGCGGCCGGGGTCTGAATTGAATTTTTTCCCAATATGGATGGAAATACTTCACTTCCTTTAAATCCTCTCCCATGTGGAGAGCAACAAACTGTACAGAGCAATCTTTTTACTCGCTTCTTTGTAATCAAACGTACTGATAGCCTGTCCGATAGTTCATTTAAGAAAACTTCACCTTTCCTTATTGCAAAAACATTTCAGTCTGTTTTCGGTGATGGTCATAATCTCAAAAAACTGCAGTCTGGGGATTTATTGGTTGAGGTTACTTCAGCCAGCCAGTCTGAATTTCTATCAAATTGTAATACAATAGGTCCATTCTCTGTTTCTGTTAAAGCACATCAAACCCTAAATACAAGCCGTGGTGTAATATCCGAACCAGATCTTTTATTTTCTACCAAGGATGAACTTTTACAAAATTTAAAGGATCAAAATGTCATAGATGCACGACGTATTACACTCCGTCGGAATGGACAAGTGCTTCCCACAAAGCACATCATTCTGACTTTCAATAGCCCTACCTTACCAAAAAGAATTAAAGCTGGTTACCTTAATTGTCCTGTCCGTCCCTACATTCCTAATCCGCTACGTTGCTTTAATTGCCAGCGTTATGGCCACACTACTACTAACTGCCGGGGTTCCACCACCTGTGCACGTTGCGCAGAAGTTGGCCATGACAATAAATCATGTGAAAATCCTGAACGCTGCATAAATTGCAAGGGTAATCATACTGCATACTCCCGTTCTTGTCCAACCTGGATTCGTGAAAAAGAAATCATTTCTGTTAAAGTAACTCAAAATCTCTCCTATCCTGAAGCCCGCAAAGTTGTTGAATCCAGGACTCCGTCAGTCGGAGTCTCCTACTCTAGTCTACTCAAACAACAACCAAAATCTGTAAGGCACATAAGCACCCAGACCGAACCTTCCGTTCCACTAAATAGCTCACCTATGACAGTACCACTCAGCACCACAAAGATACAAACTCGTGATGTCTGCTGTGGTTCTAAATGTTATGCAACCCCATTATTAGAACGTTGGTTACCATCCTCAGAACCTGTTACTATAGTATATCAAACTAGTCAATCACAAAAACCTGCAGTTCAATCTAAAAAGTCATCCGACCCAGTTCAATCCAAAAAGTCATCCGGCCCAGTTCAATCCAAAAAGTCATCCGAATCAGTTCAATCAAAAAAATCATCTGAACTCCAGACTGATACTAAGGCTGTTAAATCTAAAAAAACATCACAGAAACCTGATACTACTCAAACAGTGAAACCAAGCAAAAAAATTTGCCTTCAGAAAGAGAGAAAAACAATCGGGGGCTCTTCACAGTGGAACACTGTGAAGAAAAAGAACAAGAACAGCTGTTTAAATCCGCCTGTCTCTAACTTAAAGGACCCAAAACAACTGCAGCATTATGTCGATGAAGCAATGGAATCCGACTCTTATGAATCAAGTGGTGATGAAGGAAATACAGTTTTAGAGGAATTTTTACCTAATTGATTTTACATTGTTTTTTACTCATGTGATTTTAACCTTGTTTTCATGTAGTATTTGTACATCCTTTTAAACTTTGTGTATTTTAACAGTTATTAATTTAATAACTCCACAGTTTTTAATTATAATACGGTTGACTTTTAACTATGAACCTTTGATTCTTTTAAACGGTTTTAGATATACATATTACTGTTTTCATTAATTTTTTTGTTTTTATCACCGTTTTGTTATTCTTCTTTTAATCGTTTTTTTTTATATATACATTTTTACATTTTGACTTTGTCTTGGCGCAGCATGTCTCTACTGGGACTTTGCGCCATAAAACCCCATACAACCAACCAACCAACTCAGTATATATTGTCACGATGCGGTGGAAGGGTCCAAGACCCCCCATGGTGAAAATACCTCGCGGTGTCAACGAAGGTGGCTCGGTGTATCGAGACTATACTTTCAAATTGGCAAAACTTTATAAAATTATTTTCCGAGTTTTAGTATAAACTGAAAAAAAATTTTTTTTTCGTTTTTCGGTCGATATCAAACTCGGAAAAAAATTTCAAAAAGCTCCGGCAATATTCTACCGGTCTCAAAACGCACCGGCGAAATGTCGAGTCGAGTTTAAGTCCCCGACAACCATTACCTATTTCAAAAATATCTTTCGGGAAAAATTTGCGAAACCATTGATGTGAAAAAAAATTTTTTTTTCGGAGTTTACGAATCTTTGCTCAGTGTATAAAACGCGAGCCGATCGAATCCAACTCGCTCTTCGGTCCAAGAGCCGCGGTTTGGTTGCTGAATTTGTTCTTTTTGCTTTCCACCCGTTTCTATTTCGTCTATTATGACTTTTGTTTCTGGTACAAAGGGACTCTGCGTAAAAATCGAGAAAAAAGGTTTCGACTCGGTGTTTTTTCGTTTGTTATACTTTTGCTCGTCTGATAGAAATGGACTCTGCGTAAAAACCGAGGAAAAGAAAATCTTTCGACTCGGTCGGGACCGCAATGTTATTTATTACACAATACGACTCTCGGTCTTAAAATTAATTTTATTTTCGCGCTACGTGAAAAACGTTTTCGTGCCGCTCAAATCGGCGAAATCTATTTTATTCCGCCGCGAATTTTCCGTGTGGGGCTCGGCTCGTTCCGCTACGTTTTTTTTTCTTCTTTCGCGTATTTAGCTGTCTGAGAGACCGAAACCTTGCGGTGTTAACGTAAAGTCTCTCGGACCTTCGATCAAGGGGGGTCAGGTCGGGTTGGAGTCTGCCGAGAAACCGGATACCTTGCGGCGTTAACGAAGGTGGCTCGGCCTTTTATCGCGCGGGATTAAGTCGCGGGCGGAATTTTGCCGAGTGTGGGGGGGACATTTAATTTTTTTTCGAGCGTCGGGAAAAAAGTCGGTTTCGCCGTTTTTGTCGTGACCCGAGAACGTTAATTTTTTTTGTCTGAGCGTTTTACCGTTTTTTTCGTGTTGCGACCGAGATTATATTTATTTATTTTTATCGAGCGTTTCACCGTGCCGCGGTGACTCGCGAATCGATGTATATTTATTTATTTATTTTTCCTCCGAGCGTTTCACCGAAATCACCCACTCGTGGACAGCCAACCTTTTGGCATAGGAACTGAAAGTCCACGAGGGGATAACCAAATCCACCATCCAGCGAGGACCCCAGTCTCCAGGAATCGTCAGCGTACTCACGACGACGACGGATCCGAGATCCCCAGCCGGTTGGAAGACCCCTGTTTATTGAAAAATTAAATAAAATGAACTTTACAAATTTTTCACACGAGCCACCCAATTTTGCTTAATGCTGCGCGGGCCCAATTGGTACAAGATTTTAAGGATTGCTTGAAAGGTATTACACAAAAATGCAGTAAGATGATAATTGATACATATTATGAGGGTTTGTTGATTACAACTAAAAAAAAAGAGTGTTTTTATGTGACCCACATTTTTTACATAGTGTTGGGTGGGCCCAAATTGTACAAGATTTTAAGGATATCGTTGAAGGTATTACTCAAAATAAATGTAGGTTGTCACTTGATTACATAATTTGAGGGTTTATAGATGACCCACAACTTAATTGAAGATTATTTACATAGTATGAAGGTTTATAGGTGACCCACAACTTTCACTAATAATACTTGAAGATAATTTTTTTTAGTTATTTGAGGGTTTGTTGTGACCCATTTCTTAGTTACATGAAATGATTCAGTTTTTTTTTTTTTTTTTGAGATACTAAATTTGAAGACCAGGTTATGGATTGCTCAGTTAAATAGTCACTTATAATGTTTTTTTGTGTTTAGTGTTTATAGGATAATTTGTTGAAGTCCTTACAGGAATCTTTAAAGTTAATTTGTGTTGATAATTTCACGTCAGTTATAGTTCTCCAATAAGTTTGGATTCTGTGCTGAGAGTTTATTCCTAATAAAGAACTGTTGTTTGAATGTTGGACAAGATGAAGAGTCAGCTGTATGAGGGAAGTATCCCTCCGGATCTATACAGTTTGCACAATGCTGACTTTGCTGGTTTGATTTATGTGGACAGTTAGGTGTTAAATGTCTCTCTGCACAGTAAGCACAGATTTCTTCCCTTCTGCAGTTTGTTGATGAGTGGCCGAAGAGTTGGCATCTGCTGCAGCGTATGATTGGACGGTAAATCGAAATCCGGCACTGATTGAATCCTATGTTGAGAAATCTCCTGCATAGTAGGAGATGTGCTGTGCCATGGTCCATTTCTAGGACTATCTGGTAAATGCTTGTGTTGGAGCGTTGTAAAATTTTATGTGTCCTGATTGTTGATTTTTGTGAGTTGTAACTTTTAATGGTTGTAATTAGTTGATCATGATCCATGAATTTAGGGACTCCGTTGATGATTATTTTCAGAGTATGTTCCATTTTATATTATATTTCAGTTTTATTCTTCAAATGTTCCACTTTCTCTATTATTTGTAGCAGTTTTTCTGTGTTGTCATCTGTATTTGATTTGACGATTATGGAGCCTCTGTAACGAGAAATTTTACTGTAGATTGGAGGTAGTAATTCTGTATTTAGAACTTCTTTGTTAAGTAACACTTGTAGTTTCGAAATCGTTGTGTTTTTGTCCAAGTTCTTTATGATAACTGCTGAGTTTGATTATTTGGGTCCTGGACTTTGAGAGTCTCGTTGAGATTGGAGGTTGTCTATTTCTGGATTTAAGCCTATTAACTGTATAGTTTCTTCCATTATTCCTGTTAATGAGGTTAGTTTTTCTTCAATTGAATTTTTCTTATTTTCCATTTCCAGTTTGTGTTTTAATTCTTCTTTTAAGAGTTCAATTTCTCGTTTTTCTATTTCTAAGGAACTTTGTTCCAGCCCACAACCGGAGTTGCCTGTATCTGCATCCGTCTGAGAATCTTGATCTTTCTTCTTTAGCTGATGCTTTTCCACTTGTGTGGCTTTGTCTTTGTACTTGGCTTGGAAATGCTGTGCAGCTTTCTTTGATTTTGTTTATTGTTGACTTTTTAATTCTTTTTGTAAATTTTCTATTTTTATTGTTTTATTTATTATCTCGTTGTTTTTGGTTTCTATTAGTTCTTTTTGTTTTTGCAATTTCTCCGCTGTTTTGGCGTTTTTTACTTTTTCTTCTTCCAGTTGTTTTTCCATTTCAGCATAGTTAGCTTGAATTTGTTTTATGTTGCCAAGTTCGGTTCTTAATTTTTTTACTTCTTTGTCTTTTTCGTTGTATTTTCGCTCTTTTTTTCTTATATTCTTCTACTTTGCTTCTTTCGAAGCTTAGTTCAGTTTCTTGTACTTCTAGTTGGTCGTTCATTTCTTTTTTCTCTAATTCTGCATTTCTTAAGTTTTCCTGTAATTCCCTTAATTCTGGATTCTTTTCTTTTTTAGGCATGGTGTCTTTTTGTTGCGGGTCCAGTAATTGTTTCCCCGATTTTTCCCTCTGTTTATCTTTTTCAGCCATTTTTTTCATCGTTTGTTCTCTTTTCTGTCTTTCAACGACTAGTTCTTCTTTCAGTTAGTTTATACTGGCTTTGCTTTCTTCCAATTGTTTCATCAAAGTTTGAATTTCTCCCTTGTCTTTCTCTTCCAGATTTCCCGTTTTTCTGTTTTCGTTTGCTTCCATTTCCCTTTCTTCTAATTTACTAATTAGTTGGTTGTAGTCATCTACCACTGTCCTCAATCTTTCAGCATATTTTTCTAGCTTCCGGTCTCGATTCTTGATTCCTTCTTCCAGATCTTCTACCCTTTCTTCTAGTTCTTCCAATTCTAATTGATATATTTGTCTGTCTTCTTGGTAGGAGATATTATCACTTGTACTTTCCAACTCGTTATGTGTAAACTGGTATTCTTTTAGTCTCACTCTATCTATTATATAGTTCAAGTAGCTTGTCGCTTCTTTTGTACTACCTTTTACCTTTCTCTTTGATATTTTTTCGTAAATCAACATAATATGGTATAGATTTAATTTTTCTAGTTTTTTGAATGAGAACTTCGGAATTTCTGTCAGGTCTGGCGTTGATGTACTTTTCTTCCTACTTAATGTCTTGTTCCTTATACTTCTATTCGGCAAACGCTTATCTTCTCCTTCTTCACCATCTTCTTTCTGATCCTCTTCCTCTTCCGTCTCATTGTTAAACGGCAGGGAGTGTGTCAGATCGTACCTCCTATTCCTTCTCTTGTACAACTCTTTTGGTGTTTCTGGATAGAGGTTATCTGTTGAGTTCGATCTCCTCAGCATTTTGGTTTCGCTAGAGTTTTGGTGAGTTTGCGACGATGGCTGTCCCTTATCCGCTTGTATTAGTGAAGCCATATTACTTTTTCTTTAAAATAGTAGTGTAGAAGTTTTGATTGTCCAATGTTTCAAATTGAGAGACGGTTTAGACTTGATTTTTCGAAGATGTTATTTCAGAGATTATTTTTAAACTGTGGTGTTAATCCCACTTTTCTATCAGTTGTTGTTCGACTTGCTACTTTTGGAATTTCTATCTCCTGTGAGATGTTAATAATTTCTTCCATTGGTCACTTGGTTGTTTTGAATATGAACAGTTTCTCTGGTGGAAGTTTCAATTTAATTCTTTGTTTACTAGCTTTTAGAAATTAGGAGATAATGCTATCTAATAGTAGATACCAGGCATTGCTAGAACACATTCCGGTCTAGTTGAAGGAAAGGAAAAATAGTAAAGGGAATAGCTAAATCCAGTGATCTAGATCACCGTAAATGACTAAGAAAAAAGATGATTGCCGAAACTGAACTATTAAACTTTTGAGAGGGAAAAAAAATAAAACTTATTGATATTACTTAGAGTGGATGGATATTATGGAAGAGAAAGGAGTGAGACTTATTTTAATGTGGAGAGTGAGTAGAGAAG
Source organism: Maratus speciosus (assembly GCA_963932465.1). Taxonomy (NCBI): domain Eukaryota; kingdom Metazoa; phylum Arthropoda; class Arachnida; order Araneae; family Salticidae; genus Maratus; species Maratus speciosus. Next base: position 396,821,306 of record OZ010796.1, on the reverse strand, counting down.
TTTGGAATACATAATAAGTTACGGGGGGACACACTTAAAGATAAGGGGGCAGGATATATTGTGGGCTTGGCTTCCCGAGCTGGGAAGCACTGTTAATGTTTTAATAATATGTACACTTAAATGTGCACACTTAAAGATATTTACATAATTTTTACAATAATATTTACAATAAACCATATGGGGAATAGATCAAATCAATTGCAACTATGCTTTCATGTGAAATGTTATTATAGCACTTTGACTCACATTAGTCTTTAAAACAATCACTGCAGTAAGTTAATGACACTAGGTGGACCTGATGAATGGGTTTCTGAGTCAGTGAGAAGAAATTTGAAAGCGGTAATAGCCTGTATAAAGAAGTAATAATATATTCTAAAGCTATAATAGATTGGGGAAATTATAGTAAAATTAGGACTCACCACTGAAGTCTGTGTTCCTTGCTGCGCTTGAGTAAGCTGTAATCCCCGTTGGGGCAGTAAGAAAGTATAAAAATGGGAAATTTAAGGCTTATGGCGCCCTCTATTGGCACTAAAATAAAGTTAGCTTAGGAATGACTGAAGAAACGGGAAGCTTAGTCCTAGTCCTTTCCTGCAAGGTATTGCAAGTGATGGGGGAACAAAAGAGGGGAAAATTAAGCAGAAAGTGCCCTCTATTGGCATAAAAGTGAGGTAAACTTAGAATGGAATGCGGATACGAGAAGCTTGGATCAAGACCTTTCCGTCAAGGTACTACAAGTGCCAATATGGATCATATTTAAAGAATTAGCCCTCTTCCCCCCAACTTCTCCCCATGCTAAGCTAGAGAAAGACTATATACGCCAATCGAAGCGGCGTGCCCAAATAGTCCGAATTGGGAAGACGTGCCTCTAAACTCAATAAATGGGGTGAAAAATCAATTTAAAAAAAATAAATAAATAAAAAATAAAAAGATAAAGAATAAATATAATAAATCAGAAGCTGCACTAATACCTGCAGGCCTTCAAAGGGGAAGGAAGTTTAGAGTGGGAAGGCAAGACAAGGGATCCTAGAAGGCTGATATATGAAAATAAAACCATTAATCCCTGCACATGTGATGGAAGAGTAATAAGGGGAGAATTGAAGGCTTATGGCACCCTCTATAGGCGCAAAATTGAGTTAAACTTAAAAATGTTAACTGTTACGAGAAGCTTAGACCAAGACCTTTCCAACAAGGTATTACATGTGCCTATAAAATTAAATTTAAAGAATATGCCCCTCCCCCCACTCTCCCCCCCCCGACATAGCTAGAGAAAAACAATGTATGCCAATCGATGCGGCGTGCACAAATTAGTCCGAATAGGGAAGACGGGCCTCTAAACACAATATTTAAGGGTGAAAAATCAATTTAAAAATTTTAATAGAAAAGCAAAATAATTGTGAATTACATGTACGACTGCACTGGAGCCCGTGTTCAGAGTGTTAAGATGGGTGGGAGACCACTAAAACGAAAATTCAGTAAACACCTCAGAGTAAAGATAAGAAGTAGAGGCCGAATCCCATTGTTATTTCGGTCAGAACTTGAGGCACACATGTTTCCCGCTTTCATCGCCAAAAGGTTGTCTTTTATGGCGGTGATCACCTTATTGGCAACTGTCGGATTTGATTTATGCGAGAGAAACGCCGATGCAAGAAAGTTTCAGCGGGAATCAGAGGAGAAAAACCGGTTTGGCGCGTTTTCTCTGCCCACCATCACGTGACGGTGGGTAGCGATCCCGGCGTCAAGGAAGGGTTGCTATTTCTGAGTCCTGTTATATGAGAAGTCTATGGTAAACACCGATAGTAAATGCTCAGTTTTACTGCAAAACTATCAAAATGAGTGGCAACCGCCACTGTGTATCCTCTATGCTGACTTAATTTCTGAATTAATATAATTCTTGCTACGTAACACTTATTATTCGTGAACATTCCCAAATTCGATAAAATAAATAAGTCATGCGGATACCACTCCATCGTCTTTAACTCCTTTCAGATAAGGGATGTAAATCCTGCTTAATGCACCAATCAATCTCTAGATTTCAGAAAATACAAAAGTTTAAGAGCTAATTAAAAATACTTCTAGTCAATTTAAAAATACGAGGATGGAGGCGGCGCAAAATATAGAGCTTTATCTTTCCGAAAAACCACTACACTAGACGATAACTTTATTTTAAGTATTTTATATGATTTTTTGAAAGAAGGTCACTCCTAATGTTAACGTATGGGGAAATCAAAATGTTGAGTTAGCAAAACGACACATTTTCGAAGAATTTAAAAACAATATTAATAATTAACTTAGAATAACGTAAGTAGTGGCGGAGCAAACTAGAAGGTCTAAAGTTATCAGAGATGGCATTTGTTATAAAAAAAAGTTAATCTTGATAACTTATGAGCTATGATAAAAAGGTAAACAAACCGCCGTTTCCCATGTATTTGTATAGGAAACGCCAAAGTAACAGGTGTCAAAACAGCACTTTTTGAAAAATTTATTTAAAATACTTAAGTTGCTCACAACTATACAAAAGTGGCATCGGAAGATAGAAGACATTTCAAAGTTTAGTGCCATGCCATTTGTTTGTCAAAAATATATAGATATGACATCTTTACAGGCTTAGCAAAAGAGGTGACGCAACCATGTTAAGTCTATGGGAAAAAAATTTGCCGAAGTGGAAAAGTGATGCTTAATCAATTGCTCTTTAAAAAATTGAATACTGCAGATAACTTGATGAAATAAGTACTAAATGAAAGACAAAGCTCTAATGAACTCTAATCATGCAACAAAAATCAGTTGTCAATACGTTATATATACACAGTAAGTACATGAAAAAGTGGCTTTTTTGAAAATGGCGCTATTTTGCACCACAACTGCAAAAATTCATTTTTTTATCTTGGTTAATAATAATCGTAGAGACATGCATAACAGCTTAAAATGTTCGTAATTAAATATATAACAATAATAAAATGACGTAATCCCTGCACATGTGGTGGAAGGGAAAGAGAGGGAGAATTGAAGGCTTATGGCGCCCCCTATCGGCGCAAAAGTGAATTAAACTTAAAATTGTTAACTGTTACGAGAAGCTTAGACCAAGATCTTTCCAACAAGGTATTACAAGTGCCTAAAAAGTAAAATTAAAGATTAAGCCCCCCTCCCCCCCCTTCGACAAAGCTAGAGAAAAACAATGTATGCCATTCGATGCGGCGTACCCAAATTAGTGCGAATATAGAAGACGAGCCTCTAAAGTCATTATTTAAGGGTAAAAAATCAATTTTTAAAATTTAATGATAAACCAGAATAATTATTAAATAAATGACGTGTTGCTCTGAATCCCGCAGACCTTCAAAGGGCTAAGATTCTACTGGTGGGAAGGTATTGAGATTATGACTCCGTAAATATAGACTACAAATGCTCAGTTTTACTGTAAAACTGTCTTAATGAGTGGCAGCCGCCACTATGAATCCTCTATACTGATTGAGTCTCTGAAAATTTTTAATACTTTATACGTGACACTTAGTATTCGTGAATATACGATGGTATGGTATTCGTTAAAATAATTAAGTTGGGAATGCTCCACTCAATCGATTAAAACTCCTTTCAGGTATGGGAAATAAACCCTGGTATTTGCATCAATCAATCAATCAATCTTGAGATTTCAGAAAATACAAAAGTTTAAGAGCTAATTAAAAATACTTCTAGTCAATTTAAAAAAACGAGGATGGAGGCGGAGCAACATATGGAGCTTTATCTTTCTGAAAAACTACTACACTAAACGATAACTCAATTTTAAGTATTTCATTTGATTTTTTGAAAAAAGATCACTCCTAATGTTAACCTATGGGGAAATCAAAATGTTGAGTTAGCAAAACGTCACATTTTCAAAGAATTTTTAAAAATATTAATAGTTAACTTAGAATAACGTAAGTGGTGGCGGAGCAAATCAGAAGGTCTAGAGTTATCCATGGAGGAAAGAGATAGATGGAGTTGCAGTATGCCTTAAAAAAGGTTTGCAATATGAAACCATTTATCGCTCAAATTTAAACGTCCAAGAAAGGCCAAACAAAACAAGCACGTGGAAGGGATTTTGTATTAATAAGACGAATTCAAAGAGATGAATCACAGCTGAAGTATATTTTAAGAAAATATGGTACATTTTTTAAAGGGCCTTTGTTGTGTTGTTATTTATTAAAATAAATGCTTGCTTTTAAAATAATTGGAATTGTAAAACTAGCAATAAATAAATGTCAAAATAAGATTAAATAAAATATTGAAAACATCTGATAAAAACTAAAAATTGTATTATTAAAAGTCTTCTTTCTTTAACCCTTTCAGGGGCGGTGGCTAGAGGGTCTAGCCACCTAAATTTAATTCCAAAACTGACTACTGGCACCAAGAATATTTTAATAAAAAGTTGCTTTTGTAATTAAAGTGCAAAATAGCGTTTTGTTATTTAGTAAGAAATTCGTTTGAATATTCTGGTATCAGTCAATTATTTTATCAGTTTACGAACAGAATTTCTCTGCCCCTGAAAGGGTTAACCCTTTCCAATATAGATGAAAAATGTTTGTCTTCGGTTTGTATGGCCTTCTGGCCGAGCTCTAACTCTTGTAAATATAGGGGATCACCCTACATTTTTTATATGTTATTGACGTTTACTATAGCGTGATCGCTATTGAAAAAAAAAAAAAAAAAAAGTGTGGCACTTATAGTTCATTTGCATGGGCGGTTAAAAGTATTTTGTTACATTACGCTCAATGAGAAAAATCGTTTCAAGCGCATTTTAATGATGCTAGACAATTTAAAACATAAAGAAATTGATATGCATTTATAAAGTGCAGTAAAACATGCATTTCGTAGAATATGGGGTTTGCAAAGCATTTATTATTCATTTACAGGGCATACAAAAGAATTCCGTTATATAATGATATATGGGGGGGGGGGGGACTGTTTACAGCGATATTATGTTACTGAAATATAATGGAATAGACATAAATTACTCAGATTTACTACAATGTACTTGCATTGAAATATGATGTGCATAGCATTTATCGTTCATTTACAAGGACACACAAAAGATTCGGATACATCACTGTATCTAAAGTACTTGTCACTATGTCACACAAATTTTGAGGGCGCTCTATCACAAGAAGTATTGCACGGAATTTAATAAAAATTTATATTCATGTAGTCCCTAATATAAATTGGTGCTGATTAGTTTTTAGTGTAAATCACCCAACAGGTGGCGCTGCTATGCTGCATTTTTCGCGATTTCAGCAGTAGTTGTATCTCAAGAACTAATACACGGACTAATCAAACTTCAGTTTCAGTTGGTCCTTAATATGAGTTAGTGCTGATTACGTTTTGGTGTAAATCGCCCAACAAGTGGCGCTGCTATGCTGCATTTTCTGGGATTTACACGATTTTCGCAATAGCTCTATTTCAAGAACTGATGAACGGATTTTCCTCAAACTTCAGATTCAGTTAGTCCTTGATATGACTTGGTGCTGATTGCGTGTTGGTATAAATCTCCCATCAAGTGGCGTTGCTGTGCTGCATTTTTCACGATTTCCGCAATAGCTCTATCAAGAACTAAAATGCACCAATTTTCCTCTAACTTCAGAGTTAGATGTTAACACAAGTTGTTGCTGACTAGATTTTGGTGTTAATCGTCCAATAGGTGGAGCTGCTACGCTAGAATTTTCATGATTTTCGTAATGGCTCTATCTCAAAAACTAATGCACGGATTCTCCCCAAACTTCAGATTCAGTTTAACGTTGACATATGTTGTTGTTTGGTGGTTTTGGTGTAAAGCACCAAATAGGTGGTGCTGCTAGGCTGCAGTTTGCTGGATTTACAAGATTTCAGCGATAGTCATATCTCAAGAACTAATGCACGGAATTTCGTATCTTTAGAATCCTCATGATGGGTATAGACTGCCATTTAATTTTGGCAGTGTGCTAGCGAATTAAGTATTAACATCTATGAGATAGAAGAAAGTTTTGGGATTGGTATAGATAGAAGTTTTTTGTGTGTGTGTGTGTCAATTTTCTGAAAAGAAAAAGTTATTCTTGAGAAATGCATAACAATTTTGTGAAAAATAAAACTTTGTATCGAAAGGTCAAGTCCAATTACTCAAATACGAGCTAAGCATTTATTGATAATAATTTCATTCTTACAGCTAAAATTTTCCTATCAGGTGAACTTATTTTTTTGTAAATAATAATGTTTCAAAACTCAAGTAATTCAAACTAATTAATGGAGCTTCTTTGATGGAATGAAATTTTATAATTGCGCTTCAAATAGGTCACCATTTTTGACTGTATCAATCGCTACTAATTTAATTAAACGTCTTTATTTGTTTTTAACAGCATATTAATAATTGCATGTAAATAGATAAAATATAATGATGAAAGCATTCTTTTAAAATTATATATGAAAACTTAAATTACAAATGCTAATCGAAAATCTAGATTTTCGAGTGCAAACGATTTTAGGACAATAACGAAAGAATGTTACCCTTTCAAGTAAAATCTTAAAAGACGCTTCTGATATTTATATTTGAAATACATATAATAAAATAATCAAATAATTCTGTGAAGTGATATATTAGTATCTTTGATACATTCTGATCTAGTACTACATCCTATAACAGCGCATAAGTCATTTTTTATCGAAATTTTAATCATATCTTGAATAACAATTTCCGACGGTAAAAAATGAAAGCAAAGAAATACAGGTTTAAACCGGTCTGAGTTGATAGTCGTGTCAAAGCACGTGGTTTTGTTTGGGCTTTCTGTAGCGGATTTTAGGGTTACTTTTTTGGCGTCACCTCCAACCACCTTACTGCACCTCCATCTATCTCATTCCTCCGTGAGAGTTATCAGAGATGGCATTTGTTAGTCAAAAAAAGTTAATCTTGATATCTTTTAAGCTATGATAAAAAGGTAAACAAACCGCCGTTTCCCTTGTATTTGTATAGGAAACGCCAACGTGACAGGTGTCAAAAAAGCATTTTTTGAAAAATTTATTTAAAATACTTAAGGTACTCAAAACTGTACAAAAGTGGTATCGGAAGAAAGAAGACACTTCAAATTTTAGTGCCATGGCATTTGTTTGTCAAATATATTTAGATATGACATCTTTACAGACTTAGCAAAAGAAGTGACGCCACCATGTTAAGTCTGCGGGAAAAAAATTTGCCAAAGTAAAAAAGTGATGCTTAATCAAATGCTCATAAAAAATTAATACTGCAGATACCTTAATAAAATAAGTACTAAATGAAAGACAAAGCGCTAATAAACACAAATCATGCTACAAAAATCAGTTATCAAAACGTTATATATACACAATAAGTACATGAAAAAGTGGCTTTTCGAAAATGGCGCTATTTTGCACTACAACTGCAAAAATTTGTATCTTTGTTACTAATAATCGCAGAGAAATGTGTAATAGCTTAAAAAGTTCGTATTTACAAATAGAACAATAATAAAACAACATAGAAATATTTACACAAGTGTATGTAGTACTATAAGCTCTAGAAGTCAGAAAAGCGAAAATCGCTGGGGCGAGCTTAACAAAAATTTTAAATAACCATATCTTTTGAATAAATTCATGAAAGTAAGCCCACAATATATCAAAAATTTCGTTTTATGAAGAGGAAAAGAATGAGACCGTAATCATGCTTCTAGCTTACCTGGTTATGGAGTTTTAGCCACCAAACATGGGAGCTACGAAAGGTGCTGCAACGCCACTTGTTACCGATCCGAGCGTTTCACCGGTCGCCTCGAAAAAATCGATCATTTTTTTTCTTCGAGCGTTTCACCAGAAACAATTCGTGTTTGTCGTATACATTTTTCTACTTCGATTTCGAAAAAGTCGTCTCGAAAAATTTTTTCGCAAACCACATATGTACACACACGCATTTTCATACATTTATACACGATTCGTTTTTTTTTCAAATTTCCGAGAATCATCGGCCGAGAAGGACTAGATCCGGTCATCGAAAGGCAAGTGTTCTTATTTTTCATTTTTACTCGATAACTTTTTCGAATTTCACTCGAAAAACTCTAACGTAACTTTTTCGGTAAAAAATTTTCTTTAAATTTTTAAAGAGAAGGGGCCCCGCGTTAAGTCTAGTCGTTTTTTTCTTCCACCCCATAGTCTCTTCGGTAGAAGGGAGGATCGAGCCTCCCCGCGGGATATTTTCTGCGAGGAAAGACTTCTCACTGTCCAAGCTCTCGGCACGTCCCTCTGACTCCCGTCGAGGTTCGGAAGGTTCTCGACGGTACTCTTTACGGGGTACTTCGCATAGGCCCCCGGAGCGGGAATTTCGATTCCTGTCGCGGCTGTGCGAGGGGGGTAACACAGTCGGCCAGCGGCAGAGGCCTTCGCGGAGGCGGTATAAATGTCCAACCCTCGCCGGGAGACAGGCGGCTGCGTTCACCCGATTTCGAAATCTGTATCGAAAGAAAGCCGGTTGCCGAGAGCGGAGCGCTTTACCCCCCAGATCGAAATTTTTCCGAAAGAAAAATTTGGGCTACGGCGTCTGGGCTCGCGGGTAAAGCGTCGCAATAGAATAGTAAAGGCCCGAGGCTATATGCCAGAGGCCGTAAACAGCAATAGTCTGTGCCCTATTTGAGCAGAGCTTCGTTGGGTGGACGGTGGGGGTCGAGGAGTGTAAATGGACCGCCGGGACAGCCCGTTCCACCTCGAAAAAGGGAAAATGGGGTGTGGAAAAATTACGAAAAAAAAATAATTACGAGAAGGTTCCGGTAGCCCGCGGTTATTTCGAAAAAGGTAAGTACGAAAAAAAGGCCAATAAAATGTTTGTTTTTTTTTTACCCCGCGGCGTCTGCGTCTCGTTTCTTTCACCCAACACGCACGCAAACATCACCTGTCGGGCATCCCTCCTTCGACGGGTTTGTAGATATTTTTTACATTCTTACGCAAACATTTATACACTTGCACAAACACACAAAAACGCGTGGTCCGAAAGCGAAGTAAAAAATTTTTTTAGTCGTATCGGTAAGTCATTTCTATTCGAATGCGATATTTTTCATGTTTTCAATTTTATTTCATTGGACTCTCATTTTTATTTCATTTCCATCGGACACTTATCGAATTTCATTTGGTTTCCATTCAGTTTCTTTTTTTGATTTTTCATCGGGTTTCGTGTTCCATTTTCATTTCGATTTCCATTGGGTTTCCATTCCATTCAGTTTCTTTTGATTTTTCGTTGGGTTTCGTCTTTCATTTCCATTCGATATTCATTGGGTTTCTCGTTCCATTTTCATTTCGATTTCCATTGGGTTTCGCGTTCCACTTCCGTTGGGTTTCGTGATCCATTTCCATTCTATTTTCATCGGGTTTCATTTTCATTCTATTTTCATCGGGTTGGGTTCGAACACGATCGCGTTCGTCGACCTAATCCTTCGGAGTTTTCCGTGGTTTTCTTCGGACCTAGGATTTTTTCCTAGCGTGAATAAGGATTAGGTCCCCACCCCCCTCTCAGAAAGACCCCTACGAAGGGCATTGACCATCTCGGCATTTTTTGAAAAAACAAATAAAAATTTTCAAAGAAATAATTGTAGGTTCCATGTACAAAAAAACCCTCCCCCACGGGGAACATTACTCGTTTAGGCATTCTTTCAAAAAAAAAATAATTGTGGCGTTTTGAATCTTTTTCAAAACGGGTGGTCGTGGTGGGTCCACAATTAAATAAAGAAATTTTTTTTCAAAAAAGATTTTGTCTGAAATTTATTCGCGGGTGAAACGTCCAAATTCAACAGTCGAAAAAATTTCGAATTCGATCCGAGATCCCCCCTTTTTCCGAAATTTACGAGTCTCGAGTTGACGTCACAGATAATGTCACGTGACTTCAAGTCGGAAGGAATATTTTTCTGGAGAAAATTTTCACACTCGACCGCACGAAAAAAAATTTTTTTTTTATCACGACACGTGGGTCGAGTCGAAAAGAATAAGTTTATCGAGGTCACAGGATGTTGCGCAATTCTTTTCCTCGAAGCAAAGCGACGAAAAATTTTTTATGCTCATAACAGGACGTCCGTTTTTTTATTTCACGTCATGTCGTTTCGGAAAGAAAAGAATATTCTAGAACTTTTTCTCCGCGCAAATTTTATTCCTCAACTTCCTGTTTTCAGGCGACTGAAAGCCGCGTGATTTCCGATAATTTTTATTTTTTTCGTTCGACATCCCGTGATTTTGATAAGAGCTCGTATATAAAAAGGGGACGCATCGGGACCGAAAAAATCATTCCGAATTTCTCTTTCCGCGAGAGAGCTCGCTTCGTTACCAGTCGATTCATTTGCCAGTGTTGAGTTGTTTTTTTTTGCCTCTCTGAGTTTTTTTGCCTCTTCGAGTTTATTTTTTTCGAAAAAAAAAACCACCATGAGCCTATCCAACGTTTGTCTCGTCATCGATTTCGATGGATTTTTCATCAACAAGAAGTTTCACGTCCGCGAGATGGGATTCCTGTCGTTCACTTTGGTGTGGGACAGAGGTTGTCACAAATTCAGTTTGGGCCATCTGGCCGAACAAGCAACGCATAAAGATTGGAAAACGATCAATCACTGCACCAAATTCATACACGGTCTGACTCTCGAAAGATGGCCCGGAGAAGACGTGTACAGCAATAAAATTTTAAAACCGATCGTGCAAGAAGAATATCGGAGAGCCGCGAAAGACGAAAAATATCTGGTCGCGTACAAGGGTGGGCCATGTCGAAAAGGATATTTTGTAAGAACTGGATATACCCTACGTGAACTTGGAAGATTTCGGATGTCCGAAATTCGAACATCTGCGACATTCCTTGAAATCAGTCGTCCGAGACTGCGGATACCATAAAAAATTGAAAAGTGGACGTACGGCTCATTGCGCAAGGGTCGAATGTTTCTTTTTCTCCGAGTGGGTGAACGACCGACTCGAAAAACTTTAAAAATAGACAAAAAAAACTTTGAAAAAAAAATGAAAAAAACGAGTCGAACGAAGTGCGCGTAAGGAAAAAAGACTAGCGTCTTTTTATCCAAACACACTTCGTTCGGCCCGTTTTTTTTGCATCGGATGTCGTGCCAATATTGGAAATTTTTTTAAAATAAAACTCGTGTCGGTAAAACTGCTTTCGATTTTCTTCTAAAAGACGCTCGACCCAATGCCGGAATAAATTTAGCTACTCTTTTTAGCGATTCGAGCAAATTATTTTTTTTCAAATTAATTGAATTCCAGAGTATTTTTCTCTTTCGAAATGTTGTCTGATGAAGGTGATTGGTTGTTTGAATTTTGATCCTTACGATCTGTTATTGGATAACATCGAACGAAATCAATGCAGGAAATTTAGAATTTTCAGTTAAATTTTGTGACGTAGGTAATTTGCCGCAATCCGCGGATGATTCGGTGGAACTGCTTTCGATTCGTAAAACTGTTTTTTTTCAATGGAAAGTTTATTGATGAAGGTGATTGGTTGTTTGAATTTTGATCCTCATGATCTGTTGTCGGAGAGGATTCGACGAAATCGATGGAGGAAATTTAGAATTTTCAGTTAAATTTTTCGACGTGGGTAATTTGCCGCGGAAATTCAGTTTGTTCGTTTCCAAAGTGAAAAGAAAATTACAAGTCTAAATTTTTTTAAATCCGCCAATATTGGCACTCAAAGTGTCGTAAAAAAATGGGCCAGAGGCAGGGCGGCCCTGCCTCTGACCCATTTTCCACTTTCACCTTTAAAATAATTTTTTCTTTCCTCTAATCCGTTTATAAAAAAACGGAGGAAGAAGAAAAAACACGAGGTGAAAAATTATTGCAAATTTTTTTGTTTTTCTCGAGGCTCGACGGTAATTTTCTTCGAGTTTTCTTTAAAAAATCCCGCATCTCGATTTTTCGAGCTTTTCGTATCTCCCCGTTTTTCCGGGTCTTTTTTTTCAAAGAACATTTTTGCGTCGAATCACCGGGGTCACTTTCTTTCTTTACTATGGGTATTTTAAAATCTTTCAACTTCAGCCTCATCTTTTTCTGGGCCATATCCAAGACTTCATAAAATTTTCTTTTTCTTTTCGAGGCCGCCAGATCTCCTTCTTTTTTTAATTCGGCAGGTTTAGGCGGGAGGGGAGGAGGAGCTTTCGTCGTTTCATCAGAAACTGGATTTTCTTTCGTAGTCTCCAAAGAATTCGTTTCAGAAAGTTCAGTCTTTTCAGTTTCGAATACCGGTATGGGCAAAGTAATAATTTTTGCAGAGTCGGTTTTTTTTTCGAGGATAGATCGGTACATTTTCCAGATCGAAATTTTTCGGTCCCCGAGAAGATTTCTGCTCACTTTCGAAAACGGGTACCGGCAGCATCCACCATTTTCCGGGCTCGGGTTCGAGTTCTTTTCTAGGATCCACAGGCATTACTTTTTCGGGAACACTCGTTTCTACTCGTTCCTCCGATTCCAGCAGTTCGAAAAACATTGCGGGAGAGGCGGGCATCGGCGTCTGGGGAAACAAAATTTCATCTCGTACGCTCACCCGTGGCGTGTTCAGTACTTTCTCGTACTTCCTCTTTTTTTTTGGTCGATATCAAACTTGGAAAATAATTTTAAAAAGCTCGGGCAATATTCTACCGGTCTCAAAACGCGGTGCCACCAGTGAAATGTCGAGTCGAGTTTAAGTCCCCTACAACCATTACCTATTTCAAAAATATCTTTCGGGAAAAATTTTCGAAACCCTTGATGTAAAAAAAAAAAAAAAAAAAAAAAAAAAAAAAAAAAAAAATCGGTTTTTTGGTCGATATGAAACTTGGAAAATAATTTTAAAAAGCTCCGGTAACCTAATTCAAAGATATCTTTCGGAAAAAATTTGCAAAACCATAGATGTGAAAAAAAAATCGGTCGATATGAAACTCGGAAAATAATTTTAAAAAGCTCCGGCAATTTTCTACCGGTCTCAAAACGCAGTGTCACCGGCGAAATATTAAGTCGAGTTTAAGTCCCCAACAACCATAATAACTTTAAAAAGCTCCGGCAATATTCTATGTTCCAATGTTCGTTCAATTTAAAAAAAAAATGATCGGGAAAAAAATCACAAGTTTTATTTTGAAAAATTCGTCCAATATTGGTGATGTGTGTGTTTTAAAGAAAACGGCCGAACCAAGTGCGCATCGAACAAAGACAAAAGTCTTTGTTCATGCACGCACCTGGTTCGACCGTTTTTTTTAATACAATTTGCTTCTGTTACAACCAGGAGGAGGAAAATTAAAGTCTGTATTTTAAAACCTCGTGTCCGAAATGCACGAAAACTGTTCTCGGCGGTTCCGTTAAATCAAATTCCTCTAGGCTTTCGTATTCCAAATGCTTTCGGACTCGTTGCATTCTGTATTCCTTGGCTAATTTTTCAAACAGGTGAAAGGTTTCCGTTTCTTCTAAAAATTCGTTAAATTTTTTCGAATTCGCGCAGAATTCGGACATGATTTGTACCTGCATGGCCCTCCTGTAACAAGTCGAGACTTTTAAGGGTCCCAGCGGTAAGACTTCTGCTACGTCTCCGCGTTTCAAAATCAATTTCAGGTAGTCCGCCGCCTTCCTCTTGCATTTGTTCAGCAAATGGATAGCTTTTTCTAAAGTGAAAATTTTCACCTTTAGAGTCGAAGGCGGCAAGTCCATCTTTCTCGGAACGACGTGTTTGACACAAAGTCTGGTGTGCATGTTTGCAAACTGTTGCAAGTTTATATAGTCGAAAATACGGTCGATGTCCGTCGCTTTCACGAAAATTCCTTCGGTCGACACTACTATAGAGACGGGGTGTGGCAGTCTGTCGTGTATCAAATTGATAAACATGGTTCGAAGCTCTGAAGGAAGCAGCGAGGAACTTTTTAAAGTCCGGTAGGGAGGAAAATCCAGCCGAAAAATCCAAAACTCCGACAAAACGAAAAACTCGAAACTCTGGCAGGCGAGGAGCTATAGCTTTCGGGCACAGAGGTCGGCAAAGAGAGATCCGACACGACGAGTGTCTGAGGCAAAATGATAATTTAGTCCGCCCCACGAACCCGTATTTATACCCGCATTCGACCTCCAAAAATTTTTTCTAGAACGTTTCCTTCTTTTTTAGAAAACAGGTTACGTAACATCCCCTCGCACGTGCGGCGGTGAAAGCTCGCCTGCGTGCCGTCTTCGTGGAAAAAGACGATCGCACATCTTGTTTCGAAGGAAACTGGCTGCGTGACGTGTTTCCTACCACCCACGCGCTCGGAAAAGACCGACGAGCTCGAAACATCCTGCTTTTCCGGAAACCGGGGTTGCGTAACGTCCCTTTCGAATAAATCTGCCGTTCTCTTTTCGCTCGGGATTCGAATAAAGAAAAAATGAAATGGAAAAACGTGTTTTTCGGTATCTGCGCTCTGGTCGAACTGGGTTTCGCTATAGCTACGCTGTTTTTTGCTTTTTCGGTCGTTTGATGAATTTCGCGATACCGAAAAATGTTTTTTTAAACGATTCGCTTTCGCGCGAGTCACTTTGAATGTCACGATCCGAATGAAATTGAGGAGGGAGGGAGGGATTCGAGAAAAAAAAGAAATGACCGTTCGAGACGTATCGAAATTCGAAAGCCTCGTTTCGCGACGAGCAAAAGATTGAAAAAATGTTTCAGTTGCTCGGAAAAAAAAGGTTTACTGCAAATAATCATCGGAGGAATATTTAGAATTTGAAAAAAAAAATTTAAACGTGCTCCGATCGAAAAGTAAACGATCGCTGCGAGAATGCTGCCTTTAAAAAAAGCATGCGTTTGAAAACAAAAATGTATAAATTATCTCGACATACCCAAACCTTCCTGGTTAGATCGCTTCGAAATACCGAGAATGCTTGAAATCAGCCTTAAAAAAATCATTTTAACTGATTCGCTACTCCGAAATAATCATTTTAACAGAGGATTCTTGGCTCGATATACTCATTTTAACAGAGGATTCTTGGCTCGATACATACTCATTTTAACAGAGGATTCTTGGCTCGATACATACTCATTTTAACAGAGGATTCTTGGCTCGAAATAATCATTTTAACAGAGGATTCTTGGCTCGAAATAATCATTTCGAGCGATTCGCTACTTACTCTGAATTAATCATTAAATCATACTGGGACATTCCTTGAAGTGGAATTTCTTTCGACTGAAGAAACTACACATCTTTTCGAAAAAAATATTTGCCGAGAAAAATGCACTCGAAAACAATCTTTCTCAGACGAAACGAATCGGAAGCGATCGGCATTCCTAAGAGTGGGAAAATGGCGCTGCGGTCGGATGACGTTGTTTTATACGCCGTATAATTATGCATGAAACGAGGTTTTTTCTTCTTCGTTAACAAGATTTTTTTCGATCGATTATTCGACTTGCGACGCTATTTTTTTTACTCGCTATAGAAATGTTTAAAAGAAAAACTATACGAAAACAAACTAATAACATCACAGTTTTAAAGAAAATTTAAAACCAAAAAAGGTCGAAATGTCGTCACGGAAAGCCGCAAAACGAGTTGCATCACATCCCGTGACCTTCTCTTTTTTATATCCGCCCGGAGGAGGAGTGGCGCGTTTTTCAGAAAGGAATTGCGCAACATCCCGTGATTCCGACAAAAGGTTATTTTTATCTCGTTTTGTTTTTTTTCTCCTTTCGAGGCGAGATGAAAAGCACGTGATGACCTCAACTCTGGGAATTTTTTTCTGGAACCGTGTTGCGTAACGTCCTGCTTCGACGAAGCATTTCGAACGTAAAAACCTTCGACTGATTTTTAGTTCTCGTGACCTCGACGAGCCGTATAAAAAGAGAGCGGTTTCCGCTTCGTGTCATTCTGACTGTTGTACGTGCTGCCGTATCTTGCTGCTGCTGCTCTTCGTTTTTTTAAAATCAAAAACGATGGCCGAACTCACCCTCGAAGACCTAGACGAATTAATGTCGTTCGTCGAAGAGGAATGCCACAAACCCCGGCTACTTCGATTTACGAGCCGAGCCGTACGAGGAAGTACTGAACACGCCACGGGTGAGCGTACGAAATGAAATTTTGTTTCCCCAGACGCTGATGCCCGCCTCTCCCGCAATGTTTTCCGAACTGCTGGAATCGGAGGAACGAGTAGAAACGAGTGCTCCCGAAGAAATAATGCCTGTGGATCCTAGAAAAGAACTCGAACCCGAGCCCGGAAAATGTTGGTTGCTGCCGGTACCCGTTTTCGAAAGTGAGCCGAAATCTTCTCAGGAATCGAAAAATTCCGATCTAGAAAATGTACCGATCGATCCTCGAAAAAGACCGACACTGCAAAAATTATTACTTTGCCCGTACCGGTATTCGAAACTGAAAAGACTGAATTTTCTGAAACGACTTCTTTGGAGACTCCGAAAGAAAATCCAGTTTCTGATGAAACGACGAAAGCTCCTCCTCCCCTCCCGCCTAAACCTGCCGAATTAAAAAAGAAGGAGATCTGTCGGCCTCGAAAACAAAAAGAAAATTTTACGAGGTCTTGGATACGGCCCAGAAAAAGATGAGGCTGAAGTTGAAAGATTTTAAAATACCCAGAGTAAAGAAAGAAAGTGACCCCGGTGATTCGACGAAAAAATGTTCTTTGAAAAAAAAGACCCGGAAAGGCGGGAAGATACGAAAAGCTCGAAAAATCGAGATGCGGGATTTTTAAAAGAAAACTCGAAGAAAATTACCGTCGAGCCTCGAGAAAAACAAAAAAATTTTGCAATAATTTTTCACCTCGTGTTTTTTCTTCTTCCTCCGTTTTTTTTATAAACGGATTAGAGGAAAGAAAAATTATTTTAAAGGTGAAAGTGGAAAAATGGGTCAGAGGCGGGGCCACCCTGCCTCTGGCCCATTTTTTACGACACTTTGAGTGGCAATATTGGCGGATTTAAAAAAATTTAGACTTGTAATTTTCTTTTCACTTTGAAAACGAACAAACTGAAATTCCGCGGCAAATTACCCACGTCGTAAAATTTAACTGAAAATTCTAAATTTCCTCTATCGATTTCGTCGAATCCTCTCCGACAACAGATCGTGAGGATCAAAATTCAAACAACCAATCACATTCATCAATAAACTTTCCATTGAAAAAAATCAGTTTTACGAATCGAAAGAAGTTCCACCGAATCATCCACGGATTGCGGCAAATTACCTACGTCACAAAATTTAACTGAAAATTCTAAATTTCCTCCATTGATTTCGTTCGATGTTATCCAATAACAGACCGTAAGGATAAAAATTCAAACAACCAATCACCTTCATCAATAAACGTTCCATTGAAAAAAAACCATATTTACGAATCGAAAGCAGTTCCACCGAATAATCCACGGATTGGGGCAAATTACCTACGTCACAAAATTTAACTGAAAATTCTAAATTTCCTCCATTGATTTCGTACGATGTTATCCAATAACAGATCGTAAGGATCAAAATTCAAACAACCAATCACCTTCATCAGACAACATTTCGAAAGAGAAAAATACTCTGGAATTCAATTAATTTGAAAAAAGTAATTTGCTCGAATTGCTAAAAAGAGAAGGGAAAAATTTATTCCGGCATTGGGTCTAGCGTCTTTTAGAAGAAAATCGAAAGCAGTTTTCCCGACACGAGTTATATTTAAAAAAAATTTCCAATATTGGCACGACATCCGATGCAAAAAAAACGGGCCGAACGAAGTGTGTTTGGATAAAAAGACGCGAGTTTTTTTCCTTACGCGCACTTCGTTCGACCCGTTTTTTTCATTTTTTTTCAAAGTTTTTTTTGTCTATTTTTAAAGTTTTTCGAGTCGGTCGTTCACCCACTCGGAGAAAAAGAAACATTCGTCCCTTGCGCAATGAGCCGTACCTCCACTTTTCAATTTTTTGTGGTATCCGCAGTCTCGGACGACTGATTTCAAGGGATGTCGCAGATGTTCGAATTTCGGACATCCAAAATCTTCCAGGTTCACACAGGGTATATCCAGTTCTTCCAAAATGTCCTTTTCGACATGCCCCCCCCCCCCCCCTTGTACGCGACCAGATATTTTTCGTCTTTCGCGGCTTTCCGATATTCTTCTTGCACGATCGGTTTTAAAATTTTATCGCTGTACACGTCTTCTCCGGGCCATCTTTCGAGAGTCAGACCATGCATGAATTTGGTGCAGTGATTGATCGTTTTCCAATCTTTATGCGTTGCTTGTTCGGCCAGAGGGCCCAAACTGAATCTGTGACAACCTCTGTCCCACACCTAAGTTAACGACAGGAATTCCATCTCGCGGACGTGAAACTTCTTGTTGATGAAAAATCCATCGAAATCGATGACGAGACAAACGTTGGATAGGCTCATGGTGGTTTTTTTTCGAAAAAAAAAATAAACTCGAAGAGGCAAAAAAAACTCGGAGAGGCAAAAAACAACTCGACACTGGCAAATGAATCGACTGGTAACGAAGCGAGCTCTCTCTCGGAAAGAGAAATTCGGAATGATTTTTTCGGTCCCGATGCGTCCCCCTTTTTATATAGGAGCTCTTATCAAAGTCACGGGATGTCGAACGAAAAAAATAAAAATTATCGGAAATCACGCGTCTTTCAGTCGTCTGAAAACAGGAAGTTGGGGAATAAAATTAGCGCGGAGAAAAAGTTGTAGACTATTCTTTTCTTTCCGAAACGACAGGACGTGAAATAAAAAAACGGACGTCCTGTTATGAGCATAAAAAATTTTTCGTCGCTTTGCTTCGAGGAAAAGAATTGCGCAACATCCTGTGACCTCGATAAACTTATTCTTGTCGACTCGTCCCACGTGTCGTGATAATTTTTTTTTTCGTGCAGTCGAGTTTGAAAATTTTCTCCAGAAATATATTCCTTCCGACTTGAAGTCACGTGACATTATCTGCGACGTCAACTCGAGACCCGTTTTGAAAAAGATTCATAACGCCACAATTATTTTTTTTTTGAAAGAATGCCTAAACGAGTAATGTTCCCCGTGGGGGAGGGGTTTTTTTGTATAGGGAACCTACAATTATTTCTTTGAAAATTTTTATTTTTTTTTTCAAAAAATGCCGAAATGGTCAATGCCCTTCGTAAGTTGTCTTTCTGAGAGGGGGGGGGGGGGGCTAATCCATATTCACGCTAGGAAAAAATCCTAGGTCAGAAGAAAACCACGGAAAACTCCGAACGATTAGGTCGACGAACGCGATCGGGTTCGAACCCAACCCGATGAAAATAGAATGAAAATGAAACTCGAAACCCGATGAAAATAGAATGGAAATGGAACACGAAACCCAACGGAAATGGAACGCGAAACCCAATGGAAATCGAAATGAAAATGGAACGAGAAACCCAATGACTATCGAATGGAAATGAAACACGAAACCCAACGTAAAATCAAAAGAAACTGAATGGAAATCAAATGAAATGCGATAAGAGTCCGACGGAAATGAAATAAAAATGAGAGTCCAATGAAATAAAATAGAAAACATGAAAAATATCGCATTCGAATAGAAATGACTTACCGATACGACTAAAAAAAAATTTTACTTCGCTTTCGGACCACGCGTTTTTGTGTGTTTGTGCAAGTGTATAAATGTTTGCGTAAGAATGTAAAAAAAATCTACAAACCTGTCGAAGGAGGGATGCCCGAGAGGTGATGTTTGCGTGCGTGTTGGGTGAAAGAAACGAGACGCAGACGCCGCGGGGTAAAAAGAAACAAACATTTTATTGGCCTTTTTTTTCGTACTTACCTTTTTCGAAATAACCGCGGGCTCCCGGACCCTTCTCGTAATTATTTTTTTCGTAATTTTTCCACACCTCATTTTCCCTTTTTCGAGGTGGAAAGGGCTGTCCCGGCGGTCCATTTACACTCCTCGACCCCCACCGTCCGCCGAACGAAGCTCTGCTCAAATAGGGCACAGAATATTGCTGTTTACGGCCTCTGGCATATAGCCTCGGGCCTTTACTATTCTATTGCGACGCTTTACCAGCGAGCCCAGACGCCGTAGCCGAAATTTTTCTTTCGGAAAATTTTCGATCTGGGGGTAAATCGCTCCGCTCTCGGCAACCGGCGTTCTTACAATACAGATTTCAAAATCGGGTAAACGCAGCCGCCTGTCTCCCGGCGAGGGTTGGACATTTATACCGCCTCCGCGAAGGCCTCTGCAGCTCGCCGACTGTGTTACCCCCCCCCCCCCCCCCTCGCACAGCCGCAACAGGAATCGAAATTCCCGCTTCGGGGGCCCATGCGAAGTACACCGTAAAGAGTACCGTCGAGAACCTTCCGAACCTCGACGGGAGTCAGAGGGACGTGCCGAGAGCTTGGACAGTGAGAAGTCTTTCCTCGCAGAAAATATCCCGCGGGGAGGCTCGATCCTCCCTTCTACCGAAGATACTATGGGGTGGAAGAAAAAAAACGACTAGACTTAACGCGGGGCAGCTTCTCTTTAAAAATTTAAAGAAAAGTTTTTACCGAAAAAGTTACGTTAGAGTTTTTCGAGTGAAATTTGAAAAAGTTATCGAGTAAAAATGAAAAAAAAGAACACTTACCTTTCGATGACCGGATCTAGTCCTTCTCGGCCGATGATTCTCGGAAATTTGAAAAAAAACCAATCGTGTATAAATGTATGAAAATGCGTGTGCGTACGTATGTGGTTTGCGAAAATTTTTTTCGAGACAACCTTTTCGAAAGCGAAGCAGAAAAATGTATACGACAAACACGAATTGTTTCTGGTGAAACGCTCGAAGAAAAAAAAAGATCGATTTTTTCGAGTCGACCGGTGAAACGCTCGGAGAAAAAATAAATAAATAAATATAAATCGATTCGCGAGTCACCGCGGCACGGTGAAACGCTCGATAAAAAAAATAAATATAATCTCGGTCGCAACACGAAAAAAACGGTAAAAAGCTGAGAGAAAAAAAATTAACGTTCTCGGGTCGCGACAAAAACGGCGAAACCGACTTTTTTTTCTGACGCTCGAAAAAAAAATTAAATGTCCCCCCGCACTCGGCAAAATTCCACCCCGACCTAACCTCGCGCGATAAAAGGCCGAGCCACCTTCGTTAACACCGCAAGGTATCCGGTTTCTCGGCAGACTCCAACCCGACCTGACCCCCCGCGATCGATGGTCCGAGAGACTTTATGTTAACACCGCAAGGTTTCGGTCTCTCAGACAGCTAAATACGCAAAAGAAGAAAAAAACGTAGCGGAACGAGCCGAGCCCCACGCGGAAAAGTCGCGGCGGAAAAAAATAGATTTCGTCGATTTGAGCGACACGAAAACGTTTTTCACGTAGCGCGAAAAAAAAAATAATTTTTACGACCGAGAGTCGTTTTGTGTAATAAATAACATTACGGTCCCGACCGAGTCGAAAGATTTTCTTTTCCTCGGTTTTCACGCAGAGTCCATTTCTATCAGACGAGCAAAAACTTACAACATACGAAAAAAAAAACACCGAGTCGTAATCTTTTCCTCGAATTTTACGCAAAGTCCATTCTTACCAGAAACGAAAAGTACATCAGACGAAAAATAAAACTGAAATATCATATAAAATGGAACATACTCTGAAAATAATCATCACCGGAGTCCCTAAATTCATGAATCATGATCAACTAATTACAACCATTAAAAGTTACAACTCACAAAAATCAACTGTCAGGACACATAAAATTTTACAATGCTCCAACACAAGCATTTACTAGATAGTCCTAGAAATGGACCATGGCACAGCACATCTCCTAATATGCAGGAGATTTCTCAACATAGGATTCAATCAGTGCCGGATTTCGATTTACCGTCCAATCATACGCTGCAGCAGATGCCAACTCTTCGGCCACTCATCAACAAACTGCAGAAGGGAAGAAATCTGTGCTTACTGTGTAGAGAGACATTTAACATCTAACTGCCCACATAAATCAAACCAGCAAAGTCAGCATTGTGCAAACTGTATAGATCCGGAGGGATACTTCCCTCATACAGCTGACTCTTCATCTTGTCCAACATTCTAACAACAGTTCTTTATTAGGAATAAACTCTCAGCACAGAATCCAAACTTATTGGAGAACTATAACTGACGTGAAATTATCAACACAAATTAACTTTAAAGATTCTTGTAAGGACTTCAACAAATTATCCTGTAAACACTAAACACAAAAAAACATTATAAGTGTCTATTTAAATGAGCAAGGCATAACCTGGTCTTCAAATTTAGTATCTCAAAAAAACTGAACTGAATCATTTCATGTAACTAAGAAATGGGTCACAACAAACCCTCAAATAACTAAAAAAATTATCTTCAAGTATTATTAGTGAAAGTTGTGGGTCACCTATAAACCCTCATACTATGTAAATAATCTTCAATTAAGTTGTGGGTCATCTATAAACCCTCAAATTATGTAATCAAGTGACAACCTACATTTATTTTGAGTAATACCTTCAACGATATCCTTAAAATCTTGTACAATTTGGGCCCGCCCAGCACTATGTAAAAATTGTGGGTCACATAAAAACACTCTTTTTTTTAAGTTGTAATCAACAAACCCTCCTAATATGTATCAATTATCATCTTACTACATTTTTGTGTGATACCTTTCAAGCAATCCTTAAAATCTTGTACCAATTGGGCCCGCGCAGCATTAAGCAAAATTGGGTCTCTCGTGTGAAAAATTTGTAAAGTTCATTTTATTTAATTTTTCAATAAACAGGGGTCTTCCAACCGGCTGGGGATCTCGGATCCGTCGTCGTCGTGAGTACGCTGACGATTCCTGGAGACTGGGGTCCTCGCTGGATGGTGGATTTGGTTATCCCACTCGTGGATATAATCTCGGTCGCAACACGAAAAAAACGGTAAAACGCTCAGACAAAAAAAATTAACGTTCTCGGGTCGCGACAAAAACGGCGAAACCGACTTTTTTTCCCGACGCTCGAAAAAAAATTAAATGTCCCCCCGCACTCAGCAAAATTCCGCCCGCGACTTAACCTCGCGCGATAAAAGGCCGAGCCACCTTCGTTAACGCCGCAAGGTATCCGGTTTCTCGGCAGACTCCAACCCGACCTGACCCCCGCGATCGAAGGTACAAGAGACTTTACGTTAACACCGCAAGGTTTCGGTCTCTCAGACAGCTAAATACGCGAAAGAAGAAAAAAAACGTAGCGGAACGAGCCGAGCCCCACGCGGAAACTTCGCGGCGGAAAAAAATAGATTTCGCCGATTTGAGCGGCACGAAAACGTTTTTCACGTAGCGCGAAAAAAAAATAATTTTAAGACCGAGAGTCGTATTGTGTAATAAATAACATTACGGTCCCGACCGAGTCAAAAGATTTTCTTTTCCTCGGTTTTCACGCAGAGTCCATTTCTATCAGACGAGCAAAAATTTACAACATATGATAAAAAAACACCGAGTCGTAATCTTTTCCTCGAATTTTACGCAAAGTCCATTTTTACCAGAAACGAAAAGTACATCAGACGAAAAAAAACACCGAGTCCAAAGATTTTTTCCTCGTTTTTCACGAAGAGTCCATTTTTACCAGAAGCAAAAGTATAACAAACGAAAAAACACCGAGTCGAAACCTTTTTTCTCGATTTTTACGCAGAGTCCCTTTGTACCAGAAACAGAAGTCAAAATAGACGAAATAGAACCGGGTGGAAATCAAAAATGACAAATTCAGCAACCAAACCGCGGCTCTTGGACCGAAGAGCGAGTTGGATTCGATCGGCTCGCGTTTTATACACTGAGTAATGATTCGTAAACTCCGAAAAAAAAAAAAATTTCACATCAATGGTTTCGCAAATTTTTTCCGAAAGATATTTTTGAAAAAGGTAATGGTTGTCGGGGACTTAAACTCGACTCGACATTTCGCCGGTGCGTTTTGAGACCGGTAGAATATTGCCGGAGCTTTTTGAAATTATTTTCCGAGTTTGATATCAACCGAAAAAAAAATTTCAGTTTATACTAAAACTTGGAAAATAATTTTATAAAGTTTTGCCAATTTGAAAGTATAGTCTCGATACGCCGAGCCACCTTCGTTGACACCGCGAGGTATTTTCACCATGGAGGGTCTCGGACCCTCCCACCGCATCGTGACAATATATACTGAGAGTCAACAATGTTACGACAAATCCCGCCGTTCTAGCACGATTAGGGTTCGAATGATGTCGTTTTAAATTTTTTTAAAAAATTTAAATTTTTCATCATGGGGGGTCTCGGATCCTTCCACCGCATCGCGGCAAAGTATATCGAGAGTCAACGATTATGGTAAAGATCCGATCACCGTATCTCGATTAGGGTCCGAACGATGTCGTTTAAAAATTTTTTTTTATTTAAATTTTTCATCATGGGGGGTCTCGGACCCTCCAATCATACCGAGACATAGTATATCGAGAGTTAACAATTATGGTAAAGATCCGATCACCGTATCTCGATTAGGAACCGAACGATGTCGTTTTAAAATTTTTTTAAAAAATTTAAATTTTTCATCATGGGGGGTCTCGGACCCTCCGATCATGCTGAGACATAGTACGAGGCGGGCCGACATCAGCGCAACAAATACGGTGATCGTACCTCGATTAGGGCTCGAACAATGACGATTTTAAAATTGTTTAAAAAATTTAAATTTTTCATCGTGGGGGGTTGGGACCCTCCGATCATATCACGACGTAGTATGGGACGAGCCGACATCGACACGACGAATCCCGCGATTCTAGCTCGATTAGGGCCCGAACAATGATGATTTAAAATTTTTTTAATCCGGTCGACCGGGGGGGCGGGACCCCCGACCATACCGAGACGTAGTACGAGGTGGGCCGACATCGGCGCAACAAATACGGTGATCGTATCTCGATTAGGGCTCGAACAATGTCGATTTAAAAATTTTTTAATCCGGTCGACTGGGGGGTCCAGACCCTCCGACCGTACCACGACGTGGTACGGGACGAGTCGATCGCGGCGGTTAAGGTCCGGTCGAGCCGCGTTGATTTAAACCCCGAAAAGGGTCTTCGTGAATGGTTGAATTTTTCGCCACGGGAGGTCTGAGACCCTCCGAGTGTGGTCCGATTATACCAAAGCATAGTATGGGACCGACCTGTCACGGCGGTAAAAGTCCCGTGCGTCTACGATAATTAGGGCCCGAGATATAGCGTTTTGAAATTTTCAAGGTCGCACCATGGGGGGGGGGGTCTTCGACCTAGGGGTCCGACCTGTATACGCGATATGTGGGGGTCTGGGACGACTTTTAGGGTAGACCCTATGGAGACGTTTTCGTTAGATACAGAGATGGCCGTTTTTGTTGACAACGTACTGAAATTTAGAACACCAGGTCTTATCCAATTTGTTAAACGAACTGTTTCTTTATTTCATGATGAAAGCCGAAGGGAGAGGTACAAGGGGAAGCGATAAGAGCTTCTTAAAATGACATCACGAGGCAAGAGGCCGAGCAGGAGTGACTTGAATATACAGTTACAACTTTCTTGCTTGGCGGACTAAAATATCGCCAATCTACAAATATTTTTCGCCATGCACAGGAGTGGAGAAAAACATTAGCTGGTATGGATTCGCCAAATACATACGGTAGGCTTCTACCATATATTAATTGTGTAGGGGCGGCAGATTGTGGGCTGATAATATTCCTGAGTCATGATGGGCGCAGACTAATCTGTACATTGATACAGCTGTGGTTAAAAAATAAATAAAAATGTTTCTGGTTAAGGCATAGTAACAGACCGAATTCGTTAGGCGAAAAGGCATGAGAATGTATTTTTCTAGACCAGATGTTAGATCAAAGATGAACCCCGTGCCTAACCACAAAAATGCAGAATTGACATACATATGAACAAAAGGGTGTGGATGTTAAAGCACATTGCAAAGATAATCCTAATGAATAGATTGCATGTTAAGTGATTTTAAATGATGAGTTATATTCATGCCCAAATAAGGAAATGCCCGAAGTTAAAATGCTTTCGTTTTTAACAGACAGCAGTAACGTTTTTCTACAAGGTTAGATCGTATGTGTGAGAAACTCACAAAGTAAAAATGGATACTGAATCACAGATTTTGTTTTATTAAAGAGATGAGTAACTAGAATAATTTAATTTAAATGTGCAGGGCCATTAATACAATCGCTTTAGCTTTTAAATGTTAAATTTAATTTAGGGGCTGCACTGTTTGACTATAGTGCACTAAAATAAATAAGTTATTAAACCGAATTTTAATTGAAGTTGCTGGGGGGGGGGGGATGGAATGCAAACATATATAACGATATAGTCGTTATATATATCACCTGGGACACCACAAAAAAAAAACTTTCGTTGACCCGTGTGCATGGGCAAAATAGCAAGAAAAATAGTTACACATATAAATATATTTTCAAATCATAAAGGTTTTTTTTTTTTTTTTAAACAAGTTGCTGTCATGAACACAAAAAAAATCTCTTTCATCAATAGTTCAACAGTCCTAAGAGATTTTATGAATTGATATTTTCTAAATTGTCTTTATGGATATCCACCTTAATTGAAATTTTCTTAAAAAATAATGTACCATGTTTTTTTTTACAACTGAGTCAACTCTGACAGCAAATATTTATGCAGCATATTACTAAACCATTGACTGCACTTCATCAAAATATTGATCCTGATTAGGATCATTTTATGAAAAATGCAAGTACTAACAATAAAAAATTATATATAAACACAAATGCAACACTAGAAGTAAAGAGTAAATAATAATAAGCGTAATGTGTATTTGTAAACTAATAAGCAATTGTAATATGATTTAAAAGAAATTGGACATGATTAAAAATGTAATGTTTATGCATGCAGCATAGGATGACAAAAAAAGAGGTGCCTGAAGCACGCCCATGAAAAAGGTGTCACCCTGAATCTTGTGAAGACCACAAGTATTATGGCGTCGGCTTAGGGCTTCGGCCTTATATGAGGAGGGAGATTTGAGACTCATACAGCGCCCGCTTATATGAGTCCCTGCTCCTCCGAAGACGCTAGCGGTCCTCTAAAGGAGCACACGTCGGTTTACAAGCAAAAATTGATTTTTTGTGAATTGGAACACCAATTCCAAGGGGTTGTCTCTCAGCACAATGAAGTTTTGGACCCTAAGGGCAATAATTTTGAACGGGAACAAAGCATTCGAAAGGGAGAATTAAAAAGTAAAAAAAAATAGATATATGTCACATATATATCAAATCAAAAAAGGGGTAGACAATCCTAGAGTGAAGAGAGACATAAAAAAAATGAAAAGTCATAATCAGTTTAAATAATGCACAAGTCTTATAATTAGAAGGTAACTAACTGGTTGACTTAAAGAAAATGTTATCAAGTTACATGTGAATTTTTTTTTAAATAACTGCAATTATTAAATGTGTTAGTTATCACTGTTAACTGAAATGTAATCGTAAAAGAATGAAATGTAAAATAAATGTTAAACTGTAAATAATAGTTAAGTGTATGTAAATAACATAAAAGTGTAAAGTAAAATGAAAAGAGTGTAAAGTGATTCAAAATATTGTTCACAAGAGATCTTCGAAGCAAACAGTCATGGGCCAGCCATAATGTTGTCAAAGATCTGTTGTAAGCAACATACATACAACCTAGGCCTTTGGTTGACACTTAGCTTCACAATACATGTCATAAGAAGAAAAATTGTAAACAAAAGTATATTATTTTCTGTTTCTTAAATTATACGTATGTGGTTGATAAACATTAGGGAAGTTGTGATTGTTAAAGTGACTTGTAGCATCGAATAAATGTCCATATCGAGGTGGTGCAAGAAGTAACCTATCAATGTGCACACGAAATGCTGTATTATCAGCAGCATACAATCTCTTGATCGAGAATGACACAGGTGAATGTTTGAAAGTTACAATGTATGGTCCAGTGTATTTAGGTTTGAATTTATCAACAGATTTTAAGTACACAATATCTTTGAGACAAATGGTTCTTAATTTAGCTTTTTGACCGTAATGTTTATATCTTTTATCCTGTGCTGTTTTAATTTTAATGTAAGCCTTGTCATATATTTTGTGTAAATCTTCAAGTAGTTTATGTATTTCAATATGTTTATCAAGAAAAGGTTGATTGCTATTCTGATCAAAAGTGTCAAAAATTAATGAAAGTTCACGTCCAAAGTGCAGAAGATTAGGAGTGAATAATGTAGTTGAATGTTTTGAACCATTATAGAGCGACTTGTGTATAAATATTGCATTTTCAAATGAGTGACCTTCTTGCAAAAGTATATTAACAGAGTATTTGATTGATTTATTGATTCTCTCCGAAAGAGCATTACTTTGTGGCCTCGAAACAGAGCTGTGAAGTACCTTAATACCTAGAGTATCATTAAAAATGTTGTATATTTGAGATGTATATTGGGGTCCTAAGTCTGATAAGACAACAGAAGGTCTCCCAAAGGTGGTTATATAAGAGAATAAACATTTAACGACTTTAGCTGCTGATGTATCATTAAGTGGAAAAAGTTCAACATGTCTTGAAAAGTGATCTGTAATAGTTAAAATATGTTTACCATTAGAAAAGGGTCCAACGAGATCTGTACTAATAGTATGGCCAGGGTATCTGGGCGTGTAGGTGGGTTGTAAGGGTGCAGGAGGGGTTTGATGATGTTTACATTGAAGACATTTGACACATGAAGCTACAAAGTTTAATGTGTCAACATACATGCCTTTCCAAAAGTATCTTGATGATAGGAACTCATAGGTTTTATTAAAACCAAAGTGAGATAAATGAGAGATTGTTAAAACTTTGCTTTTAAGAGAGTTAGGAACAACAATGTGATATGAAAAAGTGTTATTAAGATTGTTTTCTTTCTTTAACATTAAAACTTTAGAATCAGGGTGTATGAAGTAATTAGGATATTTTTGAGAAGGTCCTTTCTTTAGAATATCCTTGTAAACAGTGGACAAGGTGGTGTCATTATTTTGTTCAGTGCAGAAAGTTTCATTTGAAATTTCCAATAAAAGATCTGGATTTGTTTGTTTACCAGATACAAGATAGTTTACATATTTCTTAGTGGCACTTGAACATGAATTATTACTGTCTGGTGTATCATAGTCAACAATAGGTAATGGTTGAGGGTCATGGATAAGTTCAGGGTTAGTATCCAGAGTTTGTTGATTGTTTTCAAAAGTGCAGCAAGATAAATAATCAGCAAGAACATTTTTCTTACCAGGGATATGTTTAAAAGTGTATGAGTACTCTGAAAGCTCCATGAGCCAACGAGAGATAATATCAGCTGGATTAGTAGTCTTGTTACATTTTTCTAAGGGTTTACTGTCAGAAAGGATTACAAATTGTCTGTTATATAAATAATATTTGAAAGCGGTAACAGATTTATAAATTGCCATGAGTTCTAATTTAAGTGCAGGGTATTTTTTTTTCTGACGCCTTAAGAGATTTAGAAAAATATGCTACTAGTAAAAGTTGTTGATAATGCTCTTGTAATAAAACACCAGAAATAGCAACATTTGACGCATCTGTGTTTAAATAAAATGTCTTGTTCCAATCAGGTAATCTAACCATGGGAGAATTAAAGAAAATTTTCTGTATTGTGTCCATGATTTCTTGATGTTTAACAGTCCATTTAAATTTAACTTTTGGAGTAGTTAGGTTTATCAGTGGCTGTACTAACTCAGAAAATGATGGAATTAGAGACTTATAAAATGTAATAACACCAATGAGCCTTTTTAGTTGTAGGTGTGGGAAAAGATGTTATTTTTATGATATTTGACTGAATTGGGGAAACAGACTGATTTTCTACATGAAATCCTAAATAGTCAATGCTAGATTTATGAAAAGTACATTTGCTAGGAGACAGGGTCAGGTTATATTTGGTTAAGATAGAGAGAATGTTTTTTAATTTATTACACATTTCATCAAAAGAGTTTGCACCTACAGTGAAATCATCCTGATATGTATATACACCATCTAATTGTAATTCATCAAGCAAAGAGTCCATTAAAGCTTGGAAAATAGAAGAGCTGTTTTTTAATCCGAACACTAATCTCTTGTATCTAAAAGATCCAAACATAGTAGTAAATGTCATCTGATTTTGGAGATTTGGTGGCAAATCAATTTGATGATATGCCTGATGAAAGTCAAGAGAAGAAAAATATCGATACTGAGAAAGATTTGAAATGATGGTTTAAATTTTAGGTAGAGGGTAAGATGATCCTTGAATTACAGTATTGATCATTCGAAGATCTAACGCGAGACGGAATTTTTGTTTACCAGTTCCGTCTGGTTTCTTTTTGACTAATAGCATGGGGCAAGCCCATTCTGAACAGTGGCGTTCAATAATTTTGGCATCAAGTAGATCTTTAATTTGTTCTAAAGCACCTTTTTGCAAAGATTGAGGAAGGGGGAATGGAAGTGTTTTTATAGGGTAGTCATTAATAAATTTCAAATCAGGGACAATCTTATCAGTATGTCCAAGTGTATTTAATGATTTTGAGAAGGCGGGTTAATAATTAAGTAATAATTTAGTCATTGTATTTGCTTCATTAGAACTTAAATGTGTAAGATTGAAATCGCTAGCTGACAAATCCTCTTTCCTCTTTTTTAATGTTTCATTAGATGCCTGGGTAAAATTTAGGAAGTGTTGTTCTGAGTTATGATGCTTGTCCAAATTATCAGAGGGGTACTCAAGAATTTCCTCAACCTCAGATAAATGTCCAATTTTTGTGTGTTTAGGGAGATGAATGGTAGTGTCAGAATTATTTTTAAGTGAAATAGAAAAGAAATGATTTAATTGTACAGGCTTCTTTTTGCGTTTAGATTTCTTATCCATTTGAATAATGGCATCATGACCTATTACTTCTTTTTTATCTGCCAAATATTCAAATAGATAATTTATGTCATGTTTGATATTATTGTTTGTGTAAACTGAGCACCATGTTTGCGCTTGGAGTTCTAGAATGATTTTACGGGTTAAGAAAACTTTTTGATTTGTCACCACATCACATAAGGTGTTACATTGATTACTTTCACTGACTTTTGACTTAGTGTGTAATGTTTCTAGTGGAATAGTCAAGCTGTTGTTAATCTGAATGCATTTATTGAAAGTATCAATGATAATGTTAAATTTACTAATGAAATCAAAACCAAGAATGCCTTCAAAACTGGAGGATTCAGGAATATCCGTGGTGCGAGAAGGATTTTTTTTCTAACTTAATGGATGCTCTAATACATGAGGAGAAAGAAACATCCGAATTAACGGTTTTGATGTTTATGGCTGTTGATAGTCTCTTGTATTTTAATACAGGTTTAAGTTCATTAAATAATTTTTGTGAAAGTAACGAAATGCTACTTCCAGAGTCAGCCAATAGGGTGATTTTATGGTTTGCAATAGTGGCCTTTACAAGAGGGAGTGATGGAGAATGCGTATTAACACTACAAATGATGTGATCATTGTTATCGCCTTCATTTTCTGTTTGAGTAGTGATATTTTTTGCGATTTTAATGTGATCTGAAGTTTGTGACCCGGTTGAATTAACTAACCTTTCTTTAGAGATCTTTGGTAATGTAGGGTCAATAGGAAATGTTGCTGATGTTAAGTCACATGGTTGAGACACAAAATCATCAGCATAAAAATTGTGTCTCTGTTCTAGTTTTCCTGAACATGGTAATTGTTGCGTCTGTTAAAATTTTCCCTTTTCTGTGTATTAACTCTTTTCCATTTAAAACACTGATGAGCCTGGTGGCCATTGCGGAAACAAAGTTGACATGTGACAACTTTTCTTTGTGGAAATTTGTGAGGGGAAAAACGTTTTGGGAAATTTCGCGTTTTGAAATTTTTCCTATAGCGCATCGCATTTGCGTTATACTTTGGGCTACCTTGCATGTCATTTTTTTTAGTTTCTGTTTTGGGTCCAGGCGGTGCAAGTGTTAACGCATTTATGTTTTCTGAGAGTTCCTTCAATTGTTCTTCAACGTTATTTTGAGATTTACTGACAGAGGGTAAGGAATGTAGAATCTTTTCATTATGCAGAATTTCGTGTAACGTCTGTGCTCTTTCAACAGCAGCACGATATTCTGTGATACCTTCTTCCTGTAACTTTATTCGTATGTTAGCTGGCACAGCCTCCATGAATTTCATAAGTTTAATTGTGTTACGGGCATTCTCATCGTTAATATCAGCATACACGGTTGCGGCTAACACGTTTAACCGGTGTGCCAGATTTTTAATTGACTCCGCTGGCAGAAGAGATAAACTCGAAAGTTCAACGCCAGCCACGCACTTGCTCGGAGGTGAGAAAAATGCCGCAAATTCTTTTTCAAGCGTATCTAGATCGTTGATTTTTTGAATTTCCGGATTCTGTGCATAAAATTTTTGCGCGGGACCAATTAACTTCCCTACAAGTACAGCAATGGTAGTCTGAGGGCTGTATTTGTTAATTTCAGCGACCGACCTAATTTGGTTAAAAAAGAATTTAAGCAAATCCGGATCTCCATCAAATTGGTTAATGTTGATTTGAACTTGTTTAGCGAACATGGTCAACGGTTTACCTAATACAAATTCCCTAATCAAAAATTGTTACTGAAATTCTGCATACACATATAAATGTAACACACATTTAACAGATAAGAATGTAAAGGAAATAAAGTAATTGAATAAAATAGTATAATAATCACATTAAAAATATAACACACAACTTAAAAAAATAAACAAAAGGTCTTTTTCAAACCTTTTATAGAAAAAAAAAATAGAGAAAAAAATCTATCCAGGGACAAAATTGTGTTTCTCAAAGTAAAAATAATATCGTTGCTTATTTTAAGCAAAAGAAAGAGAAACAAAAACAAAAAATAATAAAATTTCGCAATAGCTCCTATTTTTTTTAATGGATGGGAGCATGTACGTCTTTCAAAACAAAACTACTAGGAGTAAGCAACTGAAATAAATACTTATTTTATCTTTTTTAACAGAGAAAAAAAAATGCTATCTGTCCTTGTTTCTCTAAAAGGACAGAAATTAAAAATGTCTCAAATTAAAATATTTTCAAGCCGAAAGGCAAACTAGAAAAATCTTATTTTAACCTTCGTAGATAATAGAAAACGGGACAAAGTATAATCCTCGTTAACTCTTTTTGAGGAAAAGAAAAAAATTTTCAACATATTTTAACATCCATTAAGAGTTAAGCAGAGGGGACTGTATTTGATATTAACTAAAAGTATTGGAAAATTCCATGCAATGCGAAAAAAATATATCTATATTAATAAATATTATAGTAAACTGCACAAAAATAATTTCACAAAATATTAAAAATAGCAATATCACTGTGTTTTTAAATTCTGTACAAGAACACAATAATATTAATAAAATCAATTCTCAAGTACTTGTGAGTACTTATGGAATATGAAAGCATAAAAATGGAATGAAACAATTTTAAAAAATGTTAAAAATGTTTCCAGAATTAACTGAAAAGAAATTAGTCGAAAGAAAAACAAACAAACGGGGGAATAAAACATATGCTTTCATACTCTACAATGTGTTATTTAAGAGAATCTAGCACTATTGAAACCTTTTTTTTCTTTCTTTTTTTTTTTTACTAATGCACCTTCATTTTTTTAGATTGTGAACCTTTGTTTTTAAGTGCATATTTATCTGACTCTCTACGATTTTTTTTACTTGTATACAACGGAGAATTTATGGAGCACAACTTCAGGAGTCATTTGAATGATTTTCTGTTGATTGACTCCTTTGATTTGAACGACTCACTACCAGTGATTTGTGTGTTAGCATATCGACTTTCACACAGTAAATACTAATTTTGTTGCACAAATCAGCTTGAGGAAAAAAATTTTAGCACACACGGAGAAAAATGCACTTAGCAAATACGTTCGTTCTTGCGGGAAATGCACACAATTTTTTTTGCAGTTTATTTTTTTGCTTTGAAATGAGTCCTTCACTGAAATCAGGAATTCATATCAAATTTGTAGCATTTTCACAAACAGTAAGGTTTCTCAACACGCTGTAGGATTGTAGAATTTGTAGGACTTGTGAAGACACAAGATTTGAAAAAAACTCTAATTGCACATCATTTTTGTGGGAATTTTGTAGATTCTGTCGTATGATTGCACAGAGCACACGCGCACACCACAGTAGACACAAAGAGCACACAATTATTTGAAGAATCACCTTTATGTGATTGAGTTGAAAGCTGTTTCCTTAGTAGGGATGATTTATCAGCCGATCAATGCACTGTCCGGTGTATAAGCAAACGTAAAGTCGCAGCAACGAAAAGGGCAGGGGGGGAATGTTCCGAGAGACAGGATAGAACGCATACAGGTTTCTTCGGCTACGGGCAGCGTCCGGGGCGAGAAGTTGAAAAAAAATCTTCCGTCGGTGACGGGATGCGAGAATTTTGATTCCAAAACTCCAGGGGTTGGCAAAGGGGGAAGGCAGAATAGAAAGCAGGCAAAGATGTTTCTTCGGCGAGGGGCAGTTCACGAGGGCGAGAAGTTCACTCCAGGATGAACTCCTCCATCTTTTGACGGGGTGGCGAGCCGTTGATTCACGGATGACTTTTCTTTAGGTGACGGGGACGAGATACTCGAAGCTCACTGCAACAGAGGGGTGTGACAGCCGGGAGGGATCCATCGTTCCACGAAGTCCATGCAGAAAAAAATTCCGAAAAGATTGGAAGCACGTACCTCTCCCTTACATTTCTTTTTTTTAGGAGAAAAAAAAACTGGTCAGGCGACCAATAGTATATGGAGACGTTTTCGTTAGATACAGAGATGGCCGTTTTTTTTTATAACGTACTGAAATTTAGAACACCAGGTCTTATTAAAAAAAACTCCAATTTGTTAAACGAACTGTTTCTTTATTTCATGATGAAAGCCGAAGGGAGAGGTACAAGGTGAAGCGATAAGAGCTTCTTAAAATGACATCACGAGGCAAGAGGCCGAGCAGGAGTGACTTGAATATACAGTTACAACTTTCTTGCTTGCCGGACTACAATATCGCCAATCTACAAATATTTTGCGCCATGCACAGGAGTGGAGAAAAACATTATCTGGTATGGATTCGCCAAATACATACGGTAGGCTTCTACCATATATTAATTGTGTAGTGGCGGCAGATTGTGGGCTGATAACATTCCTGAGTCATGATAGGCGCAGACTAATTTGTACATTGATACAGCTGTGGTTAAAAAATAAATAAAAATGTTTCTGGATAAGGCATAGTAACAGACCGAATTCGTTAGGCGAAAAGGCATGAGAATGTATTTTTCTAGACTAGATGTTAGATCAAAGATGAACCCCGTGCCTAACCACAAAAAATGCAGAATTGACATACATATGAACAAAAGGGTGTGAATGTTAAAGCACATTGCGAAGATAATTCTAATGAATAGATTGCATGTTAAGTGATTTTAAATGATGAGTTATATTCATGCCCAAATAAGGAAATGCCCGAAGTTAAAATGCTTTCGTTTTTAACAGACAGCAGTAACGTTTTTCTACAAGGTTAGATCGTATGTGTGAGAAACTCACAAAGTAAAAATGGATACTGAATCACTGATTTTATTTTATTAAAGAGATGAGTAACTAGAATAATTTAATTTAAATGTGCAGGGCCATTAATACAATCGCTTTAGCTTTTAAATGTTGAATTTAATTTAGGGGCTGCACTGTTTGACTATAGTGCACTAAAATAAATAAGTTTTTAAACCGAATTTTAATTGAAGTTGCTGGGGGGGGGGGGGGAATGGAATGCAAACATATATATAACGAGATAGTCGTTATAGACCTCCCGGTCGACCCTCGAAAGGGACCCCCTGGTCGTCGAATTTTACGAATTTTACTCTTATAGATTTATGTTATTCGATACTGTGATAAAAAATAATTTTAATCACCGCAGGTGGTCTTTAAAATTGAATAGAAATGTCGATAAAAATCAATAGACTTATCTTTCCGACGAGCCGAGGGGGAAGACTCTATCAGATATCGATATTGGAAGAGCTGGGGGTCCAGGTGCATCTTCGTTGAAAAACTCGAACGGAATGAACGAGCCGAGGTGGGGTCTCGTATTTATACCCTCGGTGGTTTCTAGAACGTTCCGTGGTTGACGCAATATCCTCGGGAAATTGCATCATGCATGGAAAGTTCCAGAAGTTTATGCAATTTCTCAAAGTATTGCGTCGGCCGTAGAATGTTCTAGAAACGACCGAAAGTATAAAGGAGACCTTGGCTCGTTCGTTTCGTTTTGAGTCTTCGCCCAGACGTGGTATGAGACGGGGTAAATCCATCTGATTTTCATACGTAGTAACGTGGGGCGAATATCACGTGACAATTATAGTGTATAATTCGACGATTGATTTATTTGGCTTACGATTTCGCGAACCGAGGTTGTGATTTCTTTTAGCCGATCTTGCGAGTGTCGTGTCTTTTCTGAAAAACTTATTTTTTACCCGCCCCCCTCCCCTGATGAATTAAACTCGAATCGTCGATCGTTGGTTTTTTTTCCGTGCTGATTTTTTTTTTACGTTTTCCCGGTTTTGAAAAAATTCGGAAAGGGGTAGAGTGCTCGTAGAATTAATCCGCCGACTGTACATTTTTAACAGATAAGAATACAAAAAAATGAGAAAAACTCAGAACTCACGGAGTGCACGTGAAACTATTTACATGTTCATTAGAGAGTAGAAAAATTGGTTGCCATTCGACGATTACAAAACTCAGGGTATCGTCAAGTTCACGCCAAATTGTAGCACTGCTTTGGAATAAATGAAATTACAGGAAAATTTATTTTTATGCTCCTCCTTGCCAAAGCATCTAAAAAAGCATGCATTTGTATACACTAACTTGGAAATATTAAACACAGCTTAGCTACTTCACACGCACAAAATCACTATGTCAGGTTATCTAAATAAAAATACTGTATACACTGCAAATACATTAATTGTAAATAACAATAATTAAGTAAGCCTGTGTGCTTTCTTAAGTTAATTAAAATTTGCCTTTAGATATTTTTATTGAGAAGGTCAGCAGTCAGCAACATTATTCATCGAGGCTATATACTCTAAGGAAATAACATTCTGTTTGTTATAGTTCAAGAGAAAATGATACATTATTTCGATACGTTTACTGCACTCAAATATCGTTTGATTTTTATCAATAAACATAGCTGCTTGATTGTTGATTTTTACAGATATAGGTTTAGGGTACGGCCACACCAAATTCCTGCATTAGATTTCTCACGAATAGCACTTTGTAGTATGGGCTAAAGACAAATATTCAGATTGAGCAGAAGATAATGCAGTACAATACTGCTGTTTACTCGTCAAGGAAACTGCAGCACAAGCAAAAAGGACATCTACTGAAAGCTATCTGTCGACATGGTCTGCACCCAAATCTGCACCAGAGAAAACTTCCATTACTTTTCCAGTCTTTTTGAATGAGAGGAACTGGTGCTTGGTCTCCTTCAGGTACGGAAAGAGGTATTTAACGCTCCCCCGATGCAATTCTGAAGGTCTCTCATAAAATTGTCTCATGTACGTGGAGCTGAATCCGATACCGGGACGTGTTCTACAGGCAATATACAGCATGGAGCCAATGGGTTGCCTGTAAGGGGTTTCGTTACTCTTCTCCTTTATGTTATTTCATTCTGCATCATTTACTTCGCAGTGTTTCACACTGGGATCTAAAGGAGTTAATGGTTCCTTAGTTGAACTTGCCTCAAATGTTTCCAGGATTTCATCAATGTAAGCTGTTTGATCCAGTGTTAGTGACCCATCAGTTTGCCTCTGGATTTCCAGGGATAAAATTTCATTTGCTTCTCCAAGGTGTCTTGCTTGGAATTTCTAAATAACTTTAGTCTTAAAAGTGCTTATGGTTTGCAAGGTTCCAACAATAAGCATATAATAAAAGTAGAGACCAAGATACAGTGTTTTCTTTGGATGATAATAAATGCATGGATCACTTTCTGAAAGCAACAATCCGAGTTCTTTTAGGGAGTGTCAAATTACTCATTCCATTCCAGTAGCGGCTCGTGAGTTAGGAATGAGGCAGTGCTGCGAGATTCTAACCAGAGAAGAGGTCTGCACGGCCCGGCTTTCCATTCCCAGGCCCGGTATAAAAATTAAAAGTTCGGCCCGAGTACGGCGTGGCCGTTTATATTTTCACAGCTCACGGCCCGTCCCTACTCAATTTCTACAAACAGTTCAGACTTTTCTTAACATATATTTACGATTCCTTTAAAGAATACTGCATACATATTTATAAGGAAATTTTACAGCATATTTTAAAATTACGATGTCTTCGCAAGACAGAAATTACACAGTAGAAAACAATGATTAGTACTTAGATTCTTAGACACTTTAACATTTAAAAAAAATTAATGTAGTTTAGAATAAAAGAAAAATAGGAGGATTAAAAACATAAACATCATAACTTTTGAAGCTGTATAATAAAAAGTAGATTTGAGAAAATATTTCTCTGTCATTTATTAAGGCTTTTCTCAAACCTAAAGAACCTACTTTCTGACACATTTCTTTTCGGAAAAGCATAAGATTAACAGGTGTTATTATTGAGAAACTATGTAATCGAATGTCTTTATCCATTTTTTAATAAAGATAATATATTTTTGAGAAAATACTGTCAAAGTTAGCTTTTTGAATCGAATTTCCGGAAGCGACAGCGCGAGAAAGGAGGAAAACCTTCAGCCACGTGACAAGAATCTTTTATATCTCGACAAATAATTTATTTATCAAAAATGGAAAATATTAATCGATTCTAAATCCCTTCAATAGTCAGGCTTGTCAATTTTATGCTTTAAACAGTTAAAAATTAGTCAGAACATGTGTCAAAGTTTGCGTTGTCGAGCAGTGAATTTGAGAACCAACTTAAGGTATATTTCAAAAGATTACAGAAGTTCATTATCGCTATTCATATTTTTACAAAACATATTGTCTGATCTACACATCCTGAGAACAAGTCCAGTTCCGGCCCGGCTCGACTGGAAAAGAAAAGAAATGCAAGCCTGATCTCGGCACGGCGCAAGTCTGCGGAGAAAAAAAAACTAAGCCGGGGTCAGACACCACGTAACTCTCCGATTCCGATCTCTACGCTGGGCATGTTACATTTCTGTATTGATGTTCTCAAACTAGCATCGACTCGTGACGCAGATTTATATTTATTCTCGCGAAAGTCACAATTGAAAATAGCTCATATTTTATCGACTTCGTTTAAATTTTTATATCGTGGCATTTTGAACGGGCGTTAGCCTTGGATTTTCGGAGGTCGTAAAAAAAGCCTGGTGAAGGCCGTAAAAGTCTTGAAAAGTATGATGGCACACTGGTTCTCCGACCGGCGGGCCAGCCCGAGCCTGTTGCCGCCTTAGAGCAACATATGTTGAGGGATGACAATTAACATATGTTTTGTATGTTTGGTGTTTTGTTGGAATAAAAGAGTAAAGAAGTTATAAAATAACTCTTACCTCAGGCAGCAAAATATCCAATTTCGGTGATTGTTCCAATAAATTGTCCCCTGTGTTTAACTTAAAATTGTAAGTAACAATTAAATTATACATTAGAGTGATTATATTTAATTTAATTATATTATTACATTTTCAATTTATTTAAATACAAAACACATTCTTCTTTCTTTTCGGCCAGCAAATTCATCTATAACCTTTTCATTAAAATTTAGTATTCTTGCTATTAAGTCCTCGCCTGCACTGATCATTTCTAACGCTGATAAACAATCCTCTGACATGGTGCTTCTTAAAAATGTCTTTATTCTTTTCAGCATAGAAAAGCAGCGCTCGGGTTCCGATGTTGTCATTGGTGTTGTGAGAATGATTTTCAGCAAACAGCTTACTTCACCAAGCGAATTTTCTAGGCCATGATTTACAATAAATTTGTGAAGATCAAAAGCTCCAGAGATATTTGAAAATTCTTCTCTCTCATATAAAACAGTAAGTTCTGTTCTAAGCTTTTCTTTCTTTAACATAGGATATGCAAGCACAGTTTCATCTAACTCCTTTGAAGGAAAATCTTTACAAAAATCAGAAAATTTCACGCAAGCAAATAATTTAGCTGCTGAAAGATGTCCTAAAAATTGAAATCGTTCTTTTGCTTGGAAACAAATCGTGACACAGACTTCTTTAGCTATAAGGGTTAAGTCTTCATTAAATCTCTGCTTTCTAATTTCATGCGATTCCTAAAAAGTATCAGATTGTGGAGAACTTATTTCATTTCTAATTACAGAAATTACTCGATAGAAATTTTCTAATGCTAAATTAATAGAAGAAGAGTTTGCATTGTGGCTTTGAAGCTCATCATACAGAAGGTCAACATGTGGCATGATACGGTGAAAGAAAGAAAGCCAAAAGAGGAAACTTCTGTCATCCAACATACGTAAAAGTCCCGAAGCTGTCTGGACTGTATTTGCGTTCTTTAATTTTTGTAATTGTTCAAAACATTCCTTCAGTTCGTCCATATTTTCATAAACAGTACTCACTGTTCTAGAATTAAAATTCCATCTTGTGTTACAACCTCTGGGAATTCTTTTAGAGACGGAATCTAACACAGCGAGGCGCTGTGGAGATCGCGAGAAAAATGCTGGTATACCATGCAAACTACTGAAAAATATACGCACTTTCGAATTCTGAGAAGCTGCTTTTTCCATAACTAAATTCAATTGATGTGCATAACAATGTATAAAATGAGCATTGCAATATTTTTCACTAATTATAGCCTGTACACCACCCTTTGCACCGCTCATTACAGCTGCACCATCATAAGTTTGAGCTATGAGTTTATGAAAATCATCTTTCAAAACTATACTCAATTGCTCTAGAATGTAGTGAGACAAACCCTCAGCGTCTTGCGAAGATGGGTTATGAAACCCCCAAAATCTTTCAACCACTTCACCTTCCTTTTCGTAGCGAAATACTACAACTTCTTGGATTTTCTCGGAAATATCTGTTGTGTCATCTGC
Organism: Maratus speciosus; assembly: GCA_963932465.1. Lineage (NCBI taxonomy): Eukaryota > Metazoa > Arthropoda > Arachnida > Araneae > Salticidae > Maratus > Maratus speciosus. The sequence goes on along the minus strand of OZ010796.1, from coordinate 396,780,410 downwards.
CATGACAGCTACAAATTTTGTGTGGCTAATCTCTTTAATTATTTCCTTTCGACATATTTCCAGTATACAATCCAATAGTTCGTTTTGAATAGTTTTTGAATTGCCTTTGAAAACGGAAGCAGTTTCAAAGTGAGCTTTTAAGCTTCCATCAAGCTTTCCGGCAAATTCCAGCAGTCCTCGAAAAATCCCGGGTTTAGCAGATTCCAACCTTTCGTCATGTCTACGGAGTGGTAGCTCATATTTCCCACAAAACCTAATGCAGTCTATTATTTTTGAGAGTATATCTCTATTTTTTTTGTACATCTTCATTATGTTTGATTATGCAAAATTTATAGCCTTCGCTCAACTGGGTAGCGATATTGACTTTTCCGAGCATGGCCAAGTTCACAACATTTCTCAAATGTTTTTCAGAATTTTCATGTTTTTTTATTTTTTCTGGTAGATGACCCAAGTCTTTAATGCCAGTTTTCGTCCAGCCGTTATCTCCTCCAAAAAGCAAACACGGGAAACAAAATAGTGCATTTCTAGAATCGCATCCACATAACCAGTCATGCTTAGTATAAATTTCTGGATTAAATTTTCGCTGATACGAATTTTTCCTGCTTGTTGATGCTTGAATAATTTTTAAGTCCGGCGTAGGACGCCCGATATTTTTAATGTCATTTTTCTCAACTAATAACAACTGGGAAAATACTATTTTTTGTAAATTCAGCACACTCATTGCGTAGTTGAATACAAAATTCCGAAACGCGGCTGAAAGACACAACAACGAAATATTTTTTTTTCTCTCAATAATGATCTGCACGGCTTGCAGCACGGACGCTAATGCAACAATGCTATCCTCTTCTCCACCTTTCTTCTACCGTCGGGCATGCGTAATGACCATCTATGGGAATGATAAGAGCTGCGTTGCCTTGCAGCCGAAAATGAGAATGAAGAGGGGCTTTTTCACCCACACCCATTGAGGACAAGCGAGAAGGGATCTATTTTCCTACTTACGTTAAGGTTTAAATTTATGTACAAAGATAACATTAAAAATATATAGGGTTGTTAAAGATTACAGGGGGTGCTGCAGCTCTGCAGCACTTATGGATGAGCCGCTACTGTTCCATTCTTTTCCAACCTGTTTTAGGCCAAACAAACCCCTTTTGAAGTGACAGAAAAGATGTTCTTTGCCTTGTTGTTGCACCCCTTCAGGCTGCAACTTATTTCAATGTTCCACTCAGATAAGCTACAGTGATATACCTATGATGAATTTTCATGTCCAGCTCTATGCCAAGGGCCAAATGTTTCGTGTAGACCTTATTTTTATAAAACCGAGGAAAGTCTCAGAAAAATCTGTACCTAAGACCGGTGAATAGCCCTTTACAACCAAATGAGTTTTAAACTAAACACTTCTTTTTCTGCATCCAATAACTTTGGTATTTGCTGTTCTGGAACGAATTCCCATGTTTAGCTGCTGTGAAGATTGTTTAATTCTTCCCTAAAAACTTCTCTTCACATTTCTGTGTGAGGCGACTTCATAGCTTCTTACAAGATGATTGAATCCTCCTATTTTAAGTGGAACTCTTCACTGACCATTTTATAAAATATTGGATCTTCAAAGTCAGTTTCAGTGTTCCTTATTTTGCTTCTTTTGACTTCAAAAGATTCTTCTATATTTGCTATTGAATATTCAGGACCAGAATCTTCCAAGTTTCGTTTGGTATATTCGACTTCAGTTGTTATATCATCTGCTAGAGTTTCAGGGGTAATTACACTGACTTCAGAAACTTTATTATTGGAGCTGCTGATTAGTTCATCTTTCTTTTCTGACTGGCTCCTTCTGAATGAGTAAACAGTTTTATCAATCTTTACATTTCTACTAATAAAATATTTGTCTTCTTCTACATTCTATGACTTGTATTCTTTTATGCCTTCAGGATAGTAAATTGTAACAGATTCTTGTGAACGTCCCCTCACCCCCCCCAAATTTTCGATTTAGCTGTGTTTGTGTCAATTTATGCATGAGCCTTACAGCCAAAGATTCTTAGATTATCAATTTCAACAGCCTTTTGGATCCAAAGTTCTTCTGGTCTTCTTCCCTGGATAGTTTGTGATGGACATTTGTTGCGCAAATAATAAGCAGTAGCCACAGCATCTGCGCACAGTTCACTTGGGATATTTGAGTCGAACAAAAGGCATCTAGTCATGTCAAATAATGTAGGTTCATTTTTTCACCAGCTCCATTTTGCTGTGGGGTTTTAGGAACAGTAAGCTGTCACTAGATTTCATTTTTAGTTAAGAAATCATCAAATTCCTTACTTGAATATTCCCCAGCATTATCGCTTCGCAAAGTGCCAATATTAATTAGACATAGGTTTTCAACTTTATTTTTAAATTCAGTAAATTAAAAAGAGTTTGATGTTTTGACTTCACTGGTTTCCCCACAACATACCTTAACATATTTGGACCTTCTTTTGACATAGGTGTTATGGGTCCCGAGACATTGCTTTATATTAGTTCTAATAGCTTTGTGGAATAGTTTCCCTAATTGGAAATGAGTATTTTTACATCTTTACCAGAATGCATTTTGAGCAAATGTCATTTTTGTTTTTTTTTACAATCATCGTTCGAACCATCTCTCTTGACAAGCATTTTTGAGAAAGTGCCCTAAACGCCTATGCATGTGTTCCTCATGTTTGGAGATGCGTGCTTTATGCATCTATTAGTTCTTCAACTTTATACAATCTTCCACATTTATGGGCAGTAAGGATTAATTTGATCTGTTGATTGGAATTTCTAATAGTAGCTCCATCATTCTGAAAAGAAATGGTTATGCCCATGTTTTCAATGGACTTTACCCATGTGACGTCAGACGCGGGTAAATAGAAGACGAACACCAATAGGCGGGAAGAACATTTTAACACTGCTACCCCTTCGTCCAGTAAACAGTCGTTTTCGGAGGGTTTTCCCCGCAGAGACGTGGCTGTTGCCATTCGTGGGCAAAGTCCATTCTTCCAACTGAGTGGTTACTGTCAAGGTTAGACATATACCACGCATTTACAAAGAAAAGGGTTTCTGTCCCACACTCTTCTGTGTGCCTCAAAACGATATTGCCAATCTCTATATGTTTAATTTTGCTAAGTTTGCTATTTCAACTTGTGATTTTATTGATACCAAATCAGCAAGTTTTTCATCTTGCGAGCTCATATGCTCAGTGGCGCCCCTAAAGCCGTATCCACAAGATGACACCTTGCGAGGCAATTCCATAATTCTTCTTAAATAAGAGCTGAGATTTTTACTAGAATTCATTCTTACGTTAAAAAATTCTTCAAGTAATGGAAGCTTAGCAATCCAAACTTCGTATAGATGTCCTTTAGAGATATCCATGCATCTTTTGTCCTCATACAATCAACGATAACGTCCAAAAAGTTATATTCCACAACGAGGAACAGGAACGCGAGAGCCTTTTCGTTAATTTTTACTTCTTATTCAATTCTGAACCATGAACAGTATCAAGCGCCTCCCAATATTTCCTTTCCGAAATTCCTTTGCTTATTGAGTGGAACTCTTCACTGACCACTTTATAAAATATTGGATCTTCAAAGTCAGTTTTAGTGTTCCTTATGTTTCTTCTTTTGACTTCAACAGATTCTTCTATATTTGGGTTGATTGTTCAGGACCAGAATATTCCAAGTTTCGTTCGGTATATTCGACTTCAGTTGTTATATCATCTGCTAGAGTTTCAGGGGTAATTACACTGACTTCAGAAACTTTATTATTGGAGGTACTGATTAGTTCATCTTTCTTTTCTGATCGGCTCCTTTTGAATGTGAAAACAGTTTTATATATTTTTACATTTCTACTAATAAAAAATTTGTCCTCTTCTACATTCTATGACTTGTATTCTTTTATGCCTTCAGGATAGTAAATAAAACAGATTCTTGTGAACGTCTCCCCCCACCCACCCATCAATTTTCGCTTTAGCTGTGTTTTGTAAATTTGTGCATAAGCCTTACAGCCAAAGATTCTTAGATTATCAATTTCAACAGGCTTTTGGATCCAAAGTTCTTCTGGTCTTCTTCCCTGGATAGTTTGTGATGGACATTTGTTGCATAAATAATAAGCAGTAGCCACAGCATCTGCCCACAGTTCACTTGGGATATTTGAGTCGAACAAGAGGCACCTAGTCATGTCAAATAATGTACGGTTCATTTTCTCACCAGCTCCATTTTGCTGTGGGGTTTTAGGAACAGTAAGCTGTCTCTAGATTTCATTTTTAGTTAAGAAATCATCAAATTATTTACTTGAATATTCCCCAGCATTATCGCTTCGCAAAGTGACAATATTAAGTAGATGTAGGTTTTCAACTTCATTTTTAAATTCAATAAATTAAAAAGAGTATGGTCTTTTTACTTCATTGGTTTCCACACGACATACCTGAACATATTTGGACTTTCTTTTGACGTAGGTGTTATGGGTCCCGAGACATCGCTTGAAAATAGTTCTAATAGCCTTGTGGGATAGTTTCCCTAATTGAAAATGAGTATTTTTACATCTTTCCCAGAATGCAATTTTAGCAAATGTCACTTTCTTTTTTTTTTTAGAATCATCGTTCGAACCATCTCTCTTGACAAGCATTTTTGGGAAAGTGCCCTAAACGCCTATGCATGAGTTCCTCATGTTTGGAGATGCCTGCTTTATGCATCTATTAGTTTTTCAACTTTATACAATCTTCCACATTTATGGGCAGTAAGGATTAATTTGATCTGTTGATTGGAATTTCTAATAGTAGCCCTATCATTCTGAAAAGAAATGGTCATGCCCATGTTTTCAATGGACTTTACCCATGTGACGTCAGACGCGGGTAAACAGAAGACGAATACCAATAGGCGGGAAGAACATTTTAACACCTAAACCTTCGTACAGTAAACAGTCGTTTTCGGAGGGTTTTTCTCCGAAGAGACGTGGCTGTTGCCATTCGTGGGCAAAGTCCTTTGTTCCAACTGAGAGGTTACTGTCAAGATTAGACATATACCACACAATTACTAAGAAAAGGTTTTCTGTCCCACACTCTTCTGTGTGTCTCAAAACGATATTGCCAATCCTTATATCTTTAATTTTTCTAAGTTTGCTATTTCACCTTGTGATTTTAATGATAAAATCAGCAAGTTTTTCTTCTTGGGAGCACATATGCTCAGTGGCGCCGCTATCAACGTATCAATCGCAGACAAGCTTATCATCACAAGTACCAGTAAGTAGTGCTTGACGTACATCACTTGAAACTCTTTGGTTATACGATACAGTCTTATGGATAGAGCATTTTCCCGCAATATGCTCCCACTGACCAAAAGTAAAACAAAAAGTTCTTCTTTCATTATATCTGGCATATTTCTTAGATGCCTCGTGTCTTTGTGTTTTCCCACTGTCTTCCGTTTTTAGTGTTCTTTCACCGACAGCTTTTTGTTCATTTTCTGCACTGTCACGGAGCAATTTCTTCTCTTCTACTATTAGGCGTAACTTAACCATTTTTGTACATAAGGCTTCTTCATCTCGTTCTAGGATTATAATTGTGCTTTTATTCTCTTCAGATAAACCCATCAACTTTGCAAGGGCTACTTCTCTGTTCCTAAAGCCGTATCCACAAGATGACACCTTGTGAGGCAATTCTATAATTCTTCTAAAATAGGAGCTGAGATTTTTACTGGAATTCATTCTTAAACGTTACATTCTTTCGTTAAAAAATTCTTCCAGTAATGGAAGCTTAGCAATCCAAACTTCCTATGGATGTCAGTCCTTTAGAGATATCCATGCATCTTTTGTCCTCGTACAATCAATGATAGCTTCCAAAAAGTTCTATTCCACAACGAGGAACAGGAACGTGGGAGCCTTTTCCTTAATTTTTACTTCTTCTTCTTCTTTCAATTCTGATCCATGACCAGTATCAATTGCCTCCCAGTATTTCGTTTGCACTAGCGCAGCGTGCGTACGGATACTCCTTGCAGTATAATTAATTGAGTGTAGATTAGAAATCTTTAATTCATACATGTTAGGCTTAGCAGCGAATGGCGAGTTTTAGGTAGATTTCATTACAAAAAGCTACCTATTGCAGCCGTTCGGAAGAAAACGATTCCGAAAAATTTTGGTATATTTCCACCGATCATGAACACACAGACAACGAAACCACCCTCCGTTCAAATTTGATATATATATATATAATAATGCGGTTTTTGATGATGGTCGGTAATGTTTAATTAATGGTTATATATATATATATATATATATATGATCTTTGTCACGCTGCAACTCACGTATTTATGAACCGATTAAGATGTAACTTGGTTTGTACATAGTACATACCAATATCTTGACCGAGTTCGTTGGCCAGCTTCATCCGCCATCTTGTTTCAAAAAGGTGGCTTTTTAATTTTTTTTTAATTTAAAATTTAAAATGAGGTACAAAAAATCAGAAACTGAAGAGATTTTTTTCTTATGTGTATGACCTTGATACAAAGATTCCGGAGCATTTTTTGTTTCATCTATATCTTAAAAAATGGCTGAGTTACAGAACTTTGAATTTCTAGTGTTACTGACATTTTGAAACGATCTGAATTTTGTCACGCGATAACAGGCGTATTTATACACCGACTTGGATGTAACTTGGAGTGCACATAGTACATACCAATGTATCGACCGAGTTCGTTGGCCAGCCTCATCCGCCATCTTGTTTCAAAATGGCGGCTATTTAAAATTTAAAAAAAAAATTAAAATAAAAAATGAGGTACAAAAAAATTAGAAATTGAAAAAGTTTTTTTTCTTATGTGTTTGATCTTGCTATAAAGATTCCGGAGCATTTTTGTTTTTTCTATCCCTTAAAAAATGACTGGGTTATAGCACTTTGAATTTCTAGTGTTGCTGACATTTTGAAACGATCTGAAATTTGTCACGCGATAACAGGCGTATTTATGAACCGATTTGGATGTAACTTGGTGTGTACATAGTACAAACCAATGACTCGACCGAGTTCGTCGGCAAACTTCATCTGCCACTTTGTTTCAAAATTGCGGCCATTTAAAAATTTTAAAAAAGCTTAAAATTTAAAATGACGTACAAAAAAATTAGAAATTGAAAAAGATTTTGTTCTTATGTGTTTGACCTTCATACAAAGGTTTTAAAGCATTTTTCGTTTTCTCTATATCTTAAAAAAATGCCTGAGTGAACACTGAATGCACTTTCAATTTCCAGCATGGCTGACATTTTGAAACGATTTGATTTATGTCAAGCGATAACACGCGTATTTATTAACCGATTTGGATATGAGAAAGCATTTGCATAGTATATAGCAATGTCTCGACCAAGTTAGCTGGCCAGTTTCATTCGCCATCTTGTTTAAAAATGATGGCCATTAAAATTTTTTTAATTTAAATTTAAAATGAGGTACAAAAAATTGGAAACTGAAAAAGATTTCTTTCTTAAGAGTTTGACCTTGATACAAGAATTCCGGAGCCTTTATTGTTTTGCCGTTATCTTTAAAAATGGTTGAAATATAGCACTTTCATTTCTTAATATGGGTAACATTTTGAAAAATCTGATTTTTGCCTGCGACAGCATTGGTATATATCAACCAATTCCAATGTGAGTGAGAATGTGCAGAGGATTTACAAAGGTCTCGACTAAGTTCATTGATTAACTTCACCCATCATGTTGTTTTAAAATGGCGGGCACTTCGAGATATTGCCGAATTTGGCGACGAAATATAAGTCACATTAAATAAAACCTGTTTGGATACAACTGACTAATTTCGCGAAATTCTCATTCACATCCAGTATTGACAAAAAATAGTATTGAATCTTCTATAATCGGGTTCCACTAATTTGAGCTTCGTGTGTTTGAATAGTATAAGCTGGCTCTTTAAAAATAAGGAATATGAAAGCTACTTCTTCCTCCCGGCACTGGCCGTAAGGATTTTTTTGTTTCATGTATTTTCGTAGTTATCTGTTTTCCATTAATTCGGGCATAAAAAATTCTTCAGAGCACTCGTGTGAACAAACTCAGAGCTCACGAAAAAGCACGTGAAACTGTTTACATGTTTATTAGAGAGTAGAAAAAAAGTGGTTGCTATCCGGCGATTACAAAACAGGGTATCGTGAAGTTGAGGCCAAATTGATGTACTGCTTTGGCATAAATACAAGTCATTAATTTTAACAGCATTCACAGACTGTTTGCTTTGTAGAGTGATTCAGATCCTATGCTGATTTGGAGAGAATAAGGCACCAGATTCTACCAATGTAACATTGAAGAAAGACAGAGTTACAGAGGTTGTGGAATGACGTTTTGGTCTGGAATATGACTGAGTGGTCACACTGACCTGCATGTGTGCCATGGAGGAACTCTGACTGTTCTCAGATAACCCTTTAAGACCTAAAGAGTTTTGGTAGAAATTAAAAGTCTTGATGATTATCCCTAATTAATAGGATCATATTTGATTGGAAAAGAAATATTTTTAAAACTTTCCGATATCAGGTTACGTCAAGGGAGGATCCACAAAATTGTTTGGTGCCTGCTCAGCTTTAAATCACAGAAAAAGAAGAAATTGTGTTTTTTTTTTCCTTAGGATCACCTACAAAATTGTGTAGGTCAGTTCTTAAAGGGATATCGGTACCAGATCCTTGCTCCGTATGTAACATCATGTGCTGGTGTTATTGCTGAAGAATTTATCCAAATGGATGACAATGCCCGAACTCGGCTTGTTGATGAGCTTTGGAGAGAATGGAATGGTCAGCTGAATATACGGACATTAATCCAATAAAGCATCTTTGGGACAACCTTGGTAGACAAGTGGACACCTTACATCCTCCTCTGAGGTTGTTAAATAAGTTGAGACAAGCGGTGCATAGGATAAGCGGTGCATGGGACAAGCGGTGCCTCAGCTCCCCGTTCCAGTGTCTGAAATCTTAATTGACAGCATGGAAAGCATCTGCCTCCAATGTATTTCAAATAGAAGCGTACAAATTCCTTATTAAAACTCATTTGTTTAATTTGTTTTCACAAAAATCTGCAATTTATTGATTTAACAAACAGTGAACTTTTACAAAACAAAATGTAATCCTTTATTCGTAAATTATACTTTATGTTAAAATTAAAATTGTGTAAAATTCAAGAAATAACTGTTTAAAGCGGAATTCCTCTAAATTTCATGTTTTATGGTCATTTGTTTTATAATTAGATACAAAAGGCTGATTGTACCTTAGCTTTTGTAGGCCAGAATTATTTTTGGAAAGGGGACAGTTTGGCACAATTATAATTATTTGTACTTTTCTTTCTTCATCATTTACCTGTTTTCCCCTCTGCAAAACAATTAATTTAGACGCTCTTTTTAATTGATGCATGTTGTATTTCACACTGAGAATAATGAGTTTTAAATAAAATAATAGATTAACGAGGTCTTAAATATCGAAATTAAATATCGTAATTATTGTTATTTTTAATGTATATGCTTCATTTTGATTGCAATGATCTTGAATGTATTTTTTTTATAAATACGTCTAATAAACGTGCAATATTTTATTAAAAATCCATAGAAGGCTAAAATTGAAATCATCAGAAAAAATAAAAAATAAAAAATTCCATGTTTAAGACTTATTGAAAACTCCAAGGAATTTTTAAATTTTCTCTCCAAAAAACCCGGTTTTTCACCATTTGCAACGCTAAGCATGGTACTTCCTTTTCAGTTTCTCCCTTTCCATACTACTGCCTTGCAGACATTTCCTTTAATATATGTGATTTCAATTGGCTTCTCGAAGACATCCGTTCTACTCACTTTATCCCTACGTTGTCATGGCACTACAAGACGCAATCCCATGGTCTAGTTTTCCCCATTGCTTCAATCGAACAAAGGACGAACTGTTCGTCATCTCAAGTAGGATGGTGAAAAAAGATCGGCCAGTCAGCCAAATCAGTGATGCCATAATTACGGACCAAAGATAATTACCGGGAAACTGACTTTGAGAAGTCAATTGAAATTACATATAGTATAGTTTTGGCAGAAATCAAAATATAATCTTCAGCTACGGAGAAGATCTGTTGAAAAATGCTGGATACATAGGCGATATTTGCTAGACACGCACATAAGTAGTTACAGGTCACCACTTGAAAGAGGTAATCTAAGCTCGTTTCATGTTGTATGAATACTGTACGAAACTAATATGACTTGATCGAAGAAAAATACAACAATGCGTTTAAATTAATAATTATGTCGTTCGAAAGTAAATTAGTTATTATTAACAAAACATTATTACAAGTTCAGCTATATTTCAAACATTATCAAATTGTAAAATGTTAGATTAATAGTAGGATGCCGATCCCACAGCTACAAATGGATGCTAATAGCACGAGAGCGAAACTAGCCAAATGACACTAGTGCGCTAAGTGTTTTTCCATTTGTTGCTAACTTTCGAAAGCAATGTTCATGGAGACTAATGAAACTTAAGTTCACATAATAAAAGTTTAGGTAATGCTAGTTCCAATGTAATTTGCAGATTCTGCTGCTGTAACCGAAACTGTACAAGTAAAAATTGTAGTCAGACGTTTAATTTATTAATAAAATGGCCTCTGGTGGACACATTTAGAACTGTATTTTTTTACGCGGAATTTTTTCTCCATCCCTCTATCATCCACAGATTTTCGCACTTTTCTGAAGACTGGTTATGCCTGTAAACAACTTTAAGTAGCGGAACTTTAATTAAAAATACCCTCTATATTTCATGCGTTTAAACCTATGTCCTTGATATCACTCTCCTCTGCACTCTTATCGGAACCACCACTGCATGAGTTATTCCGAAGTATAAAAAAGTACCCTATTAGAAAACAGCAGCGACATTTCAGATTTGATCTGGAGGGAGCATAATTCGTTTGATAAACATAGTATTCGGTACACCTGAAATTAACTATTTTTCTTGCATTCGTTTTTATACATATTTTCTATGGAGTATTTTTGCTATTATGATTTACTTAAATGCAAATTATTAATACATTGGGAAAGACAAAGGATAAAAAGTCCTTCCGGCCAGTGCCGGGAGGAAGAGGCAGCTTTCATAATCCTTATTTAAAAAAAGCCAACTTATATCATGCAAACACACGAAGCTCAATTTAGTGGAAACCGAATATAGGAGATTCAATACTAATTTTTTTCAATATAATGAATGAGAATTTCGCGAAATTAGTCAGCTTTATCCAAGCTGCTTTTCTTTAAAGTAACTTATATTTGGCTGCCAAATTCGGCAATTTCTTAAAGTGCCTGTCATTTTAAGACAACATGGTGGATGAGGCTAAGCAGTGAACTTGGTCGAGACCTTAGTAATTGCTGTGCACATGCTCACTCACATCGGAATCGGTTAATATATAGGAGTGCTGTCGCATGCAAAAAATCAGTATTTTCGAAATGTCACCCACAATAGAAATTGAAACTGCTATATCTGAGCCATTTTTTAAGGTAAAGACAAACAAAAAATGCTCCTGAATCCTTATATCAAGATCAAATACTTAAGAAAGAAACCTTTTTCAATTTCTAATTTTTTTGCACCTCACTTTAAATATATATATATTTTTTAATTTAATGGCCGCCATTTTGAAACAAGATGGCTGATGAATCTGGCCAGCGAACTTGGTCGAGGTGTTGATGTATACTATCCACATGCCTTCTTACATCGAAATAGGCGAATACGTGTGTTATCACGTGACAAGTACAAGATCGTTTCAAAATGTTAGCCATGCTAGAAATTCAAAGTGCTATAAATCAACTATTTTTTAAGATATCAACAAAAGAACAAATTTTCAGAAACAAAAACTGCTCCGGAATCTTTGTATCAAGGCCAAACACATTAAAAAAAATCTTTTTCATTTTCCAATTTTTTAATACCTCATTTTGAATTATAAATTTAATTTTTTTTAAATGGCAACCCTTTTGAGACAAGATGGCGTATGAAGCTGGCCAACGAACTCGGTCGAGACATTGGTATGTACTATGTACAACCAAGTTACATCCAAATAGGTTCATATATACGCCTGTTATCGCGTGACAAAAATCAGGTCGTTTTAAAATGTCAGCCACAAGAGAAATTCAAAATGCTATTACTCAGTCATTTTTTTTAGATATAGACGAAAGAAAAACTGTTCCGGAATCTTTGTGTTGAGGTCAAACACAGACAAAAAAAATCTTTTTCATTTTCCAATTTTTTGGTATCTCATTTAAATTTTTTAATTTTTTAATTTTTTTAAATGGCCGCCATTTTGAAACAAGATGGCGGATGAAGCTGGCCATCGAACTCGGTCGAGATATTTGTATGTACTCTGTACACACCAAGGTACATCCAATTCGGTTCATAAATGCGCCTGTTATTACGTGAGAAAAATCAGGACGTTTCAAAATGTCAGCCTCGCTAGAAATTCAAAATGCTTTAACTCAGCCATTTCTTAAGATATAGACGAAACAAAAACTGCTCCCGAATCTTTTTATCAAGGTCAAACACATAAGAAGAAAATATTTTTTCAATTTTCAATTTTTGGTACCCCATTTCAAATTTAAATTTTTCGTAAAAATTTAAATGGCCGCCATTTTTAAACAAGATGGCGGGTGAAGCTGGCCAACGAACCCGGTCGAGACATTGGTATGTACTATGTATAAATGAAGTTACATCCAAATCGGTTCATAAATACGCCTTTTATCGCGTGACAAAATTCAGGACGTTTCAAAATGTCAGCCAAGCTAGAAATTCAAAATGCTATAACTCAGCCATTTTTTAAGATATAGACGAAACAAAAACTGCTCAGAAATCTTTGTATAAAGGTCAAATACATAAGAAAAAAATACTTTTTCCATTTTCAATTTTTTGGTACCACATTTCAAATTTTAAATTTTTTAAAAAAAATTAAATGGCCGCCATTTTGAAACAAAATGGCGGATGAAGCTGGCCAACGAACTCGGTCGAGAGATTGGTATGTACTATGTACACACCGAATTACATCCAAATCGGTTCATAAATACGCCTTTTATCGCGTGACAAAATTCAGGACGTTTCAAAATGTCAGCCACGCTAGAAATTCAAAATGCTATAACTCAGCCATTTTTTAAGATATAGACGAAACAAAAACTGCTCCGGAATCTTTGTATAAAGGTCAAATACATAGGGAAAAAATATTTTCCATTTTTAATTTTTTGGTACCACATTTCAAGTTTTAAATTTTTTTAAAAATTTTAAATGGCCGCTATTTTGAAACAAAACGGCGGATAAAGCTGGCCAACGAGCTCGGTCGAGACATTGGTATGTACTATGTACACACCGAATTACATCGAAATCGGTTCATAATTACGGGAGTTACAGTGTGACATAGGTCATATATATATATATATATATATATATATATATATATATATATATATATATATATATATATATATATATATGTATATATATATATATATATCAATTTTGAACGGAGGGTGGTTTCGGGGTCGGGGGGTCATGATCGATGAAAATATACCAAAATTTTTTGAAATCGCTTTCCTCCGAACGGCTGCAATAGGTAGCTTTTTTGTAAAAAAAGCTACCTAAAAGTATCATTCAACTAATCATAAAAAAATAATGATAATGATAAAAAAGAGTATGAGAGTCAGATTGGGGCAACTGCCCTGCCCTGCCCTCTCTAAATGACGCTTCTGTTAAAAAATCAATACTGGGCCAAATATTGCACTCATGGGCATGAAATATTACCCCGATAATGGTGGGTTGACATTTTGTCAAAGTTGCGTCAATGTAAAGTCAACAAAAGCAACGGAACGCCAATATTGTACAACATTGGCGTTTCATTGGAAACATTTCCAATATAACGACTATATTGCACAAATACTGGCTTTATACTGGAAATATTTACAATGATCGCCAATAATATACAATTATGGGCTTTACATTGGGATTATTTGCAATGAAATACAAATATTCGTTTTATCGGCTTTACTTTCGCTTCACCATTTCTTGCCAATATCGGCACAATATTAAAAAAATTTCAACACTCCAATATTGGGGCAATGTTCCTTGAAAATAGTTAACCAATGCTACAATATTTAGATAAGATATAGGAAATATTGGCCCAATAGTGTTTTAGTACTAGGAAAGAGTCAAACTACCCCACAATTTTGTTTCGAATATTATTGCGAAAAAAGAAATTTTGCTGAGGAATAAAACAAACATATAAAAGTAAATTAAAAGGAATTACAAGACACTACATTCTAAAATCATATAATGAAATTTAATTGTAAATGCATATCCTGGAATTCAGGATTTAATTTGTTACGTACACTGAAAGAACTATTTCATTTTAAATATATTTCACGCTTTCAAATCTATATCTCCTCGAAACCATTCTCGTTGTCAGAGCTATTCAAAAGCATAAATAAGAAGAATCACTACTGCACCATTTTGTTCCGAATATCATCTTGAGTAACTAATATTATTGTTAGGAGGTTGTTTACATACAAAACTATATTGACATTCACTACAACAGTCTTGATTTATTTACAGCAGTCTGATCTAAGTCAGTGTGGCCCAACTTTATGCGGATAAGAATAGAACATACTTGAATATTTATTAAATTTTTGTATAAGAATATTTTTCGAAATTCCACAGAGTAATATTAATTATTTACTATATACAAACACTAAAATGTTTTATTTACATGTCAGTAAGATTAAATTTCAGCTAAAATTTTGATCATAATTTACACCTTTAAAAATAATGTGCCCAGCAAACTTTCTTGCATTCTGGTAAATTGCTATGGTATTTTCTCAGCTTTCTACAGAAGTCTGACTAATTTTAATTGTTCGTAATATTACCTTAAGCAATCCTTTATTGAAAAAGTGGCAATCACTTCAGTTTTGAATGAACATAATTTTTATTAAAATATCTTCACATACGATTCTAATCATACTTCAAAAAAGTTTGCGTGAAAATTATTTATTCGCGCATGGTTCCGTGAACACCTGTTGATAGCGTGTTGATGTTTGGATCATCAGCAGTATTTTAAAATAGATTGAAATAAAGGTCGCGTTTCTTATTCATTTCTTTCTCATCTTTTTCCTTCTTTTTTAAAATTTCAGAAGACATTAACATTTAAAAAAAAGTGCAGAATGAATAATAACTAGTTAGTTCGTTATTAAAATATTTCATATTTCATTAATAGGAAATTAAAACAACTGGATAAAAATAATAACTTTTCTCAATATTTTTATTTGTTTATTTTATTTTACTTTTTGCTTCGTAATTCACTATGATAACAAAGATAGAAGAAGAATTTCTTTACAACACGGCCACACTGATGACTTGGAGAAATGTACTTTAACGACTTTACTTTAAATATGAAGAATGATTACGCAGGGAACGTATTTTGAACATGCCCACAAAATGCTGTCTAAAAGTAATTACGCATCTAAGAACTATTTAAAAAATATGCAATAAGGAAAATTATTATATTTATAAAAAAAAAAAGAAGAAGATTTGCTGAATTATAAATTTTGCACATTGAGAAAGAAAAAAAAAAGACATACACAATTTCAGGTAGCTTTTTCTCTAACTTTTTGTAAACCTCAATCCAGTCTTTTTAAATAAACGTGATGAACTTGCATAGATGCAAAAGTTATTTTGACTAAGAACAAATCTGCAGCGGTCGGAGCATATAGGAACAAATTCTATTGTTCTTACCAATATATTTTATCAATAATCCTCATGATATATTCCTATTGCATATCCTTTGAAAATGTCTCTTGAAGACTACTGATAAAAGATACTGGTAAGAACAATTAAATTTGTCATATTTGTCCTGAATTTGGAAAAAAAATGGTAAACACTTCTTATTATTTGCCCTTCAAATAACAATTGTAATAAAGTAATTCAGTTTAAAAAATCAAAAAACCTCACTGCGTAAAGAGTGAAGTACTTAATTATTTCTTATCAATGTGAACTATTTTTTATTTTACTTACCTATTTTTTTTATTTACTTGTATTGATGACTTTTAAGTTGTGTTTAATTGTTAGCTCCTATCTATAAACACTGTTTTTATGAGGCCTATAGATGTATATGAAGTTTAGAGTTGCAGTAAAGATAAAGATCCTACCTACACAACTTCCCGGTTGTGTAATATTTAAATGGAGCTTCTGGCTGTAAACTAGTCAATGAAACATCGCCTTCATTTTGAAAGACCTATCAATGATATGCCACTCAATATGTTTCAAATTTTTTTTTGTCTCTATCGCCATTTTGTATTTTACGGCCGCCATTTTGAATTTATAAAAACAAAATCTAGCCTATAACCATCGGACGGTTAAGACGAATTGATAGAGACCTCATTCATTAAAATCCATCTAGCCGTTGGGATGTTTCGACGGTATAAAGAAATCCACATACCCAGATACGCGTGAAAAACATAATCCTTCTTGGCAGTCGGGTAAAAAGAAAGAGGCACCAATGGTTTCCGAATAACGTTTACTTTTATTTCTTATTTCAAAATTTTTCTTTAGGGACTATCTCTATATTAAAATGAAGAGAAACTGTACTGCCAACAGTATCTCCAAATGTAACCAAATAAGAAAATTCTATATTCTTTAATCAACTTACGATGATGTTTCTACGACTAACTTCGGAGTCATTAATCATTTGATACAGAGCCGATTTCAGGGGTTCTTTTCCAATTTAAATCCGTTATTTATATTTTGAGTATAAATTTTCAATATAAAAAAATGTTACATTTAAAAATGTGTTAAGTTATAATTAAATCCATAAGTTATAATTATAATCCATCACTTTTAAGACTGCTACATCATATTGTAAGTTTTATGAGATTTATCTTTAAGATAATTATAAAAGCTAGTTATAGGAGCGGGATTTGAAATGTTGCATACGCATACAGGAAAATTTTTTTAATCGAACACAATAAAATTTTTATAAGTTATAAATCCTAATTTTTAATATTAATTTCCTGTTTCATATTATATATTATATATAGGTGAATTAACAAGACCAAAATATTTATGTTTTGTTTTTAAGTAATATGTTAAAAAAATAATAATCAGTATAAGATTATTATTTTAGGAAATATAAATAAAAATGCCTAAAAGTAATTAATATTGGATGGTCAAGACTTTTGTTCTAAGTGACTTGAAATTCGATGTCTGGGTATAAATTTGGCCGTATAGTAAGAATGTTTTGTGAAAACTGTGTATTGCTATTAAAAATTTTAATGTTAGCAAACATTTTATTTGACCTTACGTAATTCATATTCACTATTTAACTGTAATTTTTATTCCTAATCGATGAGTTATTTTTATACAATGATATGCGGCATAATTAGTGAAGGGCGCTTACTTTTTTTCCAGGTCTTTACACTAGTCTGTGTTCTAACGATAAAATAAGCGGTTACACGTACATTAAAATAGGTAGGAAAATTGATTTAAGAGGGCGTACAATCAAATATTGTGAAGGAAAGAATGAAAAATTCCAAAACTATTAGTTAAAATTCACAAGATCAACTAAACAGCAACATGCAACTATGCTAAATTATTATTATTTTTTACATAAACTGACTATAACCACAAATCACTCTGTGGAATATCAACATTTGTATAAATTTGGTAAGTTAAAATACAAGAGATAGGGGACTCTCTGAGTTACTAGTTGGATCACACTGATCTACAAAATAGTTCGACATCTTTTATATAAACATAAAGACTATCATCATGTCCATGGTCATGTTTTCATTTTTGGAAGAAGTTATCTGAATCCGCTGTAGAGACGATATAGTGTCAAAATTTGAGCTATTGAATGGAAAGTCAAACACACGAGAATACATGAGTCTCTTTATGTTCTGTTGCATAGAGGCCAGCAGCTTGATTCAGAAATATGTACATCAAAGGTTAATTTGTAAATAGAGACTGGTCCTTCATAAATGTCGTATTCCCGAGAAAACTTCTATCATGTTGCTCCAGGTTCCTAAAAATAATTTAATGAATAAATAAATAAAATTGGAAGTAACTAATGAATTGAAATAAGGTGTTATTTTAAAAGGAATAATTTAAGTCGTACATCTTTATATTTCAAACAGTTCTCAAATATTTTTTATTTTTCCCGCTCAACAACGCGAAAATTTCTGACACATTCACAAGCTCACTTTTGCTCGGAAATATATGATATTTACAGATATCCAGTACCTAAGATAGAGTTTTCCACTGTACTTCTAAATGGGATAATGCTGAATTACAATAGATCTCCCTGATGATGACATATACCAGGTTGTCGCGTCCCAAAAATTGGCTTAAAACATCGAATTAGACAACAATTTAAAGATCTAATTGCCTTTTTAGAAAGCGGAAAAAAATTCGATTTCTTGGTATTTGAGCAAAAAGAGATGCAAATTTTATGCATTCACGAATCAAAATGTCTTCGGAAATGTGTCTGAAAGTAGCCAGTTTGGATTTGGGAATTGCGTTAATTACCTTCATATATTTTCGCGCACTAATTATATGGCACATATAAATCTATTATACTAACCACAGCTTATCGATAATTAATTGTAATAATTATCTTACGATGGCTACATTCTTAGGATAAAACCAGCACATATATTCTCTGGTCACGGAGGATAAGGATATGATTGTGCCTAACATAGTCTACAAAATAAAGAATATATTATGGTTTTGCTGTAAAAGTTATAAAATTTAGGAAAGTATGAGCAAAAATTACAAATATTAAGGAAGAGTTCATAGTTACTATAGAACAGGGATAAAAGTAGCACGCTACAAATAGCGAAATTACAGTAGTCGCGGCTTTTTCTAATAGTTTATAGTGTAACGCGCTACATTTTGAAACAATGTAATGTAGAGAGTAGCGCCATACAAAAAATGAGTAATTTGTAGCTATCATTGTCGCTACGTTTCCCGCTAGTCCAGAAAGAAGAAATGTGCAATTCTAGATGTCACGTTGTCCTAACTTGTTTCTTTAGTGCAAAATGTATACTGCTCAACAATTTGTGAATCTCAGCTGCAGTATTTAGTCATGAAATCACAGATTTTTCTGTTCACATTCACTGGTAAAACCCAACACCCACTTATTTTAATACCGTTATTATAATAAGGGGATATTTGTAAAACCAAGTGTTGACCTACCAAAAAGATTTTCTAGATTATAAAATTAGACAATTCAATATAATTAACTCTCATGAGAACTCACTACAATTAGCATATTAAGAGTGTGTTGGAGAGTTAAGTAAAGAAATCTATTGGTAAATACACGAGTCAGCTTCAGTTTTATGTCACAATTTAACAGCAGTCCAGGGGGGGGGGGGGCAGAGTCACATTTTTGCAAATAATTTTATTGTCGATGATTTGGTATGTATGACAGATTAGATGTTGTAGATTACAAAACTCTCAGTCAGCGGGCGCATCGGCGGAAGACGTTGACATAACAATATCGTGCACATCGTTGTAAAGTTAAATGAATGGCAACACGATTACTGAAGATGCCGTGGATCTCGGAAACATCAGTAATCGGGTTTCTATTCATTTAATATTGCAACGGAGTGTGGTATATTGTTATAGAATCACCCCCGCTGGTGCGCCTGCTGACTAGCAGTTTCATTATCTGCACTATCTAATCTGATATATGTATCAAAATCGCAGACGCTAAAATTGGTTGCAAAAACGCTGCCTCCCGGACTATATTACTATAAGAGCTGTAAATGAAATTTATGCAGTCTGAGACAGTGTTGAATTCAGAGGGTAGCCTGGGGGAACATATTCCCCAGAACATTGAAATGCCCCCTCCCGGAAGTTTTGCAGTTTTTCTGCGTTTTAACCCTTTCCGGCGCGGTGTCCTTTAAATGGATACCTAATTTTAATTCCAAAACTGACAAACGGCACCAAGAATATTTAACTAATATTTTCCTATTATAATATATGTGAAAATAAGCAAGTTCGTATTTTCTAATAAATTCGTTTATAAATTGCGGTGTCAGCCCATTATTTCATTAGTTTATAAACTGAATTAGTCCGCACCGGTAAGGGTTAATGGACAAAAGTGCAATGCCCCCCCCCCCCCCACGGAACTCTAAAATATATCCCCAGGAGCCACAGAAATCCTCCCCCCCCCGGTGAAAAAATTCTGAATTCAACACTGGTCTGTGGTCGTGCATAAAAATGATATGTACAAAAGGAGTCCTTATATCGCTTTTTGAGATATGTATCTCTGTTTTGGTGTCTCCTGAAAAATAAGCTGTCGTTTAATCGCTTTTTAAAGTAACTATATTTAAATGTTGATTATATTACGCATATCCCTCTTAATTTGCTTAATAAAATTGTCATATGTATATAAACGAACATTTTGGAGACAAACAAAAAACATTTTTTGAATAACCTCAGTTACACTGTATTTATATGATAGTATTCCAGAAAATACGATATGACGAAGGGCCACTGTATTAGTTAACCCGTGTCCTCATTTTCGAGTGTTGATTGAATCTTTCGACAAAATCTTAAAGTAGCTAAGTAGTAGCTACTTTTGAAAAGTTGTTTGTTAGTGCTACTTTTTAAAACAAGTAGTTGTAATTAGCTACACTTTCGATAAAGTGGTTGCAGTTTGTAGTTCGCTGCAATAAGAAAGTAGTTTTTTCGACCACTGTTGTTAGACTAAGAGACAACGACAAAATAGTGCAACCATTTGATAATTTTTTTAATTTATAAAAACATATTGTATTTGAATCTTTATAAAAAAATGTTCGTTTGCCTACAGCCGCTTGACGATGTGTAAACATTAATATGAATATGTAAAAATATAGAGACAAGTCCAACCATTTGAGCAACGTTCGTACTTTGTACCCTAGTAGGTGACATATTTCAAATAACGAAAAACCTGAAGGCAGACCATTTGAAAGTTACGAAATGGGTGGTAGACGACAACAAAAAGAGTCCGAAATTTGACCCTACTGCAACCATTTGATCAATCTTGATTTAAACGCCTTTCGTTAGAGGTAATTTCAAAATATGTAAATGCAGAAGGATAGACCGAAAATCCATTATGAACACACCGGTAGACATGCTTAATGCTTAATGTTTCTGCTTTGCACTCTACTACTTCTAATAATGAAAATACAAAGCCAGACCGTTTGGACCTCACGAAAGAGGTGGCAGATGGCATCACATGTACGAAAAAGCGGACTAACAAAATATAAATTTAACCCATATTTAACCATCGTCCTATATATAGGACAGTATACATTTCTAGTTCATACTCATATGATATTTGTGCTATAGCTTTTATTTCAACATTACATTACTGTGAAAGAATCATTCATTACACTGGCTTAATCTTTATTTTTTGAAGTTTAAAAATTTATTTATAATAAATTTTCAAAATATGCCAATTTTGAGAAAACGGAAAACAACGTTGTTATCTACTACATAATTGTACAAAAAACCAAGAACTATCTGCAAGCAAATGCAATGTTAGACTCTGTTTGAACTGTTTCTTATTATTTCATTTGAATGGAGAAGTTTGAGTTCGAAAAAAGAGCCAGAGCAATGGATTTGACCATAGTACAGCCAGCAAGTTTGAAGATAATAAAATTTTCGCGAGTTTTTCAATTTTGTCTTTCCTTGTGTCTTTATGAAGCTAAACCCTAATTTTTGAAAGAAAAAAAAAATCAATACTTGGTGAAATATGGGTTAAAAGCCATTTTTTTCAGGACTTTCAAAAAGATGTAAAAAAAAAAAAAAAAAAAAAAAAAAAAAAAAAAAAAAAAAAAAAAAAATCAGACCGGCAAAATGCATACACAAGCAGGCAAGCATGCAATTAATATACAGGCGAAAACATTCGGCAATCAAATATAATTTAATTCAGATAAGTCCCTTTAAAAATGTCTATTTTTTAAACGCAGGTACCGTAATTTCCGGTGTATAGCCCGCGGATCAAACAATCGTGTTTCGACCCAGAAATTCTTAAAAATAAAATGTAACTTTTCAGATCACGGTAAATATTGATCTTCAAATACTGAATAAAATTTCTGGGTCCGAACTGAATTGTGTGATCTGCGGACTATACACCGGAAATTACGGTACAAAGAGAATTCTCGTGTTTATAATAAATTTCTCAATAAACAAATTTACAAACACATATTTTTTCTAATAAAAAGTAGCTTATTTCTATACAGCTAAATGTAATTTCTTTTATCGAATAAAATTTCTGGTTTAAAATATTTGACGTAAGTTAAAAAAATATTGGCCTACGGTGTTAACATAACAGCTTATAACTAAATAAATAATTACAAAAAATTTAAAGTTTTGTTTTAAGTGTTTATGTATTATACCTTATTATTGAAGTCTAAATTTTTAATGATATTTTTTATAAGTGGTCTTGTCCAATATTGTTTAAACAGAAAATTTTGTCAAGCCAAATAAATTTTTGTGTGGAATCAACAAACGGAAAACCAAATACTGTCAATCAAAGAAAAATTGGCTTGATTTAAGAAAATTTTCTGTTTAAATACTGTCCAATAGGAATTTTGCTGAGACAACAAAATATATTTTTTTTCTGTTTAAAACGATAAAAATATGCAACAGAGAACAATAAAAGGAAATTATTTTATTACTAAATATTTTTAAACTTTAGTGGTTTTAGGTAGATTTCGCAAGAAATACTACATATTACATTCTCCCCTATGCTGGAATTTCTGAAAAATTTTTGTAGATCTACGCGATCATGACCCCTAGAACCCAAAACCACCCCAGTTCAAAACTTTATCTATCTATCTATCTCTCTCTATATATATGACTTTTTTATGAACACGATAACTTCCCCTTAATTTCTGGTTTAAAATATTTGACGTAAGTTAAAAAATATTGGCCTACGGTGTTAACATAACAGCTTATAACTAAATAAATAATTACAAAAAAAATTAAAGTTTTGTTTTAAGTGTTTAAGTATTATACCTTATTATTGAAGTCTAAATTTTTAATGATTTTTTTTTATAAGTGGTCTTGTCTAATATTGTTTAAACAGAAAATTTTGTCAAGCCAAATAAATTTTTGTGTGGAATCAACAAACGGAAAACCAAATATTGTCCATCAAAGAAAAATTGGCTTGATTTAAGAAAATTTTCTGTTTAAATACTGTCCAATAGGAATTTTGCTGAGACAACAAAATATATTTTTTTTTCTGTTTAAAACGATAAAAATATGCAACAGAGAACAATAAAAGGAAATTATTTTATTACTAAATATTTTTAAACTTTAGTGGTTTTAGGTAGATTTCGCATGAAATACTACATATTACATTCTCCCCTATGTTGGAATTTCTGAAAAATTTTTGTAGATCTACGCGATCATGACCCCTAGAACCCAAAACCACCCCAGTTCAAAACTTTATCTATCTATCTATCTCTCTCTATACACATCACTTTTTTATGAACACGATAACTTCCCTAATTCTGCACAAATCTCTTCCAAACTAATACGTAAAATCAAGGGGCAAAAAATCTCGACCAAGTTCGTTATTGGGCAAAATTGGACCAAGGGGGTGGAAAAGGGAGGGATTTTGTGAAAACCAAAAAAGAAACTCATAACTTCTTGATTATAATATATATCAAATCAGTTGAAAGTTATCTAGGAAAAGGGCTGAAAATTTATGTACACTATGACGCAAAAGTTTAGACAATGACGTCATTCAGCTTTAAAATGTAGAATTATGACGTCAGAATTACAAAAAACCTGTAAATATATTCAAAAACTGATTTAAAATGCTATGTACAAAAGACAGTCGTTTTATTTGCTATAATACTAATTTTTTTCATAAAAATTCAAATGTGCTTGTCGCAAAAGTTTAGACACTATTCTAAATTTCTTTGAATATTCGCTGGCATATGCAAATTTAGAATCGATGATGTCACAAATTTGGAGTACTTAAGTTCTGCAAACGATTGCGCTTCATAGTCGACATGCCGAGAGCTAAAGAAATTCAAGTGAATGAGGTTTCAAGGATTTGGCAGTTGAAAGGTGAAGGGAAGAGCGTTTCTGAAATTTCTGCTATTATTAATAGGTCAAAAAAATCTATTTATCGAGTTTTATCGAGTGGTTCCGAATATAAAGCAAAATGTCGGTCTGGGAGGCCACGTGTGACAAATGTACGAGAGGATCGCCTGATACAAAGACTAGCGAGTACTCAACAAATGAGCGTACGTGGAGTTCAAAGCTCATCGGGACTCTCTGTATCAAAGGATACGATTCGTAGACGAATTTTGGAAAAAGGAACAATCGTTTATAGCAAAATGCAGAAGAAACCAGCTCTGAAACCACATCATAAGTTACAAAGACTTATGTGGGCTCGAAAGCATATGTCATATGGAGAGAAATGGCAGTCAGTCATATTTAGCGATAAAAAAAAGTGGAATCTGGATGGTCCAGATGGTTGTTTATCGTATTGGCATGACTTGCGGAAGGAACCTCGACGTTTTTTAAGTCGCAGACAAGGAGGGGGCTCGGTGATGGTTTGGGCAGCCTTTTGCTATAATGGACAAGTATCTCTGACCTTCACCAGTGGTCGTCAAACTTCACAGCATGATACACAGACATTAGAAGAAAACCTACTGCCATTTGCTGAGCTTCTAGGGGGTCCTCAGTGGGAATTTCAGCAAGACAATGCTTCAATTCACACTGCAAAACATTCAAAATCTTGGTTTAATTCCCATAATATAAGAGTTCTCGACTGGCCAGCATGTAGCCCAGATCTTAACCCTATAGAAAACCTTTGGAGCATCATGTGTCGCAAAGTTTATAGCAACGCTAGACAATACTCTTCTGAAAAGGAACTTAAGACATCTATTGAGAATGCATGGTACGATATCGATCCACAAACTATGCAAGATTTAGTTTCTTCCATGCAATCTCGTGTATATGACGTAATACATAAGCATGGATGCGCAACCAGGTTTTAAAAATTGTTTATTTCGATTTTATTTAATTTGTGTCTAAACTTTTGAGACAGCAGTTTATTTTTGTTACCATTTAATTTATTGCAATATGCACAATTCCACTTTTCTTTGTTATAAATATTGTTTATATGTACAGCACATTAATTTCAAGCAGTGATTTGAAAATTCAATAAATATTTTCCAAAGTATGTAAGAATTTCTTCATTGTCTAAACTTTTGCGTCATAGTGTATGACAGATTTGTTAAATAATTAACAAGTGGGTAAGTGTGATCACAGATCGCACAGAGGGTTTCGTTTAATATTCCTTTCAAAATACTTTATCCTTTAGAAAAATCTGTTAGTTCCACATTTCACAACCAGGGGGCGCACTTGATTCTAAACAAACCTGTATCCGAACGAAAATCCGTTTTACATACTATCCGTTGATATATTAGTCCAGGGAATTGGGCCCATAGCACCCGAGATAAGTAGGCGCACCTGGCGGAAAAAAATGGAACTAAAATATGTAAGGCTATGGTGCATAATATGAAAGAATGGTCAAAGGGGTGTCGGCAAAAGTTGGAAATTTTCTCCCCGGGTTAAAAGGGCGGAGGTTAGAAAAATTGCTTAAAATACACAAGTTAGAGCCCAGAGGGCTAAATAATAAAAGACTTTTTGAAAATTTTATGATTTGTCGTGTGGTCTGAGGCATTCAGCTATACGTATGCAAAAATTTCATATCACCAACTTAATTAGGGGATCTCTTAGAAAGAATTGCTTCAAATACATATGTGGTAGCTCAAAGGGTTAAACATAAGACCATTTTCAAGATTTTATGATTTGTCGCCTGGCCTCAGGTGTTCTGCAATAAGTATGCAAAATTTCAAATCTCCAATTTAATTAGGTGCTCAGTTAGAAAGAATGGCTTAAAATACACAAGCTGGAGTTGAAAGGGTTTAACATAAAACTTTTTCAAAATTTATTATTTGACGTGAGATCTGAGGTGTTGAGCTATAAGTATGCAAAATTTCACGCCTCCAACCTAAATAGGGGCTCACTTAGAAAGAATTGTTTAAAATGCACATGTGGGAGCACAAAGGGTTAAATGTACGACTTTTTCAAAATTTTATGATTTGTCGTTTGATGTGAGGTGTTCAGCTATAAGTATGCAAATTTTCACTCCTCCAACCTAATTAGGGGCTCACTTAGAAAGAATTGTTTAAAATACACATGTGGGACTCCAAAGAGTTAAATGTACGACTTTTTCAAAATTTTATCATTTGTCGTATGATGTGAGGTGTTCAGCTATAAGTACCCAAAATTTCATGTCTCCAACATAATTAGGAGCTCACTTAGAAAGAATTGTTTAAAATACACATGCGGGAGCCCAAAGGGTTAAATGTACGACTTTTTCAAAATTTTATCATTTGTCGTATGATGTGAGGTGTTCCGCTATAAGTACCCAAAATTTCATGTCTCCAACATAATTAGGGGCTCATTTATAAAGAATTGTTTAAAATACACGTGTGGTAGCCCAAAGGGTTAAACGTAGGACATTTTCAAAATTTTATGATTTGTCGTTTGATGTGAGGTGTTCAGCTATAAGTATGCAAAATTTCACGTCCCCAAACTAATTAGGAGCTCACTTAGAAATAATTGTTTAAAATACACATGCGGGAGCCCAAAGGGTTAAATGTACGACTTTTTCAAAATTTTATCATTTGTCGTATGATGTGAGGTGTTCAGCTATAAGTACCCAAAATTTTATGTCTCCAACATAATTAGGAGCTCACTTAGAAAGAGTTGTTTAAAATACACATGTGGGACCCCAAAGGGTTAAACGTACGACATTTTCAAAATTTTATGATTTGTCATTTGATGTGAGGTGTTTAGCTATAAGTATGCAAAATTTCACGCCTCTAAATTAGTTAGGAGCTCACTTAGAAAGAATTGTTTAAAATACACATGCGGGAGCCCAAAGGGTTAAATGTACGACTTTTTCAAAATTTTATCATTTGTCGTATGATGTGAGGTGTTCAGCTATAAGTACTCAAAATTTCATGTCTTCAACATAATTAGGAGCTCACTTAGAAATAATTGTTTAAAATACACATGCGGGAGCCCAAAGGGTTAAATGTACGACTTTTTCAAAATTTTATGATTTGTCGTATGATGTGAGGTGTTCAGCTATAAGTACCCAAAATTTCATGTCTCCAACATGTATAGTTTCTGAGAACGGGCTCTGTGACGGACAGACAGACAGACAGACAGAGGAGCGAGACGAATAGGGTTTCGTCAGATGAACGAAACCCTAAAAATGGGCTCAAGGGGCGAAAAAAATAGGGTTTTAAGAAGAAAAAAATTCATAACTTCGTCAATTCACAAGATATCAAATCCGCTTAAATTCATTATAAATCTTCTTAATATTATCTACAAATTTTATCTTGACAAGTTTTTGATAAGACCAACTCTTACAGAAAAAAAAAAAAAAAAAAAAAAAAAAAAAAAAAAAAAAAAAATCAAACAATAATAATAAGGGTTGAAGAAAAAAATTAGCCTATTAACATGATTCTGATAAAACCAGCTCTTACAGTAAAGTGAAGTTAAAAACTCGTCAAAAGCGGCCAGATAAAACTGTTAAATTGGATTTATCTCTAATCTTGATTTAGTTTTTTTTGGTGAAATTAGTAGTTAACTTCGAAATCTACATGTGCCCGTAGGCCGAGTTGGCAGGATTTTTTTTTTTTTTTTTTTTTTGGGGGGGGGGGGGATTTATATAGCTCAATTTAATATTAGAAATTCTGGAGTTAAGTGTTCCAATATCAGAATGAGTGTATAAAACTATAATTTATTATTTTGGAATTAATACATAGTTTATAACATATGGGAGTCATTCCGTGAAAAGTGAAACCAAAGCACTAATTTTTTTTTAATTTATAAAAAAAATCATGTACCTAAAACATTTTTTTAAAGCTTAGAGTGGTAATTTTCTGAAAGCATACAGTTTAAGTATAAAAAGTAAATTAAATAAAAGTATTAGCACTAAAATTGTGAGAGTGATGAGATTGAGAATATTTCACTTAAACTATAGTAAAGTTTAACAAGTTATTGTCATTTCAAAAATTATCTGTATAAGTTGTAATTAGGATAGTTTTTATACTTGAATACTCTATTTTTTAAATTTATAAAATAAATTAGGGAATATATTATAAGTGAATTAGAATTCATAAATATATTGTGATGCATTGAATTGTTTCGTCCGTAACGGGAAAACATTTAAAAGTTGTTCTTACAAATTTGATGTTTAATTTATTATGTTTTAAATCATATTTTCTCTGTATAAATTATATGAGTATACTTTTAAATCCGTGACATTAGTTTTGACAGCGTATTAGAATATTTTATGACTGTTATAGACGTAACATTTTGGATATCTTATTTTTGAATTAAGGTAATATTTACAGATATAACAAGTAATAAGAGATTAATATGATAAAAATGAGTCTACAAATATATTTCAGATCATAATTTACATATATTTTCCTTTTTTCAACATGCTATTCATACATTTTATTTTTTCATGAATGTCAAGAGGCTATTTTTATCATACTTTTCATTTTCATGGATGGCAAAAGACTATTTTTGTGATACTTTATTTTTACCCGACTGAAAAGAAGGGTTATGTGTTTCACGCGTATCTGTGTTTGGATTTCTTTATACCCTCGAAACATCCCAACGGCTGGATGGATTTTAATGAATGAGGTCTCTATCGATTTGTCTTAACGGCCCGATGGTTATAGGATAGGTTTTGTTTTTATAAATTCAAAATGGCGGCCGTAAAATACGAAATGGCGGTAGGGACGAAAAAAAAATCTACGCACCCTATTGAGTGGCATATCATTGGATAGGTCTTTCAAAATGAAGACGATGTTTCATTGACTATTTTACAGTCAGAATCTCCGTTTACATATTATACAACCTGGAAGTTGTGTATGTATTGTGGATCTCTAGCTTTACTACAACTCTAACCATCATAGACATCTATAGACCCCATCAAAACAGTGTTTATAGTTTTTTTTTTTTTTTTTGGCTGGAGAGGTTGGCTGTGCGAGGTGCTCCCTCCTTCTACACGTGGGGGGCGGTGACTGTTTTGCAGCCGGCGGTATCTGAGCTTTCTTTTCGGTGAAGCTTTCGCTTTTACGCTGTTGTGGTTCGAAGTAAGGTGTTTGTTTTTTCTCTCTTTTCGTGGTGGTCATTAG
Organism: Maratus speciosus; assembly: GCA_963932465.1. NCBI lineage: Eukaryota > Metazoa > Arthropoda > Arachnida > Araneae > Salticidae > Maratus > Maratus speciosus. Next base: position 396,751,168 of record OZ010796.1, on the reverse strand, counting down.
TGAACTATCTTATTGGTGATTTGGTGGGTGTTTGGTAGGTGTAATAGTTTTATTTACGTTTTGTTTACCTCTACTATTTGCTGATTATGTCCCTGGATAGTGTTATGGCTTGTTCTGAATTTACGATTGTGGATATTGATGGAACAGCGGATTCTTCTGCTGTCAATGTTGATATGGTGGAATGTGAAGAAAGTACCTCATGTGACAGCGACAAGAAAAACGGGGCAGAAAACTTCTTGACATGTAACAGCGATAATAAAAATGTGGCGCGGTCCACTGCTTCCACGGAGCTGCTTCTTTCAATGGCTGCCGAGAATGGCGGTAAGTGTTTCAATATTTTTTTACAAAGTACAGATTCAAAATCTATTCCAAATAGAGATCCTAGAGCTGTGCAAGTAGAGATTAAAAAGACAATCCCTCATGCTAATCATATAGAGAATGTCCGTCACACACGTACGGGCAGTCTACTTATTAGCACGAAAGACGTCAACTGTGCTGTTGATATTTGTCAAGGTTACAAATTTTTGGGGGTTTCAGTTAAGCATAGAGTTATTTGGGAGAACATTTCGAATCGCTTCCTGGTGTTCAACGTACCTGTCGACATCCCCCTGGAGGAGGTGGGCCAGGAGATAATGATCAATAACAACGTGCAGATCTTAGAAATGCGACGATTTATTAAGAAAGATTCATCTAGTACTGTTTCCCCAGTTTTAATTACCTCTCTTGGTATTGCTATACCGACTGAAATTAAGTTATGGTTCACTCTTCAGAAGATCCGCCAGTTTATCGATAGACCAAGGCAATGTGTACGCTGCTTCAAATTTAACCATGCAACCGGAAAATGTCAGTACGAAAATATCTGTGCCACGTGTGGCCAAAAGCATACTGGTCCGTGCACGCTAGAAGTCAAATGTGTGAACTGTGTGTGTGTGTGGGGGGGGGGGCACAGGTCAGATTATCTCCAGTGCCCCACCCGCTTGAGAGAAATGGATTTTCTCCGCTTCAAAAGTGGAAATTTCCTATCTTTTACTGAAGCTCGACGAAAATTTTCGACGAGGGCGAATTCTTAATCATATGCACAGAAAACCAGTGTTAAAAAACCCGACCAAGATGAATTAAAAAAAGCTATTGAGATCAGGACTAATAACATGTTAAAGATTTTAGTGGATCATTCAGAAAAGCAGTCTGCAAAAATTCTAGAAACTATCAGTGCTCTGAGTAATATAATTATGAACTGTATGGCTAAACTCAGTGACAAATCCCCGGAGCGGAAACGTGCCTACGTGCATGGTAAAGCGGGTAAAAAAAAAGGAAAAAAAAAGTTTTTGTTTTTCTCTTGTGTTTTGGGCGAGTGTTCCTGCAGGGGGCAGGTTCTTGATTTTTGTTTTGTGTTTGATAGTTTTTCTTTTTTCTGTCTCTTATGGGTATTAGTGTGCTTCAGTGGAATTGCCGAGGTATCTCCAACAAGCTCCCCTTCCTCCAGCTTGAACCTTTCTTGTCGTCGGATGTCTTGGTTCTCCAGGAAACTTTTCTTTCACCAGTGAAGCCTCTGTCGATGTCGGGTAAAGTGATCTACCGTCAAGACAGAGTCGGTCGGGCCGGTGGTGGTCTGGCTTTGGCGGTGAACTCTACTTGGTTGTCTACAAGGTTGTGTTTCGATAATTTGGGCTCAGCTAACGAATTCTTAGGCGTCCGCATTTCCCTTGGTTCTTCCTGTCTCAACATTATCAACGTTTACTCCTCATCTGGGTTGGTGGTTGACGATCTTTTGAAGGTTTGCCGTGATCTTTCTGGTCATTCTCTCATCTTGGGAGATTTTAATCTTCATCACCCGCTGTGGGGATCCCCGGTGTCCTCGCGGGCCAGCGTGCGTTTGGTGGACTGGCTTTCTGATAGCCCCTTCTGCTTAATGAACTATTCTGCTCCTACCCATGTGGCCCCTGGTGGGGTTACTTCTTTAATTGATCTTTCGATCTGTTCTTCTGGGCTTCTTACTTGCTCCTCGATCGTCGTTGAGGATGATCTTTTCGACAGCGATCACTTCCCCATTGTTATCTCTGTAGAGCTTAACCCTTCTCTGCGTCCCGGTCCCATTCTTTACAACTGGGCTCCCATCACCCAGGAAGTTAACTCCAGCCTACATTTGGCTACCGATATCCAGCCGTCATCGTTCCAGTCCTTGGTTCGTGGTGCCATGTCGAATCACAGTACAGCCTGTGTTAAGTCCCTGAAACGCCTCCCTGTGTGGTGGACTGCGCGGTGTAGCACCCTTAGCAAACAGAAAAAGTTCCATCTGCGAAGAGCTCGTCAACTAACTTCTGTGGATCACTGGATGAAATATAAAAGATTCTCGGCCAAGCTCCGCCAGGTGGTCAGGGAAGCCAAGCGTCGGTACTGGGACTCCATTTGCTGTAATGCGAATGACCCTGGCCTTTTATATAAAATTTTTCGTAACCTCAAATCTCGGTCCAGCTCTTCTCCTGATTCCCACCTCTACTTACAACTACCTGACTCTTTTTCTGCTGATGCGGTAGCCCAAGCTGAAGCCTTTGCAGATCACTTTGGTGAGGGAAGCTGCCACGAGCCAATCCCATTTACTTATGGTGATAAGTGTAATGATTCGCTCAACTGTCTGTTCACGATCTCAGAGCTAAAGATGGCCATTGGAAGAACGAGAATTTCCACTCCTGGGGAGGACAGGATTAGTGCGGCCCTGTTCAAGGGGCTAAACGATCACTCTTTAGTTTGCTTGTTGAGTATGTACAACAGCATTTGGTGCTCAGGGGACATTCCCTCAAGCTGGACGTCGGCGACCATTCTCCCAATTCTGAAGCCTGACAAGCCGAGACATCATATTTCTTCATACCGTCCGATTGCCTTAACCTCGGTAACGGGTAAAATCTGTGAGCGGATGATTGCCAGAAGGATTGTGCACCACCTACTCTGCCATAAAACCTTGGTCCCTAGGCACCTTGGATTTCTTCCCTTCCGGGATTGCCATACGGCGTTAGCGATTCTCCAGCATGACATCACGTCTGCCAAAAAGGCGAAGAAATATATTCTGGGCGTCTCTTTGGATTTACATTCAGCCTATGACTCTGTCTACATTGATGGACTTATTTATAAATGTGCTCAGGTGGGCATCACAGGACGGATGCTTCGGTGGATTCATCGCTTTCTTTCTACTAGCGTCGTCAAGGTTGCGTGGAGGGGCCACGTGTCCTCCTCCCGAACTATTGGTAGAGGTGTTCCCCAGGGGGCGGTTTTGAGTCCCATCCTTTTTACAATTTTCATGGCAGATTTTTATGAGGTCCTGGTGGGCCTGGGCATCAAGTTCCTCATCTATGCAGACGATATTTTCATCTACTGTGTGAATGATTGTTTGGACACCTGTAGAGTCAAACTCCAAGAGGCTCCTCGACTTATAATAGTATGGTGTTCCTATTGGAAACTATCCATCCGGGCTGACAAATGCCATTCGATTAATCTCTCGAGACGGAGAGCGGTCTGTGATTTCCACTTCAGCGTGAACGGTGGACTCATCGAGTGGTGCCCCGTTCTAAAGTTCCTAGGTTTCCTTTTAGCCCGTCGTGGAGGCCTCCGGAAGCATGTGGAATACCTCCGGACGAAATGCTTTAAAAGGATCAACATCTTAAAAGCTCTAGCCCACAAAAGGTATGGGGCTCATTCACATCATCTGCGGACGTTGGCCCTCTCTTCTATTTGTAGTATCATCGAATATGGAGCTGCTCTTCTCACGGCCGCTAGTCCTTCGCTACTGAAGATGCTTGAAGTGATACAGACGAGTGCGTTACGGGTTGCTCTGGGGCTCCCGAAGTGGACGCCTAATATTCTTCTTCTCAAGCATGCTGGGGCTTGTCTCCTAGCTGACAGAATCAGGGTTCTGGCTTTCGGCTTCTGGGTGAAGCATCTTGCCCTTGGCAGCTGGTCTCCTCTCTTGGACTCTTGTGAGGATATTCTGGTCTCACCAGGAAATCATCTTTCTCATGTTTCTGAGTTTTTTGCCGGTCTGGGCATTGATCTGGATTTCCTCATCAGCTTCCAAGTTCCTCTTTCTCTTGACTCGAACGCAGTGCAATTTTTCACCTCTGATCTTCCTTTTCAGCGTACGGACCTTGATGCTAGCATCATTGCCCCGATGTTTGCTGATTACTTCCAGATCTTTACTGACTCGTGGGATATTATTGCCACCGATGCCTCAAAGACAGATTCCCTCACTTCGATTGAAGGCTGCACTTCCTCACACCACTTTGGCTATAGGGTGCAGCATGTCAACTGCGTCTTCACGGCGGAAGCTCTCGCAATAGGCGTGGCTCTCGACGAATTGATCTCGTTATCTCGTCCCGTGGTGATTTTAACAGACAGCTTGTCGGTTCTTTTGGCTCTCCAGTCTGCTAATCTGAAGTCTCCCAGAGTTATCCTTTGGTTCCACAATAAAATTGTTCGGATGCAGCATTTCTCCATTCACCTTTCCTTTTACTGGGTTCCGGGACACCGTGGTATCCCCCTCAATGAAAGGGCCGATGGCCTTGCCAAAAGTGTTTCTGTCTCTGACCCTCTGATTGATTGGACCTCGCCAGAAGATACTATCCGTAGGTTCTCTCACAGTGTTCTGCTGCAGGGTGAGCACTCACCGGACTTGCAAGTATTATGCTTTTTATGGGGATATCCCCAATGTCAATCACTCTCGGTGTTGGGTTCATAATCGTAGGGATGATGTGATTGTGTCCCGTCTCCTCTGCAGGATGCTTATTACCCCGGAGATTTTAGCTCGCTTTAACTTGGTTGCGGACGGCAGCTGCCGTGCGTGTGGTGTTTTGAACTCCTTGGAGCATATTTTGTTTTCTTGTGTCAGGTACCACGCTCAACGCAGGAGTTGTTGGGCGGGTTTTGATTGGAGCGATGAGTGTTTTCGTTCATTTGGTTGCTTTATCAAAAAGTTTTGTTCGTCGAGTGTCTTTCGTAACTCTACGCTACGGTTTATCCATAGTATTGATTGCTTCTAGCTAGGTGTCTAGTGCTGTCTGTGTCTGACGTTTCTGTTCGTATGGATCATTCGGGACAACAGCCGTGCTGCTTATAGGTCCCAAAGCCCCCCCACTACCTACCTACCTACCTACAGTGTTTATAGATAGGAACTAACAATTAAACACAACTTAAAAGTCATCAGTATAAATAAATAAATAAAATAGCTAAGTAATATAAACAAGTAATATAAAAAAATATATATATTAAGTCAATTCCTACTTAGGTCAAGAAGAGAATTTTTTTTTCTCACATTCTTCTTTCCTTTTGAGTGGCGCTTAAAATGCTTGATCAAGAAGAGGGCTCTCTCGGTCTTAAAATTCCTTGATCAAGAAGAGAGCTCTCTCGATTATTGAAAATTAATTTAATTTAATTAATGAATTAATATTTGAAAAAAAAACTGGATTAACATCAAGTTTCATCCACTACAAGTTTAAAAAATCTATTTGAGCTTCATTGGATGAATAATAAGTATTTTATTAACGATTGAAAATTTGAACAAGATATATATAGCGAGAGTGTGAGCTAATAGTAGGAATTGAAAAAAAAAATAGTTTCACATTGATGAGAAATAATTAATTAGTTCTCTTTTTACGCAGTCGGGTTTTTTGATTTTTTTAAATTTAATTGTTTTTTCATGAATGAGAACAGGCAATATTTGTGACACTTTATATTTTTATGAATGACAACAGACTGTGTTTGTGACACTTTATATTTTCATTATCCAAATTTTGGAGGAACCACAAATGGACAACAGATGCAAATTAGCATTTAAATTGTATATATATATATAAAAAAATGTTACGATATTACTATTTTGTCTTTTATTTTGCTATGCTCTATATATAAACGTTAAAATTCTGTGAATGTAAATTTCAAATCGGACTTGCTACGTACGTAACAGCCAAATGTTACGTCTGTAACAATTTAACTATCCCATGTGTTAATTAATAATTACTAGCGGGCATGACCGATCTAAGCTCGGTCAAAATTAGCCTTGTGTTCAATTCGATATTTCATTCTCACTGTATAATTCTTGCTGATTAGATAAAATTGGTATGATCTTAAGCCATAGGGACCCACTAACCGAAATTTTTCGAACACACGACCTAACCTGTGCTCTTCAGGAACCCGAAAACGATAGAATACAAAATTTAGTCAAAATCGCTAAAGTCATTTTATAGATAAAATTAGCTTGACCCAAGGTAACCCAAAAAGGACCTACTAATCTAAATTTATCGAACATCTGACATATCCCAATGGTCTTCTAGTGCTAGGAAACGGAGTATTAAGAAATTTTGTCAAAATCGTTTGAGCTATTTTTTAGATAAAATTAGCTAAACCTTGACCCATAATGATCCAAAATGACTGGTTAATCAACTTTTCTTCATTCTGCGACCTAGACCAATGGTCTTCTCGAACCCGAAAACGATAGAAAACAAAATTTAATCAAAATCATTAAAGCTGTTTTCTACATAAAATTAACTTGGCCCACAGTGACCCAAAAATGACCCATTAATCGAATTTTCTCGAACTTGTGACCTAACCCAATGATCTTCTCGTGCCCGGAAACAGTATAATACAAAATTTTGTCAAAATCGTTTGAGCCATTTTTTAAGATACAATTAGCTCGACCCACAGTGAACCAAAAATGACCCACTAATCGAATTTTCCAGAATATGTGACTCAGCTCAATTGTATTCTCATGCTCAGAAACAATATAATAAAAAAATTTGCCATAATGTTTTGAGGCGTTATTTTAGATTCTGTTAGCTTGACCCACTAATTGAATTTTCTCGAACATGCGACTTAGCCCAGTGGTCTTCTCATGCCCAGAAACCGTATAATACAAAATTTTGACAAAATCGTTTGAGTCCTTTTTTTAGATATAAATAGCTTGGCCCACAGTGACCCAAAAATGACCCACTAATAGATTTTTCTCGAACTTGAGACTTAGCCCAATGGTCATCTCATGCCCGAAAACGGAATATTACAGAATTTTGTCAAAAGGTTTTGGTCCTTCTTTTAGATTCAATTATCTTGGCCCTGACCCATTGTGACCCAAAATGACTCACAAATCAAATTTTCTTGAACATGCGACCAAGCACAATGGTATTCTCGCGCCCAAAAACGATAAAATACATAATTTCGTCAAAATCGTTAGAGCCGTTTTCCAGATAAACTTTGCTTGACCCGCAGTGACCCAAAAATGACCCACTAATCGAATTTTCTCTAATATGTGACTTAGCCCATTGGTCTTCTCGTAATCCAAAACGACATAATACAAAATTTAGTCAAAATCGTTAGAGCCGTTTTTTAGATAATATTGGATTAACCCAAAGGGACCCAAAAATGACCCGCTAATCGAAGTTTCTCGAACATGCGATCAAGCCCAATGGGATTCTCAGGCCCGAAAAAGATAGAATAGAAAATTTCGTCAAAATTGTAAGAGCCGTTTCCTAGATAAACTTTGCTTGACCCACAGTGACCCAAAAATAACCCACTAATCGAATTTTCTCTAATATGTGACCTATCCCATTGGTCTTCTAGTAATCGAAAACGACAAAATACAAAATTTAGTCAAAATCGTTAGAGCCGTTTTTTAGATAAAATTGGATTAACCCATAGTGACCCAAAAATGATCCACTAATCGAAATTTCTCGAACATGTGACTTTACCCAATAGTTTTCTCGCACCGAAAAACGGTTGGATATAAAATTTAGTCAAAATCGATTGAGCCGTTTTTTAGATATAATTAACTTGACCTTGACCCATTATGACCCACTAATCGAATTTTCTCGAACACGTGACCTAGCCCAATGGTATTCTCATGCCCGAAAATGGTAAAATACAAAATTTTGTCGAAATGTTTTAGGCCTTTTTTGGATTCATTTAGCTTGACCCTGACCCATTGTGACCCAAAATGACCCACTAATCAAGTTTATTTTAAGATGCAGCCAAGCCCAATGTCATTCTCATGCCTGAAAATGGTAAAATACAAAATTTCGTCAAAATCGTTAGAGCCGTTTTCTAGATAAACTTGCTTGACCCACAGTGACCCAAAAATGACCCACTAATCGAATTTTCTCTAATATGTGACTTATCCCATTGGTCTTCTCGTAATCGAAAATGACAAAATACAAAATTTAGTCAAAATCGTTAGAGCCGATTGTTAGATAAAATTGGCTTGACCTATAGTGACCCCAAAATGACCCACGAATTGAAATTTCTTGAACATGTGACCTAGCCCAATAGTTTTCTCGCGCCGAAAAACGATTGGATGTAAAATTTAGTGAAAATCGATTGAGCCGTTTTTTAGATATAATTAACTTGACCTTGACCCATTATGACCCACTAATCGAATTTTCTCGAACACGTGACCTAGTCCAATTGTATTCTCGTGCCCGAAAATGGTAAAATACAAAATTTCGTCAAAATTGTTAGAGCCATTTTCTAGATAAACTTTGCTTGACCCACAGTGACCCAATAGTCGAATTTTTTCTAATATGTGACCTAGACCATTGGTCTTCTCGTAATCCAAAACGACAGAATACAAAATATAGTCAAAATCGTTAGAGCCGTTTTTTAGATAAAATTGTCTTGACCCATAGTGACCCAAAAATGACCCACTAATCGAAGGTCCTCGAACATGTGACCTAGCCCAATAGTTTTCTCGTGCCGAAAAACTGTTGGATATAGAATTTGGTCAAAATCGATTGAGCCGTTTTTTAGATATAATTAAATTGACATTGACCCATTATGACCCAAAACGACCCACTAATCGAATTTTCTCGAACACGTGACCTAGCCCAATGGTCTTATCATGCCCGAAAATGGTAAAATACAAAATTTCGTCAAAATCATTAGAGCCATTTTTAAGATAAAATTTACATACACACACACACACAGACACACACACATACATACATACACACACAATTTTTGCTCGCATTATAGTATAAGATTTTAATGTTTTCACAATTGTAGTTTCCAATAGCTAATACACTAATAATGAATTATTGAAGAAAAATGTAAATGTTCTTCCTTAAAATTCACAGGATTCTGACAATAACTGCAACTATATGTAGTTTTGACTGTTTTGTGAATTATGTCCGTAACACCTGGATTTTATTTTTTCAAAAATTATGGGAACATTTTTCAGATTTAAAAATTTAATATTCTATTTAAAATCCCTGGACCGTCCTTAAATATAAAATAATCCAAGTAATAAGTATTTTTTTTTCATTATTTATGAAGCTTTCAAGTTTCTGTTTGTTACGTCCGTAACCATGGAATGACCCTTTAGTACCATCACCAGAGACTTTTGAATAGGTGAATTTTATTTATAACATTCCTGTACAATAAGTTTAGTACAAAAACAACATCCTATGAGTTAATCGCGGCTTTTATTCATCTTTCCATGGAGCGGTCTCACAGAGACACAGACCGCTTCACTCTAGTTATGTGACATTTTCTGTGACACCAGTTAAAGGTTAAAAATTAAATTTAAGAAATCAAAAAACACGACTGCGTAAAAAGCGAACTAATTAATTATTTCTCATCAATGTGAAACTATTTTTTATATTACTTTCCTATTTTTTATTTACTCGTATTGATGACTTTTAATTTGTGTTTAATTGTTAGTTCCTATCTATAAACACTGTTTTGATGAGGCCTATAGAAAGATTAGAGTTGTAGTACAGCTAGAGATCCTACCTACACAACTTCCAGGTTGTGTTTAAACGGAGCTTCTGACTGTAAAATAGTCAATGAAACATCGTCTTCATTTTGAAAGACTTATCCAATGATATGCCACTCAATATGGTGCGTAATTTTTTTCCGGCCGCCATTTTGAATTTATAAAAATAAAACCTAGCCTATAGTCATCGGACGGTTAAGACGAATCTATAGAAACATCATTCATTAAAATCCATTCATCCATTGGGCTGTTTCGAGGGTGTAAAGAAATCCACATACCCAGATACGCGTGAAACACATAACCCTTCTTGGCAGTCGGGTAAAAAATATATATTTCGTAATCCACAACTTTGTTTTAAAATTCACGAACCAACATAATTTTATCAGTGACGGTCAGACAGATCATGAAATATAATTTTTCTCCCAGGAAGGGGGAGACAGGGGATTGAACTAAAAATAAATTTCTCTATTCCCATACCCGTACTTTGACAATCATCCTGGAAAAGTTCGTCTGAAAGATCTCGATAGATTCTGAGATGTGGTTTCCCTCCCCTATAAAGCCAGGGGTCTGATTTTAAAATATATATTCCGTATACCAGACTATATTTTGATATTCATTAACCAGCAAAATTTCATCAGTTAGGCTCTGATAGATCATGATATAATACACTGCTCAGAACAATAAAAGGATATTGAGGTTGTGGACGGATCTTGAGGCTGGGCAACTGTTTAGATGATTCATACATGGTCGACAGAAAATAAAAAAAAAATACATGTTTGACAAAAAAAAATGCATTGTATTGAGCATTTGGGTACAAAAGGAAAAAAAAAAAAACACAATTTGTGCATATAAGAAAAAAACAAATAAAAAAAGGTGTTTCCTTCAGAAAAATCGTTTTTAGTAGGGGGTATGGTTTCCCAGGACGACCACCAACGTTGAACACCTTTGAGGCATCGAGTCAATAAGACTATTAATGAGGACCTGGGTTATTCTCTCCCACAGCTACAGAAGAGCTCGTTCCAGTTGTTGGAGATTTTATGGGGGTGGTAGGCAGCCAGCAACTCGTCTGCCTAGAATGTCCCAAACATGCTCTATTGGGTTCATGTCCGGAGCTCACGCAGGTCATTCTATTCGCACGATTCCTTCCTTGAAAAGTAAATCATCCACCAAGTGAGCACGATGTGGCCTGCAATTGTCGTCCATTAGCATGGTCATCTCCAATTGTTGCAGCGTAAGTTACTACAATAAGTCTGAGGATCTCATCCCTATATCGCTGACCGGTCAGAGCTCCATTTCGAATGATGTGGAGGTCGGTGTGCCCATCAATGGAGATGCCAGCATAGACCATCACTCCCCCACCGCCAAATCTGACACTTCCTTGCACGAACGCAGGATTGTGTCTAGTGCCACGTTCCCTCCAGATGAAAATATGCCTATTATCAGGATGAACAGAAAAACGGGACTTGTCAGAGAAAAGCATATTGCACCATTCATTTCTCCTCCAGCTCAAATGCTCTGTTGCTCACTGCCTGCGGGAGACACGCTGACTTGCTGTTAACGTAACACATAACATTGGTGTGCGAGCATACACACCTACACCGGTTTCGGACATTTTGAATCGAAACTGTGGTGCCTGTAGCCAAGCGAAGGTGTTGTTGAAGAAGAATGACATTTATATTTCGGTATTTCCGAGCCGTTAGCGTTCTCCAAAAAACGGTTCCAGATCCTGGAAATCACACTTTGTGAAACTCCAGTGGCTTCTGCTAATTCGGCTTGTGTTTGGCCCTCCTCTAACAGACCAAGAACTCTACAAGTTTCTGATTCGGTTAAATGACTTCGTTGAGACATCGCACTCATCGAAACAAAGCACTTACCCAATGTCGATCATTGTTTTCCGCTTTGTCTTTTAGTAAGTTGAAAGCCAAATCTCATTCGCTGCCGCTAAAGCGCCGTTTTTGACGTCAAACTCAAAATTTGCATCCTCCGAAGTTTGAAAATGAGAAAAATTTACATACTCTGAAGTTTGAAAATGAGAAAAATTTGCATTTGTGATTTTCTTCTTCCATTTCCTCCAAAAAAAAAAAAAATTCGCTTAGACCGTTATTTTATATAAGACTTGCAATATCCTTTAATTGTTTTGAGCAGTGTATTTTCCGGGGCAGTACCTACCCCACGTTTATTTCGCTCATTTAAAACGAGTCCGGTACGAATCCTATCTTTTGCGGTACCGTGTCATTTGAATTCAGGCATTCGCGCACGCCACATCTATAGAAAAAAGGATGTGGGAACACGAAATAGGATCGCTGTTCCGTTTGAACCATGTATTTTGCAAAAACGTGTTATTTGAATTTTGAGAGTTTTAAAAATTTTAAAACTTGCATGCCGCGGTGGGAGGAGGGAAGGATAAATATCAGTAAGGAGAGGTTTGTAATTTAGGTGACTGATTGATTATTTACTTATATTTATGAGGAAGCAACAAATGAGACACACAAAAAAAAAAATAGAGTTTGAAAGATTTCATTTTATTTTTTTGCTGTTGCGAAAGAGAAGGGGAAGCAGCCATTTCGGGAATAGAGGAATATTTTAAACTGCTGATTATTTATAACTTATATGTATTGTACCTGGAGAGGAAAAAAATGGAGCATATTTTTTTTAAATAAAGAACTTTAAAGATTTTAAACTTTGCATGCTGAGAAAGGAGAGAGCGGGGAAAGCGTAAATTTCGAATTGAGGGGGGCTGTAATTTAGATGATTGATTGTTTAATTAGTGTTACTACAGAGCGACAAATAGCGCAGGTGGTTTTTTTTTTTAGATTCTGATATTTTAAACTCTTTGTGTTCGTGTGCGCGCGCGTGTGTGTGTGTGTGTGTGTGTGGGGGGGGGGGGTATAAAAAAAGTGAAAATCTGCCAAACTGTAGAAGAATCTCATCCCTAGAACTTTTAAATTAGTCTCCCCCCCCCCCCCCCAAAAAAAAAAGATCCGGGAGGATTTTCTTATTTATGAATGGAAAAGCAAATCAAAATTACTTAAAAGAGAAGGGAGGGCTTACAGTCGGGATATTACGTAAATCAACCACATCAAGGCTGTAGAATGATGAAACAATACCAGCGCATTACGCCAGCAGTGGGTTTCAAGTAAACAGCAGTAGCTTCCGAGAGAAAAAAAATTGAAAATGAAAATCAACCCTTAAGAAAACATTTTTTTGAAATAGTAACCATTAATTTTTAAGTAACTAGTACCGTTAGAACCATAAAAGTACTACCTATCCGTACATGTGCTTATTTTAAATTCACCGGGGGCCGGGCGATTGGTTCTTTGGTTTCGTCTTCCTGGTACAGATGCGAACGCGCCAGAGTTACCAATACTGTTGAAGGCATTTGATTAATATCTCGGCTAATTACAAGCGGATTCCCCAGTAAATAGGTGGAATGTCTTTCCCAGAATTTTCAGAATACGATGGAATTCGTCTGGACTCTGTACTATCGACAGTTCCAAAGGAGACAGAGCTTCAGACAGACAGACGCAGACGAATTAATAATCCCAGCATCGGAGAAATGACATACTAATTGAATTTTCGCATTGCTAACTAGGCGTAAAGCCAACAGAGTGAAAAAGTGTCCAAGAAGGGGTTCGAACTCGGATCATTGTTGGTAAATACTATGTGTATATCATTTCACCAATGCTGGGATTATTTTCATAAAATGTTTGCCACAGGCAGGGGTGGAAGTACCGCGCTACAAGTAGCAAAACTACAGTAGTCACTACTTTTTATGGTAGTTTGTAGTGTAATGAGCTACATTTTGAATGTAGTGCAGTGAGTAGTGCGATACAAAAAATCAGTAGTTTGTAGCTGGAATCGACGCTACTTCAGGAGAAAAAAATGTCTCATTCTGCAAATGATGTGACCGTAACTTAATTCTTTTGAGCAAAATTTGCTCTGCTTAACAATTTTCGAATCTCATTGGTAAATTTCAGCTGCAGTGTATAGCAACGTATCGTACGAAGTCGAAGACTTTCCCCATCGGCACTTGCTGCTAAAACCAAGCACTAACCTACCAAATAAATTAACTTTCTTCCTGTCAACACGCGTATATTTACTCATTATTAGGTCTTCTTGTTTTAATACCGGGTTTTATTATTATTTTCAATTGCTTCATTTACAGATTTTTATATTGCATGTCCCCTAAGAGTTGTTTTTCTGTAATTATGTAAATTATAAAATTCAACATAATTAACTCTCAATAACTCAACATAATTAACTCGTCATAGAACTCAATTCAATTAACATTTTAAGAGTGTTATTTGAGGGTCAAGTAAACAAATCTATTGATAAATACAGTGAAACATCCATAACGGACACTCGCTATAACAAGGAGTCGTTGTTTGTCTTTGCAGGCAGTCTTGCTTGTAATGCATGTCTTTAATTTCCAGTGTAAGTTAAATTCGCTATGTTCGAAGAAATTGAGAACTTATTTTACTTTTAAGAAAAATAAAAACAAAAGTAAAGATTTTCTTGTAATAAATATAATTCTATTGATCATGTTTTTATGACACAATTGAACTTAGTATAGTTTTATTAGCATTATTATTATTATTTAAGCAGTATAATTGTGTGACGTTGAGTGCATTAATAAAACATATTTTCATTGAAATAATTTATTAAAAATGAATTGTTTTTAATTTAATTGCGATTAGAAGTTAATAGCGAGTTGAAACTAAAATGAATTCCATTATAATTAGATTGAACGATAAATCATAAATTATTTAGCTGTATCCTGCAATTAAATCAATCAGTTAAGATAACTGCAAGTTGAAACATGCAATTAAATCAAATAAATTTTAATGTTGTTAAATCGTTATCATTATTTGAGTTTTTATGAAAAAAGTATTGGTCTCCCCCTAGTGCACAAAATTTAAAATCCTTCAGTCTTTTATTTTAAAATTTTTTAATATGATTTCGTCTTAGTTGTTTTATTTATTATTTTGAAATAGTACTTCATCATATTTTAATAAATCATCTAGATTCTTCTCTCCAATGAAATCCCCCCCCCCCCCCCATCACCACGCACACACACATTCCATTTTTCGTCATTTTGCACACAATCCCAAATATGCAACTCTCATTTCTAAAAAAAAAAAAAAAAAAAAAAAGGAACTTCTATTTATTAAGTTCAAGTGGCAATAAAAGAATGATCAATCGTCTGAGGCGAAGTATTTCTGTAAACGATCCATTCGGTGTTGGTAAGTTCCAAGAGTATTTTCTTAAAATATTCGGCCTCATCATTTGTGCAAATATCAGTTCGTAATACAATTTCTTTCGAAGAGGATTTCTTTTCATCTAGAACACATGACTGAAAATATTCCTTAAATTTAGTTAAGAATGTAATTCTAAAATATGCTAGTTCGTCTGTCGCCATTTCGGATCAAAACAAAAAAAAAATCCCTGCCGGCCCGGCCTACAGGCGGGAGGTAGATTTCGAAGTTACCAATTTCACCAACAAAACGTAGTATCATGATTAGAGATAAAACCACTTTAGCAATTTTATCTGGCCGCTTTTCACGAGTTTTTATTTCATTTTTAAATAAGAGCTGGTTTTATATGTATCATGTTAAGGCAGTATTCAAAAAATACTTTTCCATGCTCAATAACTCGAAATTTTCTGGCACATTTTCAGATTCATTTTTAATAAAAAAAGTATGAAACTTGCTGACGTGATTTTTGAAGAGATTTATAACCGACCGGTGTTTTTATTTTCGTTTAATTAATTAAAACTTGATTTATAAACAATTACTTTCTCAGTAGGACAATATTTTTCGTTTCTAACACAATCGTTTCGGGAAATTCGGTTCAAAACGCCCACTTTGACATCATTTTTTGAAATATATTCTGCCTCTATCAAAAAATCGATCATTACGGTACATTATATAGTTTCTGAGTAAGAGAATCTACCAATTGAATGCTTTTGAGAGAAAAAATGAATTCAAAAATGAGTCAGAAAATAAGCAGTTTGGATTTGAATACACCCTTAATACGATGATTTTTTTCTTCAACCGCTTCGTACTTTAATTTGTTTTTGCTGTAAGAATTGGTCCTATGAAAAACTTGTCAATATAAAAGTTGTAGATAATATTAAGAAGATATACAATGAATTCATGCGGATTTTATATCTTGTGAATTGACGAAGTTATAGATTTTTTCTTCTTCAACTCCCCCTTTTTATTTTCGTTTTTATTTATTTTTTTTTTTTTGCGGTACGAATTGATCCAATCAAAAACTTGTCAATATAAAAGTTGTAGATAATATTAAGAAGATTTATAATAAATTTAATTGGATTTGATATCTTGAGATTTGACGAAGTTATGATTTTTTTTCTTCTTAAAACCCTATTTTATTTTCGCCCCTTGAGCCGATTATTAATTATTTCAAAAATATGTCATACATAAATTTTCAGCCCTTTCCCTAGATAACTTTCAACTGATTTGATATATATTATAATTAAGAAGTTATGAGTTTCTGTTTTGGTTTTCACAAAATCCTTCCCTGCTTCCAACCCCTTGGTCCGATTTTGCCCAATAACGAACTTGGTCGAGAGTTTCTGCCCCTTGATTTTATGTATCAGTTTGGAAGAGATTTGTGCAGAATTAGGGAAGTTATCGTGTTCATAAAAAAGTGATATATATATATAGAGAGAGATAGATAAAGTTTTGAACTGGGGTGGTTTTGGTTCTAGGGGTCATGATCGGCGTAGATCTACAAAAATTTTTCAGAAATTCCAACATAAGGGAGAATGTAATAGGTAGTATTTCATACGAAATCTACCTAAAACAAGACGACGATTGGCGTTTGGTGATATGGCTGGCTGAACATTCTCGTTTTCGCCAACTCGTCAAGGCTGGTGCTGAAAAGGTGAGCCTTTTTAAAAAAGCGTCCCGGCTTTGAAACTTTTTCACTCTTTTGGCTTTACACCTATTAGCAATGAAAAAATTCATGCAATTAAAATATTCAATATATATCTTTCGAAGTAAATTATGCCTTTTATTAGAATAATTTTTTACAACTAAATAAAATAAATTTGGAATATTTTAAAGCTTTTAATAACCCATCTGGTGTTCTCTGGCTGCATTAGTACAAATAATAGGAATTGTTACTTACCTCATAGAATTAACAGAAATCGAAAAGTGTATATGGATGAATAGAAATGTTCACTTAAAAAAGAAAAAAGGAATAGGCGACTGGCTATTATGAAGAAAAGAACAATTAGTCTACAAAATTTTAAAAATATATAATTTTGGACCTTCATGTTTGATGACTACATAAATAAATTGTATCTGAGTGAAATCAAAAGTTTTACATTTCAGTTTTTCCTTTAATTTTTTTATTTATTTCCTGTAGTTTAATTTCATAGAAGGTAAAATTTGTCACAAGTTACCAGGTAAAACTATGCCCTACAATTCTCGTCAACGAGAAAATTTACATTAATGAAATAAAGTTTCGCTCTGTGTGTGTGTGTGCTTGTCTGTCTGCGATGGCTAGCAAAATTTACTGCAGATATAAGGCTGAAAATTTGGGTGAGGGTAGTCCAAGGCAGCAGGGGTGATTCTGAGTAAAAAAAAAAAAATTCTGAAATCCACAGTAAATTTTCTGAAAGGTGACAAGAAAAGGGGGGGGGCAGACGGCGAATTCACTTCCCCACTAACTGTGTTTTTTTCGCGCCTCTTTGACAAAATTACCGTTTTTTCACGATTTTTGACGAAATTTGCCAATTTTTCGCGATCTATTGACGAAATTTGCCGATTTTTCGCGATCTTTTGACCGAATTTGCCATTTTTTCGCCTTTTGTTCTCGAAATTTGCCATTTTTTTGCGATCTATTGAAGAAAGTTGTTTTTTCGCGCCCTTTTTACGAAATTTGCCGTTTTACGCGATCTTTTGACAAAATTTGCCTTTTTTTCGCGATCTGTTGACGAAATTTGCCATTTTCGCGATCTATTGACGAAATTTGCCGTTTTTTCGCTATCCTTTGACGAAATTCGCATTTTTCTCGCGATCCTTTAGCGAAATTGGCAATTTTTCTTTGAACGATTCACGAAATTGATTTTTTTGGCGACCAATTGTCAAAATTCGTGATATATTTTATGTCCGAATTTATGACTGATTTTTTTTAATTTTCGGAAATGACTGCCGTAATTTTTCGGAAAATTCGGAACAGAATCACCCCAGCAAGGCAGGTCCTGATGCAGATGTGGCTCAGTTTTTAAATTTTTTATAATTAGCCGAGACATTAATTAAAAACGCATCAAGCGGCCCAATTAAAAAAGCATTTCTTTCCCCCAAAACCGCATGCTGAATAGATTTTAACCCTGCAGCGAGGATTGCGCGACTGTCCAATAAAAGCACTCCGTACTTCGACGGCCAGTAGTTTTGTAGAATGACAATTTTCACTAATTGGCTAAAATCAAGAAAACTAATTAAGATATCGATTTGAAAATTTCCGAGCAAATGTAGAATTTTTTTTGCACCCAAATATCCATTATTTTTGTAATTGGTCGGTAATTTTTGCAAAGAATTGACGGCGACAATACAAATAGTCGAAGAAACAACCAGACAGGGGAGAGCATTCATTAAAAAATGAACAAAGAGGGGATCCATTTCAGCAGATAAGCCGACCCCTATCTACTTTGGGATATGAAAGGAAACTAATTATTAAACGCTGACAAATGCTGAAAACATAACTTAAAAGGATTTTATCAACACAATCGAAGATTAATAGTGCGTCCTATAGCAAGAGTCCTTTGATATGAGTTAAGAGTTTGCCCAGAAAGGTTCACCCCCCCCCCCCCCCCCCCGCTATTTACATTTAAAAGTATGCTTTCTTAAATAAAGACTTCAGTTACCACCATTTTCTAACATTAACGGCATATTCTTTTTTCGGGCCCGATTTCAAAGGGAATTGGTTCATTCAACTTAGCTTTAGAGTTACAGCTACCACCATTTTCGAACGTTAATGACACATTCTTTTCTCATGTTTGATGAACTCGATTTCAATGGTGTTCGGCTCATTTAATTTGGTTTTCGATTGCCCTACAGTTTTTAGTTCCACCTTCCACAGCCAGGAGGAATTCTTATATCTGGTTTTATGGGCCGATTTCAACGGAATTGGTTTATTTCAACTCAGCTTGCGATTCTCTTCAGATTTTCTGGTGCGCGAGTAGCACGCCTGCTATACGGCGCCATAGGCAGCGGAGACACATACTAAAGGTTCATTTTGAGATTTTTTTTAAATTTATAATATTTATATAATTTTTTTAATATGAATGGATGTTTTAAACATTCGCAGTTCGTTTGGAAAAATCGACGGGCCTGGACGCATATTTCAGACATGCATATTGCAGAGACGATTACAGCTTCTAAGCCAATCAGCGATCGTTACCGATGTCAACATGCTCATCGAATTACTCCGCCCACTGTCAAATAGAAGCGTTTTCCTTCGGCTTCACAACAAAAAAAAATTTGTCGACTCTCGTCTGTTTATTTTTGTTAGATTGTTTTTAAATTTAAAAGATGTAAAATGGATGTTATTCCTGAAGAAGTGTTCATGCTCGTAAAATGTATGTAAATGGACGTAAATGTAGTTTTTTTTTTAATCATGGACCAGTTCCAGTTCGTCGTTATTGTAATACACATATGTTTGAAAAAATTGTTGCATCTACTAGGTCAAAGCGATATTGTTCATATTTAGCTAAAATAGCTAATGAGAAAGATTTTAGAGCTCCCAACAAGTTTGTTGGGGGGGGGGTATTGGAACATTGTTTCAAGGATTCGATTCATCTATTTTTGTTGGTTCTGTTTTTCCCGTTAAATTCTATTTTATTGTAAATGTAAGATGTAATGTAGCTTGTAAAGATTTTTCTGATTTGGGTTAATAAAAAAATACAATATCTAATTGAAGTAAATAAAATCTAAAATCATTCTGAAAAAAAAAAAAAAATCTTTCATTTTCATGGGGACCAAACCAATGTAAATAATAACTTACAAGATTGATCTTCCGCTGTCAAACAAATTGTGGGCGTGTACGTTACCGCGATGGTGACGCTCGCTGATTGGCTTAGAAGCTATAATCGTCTTAGCGATATACATGTCTGAAATATGCGGCCCGGACAAGTCAGCTAGTTCCCAATAAAATGAGATACAAATGGAGAAAGGTCTGGAAGAGTGGAGATAATTTTGAAGATTGATTATTTATTTATTGTTACGGCAAAATAAATAGGACAGAATTTTTGTTTTGAGAAAATGTCAGAAATGTATGGTAGGTGGGGCAAAGTGGTAATTTCGGAAGAGGGGAGAAAACAGTTTAGATGATTATTTAATTACAAAATTTTAAACGGGGAAAACAAGCAAATAAAAAAATAATCTTTAAAATTTTACAGATTGTTTTCTGAAGGGGGCAAAAGAAGGAAGCAGAAATTTGGTGGGGTGGAATTTAGATGATTATTTATTGTTATAAAAAAGTAAATAGATTCACAGGGAAGTACAGCCAAACTGAAAAAAAGAGGAATTTGTTTTTGGCTTTGCACCCCTTTCCCTTTCCCCATATCTAGATATTCCTTTCTTTTCTGGGAAAGGGCACAGCAAAGGGAGGGAGCAGAAATTTCGGTAAGGGAGAATTCAGATGACTAATATTTATCATCACAACAAAGTAATAAACATGGCATTTTTTTTTAAATCAGATTTTAACTGTGTGCTGAGAGGCAGTGGGGAAGGAATCGGAAATTTTGGAAAGGAAGGAGTGGTTTAGATGATCATTTTTTGTTACTTGTTACTAGAGAGGAACAAGAGGACAGATTATTTTTCTCTAAGTAAAGAGTTTTAGGGATTTTAAACTTCATAAGCTGAAGGGTGCAGATATTTTAAGGGGAGGGGAAATAATTTAGATGAGTGATTATTACTGTTACTAAGAGAGCAAAAACTTAATTAGAGCAGAATACTTAATTTGTATTTTGTATGCTGGAGAAGGGGGAAATTTTAAAGAGATGGGGGATAATTTAGATGGGTAATTATTTATTACTAAAGAGCAACAAGTACAGAAAAATAATTTTTTTAAAGTTTGAAAAATTTTAATTTTGCTTGCTTGGGGGGGGGGGGGGGAGGGGGAGAGCAGAAATATCACAGAAGAGGGCTAGTTTGATAAAGTTATATTAAAAAGAGCAAAAAATCTGTCAAAATGCAGAAGATTCTCAACCTTGAGATCACAGAAACTCAAAAGCATTAAAGGGTGATTAAGATTTTACACTTTGAATGCTAAAAGCAAGGGAGGGGGGGAGCAAAGAGGGGAAATGGAAATTTGTAGGAGAAATTTCTAAAAAAGTGTTAATCCATTGGAATGTACAATGTTATTACAGTCATTTATTATATTAATCATTCTGTGAAGTTCATCATTTTCAGTCAAAATAGATTCCCAATTCCCATATGTAACGTCCCCCTCTCCAATTGGGAGAGGAAGGGTCAGAAAACAAGTTGCAATAGATATATCTCTTTTATGTTTTTTGACAATTCTTTAATCCAAGTCTATTACGTAATAAAGTTTCTTGTCTGCAGCTTCTTCAATTTATGATATTAGGCCATTCAGTAACATAGAAATTAAAAATAACTTAAAATTTAATTTAAAAAGAAAATCCTAGAAAATTGAGTTTCAAAGTTTTGTAATAGATGTTTAAAAACGCCACTGTGCCAAATTTCTAAAACTGGTGAGCAATGTTCATTGCAAAACTGCAGCATTAAAAGTTATTAACCTTTCTCATTAGATGTCTTTCCAGTAAGAAACAAAATGGCATTTTCGTGCAAGCCTTGCATTCCTGATAATGCAGCAATGAGCTAAAACCAATGTCTGATTGATTTATGATTTTTTTTATTTCTATACAAAATACTCAATACACACCAAATTTCAAGCTTTTAAGTATACTGGAAGTAGTATAGGACTTACTGATCTGTTTATAATTCAGTGCCCCAACAGAGAACTTTTAAAATTCTATAGATAAAAACCTATTAAAATATAATATCTATGGAGTTCAAGATGCTTTGTATAACACTTAAATTGTATCAGCAAAAGTTTAGCTGAAAAACTAAAATGTCTTCTTATGTCAAAGATGATTTGAATTTGTATATATAATACACATCATTCTTTTGATCAACGCATGGTTACACACCTACTGCACATTTCCATGCAGAATATCTTGATTCTGTACGATATTTCCCTATTTTTGTTTGATGCCATTTTCTCTTAAATTAAATAATAGAAAATAATGTAATGATTTAAATGCAAATTTTCACCTTAACCTTTAGAAGGTGGGAAGTTTTTTATCCACTTGGATGCTTATAAAGATGGGAAATTTGTAAGATATGATTCTCTCTTTTTTAGCTTGCCAGTTAAAATCTCTCTGTGTTCAACAATAGCCAATGAGTGACTCGTTCTACAGAA
Organism: Maratus speciosus; assembly: GCA_963932465.1. NCBI lineage: Eukaryota > Metazoa > Arthropoda > Arachnida > Araneae > Salticidae > Maratus > Maratus speciosus. The sequence goes on along the minus strand of OZ010796.1, from coordinate 396,728,946 downwards.
TAATCCCATAGTTCCAGAACACAGGGGAGCAATAACTAAGGGGGAAAGGAATGTTTGGAAGATATTTAAACCTTTCTTGTCTTTTAAGAAGTAATGCATTCTGGTTGACATAAGTCACCATTCTTCCAAAAGTTAAACATGTCAAACTTTCACTTTGAATATTTGTTTTAACAAACGCTTTGAAGGCTTGCAATAGAAAGTTAAATACTGTCATTAATAACTTTACTATTAAGTTTCAAAAGTTATGAATTATAAAGTTCATGAGAAATTTGTTGTGTATCATTTCTTTTCACAGATGATCTTTAAGCACAAGTTCTCACATGCACTTTAATAACTATTAACATGCTTCAAAGAATCTACATTCTTAAGGGCATGAAACAGCACAGTACTTTAACTAAAAATTAAATAAAATCAAACAAGAAACAGAAAAGGGTGATTTGATATTTGCAAATGGGAAAGAAAAATGACATTTCATGCTCAATAAAGTTTATTTTGAAAATGAAAATGCAACAAATAATGGCTTATTAACTTATATAAAATTTGTATCAACAAAAATATATCAAAAGCTGCTTTTGGAACATAAACTACAAACAAATGCAAATAAAAAAATACAGAGTGCATACATTTATAATGAAAATTAAACAGAAAAAATAAATAACAAAAGTAACAACATACATAATTGGTTAATACAAATTACGAGTTTTACAAGCTACGAGTTTTTATTAAACAAATACAGTGAGTATAATTAAAATCTTAAATGAAACAGAACACTATTTAGTGAAGTAAAAACTTTCAATCACAATTTTTTTTTCCTCCTTGGATGTTATAATATATATATACCATAATTTCCGGTGTATAATCTGCAGATCAAACAATTCTGTTTGGACCCAGAAATTTTGTTTAGTAATTCAAGCCAAATATTTACCGCAATCTAAAAAGTTACATTTTATTTTAAAAACTTTCTGGGTCAAAAAATTATTGTTTGATCCGTGGATTACACGCCGGAAATTACGGCAGTACACGTGGAAAATCATCACAGATTCATAGAAAAAAAATATATATCAACCATAGAACAAGGAGAATATAATGTTTTATACGCAGGATCTATCTGAACTGATAGTCAAAAATTTCAGTAGTGATAATATGCATGAAGACATGTATATGCCTATACAACCAGGATAACTATCTACATAGTCAGCCAAAAATACAGGGTATATCACTCCATGAATTTCTGCATTCATAACTTTAAGGAAAAGGAAAACATTGTAAAGATATGTTCAACAGATTATTTTGTTTTTCATGAAATATGATGACATTAAAAGAAGTGGTAGAAATGACACTATTTCCATCTAAACATCGAGTTAGATGCTAAATAATTTGAAATGCCACTAACAGTCCAAACAGTGCCATTGATCAAATTGTAATGTACTTCCATCACACTTCATACAAAGCAAACTTAATATGATGAAAATCTTGCTAAGATATTTTTATTGCTGTTAAAGTTGTAAAAAACAGATTCAGCTTGTAGTGAGACACCCTGTATTTTTGACTGATGAAGTGTATTACAACTTGTTTCCCAAACAAAAAATGTTTGTATTGATGCATATTCTGATAATTCTGACCATCAGTTTAAATATACCATGTATATATACATTTTCTTCAATATGAGAATAATTAACTGTATTGTTTAAGAAAAACCCAGCAAGTAAGGGAACAACTAACGATGCATACAGAATTGATCATGCAAGCTTGTCCGTAAAATAAAAACAAGGCAGCTTCTTTGTCCAAATAAATGACACAAAACATGCGTGTATATTTTTGTTCAGATCATTATAATTTGACATAAATTTTACATAACATGCAGAAAATATAAATTTGAGTATCAGCTAAATTTGTATATGCAATAAGGCCAAAATCAACTTCTTAAAATGTAAAATAATGAATAAACACAGAAACTAATTCACAAACAGTCAAATTCAAACAATAAATTTGGCAGACATTACTAAGAAAACTTACAAAACTTGCTCGGTTAAAAATTGTTCCTTTTAAAAGCAATTTTAAGTTAAAACAACAACAATTTACCAGGAATAAGTGATGAAGCATTAAATGACTTTAAAAGTTATCTGATGAGCACAAAAGTAAAAAATTTTGGCTTGCATGTGTCTTACACTCTCAAATTGCAATTTGACTTATTAGAAAATCTGATGTAGCATTAATGAAAAAAATTATAAATATATACATATGTATATAAGTAAATATTGTAGGTGTTTCAAAATTACTGTCCACAATGCGATAGGTGTGAAATTAAATATTATTTCAAAAACAATTTGGAAATTAAAATCAAAGTTTAAATAAATAACATAAGAGCCACAATGGACAATGTCTGAAGACTCCCAGTATCAGTCTATCCATCAACTCATATAAATGTGTTAAATGCATGCATGCATATTATCAAGTATACATACATATGACAATTACAAATTTCTTTTTGCATAGGCTCAGAGTCAAAAGAGACACCAATTATCAAACATATTATTAATTTAGTTACATAGCAAGTTCTTGTAACTATAAAACAAACACAGTATTATTTTTTTAAATGTTTCTAATTATTAAAATTTAAGCAATTAAAAACTTAAAATCTAATAAAAATTCCGTTTTCAATTTGAATCGAGAGTTTAAAATATATTCAGTGAATAAATTAAGTCATAAAAGAGTATTTTAAAATATTTACAGAAAGTAAATTTTAGTTTAAATTTTATACATCAATATTTATATGAAATTATCAACAGGAAATAGGGGATTTTCAAAGTCAATTTTGATTAATTAAAATTATCTAAACTTTTGGTACTAAACATTAGAACTTTTTTTCTTTAGAAATATTTACATGAGTAAAATTGGAAGAAAAAATATTTTTTGATTACATACTTATATTAAAATTCATTAAAAGCTTTCTTGACTACTGAACTTACCATAAAATATCGGCTATCTTCTAACACACATTCATTAAAAATTTGCATTAGGAAAGTAAAATTTTAAAGTAGGTAAGCTTTAAAATAAGATTCTTTTTACACCACATTGCAGGAAAATCATATTTTTCATAGAAAGCTAAATTAATTTTTTTTTTAGAACATAATATTTAATTTCATAAAGGAGTGAAACTACAAATGTAAGGAGGATTTTAACTTTCACATTCAACAAGTCTTTAAAATATTATTTCCCAAACATTACTCAACTTAGCTTCAGTTCCAATAGAAAATCAGCTACTGCTACAATCAAAGCTCACATTCATAGATTTTCTTCAATTAATCCTGTTTTGTTTTCCAAGCAGAACATAAGATTAATATTTATATTTAGCTTTCAAATTCATAGCAGAATGATACTTCTACCACATGTTTATTAACAGAGCACAAATGCTAAGTAACTGTGCATCATTACACAAATTTTAAAGATAAATATACATATTTTGTTTGACTCTAAAATGATAGGCTTATTTTATGAGGAATTTTTAAAGAGAAAAATTTGCTTTTTCCTTTAATTTGACATCAATATTTATGAACCTATCTGGAATTAAATATTACACTACATCTTAATTTGTATGGTACTTTATAAAGTTCTCTAATGGTTCACCAAAAAATGCATGCATTCAGAACATAGTCTACACTTAACTTTGCCATCATATAAGTAATACAATCACATAAATTTTCTAGGAATTAGCTGTTAATCAAGAAGAAAAAAAAAACAGAGGATTATAAACTTAATTTGAATTTTAAGCTTTAACTAAAAATTTTGAAACACCCGTATTAAGCCTATATATACATTTAGTCAAATTAGAAGCTTACTTAAAAATGTAGACAATAAGTTGAAATGTGCAACACATAAAAATGTAATTTTGGCTCTAATGAGGTTTATCACAGCATCTGCAATTCCATTAAATTGCAAATGCATAATTCGTTTTTGCAATAATTATAGAGTATTTGAAGTAATAAAAAGTTATCAACATATACTGTCAACAAGAAGGATGTTTAAGTAGGATATAAAAAGTATCTTTGATCATACACTTTCATAATCAGAAACCACAGAATACATACAAAATATTTATAAAATAAATATATTAATTTTCTCATACTTTCATATGAACACTATAAATGAACATTTCAAGTAACTGCTCTATTACATGAAAAAGCTTTAAAACTTCTAATGTCAGCATCTATGCACATACTATATAACGTCAACATACATCTTTTATCATAGAAAAATCAGTTGAGCTTCAATATTTAATAAAACACAGAGCTTTAGCAAAAGTCAATTTCAGCTCTATTCCCATACATTATCATCATATACCTTAATATACTCACTATTATGAAACTGAATAATGCCCTTATGTAACTGATATGACAATTTATGAGATAACCCAAATTACTATTTAGTATTTGAGTTAATACAGAATTAGATTTCTATCACAGGAAATATATCTCAACAATAAAAAAAACAGAATTAACAATTTCAATATAATTAAGCAACCACAATTTCAATTTTCTTAGTTAACTTCATATATTTCTTAGAGTGACTGATTTATTAGATGAAGTATATTTTAGGCAAAATAGCTATGCCCACATTAGGGTGGAGCGAAAAAAATTAATTTTTTAATATCAAAAACGGGTAGGTGCCAAAAGTTGCCTTTATACTAGCACATCAACTGCGTGCAATTTTACTGCTGAAAAAAAAATGGCTTGAGTCTGCGCTTTTGGTCCAAAACGCGAAATTTTGCATAAAATTTGACATTTTTTCAAAAAAATTAAAAAAATCCTATAAAGATGGTTATTATTTAAATGTGTTATTGAAACTTTTATTATTAATGACTTAACATATTTAAACGATAAAACAATATTTTTATTCTGTATAACTGGAGCAAAACTGACAACTTTTGGTAAAAAAAGGCATTGCCACCGTGTTGCATGATACAACTAATTGTTTAGAATACAGCTCTTACCTAGTTGTTTTCAAAACTACCCAGGATGTACCACATGGAGATGGCTGCATTTCATGTCACAACAGTGCATAGCTCGACCACCCTACCATCTGAGCACAATGTTTTATTTATAAACTCAATCGTGATTTTTTTGTCAAAGACTGGCATAAGTTTGCTATGCATCAACCTAGTCCATCTCTTCTTTGTATCCAGAGACATTGGATGATGATGCTGTGACACTACTTCATTTATATTTCTACTGCTTGTGTATGATAAGGCAAGCAGAGTAATGCAGTGCAATTAATCAGGGTGGCGAGCAACCGGGAAAAGTCAGGGAATTTCGTAAGTCTGGAAAAGTCAGGGAATTGTCAGGGAATTTTCTGAATCTGTGTTTATTGTCAGGGAATTTTTTTAAAGTGGAAAAAAAATTACGTCGCATCCGGAAAATCAGAATTTGGATCAATATTAGTAAATATATTTTCGCGAACGATTTTAAAAAAAAATCCCTAAATACGTTTTCCAATCGATTTTCGTAAAACGTACTTTACCGTACGTAACTTTCAAACTACAAGCGACGCGCCTTTCAATCTCTTTTCGCTGCCTCACGGCGTTGTCATAGCAACTCCTGACCACCAGGAGAAAGACTACCACATGATCGTCATTCGGTGTTCCGATTCGCTGATTCAGTTTCTTTTGTTTGTGGCGCGGCGTTGCTGTTAGTGTTTCGGAAGATTTAGAAGAAACGTGATCGCTGTTTTGTTCCCATTACTCTGATCGGAAAAAAAAATTCTAATATGTCTAAGCAGACATATTTTCAAGATGACTGGCTCTCTGATCCATCTTTTAATTCGTGGCTTGAGGAAGTGCCGGGTAATAATAAGGTTGCGAAATGCAAACTTTGCAATAGAACCTGGGAATTGAGTAATATGGGCCGTCGGGCTGTTACAAGCCACATGGAGGGAAGTAAGCATCAAAAAAAAGTTGTAGCAAGAAGCCTAAATAAAAAATCGGCGTCGTTCTCATATTTCACGAAATCAGACCATTCAACTTCTGTTAACTGTGCTGCTGATATTGAAAAAAAATTGAACACGATCGATAATGATCTAACGGCTACCTCTTCTTCTAGTGTTTCAACAAGTACGCCTACAACTTGTTTGGGAAAAAAAAGTAGTGGAATGAAATCATTCCTAATAAATGATTCTGTGACGAAAGCTGAAATCTTGTGGACAGTTGAAACTGTTATGACGCACACGTCATTATGGACTGCTGGTCGGGACGTGTTATTATTCAAAACTATTTTCCCCGATAGTAACATTGCACAAAAAATGCAACTTCAGCGTGACAAAGTGGGATACCTATTAGCGTATGGAATTGCACCCTTTTTTCAAAAAGAACTTTCTGAAAACTTGAATAAATGTGACTTCTTGGTGGTTGGGTTTGACGAATCGCTTAATAAAGTTGCTCAGAAACAACAAATGGACATTAATGTTCGTTTTTGGGATGAAGAAAAGGGACAAGTGAGCACGCGGTACCTAACTTCTGTTTTTTTAGGTCGCACGAGAGCCATTGAACTTCTGCAGGGATTCAAAGATGGACTAAAATCTGTTGATTTAAGAAAAATTCTACAGGTATCGATGGACGGCCCTTATGTCAATTTTACGTTTTTGAAAGATTTGAAAGCTGATTTAAATACAGACCACCCAGAAGAAAAGAAACTTTTGGATTTAGGTAGCTGTGGACTGCATACACTGTAAGTACTATTTAACAGTATTTTATTTCTAACATTTCTGATTAAAGAACTAAATAAATGTAAAACAGACATTTATTAACTACCGTAAAATCAGGCGTATGATGCGCACCTACGATTTAAAACTGTGTTTCTATTTTTAGGTATATTCGCCGTATAACGCGCACCCTTTTCTTTGCAAAGAAACCTGAAATGTACGTTTCGTATGCGATGCTCTCTTATCTTTTGAAGTCATTCATTCCAAGGATTTTCCGACAAACTGACAATCGATCATATTTTTGGTATTAAAGTGTGTGTTATACGCCGAATTTTACGGTAATTAAAATTTTTGTGTTTGGTTACGGTAATTAAAAATTTTGTGTTTGAAAAAAAATTATTTTATTCAGTATATTTAATTATAAAGTTTTTTTTTTTTTTCTAGTTTTCCGACAAGCGCGATATAACGCTGGTCTATCGCTACTCTATTTGCATGCCCTCCCTCCCAGCCTACCTTCCTGATTTTTTTCAAAATTAAACTGATGTTTATAATATTCAATCCTTCTCCATCCACAACATATTTGCCAAGATTCATGTTAAACTTATTTTATTAGAATCTAAAAGTTAAAAAGAAGTAAAAATCAGGCACATTTCATTAAGAGGCTACTTCAGTCACCTAAAAAGACCTCACTAATGCTAATCTCATGGAAGAAATTTTTAAAGATATCTTGTTTGCATTTCAGTATTTTTAAACAATTCTTTTTCTACCGGCTAGCTAAGATCGATCTCTACAAAGAGCTTTTTTTACTTTTTCAAGTTTGTGTGCAGATATTTTTAATTAGGATTCATTTTCGGAACCAGTTTCGAAAGTGAAAGCATCCTCTTGGAAAAAAGGACATATGTAAAGATTCATCTCAGCTATCCAAAGCAAAAAAAAATATTTAAGTCAACTGCTCTGCTCAACAAGCGCAAAACATTTTGACACATTTACAAATTCATTTTTTAACGGAAAGGTATAAAATTGGAAGGCCTGACTAGGGAAGCGATTTGGAATCTAACTGTGTTTTCTTTTTTGATAACTAAATTATCTACTGAATTATAGACGGGTTGCACATGACTTCACTTGTCTGAAATCGCTTCAGATGGTACCCAAATATAAGGCGAATATGGTGCTCTCCATTTGATTTTTTAGACTTATTTGCACGATAATAATAAAAATAAGGAAGCTCTAAATTAAAGAGAAAGATAACACGTGCTTTTAACGGCTAATATTAACCAACGAAATATTAACATAATGTTTTCAAAAATCTAATAAAAGGAAATTAGAGGGTAATGTGGTTAGATTTGTAATTAAATTTCAAGTTTATTTTAACTCCTTGTTATATAGTAGAACATGTCTATCTTGAATCTTTCGGGAGCAAAAAAAAATATGTACCTATAAGTTTTTTGAAAAAAACTAAACAATACAGAGAAATTTGTGGATTTTGACATATATAGGTTTTCGAGATAGACAGGTTCGACTCACTGTATAAGATTTGGGGGATATGATAGTATCATTACTACATCAAACTTTTTCTGTTTCAGGCACTGTGCATTCAAATCTGCTATGCAAGAAACAGGATGGAACATTGTGCCTTTTCTAAGGGCATTATATAATTTGTTTAAGGATAGCCCTGCTCGTAGAGCCCTGTTTACAAGTGTAACCACTTCATCTGTCTTTCCAAAAAAGTTCTGTGCTGTACGGTGGTTACAAAATGCTAATGTTGCTCAGAGGGCAATTGAGCTCATTCCCAATTTAATTTTATTTGTTGATGAAGTAGAAAAAACAAAAACTATTTCATCACAAAGCTATGAAATAGTTTCAAAAGCTATTTCTGACTCCTTGCTTTCAGCAAAGCTCGAATTTTTCAGGGGTCTAGCTTCTGATATTGAGGCCTTTCTCGAAAAATTCCAGAGTGATGAGCCGTTAGTGCCTTTTTTATATGGAGAACTCCATGCATTGTTAATGACACAAATCAGTAGATTTGTGAAGCCTGGAGTGATCGAAGACATCAGATCACTAAAGGATCTAAAAATTCCCGAAAAAAATATTCTTTCTGCTGGAGAAATAGATCTAGGCATTGCCACGAAAAGTGCAATATCAAAAGCCAAAAAAAAGATGGGGAAAGTGAAAGATTCGGAGATATTACAGTTTAGAGTAAGCTGTAAAAAAGCATTAATAAAATTTGTCAACAAAATGTTGGAAAAATCTCCTATTCACCTGCAACTCACAAAAGCTGCATCATGTATCGATCCAAATGTTGCAGCAAATTCCAAAATAAGGAAAATTAGAATGGAGTCCTTATTAACGATTTTATTAGATAATAACTGGATCACCAGCTCTATTGTTGACAGAGTCATGCGAGAGTATAACAGTTTGTGTGAGCGACCCAACGTAATTTCAACTTTGAAAAACTATAACAGACAAACAAGGATTGACAGTTTTTGGATGACATTGATAAAAGAAAACGATTCATGTTTACATTTATCCAGAGTTATTAAAATTGTCTGCACTTTGTCCCATGGCAATGCAAATATAGAAAGAGGGTTTTCTGTTAATTCAGAGTGCATTGTCGAAAATATGCGAGAAGAATTGTTGGTGGCAAGGAGAATTGTGTATGACACAATTTTGTCCATAGGTGGCATTTATAATCTGAAGGTTGAAAAACCCCTTATACTTGCTGCTAGAAATTCTTATTCTCGATTTTTGGAGGCCTCAAAAGAAAAAACGAAACAACAAGAAGAAAAGGGCCTTCAAATGCAAAATAAGAGGTATGCTGAGATGAATGTGAAAGAACTGCAAAGAAAAAAAGCTAAAATTTTGGAAGATGCTCAGAGGCAGGCTGATCTTCTGAATGAAGAAATTAAGATACTCTCTCAAATTTAAAGAAAAAACATAAAAATTGGGTACTTTTTGGTTAGCCGGGCGCCAGTGTTATATATATATATATATATATATATATATACACATATGCATATATACATATGTATATATATACATACATTGTATATATATACATGGACATATACATACATGTATATATACATATATGTGTATATATAACACTGGCGCCCGGCTAACCGAAAAGTACCAAAAATTGTATATAGTGTATATATTTAATATGAAACTGTGTATGTTGTATTTGTAGTTATTTCAGTGAGTTTGTAATTAATACCAGAATGTATAATTGATGTGATGAGATAATTGATTAATAAAGATATCTCTGGAAAGAAGATTTTTGAGATATGCTGTTTGTATATGTAAGTATTATCTTAAATTTTCAAATTCATCTCATATTTTATTAAGCTTTTGTTGAAAAAAAACTATGTGCAGGTTATTTTTTGACAATTTAAGACTAGATTAAATTTTGTGTTTTGTCTTACAGTATATTAATTTTCTAGAGAATTAAATGTTGCAGATTAACTTTTTTCTACAGAGGATAGTATTGTGCAGATTATTTGTTGTGTTATTCATAGTATTTTTTTCTCAGTAAAAATAGTATTGAATTTGGGTGCGTTGTATATAAGATGTATTGTAACGGTCTAGTCGAGAAAACTTCAGAAGAAAGGTCAGGGAAAAGTCAGGGAATTTGTAAATGGAAAATCACTAGCCACCCTGTTAATTGAATCTATTCAGCCGTCTATTATCTTCACCAAAATTGCATCCAGTTAATGCATAGTTATTGAGAGATCTGCTACTACCACATTCTACAACATTTAGGTATTTCATCTTTAAGTATGCCATCATTTACTATACCTACCTCTTTTAATTTTTATATGCTGAGAAGTTCGCTGTTTAATGTGATGGCGATCGTCAGAGAGCATTGCAGTAAGAATTTGCTCTCGATGTGCAAAGCAACCATTGTCCTATACATTTTTTACTACTTGTTTTATGCCGTTTTCTGTAATGTTTAGTAGCCGAATAATTTCCAATAAGTTTTTAGATCCATTTTTTAGATGTGGATTATATTTGGTGTAAACCATCCTGCGACATAAACTTGGATTACATACTTTGTGAGTGAACCTACAGACTCTGATGGCCAGTCAGTGCTTATATAAAGGTGAAAAATCCTATTAGCTAATTCTTCTGAGCAATATCTTGATGAAATAACTTTGCAAATGTCTAGCAATTATTTCTGGTCTGTGCTGAGTACAATTTTCTTGATTTCAGGAAATAATGTTTCTAAATTACTCTATATGGCTTCAAAAATTGAAATAAGAAGGGAATGGCACGTGGACAAAGATTTTGCTATTGGTTCGGCGAATCCCCGTGGCTTAGAATCTAATTTTTGCCAACGATCTTGTCTAATAAATGATGCAGATGAAATTCACTGAAGTTGGAGGTGGCATATGATCCATTGTAATGGTTCATTCTAAACATGTCCCACGCAGAATGGATGGCAACGGTGAACAGAATTCACCGCATTTAAATAAGCACTCACTGCCCATCAGAGTCTCTACGTTCACTCAAAAAGTACTATGTAATCCAAGTTTAGCCCCAGAATGGTTTACCATCAAATGTAATCCACATCTAAAGAAGGGATCTAAAAATTCATGGGAAATTACTCGGCTACTAAACAACACACAAAACGGAATAAAACAAATACTGAAAAAAGTTATTTAGGTCAATGGTTGCTTTTCATACACAAAGGAAATTCTGATTACAATGCTCTCTGACGATCACTATCACATTAAACAGCTAGCGCTGCTCAGCACATAATAGTTGAAAGATGAGAGTAAACGATGGCATACGCAAATCTGAAATATTAACAATCAACTTTGAAGCAGATAATTATATAAATCTAATTGATTGGAAAATTGTTGTGGTAACAGAACACCTAATAAATATGCATTTATCGGAAGCAATCTTGGTGAAGATAATAGACAGCTGAATAGATTGCATGAATATCATCCCCACTGCATTACATTGTTTGCCTTCTCTTATACAAGTAGTACAAAAATGCGTGAAGGTGATCACAGCAGCAGCATCCAAAGTCTGTGGATACAAAGAAGAGATGGACTAGGTTGATACATAGAAACTTTATCCCAGTCTTTGATAAAAAAATCAGAATTCAATCTGTAAATAAAACATTGTTTCAGATGATAGTGTGGTCAAGTTAGATGTACTGGGTAGTTTTGAAAGCAACTAGGCAAGAGCTGTATTCTAAACAACAATTCTTTGAATGACACAACAAAGTGGCACCGCCCTTTTTTACCGAAAGTTGTCAGTTTTGCTCCAGTTATACAGAATAAAGATATAAATAATGTTTCATCGTTTATATATGTTAAGTCATTTATAATAGAGGTTTAAATAACACCTTTAAATAATAACCATCTCTATAGGAATATATTTTTAAATTTTTTTGAAAAAATGTCAAATTTTACCCAAAATTTCGACTTTTGGACCAAACGCGCAGACTCAAGCCATTTTTTTTCAGCGGTAAAATTGTATGCAGTTGATGTACTAGTATAAAGGCAACTTTTTGGCACCTACCCGTTTTTGATTTTTAAAAAACGATTTTTTTCACTCCACCCTAGCCCACATGCTTTCAGATTTCTTTAAACAGGAAGGCAGGTAAAATTCTCAGTTTCACGCAAGGAAAATTCTGAAAACTTTATGTTGAAGTCAGAAAATAACACTTTCAAAAACTAGAATTATATTTTATGAACTACAAAATTGTACAAAAAGAGAATAGCGTCAAAATATTAAGGGATCTAATAACACAGGTAAATACTATTAATTTGTTTAATTATAAGAAGGACATAAATGTATTTTGAAAGGAAATGCTAAATTTTATAAGTTTAGTTTTAAAACAAGTATAAAAACCAGTGTCAATAATAATTATGATTTAACATAAGCATAATATATTAAGGAAAATATATTACTTCAGAATAAGACATTGCTATATGCATGGAAAAAGTTTAATTGGAAAGTGCCCCTGATAGGGTTGTTTGGTTTAAATCAATTTTTTTTTTAATTTAATTTTTATTTTTTTTCAACTAAAAAAAATTTTTTTTTCTTCAAATGTGATGAAAAAGTATATAGATTTTGATAGACTAATTTAAATTCTGATGTAATGAAACATGCTTATTGTGTAAGAAAATTAGATGATATAACTCAGACTCTAATGTAAGGTGCCTGGTATGATGTCATCAGGTATCTTTATATTGGTTGATTGTTCTTGTTCCATGTGATCTGTGATGGGATTGGCAGTTACTCTAGTTGGAGAATCTGTAGTCAATAGTTTTATCTTGTTCTTTTATTTAGCATTGAGTTTAACTTTTGATTTAAAAAATAAGTGACAGCAAGATTTTATTTTTTGTTTGTCATTTAAAAAAAATAAAACAGTAAATAGTACTGGAAGAAAAAAAAAGGATACAACATGGCTCTCTTTTGATGAAATTAAAACTGCACCCAGGAAAGTTATTAGAGCAAAATACAAAAGTTGTGATAAAGAATTAGAAGGACAAGTAAATGGAATGAAAAATTTGAATATTTAAGTAAATTCTGTAATTTTAATTGTGCATATACAAATTAAATAACTTTATAATTAAACTATAAATTTAAGATTGCTAAATTAAATTATAAATTTAACACCCCATGGTTATGAATGTAACAAACAAACTCTAATAACATTAAGTAATATTAAAAAATAACTGAGTTACATGTTTTCTCTTCTTTTTTTTTACGATGTTTAATAAGGGTAAACACAATATTCAGTTTTAAAATCTGGAAAATATTTTCATATGTTTAAAGAAAGTATGTTTTAAGAAAATTCAGGTCTTAAGCTTTAAAAAAAATGTTTACTTCTCTTATTTTATAAATGTTTAAAATTAGTACCGTATTTTCGGGTGTATAGCCCGCACCCCTAAATCGAGCAGTACCATAAAAAAGTTCATGTATAAGCCGCGGAGCTGCATCGTTGTATAGCCCGCGGGCTATACACCATCTACAAATGTATATTTCATCCAGGGTTTACGCCGCATGTGAAATTTCCGCGGTAATCGCAAATGGCGTGCTAAACAGAAACACATTAATAAGAAGAATTAAGAAATCATAAAAATGAAATTATTAATTAGAAATAAATAATTTAAATGCAAAATTCGAAATTATTAATATAATTTAAATATAAATACGAAAAACTACACTAAAATTGCATGAAATTTGCAGCTTAAATTCCGGCATATGGCGTGCATTATTACCTTGGTATATCGCGAATGATTTTGCAACAAAAAATTAATCAACTGAAATTTTAAAAACCACAAGTACCAAAATTACAGAGCTCCCACTAGATCCGTTTTTTTGCTTAAGTCTGTATTGGTCCGTTTTTTCATTGTTAGGTCCGTAAAGTCCGTTTTTTGACACTTTTAACCGACTTTTATTTAAAATTTTCCGATGTTTGGCATGTAGCAGAGCATCGCGCTTTTCGCAAATATATTCCAAAAAATACCATTAAATTTCGTTAATCGATCACGAAAAGAATCGCCAATTTTGTCAAAGGATTGCGAAAATGTGCAAATTTCTTCAAAAGATCGTGAATTTCGTTAAAAGATCGCAAAAAAGACTAATTTCCTCGAAAGATTGCGAAAAAAACGCAAGTTTTGTCAAAGAATAGCCAGAAACGCGTTTTTCGTCAAAAGGTCGCAAATTACAACAAAGGATCGCGAAAAACACGCAAATTTCGGCAAAGGATCGCGAAAAACACGCAAATTTCGGCAAAGGATCGCGAAAAAAAAAACGAGAATTTTGTAAAAAGATCACGCGATCTTTTGTAAAAAGATAGCGTTTTTGGAAAAAAACGTGAATTTCATCAAAAGATCTCTCAATAAAACGCAATTTTTGTCAAAGAATCGCGGAAAACGCGATTTTCGTCAAAAGGTGGCAAAAAACACGCGATTTTCGGCAAAAGGTCTCTCAATAAAACGCAAATTTTGGCAAAAGGTCTCTCAATAAAACGCAAATTTCGCCAAAAAATCGAAAAAACACGCGAATTTCATCAAAGGATTGCGAAAAAACGTGAATTTCGTCAAAAGATTGCGAGAAGAACGCGAATTTCATCAAAATATCGCGAAAAAAAAAAACGGTCAAAAGATTGCGGAAAAAAAACCACAAATTTCGTCAAAAAATCGAAAAAAAAAAAAAACTAATTTCGTCAAAAGATTTTAAAAACTTTAATTTCGTCAAGAGATAGTGAAAAGCATATAAATTTCATCAAAGGATCCCGAAAAACACGCAAATTTCTTTAAATAGTCATGGAAAAATTCATGAAATTCAATCTGTCTTAGAAGGTTTGTAGCCTCTACCAATAACAATGGCTTTAAGATAATGGATTTCAGAATTTGAATCGGAGCAAGCGTTTTCTTTATAACAAATTATACTTTGAACATTTATTAATTAGTGACAATTGAAGGAAAGGAGGGTTTCCTTGCTTATTTTATTTTACGATTTGCGAAAATAGTTTCCTTTTGATCTCTTTTTTTACAAAATATGTGCTCCCTTTTGGTCCCCTTTTTTACTACACAAGTTGAGTGGGAGCTCTGGAAATATGAAATTATTAATTTGATATAAATAATATAAGTACGATATTCAAAATTAATAATTCATTATAAATAATATTTAAAAGAAAAAATCCCGTTAAAATTGAGTAAACTTTTCTATACTCTAAAGAGCGTCATGAGAACGATTGGGCGTTAGCAATCTCAACTTTAATTAAGTATCTTAAATAGCGTGCTCGAACGACATTAAAATGATGACGTGCTAAAATGACATTTATTTTCACAGTGCCATATATTAAAATTATTTACAAATAGATAATAAACGCATTATTTTTAATATTTAGCGTTATGTACAAATAAAATAACGTTATCACATCCCTTTTCGTCAATTGAATAAGATATAAAAATTCTCATTTTACTCATTTCTAAAAGAATCTGTAGATCGGGAATGCAGATGTTTTGGATTTTTTTAAGAGGGAGGGGCGGGGGTATTAAAAAGAAACCTCGCACAATAATTCATCGAGAATTTTAAACTCATTTTTAAACGGAAATGCATGGAATCTGCTGGCATATCTATCAAAGGGATTTGAAATCGAATGCGTTTTTCCATTTTCGATAAATGTAAGTTATAAGCGATTGCTATTTGATGATGACCTTTCCCGAGCTGTCTCATCTGGAAATTCAGTTAAAAAATCAACTTTCAGCATTTTCTAAATGTTTTTTCCCTTATCAAAAACTGAAAAACGCTGTTCGACTTCATTAAGTATTAATAAATGCGGCAATAGTTTTATACATTTAAAATTAAAAATGACTTATAGTGAATGCAGCCGTTATTTATGTGTGTATGCGTGTTTTATAATAAAGTTATCAGAAACAAAACAAAACTTTTTATTTAATTTGAATCGGTTTTATTTAATTCTAATCAATTTGCAAGAAATTTCATGACCTACTTTTATTATTTCTTTGCACGTGGAGCGATAAGAATTATAAACATTATATGATTCATGCTAACCACTACGAAAAGATATCACGTACGATCCTAAAGCTATTTTCTTTTTTTCCCCCCTTCTTCTATCGCTCTGTTTGGAACTTTTTAGCTGTCAGAATCTCGAAGAAATAAATATAGATTTCAATTAGAAGATTTTGCTTTAAAAGCATTTACCTCTTTAGAGTTATATTGAGCCGGGTTGCTTGGTCAGCGTTCGGACATTGGTGTATGGGATTTTCGGGGGACCGTCATTGACCAACGTGAGTGTTGGTCCGTGGTTCCCCGATTGTGCAATGCTCCAGAGGAGGCTAAAGCGGGACAATCCTGCTTGGGACCCTACTTTGAGGAATTCTGGTGCCGGTCAGAATGACTAGCCTGTCCTCGTAGGTCATTCCCTTGCAGTGGGTGGCGTGGCGGTCCTTTTGGAGGGCACCGTGTGGTGATCAGTAATGATCAAGAACACGTATCTAGTTTGCCTTAAAAGCATTTATACACGAAGTGATTACCAAGAAAAAAAAAAAATACTTACCATCACTGTGCTGTTTCTTAAATACAAGATGATTTAACAATGCAATTTAATCTGATTTATTTTATGGTCATTTTTGAGAATATTTGGCGTTGTTGTAGATGTTTTAAAAATACTTCTTGCATGAACATTTAAAAGTTATATTTTATATTTATTTCAATCACTTGGTACAGAATTGAATCCTGCATTGGGTAAGGTAATCAGATAGTACCCGAACTGCCTCCAAAAAAAAAAAGTATACTTATATAGGAATGACCACTCGGAAATTATTGGAACGGATTAAGGAGCATATGACAGATTTAAAAAAGGGTAGACCATCCACAGCTCTATCCCGGCTAAGTCAAGTTAAAGACATTGATATCTTATTCAAAGAAGTTAAAATCATCGCACACGCTTCATTTTATAATATTTGTATAATTAGAGAGTCGTTGGAAATTTTAGCAAAAGGCAAGAGTACCTGTAATGATGTTCTATCCTATAACATACCAAGAATCTGGTTTAAAATTCTAGGGGTTACAGGGGAATTTGGTTTTGATTAACCATTTTCCCTTCTCCCTGTCCCACCCCTCCCCCCCTCTCTTTTTCTGATTGGCTGCTCCTCTCTGTTTTTCCATCCTTCCCACCCTCCTATTTTGTGGTTCGTTTGGTTTCGCCCTTTGATATTTAACCAGCTGTTTGTCTTTCATTCGGCAGTGCTCTTTCCCTGATGATGACTGATGGTTCAGTCGAAAGCGCTCGGATTTTAAACATCATGTGACTCAATGTTCTCAACATCTGCATTGTTTTTAAAATGTTTTTAACATTTGTATTTTTAGCACCTATTAAGTAAAGAAATATTGTGAATTTGATATTCATATTTTTCATTTATATTATTAAGGTGAATCTGTCGTTCTTTGAAAATATAGTTTTTCTATATTTATTTAATTTAATGGGAAAATTTTTTAAATTTCGTGGCATAGCGAAAAAAATTTACAAATTTCGACGATTTTTGAAATTTTTTCGGGTTTAAAAATTATAGAAAAATCACGATTTTCCGTTTCTTAAAAAAAAAAAAATCTTTGTATAGTCCGCACCGTGTATAAGCCGCAGCGGCTGTTCCAAATGTTTTTTTCTTGTATAACCCGCGGGCTATACACCTGAAAATACGGTAATCCAGTTACAATTTTGATGACTGGTTATTTTAACTAGATTAGAAAAAAAAAAAAAAAAGATCAACAGCAAACTAATTTTGATTCAAAGCCAGAGGAAAAAAGAATTAAAAGAAAGAAATTTAGAGAAAATATTAAATTCATATTTTATAAAAAATACACCATGTCAAAAAGCAGCTTTGGATGAACAAGTTGCCCTATTTATTTAGGCTACAAATACTCCTTTCTCTATTGTTGAACACCCACAATTTCAGAACAACTACATCCAGCCTACCACCCATTATATCTTTAATTAGTGGCATTTATTACATTCCATCTATAAAAATGAAAAACAAAATTGTGCTATAATTTAAAAAAACAAGTGGAACTGTATGCCTTGAACTTGATAGATGGTCAAATGTACATAATGAACCAGTGATATGTGTAACTGTTACAACCAAGACAGATAATGTGTACTTAATTGATACAATCTATACTAATAAAAAAGCTCATACTGCTGAAAATTTTGAAAAAAGATGATTATTGCTAGTATTAAAAGATATGAACTGGAGTTGCAGTGCTACATCTGATCAATCGTTACAGATAAAGTGGCAAATGTCACTAAAATGTGACATTTATAAGCACAAATGAGTATTTAAGTGTCATTATATATGGCTGCTCAGCACACACGGTAAATTTATTATCCAGTGGCGTCAAAGGAAACTTGTTAGAAATTATTAAGTACTTTCGCAATAACCACTTTGCAAATGCATTATATAGATCACATACAAATGCTTTGAAATCAGTTCTCCCTAGCGAAACTTGAGGAAATTCAATGAAAGATGTACTCAAAGTTTACATTAAAAGTTGGGCTACTTTACTAAACTTTTGTGAAGAAAACAGAAAATCAACGCAAATGTTAAAAATCTTGTGTCCAATTTTGTTTTGAAAAGAAATGTCTCAACAACTGGAACATATTGCAAATGTCCCCAATTAAATTATAGAAGATAACTGCAGCATTGCTGATGCTGTGCATATCTGAAAAGATCTTGTAAAAAAAATTGAAAGAAAAACGAGAAAATAAAATAGTGACAAAGCACCTTAATCAATGTAAAATGGCTTTGACGGCCATATATTTTCTTGCATATATGCTGCAAACAAAACAAAAAGAAGGTTTAGGGTTACCTCGGCAAAAACAAAAAGATGCTTTTGGATTTTGCAAAGGAAAGGTATCCAATAAATTTACTGTTACTGTTGATTATTACTGTAGCAGTATATGAATGGTAGAAAAACCAAAAAAAGAAAGAAATTACTAAATTTAACAGCAATGCTTTTTTGTGAAATTGAACAACTCTTAATAGCAAAGACAAGTTCTGCCAGTGTAGAGAGAACATTTTCAAAATTTGGACCTGTTTAAGCTAAACTGTGAAACAGATTAGGACTTAAGGCTCAAAAGTTGTTTTTTTATGTAGTTTTTAAATAAAATGTAAACATTTGTATGTTTATATTATAAAAAAATTCTATAATAGTGATTGATTTTTTTGGTATATAAGTTATTGTACTTTTTATTGTTTATTATGTGCAAAAATATTATATTAATCTCTAATAATAAGGAAAGAAGTTTGTGAGTGTGTCACCGGTGTTCTGAAGAAACCGCTGCACATAGAGCTATAAAATTTGGGTGGAAAGTACCTCTATATATGAAGTTTTGCAACTCGAAGCCCAACTTTGGACTTTTTGATTAAATTTTTTATGCAATTTTTAACGTTTTCCACAGTTTGAAGGATTTTTTCACATTAGTAAAAGAAATACGGTTTCTTCCTTTTAACCCAACATAGAAAATTTTGTCCTCTTTTCTATGATGATTTTTTTTTAAATTTTTTTGTGAATTTTTAGTGCTTTTCACATTCTGCGGCGACTGTTTGATATTAGAAAAAGGAATTCAGTTTCACTCTATTAGAAGAATATAATAAAATTTGTCCTCTGTGATTTTTGAATTTTAGAGATTTTTTTGTCATTCATGAAAGAATTCAGATATTTTACCTCATTGCAGTAAATTTTGTCCTTCGTGATTTTTGAATTTTAATGATTTTTAGCATTTTTTCAAATCCCACGGTGATTTTTTGATATTCAGAAAAGGAATTTGGTTTCAAACTTTTAGCCTAATGTAATAAATTTTTACCTCTGTGATTTTTTAATTTTAGCCGTTTTTAATGCAATTTTTCAAGTTCATGACAATTTTTTGGCAGTGGTAAAAGGAATTTGGTTTGAAACTTTTTGCATAATATAGTAAAATTTGTCCTTTTTTATATTCAGATTTTAGTGATATTTAATGCAAAATTCAATGCAATTTTTAGCGATTTTTGCTTTCTGGTCGATTTTTTGTCATTTATGAAAGAATTCTGATTCAATGTTTTACCCCATTTTAGAAAATTTTGAACTCAATGATTTTTGAATACTTAGCGATTTTTAATACTATTTTTAATGTAATTTTTAGCATTTTTTCAAGTTCTGTGGTGACTCTTTGATTTTTGGAAAATGAATTCAGTTTTAAACTTTTAGCCTAATATAGTAATTTTTGTCATCCATGACTCCTGATTACAATGTCTTATCCCATTAAGGTAAATTTTGACACTAACAATTTTTAAGTAGTTAGTGATTTTTAATGAGATTTTTAACATTTTCTCAAATCCTGCAGCAATTTTTTGACATCTGTAAAAGGAATCCAGTTGCAAACTTTTAGCTAATATAGTAAATTTTGTCCTCCACAATTTTTCAATTTTAGTAATTTATCAAACTTTCAATGTGATTATTAGCAATTTTTCGAGTTCCTCAGCAATTTTGTGACATTTGTAGAAGGAATTCGGTTTCAAACTTTTAGTCTAATATAGTAAATTTTGCCCTCTGTGATTTTTCAATTTTAGAGATTTTTTATTCGATATTCAATGTGGTTTTTAGCGTTCTGCATCTTTTTTTGTTTTTCATGAAAGATTTCTGATTACAATGTTTTATCCCCTTATTAAAAATATCCACCCCAGCGATTCTTAAATATTTAATGAGTTTTAATGGGATTTTTAGCAATCTTTCAAATTCTGTGGTAATTTTTTTACATTTGGAAATGGAATTCGGTTTTAAACTTTTAGCCTAATATAGTAAATTTTCTTTTCCTTGATTTTTGCCTTTTTAGTGATCTGAATGAAATTTTTCGGGTTTCAAGGTAATTTTTGGACATTTGTAGAAGAAATTCTGTTTCAAACTTTCAGTCTATTATAGTAAATTTTCGTCCCCTCAATTTTTGAATTTGACTGATTTTTAATGCGATTATTAGCATTTTTTTCTTTTGAATTCTGCGGCGATTTTTTGACATCCATAAAAGTAATACAGTTTCAAACTTTTTGCTTTATTATATCCCACCTACAATTAATGAAGATTTGCACCACAAAAATTTTATTAAATTTTACTTTTCTAACTTTGGTGGAAAAAAGTCATAAAATTACTTTTCCTTATTTTGCAATAAAATTTTTTGAAGATTCCAGTAGGAATTCAACATTATAGGAACACAATTACTTGCCCCTGAAAGGGAATAACCTGACATAGTAAAGTTTGTCATTTGCAATTTTTAATATGATTTTTATGTTTCTTTATGATCCTTTTTTGATGTACTATAGTAAATTCTGTCTTCTTTTCAATAAAGTTTATTCAGATTTCATGCAGCAATTTTCGAATTTTTCATTAATTTTGTATGTGATTATTAGAGTTTTTTCTGTGTTGCATAGAGATTTTTTGACATTCGTAAAAGAAATTGTTTAGCCCAAAACAGTACTTTTTGTCCTCTGCGATTTTTGATATTTTACATTTTTTTTGCAATTCGCTGTGATTTTTCCACATTTAGTAGAATGAATCTGTTTTCAGTCATTATGCCCAATATAGTAACATTTTTTCTCTTTTTACTGAAGATTATTTGGAATTCGTGCAATGATTTTTAATTTTTTTTATTTTTCATATTAAATAAGAGATTTTTAGATAAACTAGTATATCTAAATATTTAATGATTTTTAGATAATTCATGATTTTTAGTTTTTTCACTTTTCACATTAATTTTTGGTTGTTCCGGGCAGATCAGCCAGTATAAAAATATTGCAATGCTTAAATTAAAATATGAATGTTCAGCTTTCTCCCAAAATGTAAAATCATCTAAGCAAAAAAAAAAATATATATATATATATATATATATATATATATATATATCCTGATTAAAAACAAAAGCCAGATAAAAAAACTGGCTTTTGAGTTTTTTTTTTTTTTTAAATCAGCTTTTTTACAACCCTGGCCCCATCCTAAGACAGTCAGTCATATGTCCAATGGGTTAATTTATGGTACTGCTAGTTCTTATATCTGTTTTTCAATTTAAGATTGAAAGATTTTGGATAGAAATAAACATTGAATTTACTTTAAAATTTATGGAAGCTTCAAAAGATACTTCATTTCTCTAAGAAGTCTAAATAATTTTAAATAAATTTGATTCAGGGACCTTTTTATCATAAAAGAAATAAAACTTAAACTGAAATAACTTTAATTCAATAGTGAATCATTTACTGAGATCAATTTACTAAAATATATATTCACTTTACAAAATGAAAAGTTTTATTTTTTAATCCGAATTATTTATAGAATTGGGTAATTTGTTAGAAGCCATAGAGACAAGAATTTGTTGAAAATCAGCCAATTCCTGGTCAAGTACTTCTGATCCTAGATTACCTGATGTAATAAGTGCATTGCTGTTGGTGGTAGCCATCACAGCAGATGATGAAGTTACAATAACACCTACCTGACTGTCATCTTTTTCAGATGCAACATTACAACTAGAAGAATCCTCAGTAGGTTTTGGAGCTGCAACATAACGAGGTGGTACAGCAACTCTTTGGAGATTTTTATCCACAGTATTTTCAGGAGCTACATCAGATCGTGGTGGCACAGGTGGCTTTGAAGAAGCATCCTTCCTATGAAGAGCTTGAGGAGGCAATACCGGTTTATTTGGTGGTATAGGAGGAGGTGCTCCTCTTGCTACAGGTAATTTTTTTGCATTGGGAGCACTAGGAGCAGTTGCAATTGCAGGTTTATGCACAGGTACAGCAGTAGATACTTTAATGCCACTATATATTTTTGAATTTGTTTGGGCATTTATTTCACCAGTAATAGCTTTTTCACCATCAGATGGTGATAATGTATTTTCACTGTATTGGGGTGAAGTAGCTGCAACCTGTAACAAAGTTCCAACATCTTCAGGAACTGATGGTGATGTAACAGGTGCAGGAGACCCAGGCTTTACAGATTTCTTTATGGTTTGAGGAGCAACTAATGGAGGACTGCACAAAGGCGAAACAGAATTAGATGGAAATGGTGATGTTACAGGCTTTGCACCAGCAGCAGGACATATTTTCCCTGGAGCTTGAGGAATAAGACCAGGAGGTTTGGCAGGTGTAGCTGGAGCTGGTCCAATTTTCGGGCTTACAGCTCGTGCAACACCACGAGGTGGACTTACTGTAGGAGATATTGTTGGAACAGCACGTATTGGAGGAGTTGAAACCATAGTAACTATAGTACTTCTAACACCTTCACCTAATTGTGTTTGAGAACTAAGACTAGAATTGGCTAACTGCTTTTGGAGATTATCAAGTTCATCTTGAAATCTTTGAACTTCAAGAGTTAATTCATTATTTTTAGATTCTAATTCTGCCATTTCAGCTTTATATTGTTCACGTTCAACTTCAAATTCACATAGCTGCCTTTCTAATTCTGCCTCCATTTGTAAGGATTTTTTACTTTCTTCTTCAAGTCCATCAACCATGTCAGCTATTCTACCCTTTTCATCACAAAGTATCTAAGAAAAAATGTTAAAAATAGTAAATCAGTAAAACACAATGAAACAGAATGCTATGTGGTATTACATCAGATGAAAAATACACCCAAGATAAAATTTTAGTTTGAAGCAGTAAAATCTAACTTTTCTATGACAGATTTATCTCCCTGACTATAGAAAAAAAGACCATGTAAGACTGACTAGTCAAAGTCATTAAAACTTTTATATAAATATGTATGGTTACCATCAGAGCTCAAGCTAACAAATCCTTAAACATCTGAATAAGAGTAGCACAGCCTATTTTTATCACAGCAGAAAAATGGTTTTTTAAAGACAAGTTGTCGAGTGCAGAATTTGAAAGCTTAATGCTCCATCAAATCGGAATTTAAAAATGTAAACTAACTGAATTGATGAAACAATTGTACTAATCCACTTACAATAGTGACTAAAATTATCACACTATTTCTCTTAAAATAATTACAGTTTATTGAAATCATAAAATAAAGTGATGTACAAAAATAGATGGATTTAAAAAGAAATGAAGTCACCCTGTTCTTGCTGTACAGTAACACAAAAAATCAATTTGTCAAGTTCAAAACTACAATATTAGTAAAAACTTTTCATAAATGAATTTGAAGCATAATATAAGATTTCTCACTTTCACACAACGATTCTCTAACACAAAATCTAACTCTATAAAATAGAAACAAAGAGAAGAACTATGATTACATTGAGAAGAGTCCACACTTCCATAAATAATGCACATCTCACATTAACACAACTCACCACATATGAAAAAGTGTACAACTTAAAATAGAGGCATAAAATTATAGTACTTTTCACTATTTTTAAACTCCACCACACCATTGACTTTAATTATGCCCCTTTTTATACAAACCAACATAGCATCTAAAAGATATACTGTGGTAACCAGCTATTCAAAAAAGTGCTAAAAAATAGAAGCCGATAAATGTCGATCACAGCAACATCCAGTAGCTCAAATGTAAATATTGTATAAGTATCTTTTAGATGTTGCTACAATTGATATTTATCAGTTTAAAAATTTTAGTACTTTTTAAAGCATTATTGGTATAGCCAGTTGCCACACTATATCTTCTGATCAATATATGCCATGTAAAATTAAAAGAAAAATTAATAACAAGTAACCAGGGCTGCAGAGTCGGTGGAAAAAATGGCTGACTCTGACTCCGGAATTTTGTCGACTCCACGCTGGCTAATATATTAATGTTGCCTGCTGTTTATTATGAGGGAGCGCATGAGAAATAAAGCAAAATTTCACTATTTTGGCATTAATTCTGTTGTTAGGGCTTTGAAAGAAAAAAAAGGAAAAATTATAATTTCCGCTTTATTAATTTTACAATGTCATTTCCTGCAAACCTGAAAAATCCACCAATCAAAATCTAAAGAAGAAAGCAAAATGGAAATTTTACTATTTTGGATCCGCAGATTCTGAAAAGAAAGGGCGAAATTGCTACAATGTTGTTCTATTTCATGTCCTTTACACCCAAAAAATTTCGATGAAAAGGAAGGAAAATAAAGATGAAAATTTTACCATTTCGGAAATAATTCAGGTTCTGCAGATTAATTTTAAATTTTCTTCATTAATTTTACAATTTTGGCTTTATTTCGGGTTCTGCAGACTTGAAAAATCCAAAAATTATAATTCTATTAATTTTATAGCGAAAAAAAAAAGGGTTCTTTAACAAAGGGCAGCTTTTTTACCAAAGAGATTTTGTAAAAGCCTGAAAGATAAATAAATAAATATATATATATATATATATAATTAAAATGAAATAAAATGTGTAAAAAGTATTAAACGAGTAAAACTATAAAAATAAAAAAATATGAATGTGATACAGAATCATCAGAAGGGACTCATGTCCACATTTCATAGTGAAGATATTATATACTGTATATATGTTAAATGAGCATAAACTTAAAAAAGAAAAAAATAACTTATTAGTTAAACTTAACTTCTAAAAGTTGCCTGACATACACAATAATAAAAATATCCTTTATGAATGAAAATGGCAGAATACCTTTGAGATTTGGCAATTTTAATCATCGCATGTCAAAAGGTAGTTTTTATGTATTTTTTACCTCAACATTTTAATTTTTAACATATCAATAAGGCAAACACTTCACAAACTTCATACCCATGGGTGCAAGTTTGAAATTTGGCCAAGCATGAAAATATTTTGAATCCTCCCCCTCCCGTCCTCCACTGAATGAGCACATACGCACATGCCGACACACCACCTAGACAAAACCCAACAT
Source organism: Maratus speciosus (assembly GCA_963932465.1). Lineage (NCBI taxonomy): Eukaryota > Metazoa > Arthropoda > Arachnida > Araneae > Salticidae > Maratus > Maratus speciosus. The sequence continues at coordinate 396,702,920 of OZ010796.1, read as the reverse complement.
GTTAAATATTATATGCAGTAAAATTCAATTATGTTGAAACGAATAAAAAAAAAAATAAGTGCAAATTGCAGGGGTGATTCTGAGTCAAAAAAAATTTCTGAAACTCTCAGAAAATTTTCTGAAAAGTTACAGCAGACAGGAGGGTGGGGGGAAACCACTCCTGGCACTAACTATGCACTATTTTTGCGATCTTTTGGCGAAATTTGCTTTTTTTTCGCGATCTTTTGACGAAGTTTGTGGTTTTTCGCGATTTTGTGACAAAAATTGTGGGGTGTTTCGCGATCTTTTGACGAAAGCTGCGAGGTTTTTCGCAATCTTTTGACTAAGTTTGCGGGGTTTTTCACGTTCTTTTGACTAAGTTTGCGGTTTTTCGCGATCTTTTGACTAAGTTTGCGGTTTTTCGCGATCTTTTGACTAAGTTTGCGGTTTTTCGTGATCTATTGACGAAAGCTGCGTGGTTTTTCGGGATCTTTTGACGAAGTTTGTGGCTTTTCGCGATCTTTTGATGAAATTTGTTGTTTTTTTCGCGATTTTTTGACGTAATTTACATTTTTTTCACGATATTTTGATGTAATTTACGATTTATTTCATGATCTTTTGACGTAATTTGCAGTTTTTTCGTGATTTTTTGACGTAATTTGTGGTTTTTTGGTGATCTTTTGACGTAATTTGCAGTTTTTTCGTGATCTTTTGACGTAATTTGTGGTTTTTTGGCGATCTTTTAACGTAATTTGCGGGTTTTTTCCACGATCTTTTGACGTAATTTGCGGTTTTTTGATGACCATTTGTCGAAATTCGCGATATTTTTTATGTCCGAACTTTCGGATTGATGACGATTTTTTTTTAATTTTCGGAAATGAATGCCTTAAATTTTTGGAACAGAAACCCCCCTATGCAAGCAAATGCATGTAATCTAAAACATTCATATTCATGTAAACAGTACTTCAAAAGTTTAATTCATACAGGCTACAGCTAAAAACAATAAAGTTGACATGCTGATGCTATGACATAAAATTGTGAAATACTCAAGAATGTGCATGGGCACACTTATATACAATGTTTTTTGTAATTTTAAAACTATCTTCCCATAAATGACATTAAATATATATATATATATATATATTACCTCAAATATCTGCAGATCAATCTTGTTAATTTCTGTCTATTTCTTTTTTTTTAAATCTTTGACTACAAAACACAACTGTTTGAAAAATATCCCATTCATATCTAGTTTTAGATTACAAATAAAACTACCTTAACAACTAGTAATTAATAATATGCAGTTTAACATATAAATTCCAGAAAAATTGGTATGAAACAAAAATTTTACAGTTTACTACATGCGGAAGCAAGAGTAAAAAAAAAAAAAAAAAAAAAAAAAAAAAAAAAAGGGGGGGGGCTCAATCATTTCAGGAATAAATATCAAACTAAATAAAAGTACCTTAAAAGAAAGTTTAAAAAAACTCAAATAATATTAAAATACAAATTGCACTGATGATAGAAGTATAAATTACAGCAAATGAAATTGTTCCAGTTTTATCATATTTTCATTTTATTTCTGCTAGCATTAACAATTTTTTTGCATGTGGAATTACCATCAATTTAACAAAATTCACCAGATTTATAAAAGAATTAAGTCAATTTATATCTTCTGTCTATAAAAGTAGGAAACATTCATTTTTGTTTTTCCACAACCATTTAACGAAAATCGCATTTTTCCTTTTAATGAAATTTGAGTTTTTCACCTCGATCCTTTGACAAAATTCACGTTTTTTCACGATCATTTTAATGAAACTCGCATTTTTCCTGCTATCCTTTAACGAAATTCGCATTTTTACCTCGGTCCTTTGACGAAATTCGCATTTTTACCTTGGTCCTTTGACGAAATTCACATTTTTACCTCGGTCCTTTGACGAAATTCGCATTTTTTCCTCGATCTTTAGGCAAAATTCGCGCTTTTTCTACAATCTTTAGATGAAATTCGCATTTTCCCCACGATCTTTAGACGAAATTCGCATTTTTCCCACGATCTTTAGACGAATTTTGAGGGGATTTTTTCACAATCTTTAGACGAAATTTAAGTTTTTTCAACGATATTCACGTATTTTATACAACCTTTCGACGAAATCTGCATATTTTACACGATCTTTAGACGAAATTCGCATTTTCCCCGTTATCTTTTGAGTAAATTCACATTTTTTTCCGGGATCATTTGATGAAAATCACGTTTTTTCCGCAATCCTTTGACGAAAATCGAGTATTTTTTTTTGCGATCCTTTAACGAAAACCGCATCTATTTCGCGATCCTTTGGCAGAGATTGCATCATTTTCATGATCCTCTGACAGGGACCGCGTCATTTTCGCGATCTTTTGAAGGAAATAGCGTTTTTTTCGAAATCTTTTGACGGAAATCGCATTTTTTTCGCAATCTTTTGACGGAAATAGCGTTTTTCCACAATCCTTTGACAAAAATCACGTTTTTCCGCAATCTTTTGACGGAACTAACGTTTTTTCCACGATCATTTAAGGAAAATCATGTTTTTCCCGCAATTTCTTTTCTTTTTTTTTTTTCGATCCTGTAAGGAAAATCGTTTCTTTTTCACAGATGTTTTTTCTGTGATCCTTTGACAAAAATCGCGTTTTTCCCCAATATAATTTGACGGAAATCGCACCTTTTTCGCGATCCTTTGACAGAAATAGCGTTTTTTCCGCGATCATTTGACGAAAACTACGATTTTTCCGCAATCCTTCAGCAAACTTTTTTCTTTCTTTTTTTTTGTGATTCTCTAACGAAAATCGTCTTTTTTGCGATCCTTGGATTGAGATTATGTCTTTTTCACGATCCTTGGACGGAGATCGCGTCTTTTTCGTGATCCTTTGACAGAAAGTGTATTTTCCGCGATCCTTAGACAGAAATCGCGTGTTTTCTGTGGAAAAGGAAGATTGTCTAAAAAATATATATATATAAGCTGGGATTTTCAGATTCTAACCAAAATTTTAAACGGAATGGTCAAAAAGTGGAGTTATTTTAAGACCAATTCTCAAACATTTTGCGCAAATCTTGAGAAATCTAAAAATGGATTTTTTTTTTTTTTTCCCCCCCGTCTTCGGAGATTTTTCCGGCCCGCTTCCGTCCTCGGGAATTTTCAAAAGCCGGAATTCCGGCCTGTGGCCGGAAAACTTGCAGCCATGTTCATACCACACAGGTGCCCATGCCCACATCCATTAACTTCAGAATAAAATAAATATAATTTGATTTAAATCAAACAACCCTGCCACAATCATTCGATGAAATGTGCCATTTTATTCCGTGATCATTTCATGAAATTTGCGATTAATTTCTATACTTGTTTGATGAATTTTGTGATTTCTTATGGACCTCTTTACAGAATTAGAGATTTTATTCTGCGATCATTTGACAAAATTTGGGATTAATTTCTGCAATTCTTTGACGAAATTAGAGAATTTTTTTCCATGACTGTTCCTGAAATTTACGATTTTTTCCAAGCAATTGATGAAAATAGCGATTATATTTCATGATCGTGTTTGATGAAATTTGCGATTCTTTTTATGCGGCCTTGGTGAAATTTACGATTTTTCCCACAACTGATTGATGAAATCGTGGCTTTTTTTCTCAAGCAAGTGACAAAATTTGCGATTTTATTTGGTGAGTGATTGACAAAATTTAAGTTTTCTTTTTCTGTGACCGATTGATGAAATTTGTGGCTTTTTGATGAAATTTGGGGCTTGATGAAATTTGTGGCTTTTTTGATGAAATTTGGGGCTTGATGAAATTTGTGTGTTTTTCTGCGACTTTCATGAAAGTCAGAATTTTTTTGCTGGAGTGATTGACTGAAAATTTTGCTTTTATTCATAAAATGCGTGATGAATTTTTTTTTTTTTTTTTTTACACTGCACATCAATGCATTTTTTCGGTCTTGTTTCTGTACTTGGGCATCTTCAAAAGACAGAATTCCATCCCACGGAGGAAAAACTTGTACCCAGGAGCATTTCAAAACTGGTGATTGGATATGAAAATTTCCAATAAAATTATTGAAAAACACAATTTCATACTAACTCAAGGAAGCTGTACAACTTTGTAATTGATCTTTTTTTCTAAATTTTGCATTGTTTTCATAATAGGAATGCTAACTAAGCAGTACGCCGCTAAGTGGCACTGTAAGTGGTCTCATCATATAAACACTTTCTGAATACCATGTTTACGACTATAACTGTCACCATTTTGAATTGGGAAGGGAGAGGATTTTTAAGTTAGCACCCAGTACATAAATATTTTAAAAAAGAAAAACAAAATCAACTTTTTAACAGAAAACACTTCTTTCAATTAAAAAAATACATTAAAATAGTAATTGATTAAAAATTCATGGGCCAATTTTCTCTTACTTGTGATAATCGATCACATTTTTGCTTTTCCTCAGCGTAACGAAATATAAGTCTTTTTCTTTCAGCTAGTAACAAAAGTACAATCTGTTTTTGTCTTTGTCTTTCTTGTTCTAAAGTATCAGTCAGACATTTAATATCCTTTTCCATACACCTATTTTGCTGTCTTTCAAATTGATTTTCTTGATGCAACCGTTCTCTTTCTTTTTCTAATAAGTAAGTTACATCATCACCTTGAGCAGTGTCTTGTGCATGTTTTCGTTTTTCTTCTTCTAATTCCGAGAGCAACTAAAAAAAAGAAAAGAAAGAAATGTATGGTTGCAAACAACAAATAAATGTTTATAAATGATACATAATTAGTATTGGGAAATTATATCTTTCTACTCACCACTAACAAGTGGGTTTTTTGATAGGGCAAGTGAACTTTTATGCAGTCTTTTAAAAACTACAGACTATCTATACTAATAAAGTCCATATGCATGTATGTGTCTGTCTGTCAGTGACGGCTAGGAAAATCTACTGCATGAGAAGTCTGATAATTTACAACAGAGATAGTAGGGAGTGACAGATTTTTTTCCCCAGGACTCTACATTAGGTTTTCATCAAAGTTAGCTTTGGATCTATCATACTTTCTTCAATAAATGTTTGTTTTGATTACTGCAGTAATATGATAGGATCAAAATTACTTTTTGATTTACAATCTGAAATTGAAATTTAATATTATCTTATTATAGTAAAATCACCAAGTTGCAACCTCTGCAAGTTACTTTTTTATTTTGAACAGGTTTCTTTTCATTTAATATTCAATTAAATGAAACTAAAGATTGAAACTTTCAATCTTTAGTTTCATTTCTTTTGTATTAGAATTAATAAATAATTTGAAGAAATTTCCCAAATTACAACATAAAATAAGATTACACTGAAGGACTGTTTATTTGTGTTTTCTATGAAAGCTCTTCACTATATTAGAGAAGCTCACTATATTAGAGAGCCTCTCTGAATGTCATATTGTCTTATTAAATTGACAATCATATAGAATTCAGTATGTTAAATCGTCTATCTAAATTAATATTTATTTTGTAATAATGACAATAATAAATTTTTATAACAATAATTCTCATGCATATTTTATTAATTATTGATAATCATAATTGTTTGATTTATTTGAAAATGACTATTTGAGCCATTTCCTAATAATAAATTTCAATTTGAACTATTGAAAATGTAATTATTGAATTCTTATAAACTTTGAATTGTAGTAGTGACTTTAAAAGATATCTTTATTAATCTTTTAGAACAGCTACACAATAAATAAGTAAATAATGATAAAGAAAATTACTAAATAATAATGTATACTTTTTCACATCTTTGTTCTGCATCTTGCAGCTGCTGTTTCAACTTAGTTTGAGCTAACTTATATTGCTTTAAAAAGTTTTCTAATTGTGATAGCTGCATTCCATATAAATTTTTCACAGCTGCTTCATCAAAAGTTGCATCAAAAGCTCCAAAACAATCCCTCTGAAGTGCTGCCCATGGATCATTAGCTGAAGCTTTTCTTTTTGGATATAACAACTGCTTAACTTGTTCAGCCTAGAAGTGATAATGATACATATAACAGTTAAGAGAAAAAATATCATACAAGTAAACCAGCTATACTGAAATAGAAGCTTTACATACCTTCAACACTGCAATGACGATTTCTCTTGCCTGCAGTTCTCCTTCTAGAACTCCTAACAGTTGGAGCAAATCAGGTTTACTTAATTCCATTTTTGGATGTCTCTAAAAATATAGTACTTATTTTGTTATGACATGTATAAATTCATTGGAATTTATTATAAACTGAATAACCTGAATTAAAAATACATTCAAAAGCTACTCTTAAAATTCACCTTCAAAGTACTGCTGGTTTTTTCAACTTGTTCAAATGATCCAGTCAGAGATGAGGGCTGTTGCTTTCCTAGGTTTCTAGCTGCCATAACTAGCACTAAATGCTAACTTTCTCATTTGTTTAAAATTACATTAATGTCTTAGGTAGGCATGTCAGAAGTAATCATTCTATAGAATAAAGAAAAATAAATAAATGTATGCACTAAATATTCATTAAAAATGAAAGCATAGAATAAATTAAAAAAATTCACAGATGATGCCAAGAAAGATTATTTGCATATACAGTCAAACCTTGCTAACTTGAACCTCGATTTCGCGAATTTTACTTGAACCTCGATTTCGCGAATTTTTCTATATCTTGAAGAAAAAAAAAATTCTCTTCAAATTTCCTATACATGCAATGTTAAAAGTTTGATGAATTTTTTTGGCTCATCTCTTGATAACTTGAATTTTTTTTTCCATAAGTAGCGTAGAATTTTTTTTCTAAAACAAAAAAATATTCCAAAAAACAGAAATGTTTAAAGAATAGAAAAACTATATTCAAAAATTACAGTGGTAAACTTTGCATAAACTTTAAAATGAAGGGATATAAAGACACCAGTAACACAATGAAATCTCTTCACGCCCAAGATGGGAGTTGAAATTGTTGTTTTATTGTTTCCTTATCTCTTTTCAGTCAGTTGCCATTACATATGCATTGATCATCTATCCTTTCTTTGTTCTTTTATTTTCCAAGGTTATTCTCTTGAGGGGTTGGGGTGGTTTTAAGGAAACCTTAAATGATAGTAATGAACAAGAATCAAGAGGTAGGGGGCTTTTAAAAAGAATGTAGAATTTCTTATCATTGTAACAAGAGGTGAAAGAAACGTGTGAATGCTCTAGTGATATCCTGAAAAGTTTTTTTTCCTTGGTTATTTCAGAAAAAATTAGAGCATTTGTAGGTGAGATCTTCTGCGAGTCATCTGTTCAAAATGGCTAACAAACAAAAATTGAACACGTTTTCTATTGAAGTGAAGAAACAAATCATCGTTGAAGTTGAAAAACAAAAAAATCAAAAAAGAAAAAGGAGTTTGGGATTCTAAGCAGCACACTGTCAACAATTTTAAAAAATAAAGCAGCTACCCTACAAAAGAGGACGGTTTAGGCAAGCAAAAGAATTTAAAAACCAGCTAATTTCCCGACATGGAGAAGTGCCTTATGATGTGGATTACACAATGTAGAACTCAAAATGTCCCTCTAGATGGACCCAGTATTGCTACTGTGCTACTTTTTTTAAATTCAGATTTCTTGATTAGCACCACTTTTCTGAAATGGTAAAATTCCCCTTCTTTTCGCTTTAATTAATTAATATGTCATTAAATAAGGCAAATTTGAATATTTCAAAAAATTGGGACCAATCAAGAAATCTGAATTTTAAAAAAGTAGCCCACTGGCAACACTGGGTCATATAATACATATGTTTAATCAAATAAAAAGCTGAATCTTTTGCAAAAGAATTAGGCCACTTAAACTTCAAAGGAAGTAATAACTGGTTCGAAAGTTTAAAAAAACGTAACAACATTTCATTTTTGAAAATGTGTGGTGAAAGTTTTTGCATAGACGAGGAAGTTTGTGAAAATCTTAGGAAGAAAATAAGCTTGATCGTGAAGGATTACGAAAAAAAGAAGTGTTTAATGTGGATGAAACTAGACTTTTTTTTTAAATGCACTTCAGATACAACTATGTATGTAAAGGAGGAAGCATGTCATGGAGGGCAAGAGAAGTAAAGAGCGTGTCACTTCGTTCTTTTGTGCAAATATGAATAGAACAGAGAAATTAAAGCTGTTGATGATTAGGAAATCAAAAAATCCAAGATGTTTCACAGGCATAAAATTATTTCCTTTGGCTTATGAAGCTAACTGTAAAGCTTGGATGACATCTAACATTTTTTAAAGCTGTCTTAAAAATATGAAAACAGAAAAGCGGAAAATTGTAGTGCATGTGCTTCCCATCGATAACTGTGTGGCGCACAACACCATACCTGAAATGAAAAACATAAAAATTGAATTTCTCCCCACAAACACTACCTCAAAACTTCTACGGCATCACCCAAAGTTTTAAAGTAAAGTATCGTCATCATGTGGTTAAAAAAATGTCCAAAATGGAAGATGGCATTTCACCATCTGGTATTAATGTTCTACAAGCTATGCAAATGGCTGACAAAGCATGAAACAATGTGTCTTTCTTTATGATAATAATTAGCTTTAAAAAAGGCTGGATTCATTGAAAATCACGAAAGTAGTCAGACAATTACCATTGATAATTCTGATGAAAACTGCACTGAAAATGATTGGGACAGATTCACAGAAGTCATGAAGCTCAATAATGTGGAATTTAATGACTTTGTCAATATAAATGATGTAGTAACAGTGTGCGGTCAGTGGGACGACAAAGATATCAGTGATCAAATTAAAGCTTTTTGTGAAGCAGAAGAGGATGAAGAAATCGGCGAATTACCACCAAATGTGACAAACAAACAAGCACAAGCACTTTCTGCAGTGGACACTTTGAGGAGATATGTTGAGCGTCAGCCAAATATGTCAGAGTACACATTTAAAGCCATTGTCCACTTAGAAAGTGTGATGATTAAAATTTCATACTCATCTCTGAAGCAAACAACAATTGAATCTTTTTTCAAATAAAATTGTTAAAAGTGTTTATGAGAATAAAAATGAATTACTTTTTAAAAAGGTATGTAAAAAAGCTTTTATCTTTATTCTACTATTGACAATCATGCGATTTCTGAAAATTCGAATTTTTCTGTCTTTCCCTTCAAGTTCGAGATATCGAGGTTCGACTGTATTTAACATAACACCAAAAGTGACAACAAATATAACTTTGTAAATGAACCTTATTTGTTTAGTTTTTAATGTTACAACCTTAGTTTGTGTTTACACTAAACAATAAATACATGGAATAGAGTCACGCAGGGTAATTCCTGGTCAATGAGTTTCTGGATATTTCTTGGTCATATTCACTTTCATTATCAAAATAACAATTTATAAAACTGTAAAAAATCTGCAAGATACTTTAAACCCTTTGCTTTGGAATGTATGCCTTAATTATTCATTTAGTTGAAATTTAATATTGAAAAAAAAAATCAAAACTGCTGATCAAATTTCCGCAAAACAACATTAACACGTTAAGCGCCATGTGAGTCACCGGTGACGTGGCGTTTAACACACACTATATGATTGATCAATTAAGTAGAAATACTATCTCATTGCAAAATGCCAAAATGTGGCAGAAGAATATTGAAGAACATAATTATTATGATGTGTATTATGAGAAAGATTTGTTTTATATTAGGAAAGTCAGAGTACAGGGTAGTAAAGTTCATGTAAAATTTCTTGAAAAAGGAGCCGGAAGTTTCCATTGGCCTAAGGGAGATAAAATTTAAAACATAACCATTCAGTTTAAATTTTATGGACCAATAAATTTGGAAGGTATTAATCCATTCACAATGGATGAAGAAGCAATAAATACTGCTTATAAATGTTAAAATTATTTTACTAATTAAGGTTTTGTAAAATGTACAGGAGTCTTTTGCACATCAAATAAATTTGTATTTATACCCAAAACATAGTCTATGTGCTATTTTTCCACAATTATGAGACTAACAAAACTTTTACAAGATTGATTATAATTATTTTAATACTCAGTCTTAAAAAAGTCAATTTTAGTATTTTATTTACATCGAAAAGGATGCTGACCAAGAATTATCCCAATTCTGGGCCAATTCCTGGTCATTTAAAAATTATAATTATTTCAATTATAAGTGCATATATATTTAAGTAGACATTTTATTATATAGACATCAAAGGGTGCTTATTCCATGCCAAAATTGGGAACAATGCATAATAGTTTTATAATAATTGGATTTGTTAATTTCTGACCAGGAATTAATCCAGGCCACTCTACAAGGGAAAAAAATAATAAGTTTACAAATCTGGAATAATGTAGATCTTTGATTATTCCACTGATAAAATTTTAGGTTTGATCAGAATTTAAAACAAAATCAAATTCATTTACATTGACAAACAAAAACAAATTTATAATTATATTTAATTATTTTTAGGTGGAAGTTAATGTTGGATAAATTTTCCCAACAGAGTGAAAAATATCTAGGCCAGGATTTAAATCTGGGGCCTCTTTTATATGCACAAAAGCTGTCCACACAGATGAGATCTGGCCTGAAACAATTTACTCACATGCTGGTATCATCAGATTTGCAAACATACAGCTTTACTAATGAAAACAAATTATGGTAGTCCCATTACTAACTATCATAATAATTACTGTAAAATCCAATTATAAGCGCCCCCCCCTTCCCCTTTTTCAAACACAAAAACAGTTAAACAGGGTTCCCAGCAAAACATGACTGGCAAATTCCCTGACCAAATCTCAAAAAATTCCCTCACCAAACAGGCATACAACGAAATTTGCTACTTATTTTTGCAATCCTTTGTCAAAATTAGCAATTTTTCCCTGTGATCGTTCTTCAGATTTCTCGATTTTTTTTTCAATCGTTTGATGAATTTCACTATTCCCCCCCCCCCCCCCCCAGAGACTATTTGATGAATTTTGCGTCATTTTTAATTTTTTCTCCAAGACTTTTCAGAAAATATTTGTAAATTCCCTGACTTTTCTTATATATTTTGAAATTTCCCTGACTACTTTGTAATTCCCTGACTTTCCAGATTTTTCCATGACGCTGGGAAGCCTGTTAAATTTAAGGAAGGAGCTAATTATTAAGATTTAAAAATAAATCATTAAAAAATGGTTTTTATCATTAAATTAGAGGTAAATATGGAGATGCGAATCTTCTCTACTTAGTTGAATTTCTGCTTAAAAAGTAATAAAAAAGAAAAACTGAATCTGCACACTTAAAATTTTATTTCCACACAGCACACAAAATTAACATCTTTAAAAATGTTCATTGTTTTCTGTTTATTTGTTACTTTATTGTAGCAATAAATAATCAATCACCTAAATTACCCCTCTCCCAGGTAATTTAGAGGATTAAAATCTCAAAGTTTTCCAGCAGCAAACATGTGTTTATCTGTTTTAGTGCTGGAAAGCTCTGAAATTCCATAAAATTCAAAGTATCATAATTCTGTTGGTAGAAAAATAATGGAAATTGTAATATTGTGGTTGTCAGGGGATAGAGAAAATCTTTTAAATATAGTTTCCAAGACCACAGAACTATATAAAAATAAAAAAAACATATTTTGAAAAAAATAGTGGCAGGATTATTTCATCTTGATTCCTACCTTATTTTGAATTCTTTTGCAATTTACATCACTTACGTATCGCCAACATATTAAAAATAACAGTGCATTTACATTTTTTTCAGAGACCCTGCACGATAACAATAAATAAATTGTAGGATAGATTATCTTGTTTCCCATCCATTCCCATTTATTTTTCTATTTTTTACATTTTAACTTTAACTTCAAGACATAATCTTTACATTTTGTAAGTTTATTTTAGGTTTCTTACTTCGTTAGTTTATAATATTTCGGCCGTTTGTTATGATTTGGCATTGTAAGTTTAATTTCTCCGGTGACACAACTGCAATTTGGCTATTTTCTTTTGCAATCGCAAATCATTCTTTTCCAAATTTATCTTAATTTTTTTCATTTTAGCTATTTTTTATTTAAAACTATTTTGTTTAGGTTCTGGTTAATTTGAGGTGTTTAGCCACCACCTGATATTTAATCTTACCGTAAAATCCCATTAATCCACCCTTCCCGATTAAGTGCCCCCTCCCATTTTGTAAACAAATAGGAAAATACACAAAATCACGAGAAAGCGCAATCCCCGCAAAAAAAATTTCGGCATGCATGTCAAGATCAATACCAAAAATTTTATTTCGCCAGTGATTTTTATTCCAATGGATCAGAAAGGCATGACTGCTATAGATTTAGCTCCATGGCGATATGAAGGTAATTGTTAGCCCTATTTTTATTTTTTATTATATAAATACTTTAAAAGTTACTTACTTTATTTCAATCATTTCTTTACTATTTCTTTTCAACTAAGTCTATTCTACTTCTACTTACCTTTGATTTCATTTCTTTCTTTCAGTTTATTCAAATCTCGTTTCGGCATTTGCACTTAACTTTTGTTTTCATATCGATGTAAACCTCACAGGAAGCCGTAAACGCAGTTTAGTTATTCATTTTAGGATTTGATTAAGAATCGATTCACGTCATTAGACTTTTCACTACTGATCGGCACTTTCATTCAGTACAGCTACATAGCTTCATATTTATATGTATAATTCATATTTTTCATAATACTATTAGCCTTGTATATTATTATTACTAAATATATAAAATAATAGTGATGATAACAACTTACAGCCTTTTTTTTTAAAGTTATGGTACAGCGTCTAGAATATATAGTGTGGAAATCTGCTATCCAAACAGCACTAAAAAGTTGTATCCCTTAAATGTGCAATGATGCTGAAATCCAGAGAACCGATCGCAGCGACATCTGTGATATATTTTCAAATTTCAAAGTAAACATCACATACATTGTCTAGACCAAATAGTCTTGGAGTTTCAGAAAATACCCTGCAGATGTCGCTGTGATAGACTCATTGGATTTCAGCAACATTTGACATTTAAGGGATCTCTAATATTTTAGCACTTTTTTAAGTATTACTGAGATAGCTGATTTCCACACTTTATATTCTAGACGCTGTAGCTATGGCAGATGGCGCCAAAATAATGTGAAATTTGATTTATTGGTATTATTTATTTTATTATTATTATTAAGTATTGAATTGGTGACTTAATTTGATATTTGAAGGTGATACACATAATATTTACTTTATATATCACTATTTAAAATGAGTTAATGTAGTGATAAAGATTTTTTTTAAAATTAATTCTATGTTAGTCTGATTAAAATTTCCCATTGTACCACATTTCTTCTTTAAAAAAAAATTAGTTTCATTTGCAATATTTTTCATGTTATTATTGATATTTTTGTGATTTGTATTATTTATTTAGCCTTTATAGATAAGAAATGATAATTTTAAAAAAATGTGGTTATTTAATCTCCCTAATTTACAACAGATGGTGACACTGCATTACTAGTTTTAGAAAGAATTTTAGGGCATTTTCAAACGCAATTTCTTAGTGTTTTTTAATTATTTTTAATTATTAAGTTCCTTTTATTTTTCTATTACCATATTAATGACAAATATTAGTGTTATTATTTATCTAAATGCATTCCAGTTTCAAAGCTTTTGAAATCCAGAATTTTCTATAGATTGAAATTGCCGTTAATCGCGAAGTTATACTGTTTTTCTATTTTGTATATAATTTTTTATTCAAAATGTTTTTTTTTCTCACTTTATTAAAAAGAATGCATATTTTGCGACGATCGGCCATTACCATCCCTCCACCCCACCACCCATGGATAATATTACTACAATTTTAATATACTGTATAAGCACCCTCTCCGATTTTTTGTACGATTTTCCGTTGTGATTGGGTGGCAGATTAACAGTAAAGATAATTAATTCCTCAAAAAGATTTGCCTCAGGTGACATATGCAACTTGCATAGTTGCTTCTAATTAGTTCGTCGGTGTGTGCTGCTGGTTTAAATGCATTGCAGTGCTGGCATTTACGTTTTCTCCAAGGAAGATTTGATGATGTATTTAGTAAACAAGCTCAAATATAGGGGAGACGAGGGTACAGTGGTCCACTTTTGCAGTTAACATTTTTTTTTCTCTTTAACGGAGAGACCAATCTACCTGAAAATATTTTTGAATATTCTTTAAACCTTTCTACATGGCTCATAATTTTTACAGAACATAATTGCCAATACATTTTTCAAAAAAAAAAAAATTTACATACCCTGGACCACCCACTAGGGCACAGTGATCCACTATTAGTTATTGTCTAAAATATAATATAAATCTATTTATAATTAATCTAATTCTTTTTTGTTTCCCCTTTACCTCCAAAATAATATAATAATACAAATTTGCAAGCAGCATTTTGAAACAAAAAACATATAAAACTAAAGAATTATCAAAAAATTTACCATATATTGAAAATAACAATATAAGATACAGGAGTGATGGCAAACAAGTTATTAAGTACAAAAAAATCAGCAAACATTAAGACAAATATGATGATGAAAAATTTATTAGAAGCTCAAAATAGTCAGGATAAAATAGTTTATTATGAGCTAACCACATGCTCTGAAGTTATAAATAACCAATCCAGTGAGATCATCTATTACTTATTAGGCTACAGTTACATTTTTCAAAGGCAGTAAATACAAAACAAAATATTTCTTAATATGTTAACTCTACAATGCATGATTTTCATTTCTCTCTTCCCCCCCCCCCCCCCCAAAAAAAAAAAAGAATTGCTATATTGAACAAGAAAACATATTTTAAAAATCACATGTGAACTGTTATCCATAATTTAGGAGAAAACTAAAGTGTGAGATGGCTACATTATAATCTGAACAACATAATAACATGAAATTTAAAGTGTGCCAAATAGCTAATCTATGCATTCTAGGGTTAAATAAATTGTCATTTTTCTTTGTTTACTTTATTTTATAGTTAAATAACTATTTTAAAACAATATTTCTTTATAGAGAATAAGTAATTATTAAATATTTTGAAAATTCTTCATTACAGGAGCAGTATTCATTGTGGACCACTGTACCCCAGCAGTGGGCGGTCCACTGTGCCCCAAGTTCAATACATACTCATAAAAATATTATTTAAAGTTTTCTTTTAAGATATAAGCTTTTAAATTTAATAAAGACTAGTGTTTTACCTTTTCAAAAAAGTTGTTTTATCTTATTTATCCATAACCTTTAATTACTCAATAAAGAAAGTATGATGATGAAAAATTTTACTTTTAGGAGCTCAAAACAACCAGTCGGGATAAAAGGGTTCATTCTGAGCTAACAATGTGTTCTGAAGGCTATAAGTAATCAATCCAGTGCTGTTATCAATTAGTCTAAAAGAAAAGCTTTAAAAATTTAAAAATAAGTAAAATATAAGGGGTGGTCCACTGTGTACTTAGGTCCACTGTACCCTGGTTTCCCCTACTCAGGAACATTGAAAATAGCGCACCAAGAAGGGGGCATTGGATTGAAATGAAATTTAATCCACATAATGATACAGATAAGGGATTCACTTGATCCCAATTAAGAAATACAGTGTGTGCAATTAGACAAATACAGTGCAACTTCAATAGCAAATCAGACTACCACCTGCTGCAATACATGCCGCAACATAGTCCAACATTGAGTTGATTACACGTCTGATGTTGTCCTGAGCAGGGCTGCGGAGTTGGAGTCGGAGTGATTTTTCGGTGAAAAGAGTCGGAGTCGCTAAAAATATGACGACTCCGACTCCAAACTTTTTGCTGCACAGTTTGAAGTGAAATAAAAAATAAAACCAATTACGCTTAATTTTAAATTTATGAACTGAATTATTATTTTATTTTTTAACTGTATACATTAATAAATACTTAGTTATTTTTTAGTTTATTGATATGTTAATGAGTAAATATAAGGCAAAAGGGCGGATGTGATTTTTTTGCTTACACCAGTCATTAAATTGATTCATTTACTTACTTCTTCAGCTCATAGACGACACTATTGTACAGTAATTAAATTAAAGTGAGTTTTGAAAGGTTTTTGTTTTGTTTTGTTTTTTGTAAATTAAGTCCAACTCAACTCGAATCCCGTGTCCGTCCGACTACCCAACCCAATGAAGCAATCTATCTCAGACAAAAACAGATGTTTCAATTTAACCTCTGTCCATCTGTGTTCGGGTCGGGTCCTGAAATTTATACTTTAAGTCAGTCTGAACGGAAAGAAACCTGAACCATGAACCTGATCCGAAATGAAATAAAATCAAAATTTTATTGGAATTACGAAAAATAGTCATCTCTAACAGCACTTTTATCTTTTGTGTAAGAAAAGGAATATATATTTATTTATTCGACTTATAAGTTAAACGATATTATGGACTTTCTTCTGAAAAATCGGGTCGACCCGACCCGAACCCGCAATAATAATTATTCCTAGTTTTCACCCACCCCATATGAAAATCATTGTCTCGGAATGGCCTGGTTCATTCAAAGGCCAGTAAAATTAGGCTTGGCACAAATTTTTTGTCAAAAAATGCATACATTTTTAAATTGCCATTATTTTACAATTAAACATTCAAATTCATTCTTTTTAAAGAGTAGTAGATTTCTATACTTATTAAAATATAGTTAAATTAAAATATAGTAAAACGTGTGAAAAAGAACCTGTCTATGACTGAATCTTGTTTTAAACTGAAAAAAGTGTTGATCCATGCAAAATTTATATACTACTTAATACTACGTAAGAAAATTATAAAAATTAATAACAAACAAAATTAATATACTACGTAAGAAAATAATATATAATACATTTACACTTACTAAGAAGGGAACTTGTGTATAACGCATTTTTTTTTTCTTTTCTACGCAATTCAATCTTAGATTTTACTGTATAGCACATTTCAGATATTTAACACTTCAATACATGGAATATGGATTAACAATATTAATGATAACTGAAACATTTACATACAAGCAATAGAGATTCATTAAAAAAATAAATATCACACCCTGCGGCACTTCGATAAAAATGAAGACTATAAACATGAAAAGAAAAGTTAAGATAAATATTTTTGGCTTGATCTTCTCGTACGAGAAAAACTTTTAAGCAAATTGACATAAAAATCAATGTTTTGTAGAAATTCACTCGGGCCGAGATTTTAACTTTTTTTCGGGCCGGGCCGAACTTTTAAATTTTTAACCAGGCCGGGCCAATAAATTTTTTTCTACGGGCCGGGCCAGTCCGAACTTTTTTTTCTCTGAGTCGGGCCGGACCCGGGCCTGGAAATGTCGGCCCGTGCAGACCTCTAATTCGTACATGTAACTTCAAATTATATTTAGTTAAGTGAATCTTTTTAACTGTAAAATAATTACTATTTTTTTTAATGCATTGCATATTCCGAATCAAAATTTATAAATGTCCATTATGATTATACGGCGGTTATAAAAATAAAATATTAGAAACTAGCATCCTTCGCCCGCTACGCTGGTCGGTTTCTCTAAAAGAATCTTGAATCAAACGAAATATATCTAGCAACGATGAAAAAAAATTCTCATTATCTAATCAAGTATCCGCAAGTGTTATCTTATTTGTATAATCTTACCTTATCCAGTTAAAATCAATGTTGGCGACATAATAGACAAAATAGATCTAAAATCACTGAAGTATTCGTGTTTAACTATTTTTTTTAGTAGGTTTGTTATCTTGAGTTTCCTGATTCTACCTAAAACTGCTACTGAGATATGGCGAAATATCCTAAAATTTTTGTCCACCCCTTTAACACCCTTAGGGGGTGGAGGGTGATTTCTAAAATCCCTGAAAGATCTGTTTAACAATTTTTTTAAAAATAAGTTTGCTATCCTGAATTTTTCGCTCCTACCTAAAACTGCTGCTGAGATATGGCGAAATGGTTTAAAATTTGTTATCACCCCATTAAAGCCCGTTAGGTGGGAATTGCTAGAATCAATAAAATACATGTTTAAGTATGTTTTTGTAGATTAGTTATCGTAGTAGACACCCCATAAAAAGTAATAATTATAATTGTTTTTATTACTGTATTTAGAACTAATCGAACGAAATTTCGGCCGAAAATAGAAATATTACCGAAATTTGGTTTCTGTTTCGGTTTCGGTTGAACCTTAATCTTAATTACTATTTAATTTTGAACACTTTTTCAATTTGCATTATCTATATATCTCCAACAGGTGAAAAATTAAAGGGCATTTCAATCTTTTTGAGAAACCCTGTGTGTATGCCGGAGTCGGAGTCGATTGTTTCAGAAATCCAGGAGTCAGAGTTGGAGTCGGTCATTTTTCCTATCGACTCCGCAGCCCTGGTCCTGAGGCAGATGAGCCCACAAGTCTTGAACAGCCACCCCCAAATCATGTACAGAGTGACACAGTGGCATCTGGCATTTCAGCTGGTCTCACACATGCTCTATATGAGACAAGTCCGGGTAGCGGACTGGCCATGGAAGAGTTTGAACATGACATAAGACAGCATGTCTTGAGCAATTTAAGCTGTATATGAACGAGCATTATCTTGTTGGAAAATTATCCCTGGAAGACCTTTTAGGAAAGGTCCCGTGGGATCAAAGAATGTCATAAGCATAATACTGGCCTGTTAAGGTTCCAGATGCCACATCAAGAAAGGACCAGTTATCATAGGCTATGGCCCCTAGACCATTATGATTGGCATGTGGGCAGTGTGTCACGCGACAGCAGTTGTAGACTTGTACTGTTCACCAGGCCACCTCCACACCCATATGTGGTTATCATCAGTCCCCAAAACGAACTGGGATTTATCACTAAACACCATGTTTTGCCAATCAGTGGCATTCCACGTTGCTCTGGCTTGGCACCAATGTATACTGAGTTGCTGATGTTTCAGTGTTAAAAACAGTACATGAAAAGGGCATTTGGATTGCAGATTCACTTCCGCAAGGCATCTGGAAATGGTTTGTAGAACAAGTAGTCCAGGCATTAGGTGATCAAAAAGGACAAATAGGGGAAAGTTTTGGTGTAGTTTTGATATTTGGTGCCTTTATGTTTTGTGGGTCGCTGAACACAAATCTGAAGTTTGCCAACAAAATTTATCCCGGGAAACACGCTTTTTTGGCAAAAAACGGGATTTTCTTTGTTTTTTTTCCAAATAACTTCAAAATTATACATTTTACGTAAAAGTCCTCAATACATAAATTAAAGAGGATAAAATTTCCTACATTTTATGTATTAAAAGTGTTTTTCTCTGATCAATGGTTTAGCCGTGACAACGCCACAAAAATGGGAGTGAAAATCAAAAAATTCAGAGAAAATGGGAATTATGCCGCTGTACGTAGATTTAACATGAAAACTGACCATTTTACACAAGCATTGACTATAAATTATAGTAAAGATTATATGAATGACTACATTTTACAATGAAGTTGCTGATAATAAATAAGACGACTCATTATGAATCATTATTTAATTATAAATAAACATGTACATTAGTAAGTACATTTATTTAAAAAACAAAAAAATATTATTTCCGCTTTCTTTTACTTGAGGGTCCCTGCTTTTCACCGACATCTACAGCATAGAAAATAGACGTATGGAATTAGTGGGTGTTTTTATTACTACCAACAGTATAAAATAAATGTTTTTTTAATAAAAAATATTTGATACCTTCTGGCATGACTTTTTCTCGACATTTTAGTTCAAGTACCATTTTTTTTTTTTTATCAAAGACAGCAGAATTTAAGTTAGTCACATAAATAAACTTTTGCACCATTATGCAATGGCAGCAAGATTTAAAATGTAACGAAAATGTGAATTTGGTTGAAAATATTTTGTTTATAGAGGAAAATTACAATGAAGAGCACATGAAATTTTGCAAGAGCGAAATGTTTAAATTTATGACCAAATTTGGACAAAAATTGCCAGTTGTATGTAGATATATCGGGACAAAATCATTTAAAATATATTACTTGGCTGCAAATTTGGAGTGATTACAAAATTGATCCAGACAAATTCTCCAAATTCAGATTTGATACAATGCAAAACATAATGTAGGCATTTTCATTTTCTCATAATATATTAATCATGATATCTTATGATTCCCTATCTTTACATAAGGTTCCTGTTAGGTTTCCTGTAAGGTTTGTGCAGAAATAAATATGAATATACAACAGAATATGCAACAAAGCAATTTTCATTAATGCTGTCGAATGTTTGTCCCGTACCTTAAATTTTAGAAAAAGAAATTTTAGAATTTGTTATAATAATACAAAAATAGTTTTATCACTTTAGCTTCCATACCGTTAAGAAAGTATCGTTAAAATTATCAAGAACGCAAAATCATACGTCAATCAGATTATGGAACATTTTTGAATGCATTCGGGCTACTATAAAACTTCATAGTTTAATAACGTGAAAAACGATGATTAAGTAATAATTTCTAAAACATATAACACGTTTGAAAGTACAATTTCAACCAAAATCGAAAAAATAGCTGAAAATGTTGTACATCCTTGTATATGAACTATAGATTTATCATATAATTCACAATATGCTAAAATTTAGAACTGTTAGTGAATGCATAGCACAGTTGAAAATTCCTCGTTAGCCATTTCCGGCAATAAGCGGGTATATAGATGTCTTGTCCAGCCCTATATATGATTTATAGAATTTATACACGCTAAATAGTATGCAATTTTTAAAATTTATAAAAGTGTTCCACAACTGAAAATGCACTTCCATCAATTATTGTTCATACAGAGAAAAATATAACTGATTTATTTTGTGTACCCATGTATATGAAAGATCAATGGCACATCATATTCAATAGTAAGCATCTTATAGAGCACCTCGGAGATATATATCAATTTAAATACTTTTGAAAAGGTGTAACATGAACAAAATACACCACAAACAAATTTTCTCCATAGACCGTAATGTAACATAATTCATTTTAGTGTCCCTGTAAATGATCGATAAATACTACCTATACCATATTCTATAAGAAATCATCTTGTAGTGCACTTCATAGATATGTATATAAATTTCAAAGTGTTTGAAATTATGAAACATTATTAAAAACCACCATAAACGATTTTTCCCCATAGGCCGTAATATAATGAAATACTTTTGAATGTCCCTGTAATGAAATTATGACTGTTACAGGCAACATTTTACAATACCTAACATTCAATAGTGAATATCAATAACATTTTTCAATTTCATGGCGATGCGACTATATTGACACCAAAAATAATTTTGGCCAGCTAGAATCGGTAAATCACCCACAATGCACTGCCGTAATTCCTGTTTTTTCAGAATTTTTTTATTTTCACACCCATTTTTGCGGCGTTGTCACGGCTAAACCATTGATCAGAGAAAAAAACTTTTAATACGTAAAATGTAGGAAATTTTATCCTCTATAATTTATGTATCAGGACTTTTGCGTAAAATGCATAATTTTGAAGTTATTTTGAAAAAACAAAGAAAACCCCATTTTTTTTTCAGTTTTTTGCCAAAAAAACATGTTTTCCGGGATAAATTTTGTTGGCAAACTTCAGATTCGTGTTCAGCGACCCAAAAAACATAAAGGCACCAAATATCAAAACTACACCAAAACTTTCCCCTATTTTCTACCAAATGACTGGACTAAAGTGGCACCTTTACATCTAACTGTATTGTGGAACAAGTCACTGTGGGATCCACAAGCGATTGCCTTCGAACCTCTTGCTTCGTTGTCTTCCTGGTTGCTCCAGAGCTGGTATGCTGCACATGGGTACCATCTCGTGTCCACCTCTCCCAAAATGTTCTGACAGCACACTCTGAATGATCGACCTGGCAAATAACATGGCGCAACAGTTTTCATGCTGATGATGAGGTTCCTTTCAACCTTGCTTAACTGTGAGAAATGTCTACTTGGCATTCTTTACTTATTGAAGTCCTCCTAGAATTGGAATGCGATTGTCACGTTTATGAATATTCCACTATGTGCTGGTTTATAAAGGACCCCTTTCCTGATTGCAGGGTTAGGGTGTATGGTCTTGCACATTGCTGCCAAGCTTGGATCATTGATCATTTGCATATCGGATCTCACTGTACTTATTTGCAAAGTTTTGCAATTATATATTTTTTTCTTCTTGGTGCACTATTTTCAATATTCCCTGAGTGTATAAACTTGTAGTAAAGGTTAAAAACGTATATATCCATCCAGAATTTTAATTGTTATGAAGTTTAAATTATATTATGCCAATATATTTTTGTTGGAAGAGTATTATTTCAACGAACATCTTGTGGAAAGCATTACAACATTTGAATAGATTGAACTTTGACTCTGGGAAAAGAAGTTTAATCCCTATGCTGCATATAGAACCTGGAAATAAAATATGTCGATATTGAACTTATTTTCGAATCTCCTTCAACTTGCACAATCCTCACACCATCAGATAATATATCTAAAAACTAAGTTATTCTTTTTTTTTATATGTAAAAATATTTAAAAGATTTAAATTTATTTCAACTTGGTAACAGAAACTTGCTTAAATGTATTTAAAGCCTGGCGATTATTTGATTGATCTTATCTTTATCATTTATATAACAATTTATTTAAAGTTCAAGCATATCTTAATCAATATTTTATGTTATTTTGTTTACTTATGAGAAGATATAAGCTCAAGGTATAAGTAAAACAAACCCATAACTTCATAAGAAGAAGCCAACCTTCAACTCTGCTATATGTTAAGAGGAGAAAAGTTTAAGCAAAAGGACACCCACCTCCTTCATAAATATTCTATCCCCTAAATTATTCCCTCTCCTCAAAATTTCTTCTTCCCTTGCATCTTAAGTTTAAAACCTTTAAACTGTCTCTGTTCTATTTGTAATTTCATTGTAAAAATAATCAAAAAATTCTCTAAATTACATCTTCCCTTTCCCAGCACACAAAGTTTAAAATATTTGCACAAAACAATAATTACCATATTTTCTGAGAATAACACTGCACAGAGTTGCTGCAGTAAATCTCCCCTTTTCTTAAACTAGAAAACTAGTTTACCGCCACGTTTATTATAAATAATAAGTAATACCAAATTTAGAGCAATTAATTACAATTATTAACTCATGAACATGAAATATCAATCGAAGTTTTTGTCTTCGGTATTACTGTGGAATAATTTTACAATTTCAGGTGACAAATATTCCATGAAGCCTTCTGAATCATTCACATTATTATCAATGAAGCGATCCAGATCGGATGTTAAGCTCGACTGTCCAAAACCATCACCAATATCACCTCGAGCTATTTACGCTTTCATAAACAATTTTACCATATTTCCTTAGAAATTTTATCCCAACAGTCAAAAATTCAATCGCCAAACTTGGGAGTATATACTTTATGCATTTGACCAACTTTTGTAATTGTGTGGTTCTCTCTAGACACCCATTCTTCTAAAACAATGGTGTATTTGCACATATGGATATGGGTACTTCATTGATCATTAGTATTTCTCTTTTCTTCAGCTATCCAACAATTGAAAATGCTTTAGTCAAACGTGTGATCTTGCTAAAAAACTGATGTAATCATATATATTAAAATGAAAACCTGATTTTTTAAGATCACGACCAGTAAGACCAATATTGAGACATTTGCACATGTGTCAACTTTTTTCGAAGCTCTTTAACTTAGAGGAATATAGAGCGAGTTCCTGGTAGCGCAGTGGTCAAAGGCAGCAGTTTAAAGCTCTGAATTTTTGTAGAGGACGTGGGTTTAAGCCCAACGTCCGGCAAAATGATTTGTGCAATATTTTTGGCGATGATTCTCTTCAATAATGACATGTTTTATCAGCAGGAGAAGTTGTATGACTTTCATTTTGTTATTATTATTATTTGAATGCTTTATAATTAAATATTATTATTATTTGAATGCTTTATAATTAAATAAAATTTAATATTCAACAATATTTAAAAAAAGAATCATTTTTTATTTCAAATATTTTGCATGTAATTATCAATTAAATAAATTGAGCTGATCTACATTTTTTGTTATATTTTCTGACCATTATCAAGAATATATATATGTGTGTGGCAGAAAGAAAAGTTTGCCATTCTTTTCCATAAAAAAGAAAACAGAAAGAAAGAAAAAAAAATATTCATGTAAGAATTATAAAAGAAATTACCTTGATATCTGTGATTTAATATTTAAAAAATAAATAAAAATGTAAAATAAAATTCGAGTAAAAAAAAATTATATTATAAATTGTTAGCTGCATAAAGTTTCAAATTTAGGTTTTAGAGAATGAGACTAATAAAAATAAAATTCATGGCAGCTTTTAATGGTTGTGCAGTTTAAAATAAATAAATAAATAATAAATATTGTTATTTTCTTCAAAGAAAAAAAAAAATACTGTAATAAGTAAAAATAAATTAGACTGACAGTGCCCTCTATTGCCTTAAAGAAATAGGAATCATTTATGCAACATAGAAATTTGTCACGATTTCAATAATTAATTTAAAAGCAACTAATTAAAAATTCAAGAATTTTTCTAATGAAACATTTAAGTTATTTACCGTCAAATCTTGACAGGCATTATCTAGTTATTAACTTAATATATAATTACATTTTTAGAGTTCTAACTGAATTTTCTTAAGGTTATCCTATAAGAAAAACGCATTTATTGTACTTTACAAAGTTGTAACTTATAGTCTAAATTTTGTAAATAAAAAGTTTCTTCCACTTCTTATGTTTAGAAGAAACCTATTTCTTCCGGCCGCTTTTTTTCCACTTAGGAAGAAACTTGCTAACCCTGACACAGAGTAAAATAAATATTTCAATTTTTAGTAATGCTAAAGTTTAAAATCAGCTTGATTATTTTATGAATTTACCCTTGTTAAAACTTTCAAAGTTCTTCAAAAATCAGTAATTCCTTTTTAAATATAGCCTCTTATTAGTTTATATTATTACTGATACTTTTGATCACTCCTGAACTTTAGGAAAACCATTGATTGCATGTGATGTCCGGTCAAAGTTCAATTTTCTGCTCAAGTTATGGTTATTCTGTAGCTATTTTTCCATAGTTAGGCTTAGTGTGATCAGCGACAGCAGAGAATGAAGAAATGAGAAAATGGGAGGAGTTATTACTTATAATTCATGTGCAACGCTCTGAGATAAATTTGAGGAGAGCCATAGTGATTGGGTGTGATGCCTGGTCAAAGTACAACTTTCTGTTCATGAAGATAGCATTCTTACACACTGAATACATTTTGCCGATATATATATTTTTCTTTTCTTGGATACAACACAAGATCGTGGACTGAAGTTCTTTTTTCTAACCAAATTTTCAAAATTTTAAATAAAGATCTGTAGTAAATATGGTGCTATTTACAAGCTGCACCTAGTTAATGGCTGCATTTTTCCTTTCAAACCAGCAAAATTTGCAAGGGGAGGGGGAGGATGGAGAGAGAAGCTGAACTTTTGGGGTAGAGGGGATGACCGATTACCATATATTTTCGTGTATACGACTTTTTAATGAAAAATCGTCAGAAATCAGAACGTATATAAGACGATGTTAAACAAACGTGATGAAAAATTAAGCAAACGAAAATTTAGCACTTTTTTTTGTGTGTGTGCATAGCTATTAAAAAATTGTGCTCTCCGAAATTATTGATATCTCCTGGAGACCTTCGGTATATCCCCGGTGGCCTAACTTCTATTCTTCAACAATTGGACGTTTTTCTAAATGAGTCATTAAAAGGCTGGTTCCGGACGAAATGGACTGAATGGACGTAACATCATGATGCAGCTGTGACAAATGGAGGTACAGTAGAGTCTCTAAAATCCGCAATCTTCTGAAATCTGCTTGCATTTCAAAACATAAACAATAAAATTCCCAGTTAAGAAGTATTCTCTACAATTTTTATTCCAAATATCAGCGAATGAAAGTAAAATTATTTTTAATGTAAATTTATGAAAAAATAGTCATTACAGTGGATATTCCGCAAATAAAATGCTTTTATTTCACAGAAGCCTACATACAACAAAATGTAAAACAATAGAAATTGATGTGAAGCGTAAACAAGCCCACAAAGGTCTTAGTAATGACACAATCTATCGGCCACTATAGAAAATTGCAAATTAATTTATTTTATATTTTATGTGAAGTTGGCAACACTCATTTCATTATTATGTTGCATTTGCTTTGAGTTATACAGACCAATAGCAGATAACGACTGTTTGCAGAATTCAAAAGTAACTTCAAGAGAAAATGAAAGTTCTCAAGCAAAGAACTGTACAAGATATGTTTAAAAATTGTAATAAAAAAGTAATTTTGGGTATTAAAATTATAATGTACAGGTAAATAAAAGGGATTCAAGTTTTGATTTGCTTAAATTGAATTATTACAAGCTCTTCTTGTAAATGGCTACAGGTAAGTTTAAAAAAAAAAAATCATTTAATCCAGAATCTGCAAAACTCTAAAATCCGTACAGCCTCTGGTCCCAAGCTGTGCGGATTTTTGAGACTCGATTGTACACATTTAAAAAAAACAAAATGCTGCCATTGTTGCTATCTCTGAATGGGTGAAAGAAGATTGGCTTAAATTACCATAAGAAATGATCATCCAATCTTAAAAAAAAATGTTGCATCAGTAATGCGATGGATGGAACTGAGGATGATGCCATTTTTGAAGAAGATGGCATTGATGATGAGCTACATACTGGTGATTTTCATCCTGATGTACCAATGAAAGAAAGCAATTTTAGGGAGTTGCTTGAAAATTCTGATAATGACTTGGGCATTAAAAGATGATTGGCGACTTGTTTCATTATAAAAAAATGGAGTATTAAATTATTTTTAGAAATTTGTAGGTATTTTATATATTTTTATTTATATGTACCATCCATTTTATTTTAATCAAATTTTGAAATTGTCTTAGACTCGTGTATAAGCCGAACTCCTACTTTCGTGCCCCAAAAAATGTCCAAGACATCTCGGCTTATACACGAAAATATACGGTATTTATTTATAGTTACTAGAGAAAAACAAGTAGAGAAGAAGACATTTTTTAAATAGAGTATTAAAGATTTTAAACTTCATATGCTGCAGGAGGGAAGAAGAGGAAAGCAGAGATTTTCGAGGAAGAAAATAATTTAGATGGAAGATTATCTATTTATTGTTACTAGAGAGCAACAAATAGATCAAACGATCTTTTTTTAATAGAGTTTTACAAATTTTAAGTTTTGTATGTTGGGGAAGAGGGGGCATAAATTTCAGGAGGAGAGTGTTTGTATTTATACTACATTATTGTATTGATACCATTGATACTACAGAGTAACAATTATGACAGATTTTTTTTTAATATTCAGTTTTAAAGATTTAAGTTCTTTTTGGTAGGTAGAACAAAAGGGAGGGGGGTTGGGTGGAAGAAGAAAATTTCAGAGTACAGTGATAATTTAAATGGCTGATTATCTATTTATTGTTACTAGAAAGCAATGAATAGAGAGCACATGAGTTTCAACCTGCGCTGTATTTTTTTTTTTTTTCTTTTTTTCACATTTTGCAAGATTAATAATTTACATCTCTAATTACCTGTTCAACTCTTATTTCCCTGATTCAAGTAAGGAAGACAAATTTCTTACAGCTGAAAGTCTGTTGAGCCGATTTCTTGTGACTAAGACCATTTCTACAAGTGGTGGTTTTTTTACTGTCAAAGGGCATTAAACTGAAAAGAAAGAAATACACATATATATATACACACACACAAATAATACCTACTTAGTCTTTTCAAAATAGATTTAAACAACATTATTGATGTTAATATAAAACAAAAAAGAGAAACTGAGGATTTTTGACCCACTGCCTTTATTTTTATTTAAAAAATCTTTTTTGCTGATAAGCACAAGATGGATGTATACTGCAGTAAACTCCCTCAAATCCGTATAGCTTGGGACCAGAGGTTGTGCAGATTTTAGAAGTTTGTAGATTTCTGGTCACTGCCTTGTTAACATTTTTTAAACAGTACTTTGAATGTAATAATGAAACACTTGAAAATCATAATGAATGCTTACATTGTAGTATAGTGTTGACTGTAGAAAAAAAGGGCCTCCAGGCGGGAATTTTTCAAAAAGGAACACTATTCTTAAAAAAGGATATATTTTTCAAAAAAGAAACACTATTCTAAAAAAGGATACACTTGTACCTCTTTCACAAAAAATATTTTGAACTGGTTTGTTTAGAATCCCTAGAATTTGCAATATTTTGCCGAGATCAATTGAATTGCCACGGGTGCATAAGAAATGCTAAAAAGGGCAGCCGGGCACACCGGAAGGGTTTAAAAGAGCCGCCAGGCACAAAAAAGAAATAAAAAGGGCTGCCAAGCACTGCATCCTGCTAGAGCGGCTTGGAGTCAACACTAGTAGTAAAATAATTAAGTAATAAAGTAAAATAATAAAAATTAAGAAAATTAAAATACTAAAAGTAAAGATTAAGTAAATAACTAATAATGTCTAACTAAATATGCATAATAATGATGATATAAATTTTTCTTCAATTAGTTAAATACACTTCACCTTATAAAGGTATACTAATAACTTACATATAAATTGTAAAATAACAACATTTTAATTCATGTTTTGGCAGAATTAATAACCATAATAAAAGCTATATTAATATATAAATGTATTTAGTAAAAAGATGGCTATTGCAACTGATATCGGTACTATTTCGAATGTTTTCAGAAATAAATTTATACTTTCTTCATGAGAAAGCATGTATTCAATCATATTAACCAGAATCACATATTAAAGTGCATACGGAATGACATAAAAAAAATTGTGAATTTTAGTCCTACATCTTAACTGAAAGTTTCATTGTTTACATCTGCAAAGGTGTGCTGATTTTAGGCATTGGCAGATTTGAGGGAGTCTAGCATAAAGTTTTTCTATTAGTTAATATTTCTTTTCAGCCATTTGTCATGATAATAATAAAAATAAATAAATTGGAATTTTGAAATTTTCTCTCCAGAAAAAAGTAATCTTCCTTTTTGTCATCTGTGACCTCCAATGCTAGTGGTAACTAAAGTTAGTGAAGATATTCTTGCTTTAAAGTGTACTTTACTAAGTAATCTAAAAGATAACAAAAACTTGATATAGCTATTCCCCTGTGTTTCTATAACTTTTTTTTTTTTTTTTTTTAAATGGCAGCTATAAGATATTTGATCAGAATCAAATCTGCGATTTTTCATCTAGTGTAACAGAACACATGATTTTAATAATTAGTTTTAAATGTATAAAAAAATAATAGTTACTTATTAGTTTCAATAATTAAAAGCTAATTTACATAAATATTTTTAAAATATGAACTATAGAACTTAATATAACTGAGTAGACAGTTTAAATCAAGATTAGGGATTGACCGAAGCAGCAATTTTACCGAATGCCGAAGCTTCAGTCAAAGTGCATACCGCAGCTTCGGTATTCGGCAACCGAATACTTGAATCTTTTTAATATGCATTTTTGCATATATTAGCTTTTTTTTATAAGCTTTAATTGAAATTAAATTCTCAAAAATTTAATTCAGTTACATTTTTATTCTAAAATCTAATTACACAAAAAAATTTAATGATTCTTTCCACTCACAAATTCATTAACCCATCACTTATTTTTTATTATTTTATCACTAGTCAATACCCAAAAATAACCTATGAAAATATTAAACTATACAGGGTATTATTAAGGATAAGGATTGTGAGAAAAACAAAAGTTCATTCAAATAATAAGAAACAATGTTGTCATTAAGCTGGTTTACTGATTGGCTAAGTCTAATTATAAACATATTGAATAGAAATGTTCTCAAAATACAAAAGGTATTATATCAATTTGTACATTTAACTATTTTCTGTCAAATTATTGATAAAATATTTATATTTTGATTAATATTTTAACATTGTGGTGGTGAAGATAAGAAATTTAAGCAATTTTGATATAATGGTTATAAAAAGCTATAGGATAGGCATAAGGGTATACTTATTTGATGTGTGTATTTTCTTTAATATACACATCTTAGATATACAGATACGAACTCTGATATACTTATTTGATGTGTATATTAAAGAAAATACACATTAAATAAATTTAAATTTAAAAAAAAACTAATGTAGAAGTAAATAAAATTAAATGATAAGGGAAAGATGTGCATCTTTCTTACCTTTTTGTCTCTGATGTAGACAGTTGTTTTGATTTGCACCTATGTAGACTATTTTAGGAAGGAAAAAGTTTTTTTTTAATAAAAAATGGCCTTTGACTTGTTTTTTGTAGTGCAGCTGAACTCTGAACTCATGCGCATAATATTGAAACTCATTGTTTAGCCTATTCTACTGCTAAGTAAAAGATAATTCTTCTACTTCTAAGAAAATACTTGTTTGCAATTATTTGGCCGAATACTTAAAAGTATTCGGCTGAAGCCGAATATTCAGTTTACATGTCGAACCACCAAACACCGAATCAACTATTCGGCATTCGGTCAATCCCTAATCAAGATCCCCTCATCATACTTCTTGCTGACGAATGAATAAGCTCCAAATCTCAGCGGTTGTCCAAAGTAGAGTCCTGCATGGGTCGGGTACAACCCAACACGAACCCACAAATTCCATCTTAAGTCAACCCGCAACCCAACAAAAAATGCCTCAACCCGAACCCCCAAACATAATTTTTGGCAACCCGACCCAAACCCGCAATTAAAGAAAAGTAAATCATGTTTTAATGCCAGTATGAAAAAAATTTTTGCAATTGTATCTTTAATACCCTTTTTATATTTTTCATACAAGAATTCACAAATCTATATTGTTTAATATTCAAACATAGTAAAACCTCTGAATAGTGGACACCTCAGGATGATTGAAGAGAGTCAAACATCAGGTCGAGTTACCCTGAATTTTATTTTTTCGGCTCTGAATGAATCTAATTTTCTTTCTGCAGGTCGGGTTCATGCTAGAAAAATTTTTGCAGGTAATATATAAGTTTTTTGCCACTCAGATTGTTGGGATTTTCACAAAAAGTGTGGGCACAAATATGTTTCAGATGAAAAGAAATAAGTATCTGAATTAGAGTCCTGCACGGTTCGGGTTATACCCGAGCCATGGCGCGTATACGACTCAATTAAATGAATATCACAGGTATGATAAATTATACTCGAACTTTGATACGATGAAAACAAAGAAAGTAAAGAATAATGTTTCAATCTATATATAACGGTATAAAATTAAAAATCTAATCTTTAAATAGGCTTTAAAATCTGTTGCGGTTTCAAAAGTTCCACTTATAATGGGTTCACCTTGTATTATATAATTAGCATTCTGCCTTATCATACTTTAAAAATACAATACACAGCAAATCGCTAAATGATTCTTCCTGCCTATCACACAGTAGATTTTTGTCATAACAACATCAGAAGTATCAAGACTAGAACATTAGAATTATAACTATTCAGCAAAATTGCTTTAGCAATGCAGAGGGCATTTGTTATAATCCATTAGTTGAAAAAGTATGTTTATACAGAAGGCTCCCTCAAATCTGCACAGCTTGGGACCAGAGATTGTGCAGATTTTAGAATTTTGCGGATTTATGGTTATTTCTTTGTTTACATTTTTAAACAGTAATTTGAATGAAATAATGCAATCGAAATATAAGGAATGCTTGCAATATAATAAAATATTAAAATAATTAAGAAAAGTAATAAACTAAAAAGACAAAAATTAAGATAATTTAAAAAATGATTAAATTATTAAAAGTAAAGGTCAATTAAATAATTAATAATGTATATTTGAATATGCATAGAAAAGATGAGATATATTTTCTTGAATTATTCAACGAAACTTTCCTT
Source organism: Maratus speciosus (assembly GCA_963932465.1). Lineage (NCBI taxonomy): Eukaryota > Metazoa > Arthropoda > Arachnida > Araneae > Salticidae > Maratus > Maratus speciosus. The sequence continues at coordinate 396,671,089 of OZ010796.1, read as the reverse complement.
ATGAAAGTACCTTATTAATTCATATCAAAATCATTGTAATAATAACCAAACAAGCTTAATATATAAATATATTTGGTAAAAAGATTGTAATTACTAGTGATATCAGCAATATCTTAATTTAAAAAATAAATAAATTTATACTCCTTTCATGGAAAACCACGAGTTGTCATATTATTAAGAATTGCATATTAAAATACATACAGGATGAAATAACACTAAAAAATTCTGTAACTTTGCCCCTACATCTGAAATGAAAGTTTCATTGTTTACATCTGTAAAGATGTGCGGATTTTAGGCGTTTGTGGATTTTAGGGTTGTGGATTTGAGGGAGTCTACTGTATGAACTTCAGAAACTAATTCAAAGACTAGATGTATTCTGCTTTCATGCAACTTTGATTTGCGGTCCAAAGTATTAAATGCCTTGCGCCCCTCCCCCTACCCAATCCACCGGTTGAAGCATTAAATTTACTGAATTTAGCTTTTAAATTTTTCCTGTGACATTGTCGATGATTACCATTCTGATTAAGCATCAAGAAGGGTATAGGAACCTCTGATGTGCGTGCGGCCACCTTTTCAGCGAAGTAGCAGACATTAAAATTGAATGTAAAAATACCTATTAATTAATGTTGGTTGGTTAGTTGGATGGGGTTTTATGGTGCAAAATCCCTTAGGGGACATGCTGTGCCAAAAATGTAGAGTAAGACATCAAAAGGAGAGAAAGAAACAATGGCAAAATAAAAGAGCAATGAGAAGAGCAATCTGGAAGGGGTATCCCATCTAGATGTAGTCAAACAAGTATAAAAAAATACTAAATTTTAAATCCTCAAAACAGTAGAGTAAAAAAATAAAAGTAATTCAATAAAAAGTGCAGTCTGGATGGGGTTCCCATCTAGATATCACAAAGTGTAAAATATAATCTTTGTCGTTAAACCAAAGAAAGACACAAAAAATTAAATTTCAAAATAAAATCCTGCATGTTTTAAAAAAGTAAAGAGTGTCCCATGAAGTATTTACCCAATGAGGTTTCTCAAGATTGGTGATGATGAATTAAAATGAATTTCTATACAAATGAAGGGGCCTGGACAGCAAATTAAAATATGATGGAAGGTCAGGATATCAAAATGACAGTGAAGACACATGGGTGCATCCTGCCGTAATAAAAGATGTTTCTGGGTGATTCTAGAATGTCCAATTCTCAGACGAGTCAGAATAACATCGGATTTTCTAGGATAAATCAGAAGCCTATATAGGGATAGCCATGATTATTGGTTTGATATGATGCAGTTTATTATTGTTTTCTAAATCCCAACTTTCTTGTCATTTATTCCGAATAATTTATAAGTAGTTTAACATCTGAGAAAGGAACTTTATGGTGTAATGAATTATGAGCACGTTTTGCCGCCTCATTTCCAGGAATACCCATGTGTCCAGGTACGCAGCAGAATAAAATATTATAGCCATGTCTTGCCAATTTATTATAAAAATCTATGATGGCTGAGACATAAGGATGCTTTTTAAAAGATTGAATTGCGTCAATAGAACTATTTGAGTCAGTATATATGAGGAAGAATGTGTTATGATGATGAGATATGAGCAACATGGCTCTCTCTATCGCAATTAGCTCTGCGGTAAAGACAGAAATTGATGCGTGAATTCGATAACTCAAGGTAGTGTTAGCAATAAAACCATGCAGCCAACAATATCCCCACTCTTAGAACCATCTGTATAAATATCAGTAAAGCTATTAAAATTTGCACAATGTGCAGCAAATAATTGTTAGTAAACAGCAGGAGCCAAGTTGTTTTTATTGTATCCTTTAAAAGGATGGAGCGAGGTAATATTAGGAGGTTTCCAAGGATGGAGTACATGTAATGGTCATGGACTCACCTCGATATTACTCAGAGGGCCATTATCAATAATGTTCCTTATTCTGACTACAAAAGATGGGATGCAAGATGGTCGATGCCGATAAAAAAGGGTCATTGTCTGTATTTAAAATATAGGAATGAAGTGGATGACCATAATGCAAAAGGAGACCCTGGTAGCAAAAAGTTCAAGACGGGAGACGGACGTCGCAGATTTTCTTTTCTTTTTTGCAGACTCTTTTTCATCGAACTTTTATTTTGCTTCATATTTTTTGTTTAGCTCTTTATTCCTTAATACAAAAAGTTAAGATTATTATTAATAAAAAGCTGTAAAATGCCTAAAAACACTACAGGCAAGTAATCGCTTAATTAACGCTTCAATTGTAAAAATATTTTCCCTGCAGATTATTTTTTGGCCCTGAAGTATGTCGCAGACACTTGGAGAAATTTCTGCTACTGGGAAGGAGACTGTAATACAGGATCAAGGAGAGTTTTTCACAAGTATGGTATTGTGACAGTTCATTACAATCAACATACAAGCTTAAAACTGGAGATGTATGAAATGCACCAGAGCAGACACGAAGTGCGCTATGGTGCACAGTGTCAAGTTTTTTAATAGAATTACATGCAGAACCATACATCTGACAGGCATAGTCAATTTTAGAACAGATTACAGCACAATATACCTTAAGGAGAGATGTACAGTTTGCTCCCCAAGAAGTGTTTGAAAGAACTTTAAGTAAATTAAGCGATTTTTCAAATTTTGTCTGTAGTTGTAAAACATGTTGTTAAAAAAGTCAGTTTATTATCAAATAAAGGCCTAGATAACGAACATTGTCCACAACAGGAATTTGAGATGAACAAATATAGATTTCAGGATCTAGATGCAGACCCCTAAGTCTACAGAAATGCACACAGGAAGTTTTTTCATAAGAAATTATAAAACCATTTTTATTTGTCTAGTTAAGAACATTTTTGATTGCAATTTGCAGTTGACTCTCAATAAAATGCATATCCTGTCCCATACACATAATACAGAAGTCGTCAATGTATAAATCTCCCTTCACAGAAAGGGATAGTTGATTCAGGATGTCATTTATTTTGATTGCAAAGAGGGTGACACTCAGGACACTACCCTGAGGTACACCCTCTTGTACATAAAAACTAGATAAAATTCCACCAATTCGAACTTGAAAAAGTCGAATTGTGAGGAAGTTTTTGATGAAAATTGGAAGGTTCCCACGAAAGTCCAGGTTTAAGAAGGTCACGAAGGATCCCATACTGCCAGGTTCTGTCATAAGCTTTCGTCATGTCAAAAAATACTGATACCAAATGGGCGTTTTAGAAAGGCTGTCCGTATGTGATTTTCCAATTTAGATCAAATTATCGATAGTAGACCTACCACGTCAAAATCCACTCTGAAAAGCGTCAAGCAATTGTTAATTTTTAAAACATGCACGAGACAGCAGTCGGCAATTTTTTCAAGTAGTTTACAAAGGCTGACATTACTCAATAGGAATGACATTAACTCTACACCAAGTATGGGGAAAAATCTGTTCTGTCCAAATCCTATTGAAAAAAGTAAGGAGATTGTTAACTCCTTAACTGATTTGCCTGAACGCCGTTCGGGCAAAAAGAGTTTGCTATCTTCGATACAAAAAGCTTTTGGATACCACTTAATTTTAACTGTAATCTTTGGTTTGTTAAATGGCATAACTTTTTCGATTGTACAAAGACAAATATCTTAGTAAACAAAATGTGGTGCCGTATAGGTGAAAATTAGCGGTCGCCACGTGGCGATTAAAGTTGTAAAAGTGGCGATTAAAAAATCGGCCATCGATCGCCACTTTAGTCGCCACTCGCCAAGTGGCGATTATAAATTTTGTTAACGATCGCCAACGGAAATACAGCCTTTTTCATGGAAATATGCATCTCTACTTTGATTACACCTAAGTAGCAAACTGGTTAATTCTTTTTCCTGCTGGATGCAAGCAGATTTCAAACGATTTAGCTGTATTTTCAATATTTCGACTTTTCGTCATATGCTAGCTCCTCACTTATTTTTTACAAGAAATTTCTATTTTTTTTCAAGAATTCTGCAAAATATATTCATCAACTTTGATTCCACATGCATTTCAAATAATTTATTCCTTTTTTTTTTTTTTTCACTGGATGGAAGCAGATTTTAAGGGCATTGCAGTACCTTCAATATTTCGACTCCTGTCACATTCTCACCAGTTAGATTATTTTTCTTCAAGAGATACTGTTTAATCCTGCGGAATACTCACCAGCTTAGATTTCAACTGTATGTAATTTGTGTAGTATGTTAATAGTACATTTACTTATTAAATAAAATCTAAATAACATTTTATTGTGTTTTATTTGATTTTTTTTATTGTATACACTTAGCTGTTGGAATTTTGATTTAGTTATTTTTTATATAAAGAAAGTAATAGTAATTTGGTTGATAATTGTGTTTATAAACATATACAAATAATCAAAAAATATATTCTAAAAAATTAATATAACAGATTTTGTGGTTTTAAAGTAATTTTCTTGAATTTTGACTGCTTCCCTAGTCTTATCATGAGTAGTTGGCTGATATAAAACGCTGATTTATAGCTTTTTATAGAAAAATATGTATATATACAGCGAGTATAGTTTATCTAGATGTCAAGAAAGTTTGAAACATTATAGTGGCCACTAACTTTAAAAAGTGGCCACTAATGAAACTGAGTCTACCGGCCACTGGCTACTAACTCAATTTCCCAGTTTTCACCTATACAGGTGCCGAGTCCTTATTAATTTAGTGTGTCAAAAAAAAAATAAATAAAAAAATAACCAGTTAAGGAATTAAGACAGAGTGGTGAGAAGTGCTTGACCATGATGTAAGTAATACCATCATGTCCTGGGGTTGACAAATGACTATCACTCAAACACTTTATTAGCTCTGATATGAGAAATTGCTGATTATATGCAAATGAATTATGAATATTAAAATTAATAATGAAAAATGAATATTAAAATTCTGGTCATTTCAGCTTGTCTTTTGTAAGTTAAAAATGGTTCTGGATATGCGTCTGATTTTGAAATTGATGCTAGGGTACTACCTATTGTCTCAGCTATGTTTTTGGGAGAAGTGATGGTTTGACCGTTAAGATTTAAATTGGAAATATGATTTTCAGAGTACGGGTCCATACATTTTTTCACTTTTTGCCAGAGTTCTTTACTTGAGGTGTTAAGAGTCTATGCTTCTTGAAGCATAGTTAATCCAGGATTCACGTTGACTTTTGCGTCACACTTTTCTATCTTCTGCCTTTGCTTTTTTTATATGTCATGTAGTTATTAGGATACCTACAAAATAGATCCCAAGCATTTTGTTGTTCTTTCTTTGCTGCTTGGCAATCACTATTCTACCATGGTTTTCTGTGTTTATGAGCAGATGAAGTTTTAGGGATGCTAGCATCAGCAGCATTGACAATACATTGAGTTATATTATCAAGTGCTTTGTCAGTATCCTATAGCTCTATCATGCTATTTGTAATGTTTGCAAGTGCAGTAAAAGTTGGCCAATTGGCTTTGTCATATACATATCTCTTGGGACAGTTATTAGAATCTCCACTAAGAGTAGTCAATGAAATAAAAGTAGGAAAGTGGTTACTGCCGTGCAAGTCATTTGAAACCCGAAAGTTCCAAAAGGGATAGATTGATGGGGAGCAGATTATAAGATCTATTGCATGGAATGTACATGTTGGTTCATGAAAATAGGTATGATCACCGTTATTGATCAGGGATAAGCCGTTGTCAGAAATAAATTTTTCTATAATATTACCACGGTGATTAGAATTATTCTTTCCCCAGAGTTGGCTGTGTGCATTAAAATCTCCAACAATGATAGATGAAGTGGGGAGTTCTAGAAGGAGATTATCCATATCTGCTGATAGAATACTTTGGTTCAGAGTTCAGAGGTAAATAAATCGTACATATTGTTATGAGTTGTTTAATATGCACATGGACTGCAACAGCTTGTGGGTTTGTAGTTAAAGTAATGTGAGTATGGGGTAAATTATTGGAGATGAAAAGAGCCACTCCACCAGTGGCCCTATTACTACCGATAAAATCTTTTCTGTAGGTTGAATAGCTGCGTAATTTGGCTTTGTCATTGGGTTTTAAATGGGCTTCCTGTAGAGCTAAGTATAATGGTTGATGGTCCAAGAGAATATGATGGATTTCGTTATGTTTATTGTGATAACCATGGCAGTTCCATGAGATAATATTAGTCATGATCGTTTTTTTTTTTTAAGATAAATTTATCTGGAGATAGTAGACATACTATCCCCATCGTTAAGTTCTTCATCCGATTCTGGGTGAAAAGCTACAGCATCTTCTTCCTCCATTTTATCTTTTTGTTTTGGATGGGTTTCATTTTTGGATGTTTTATGCTTTTTCTTTTTGGCTGCATTTTCAGATGACGCAGTGGATTTAATTGTTGGTAGGTTAAATTTTTCTGCATCAGATCTGCAATTTGGTTTTAAAGGTGGTGTTTTAGTTGTATTTTTAGAGCCTCTTTTATGGAGTGGAAGTTTAGAAATAAAAGATTGTGATGATTTTGAAGAGGCATTTTGTGATGACTTAGGAAGGACAGATTTTGGTGGCTTTAGAAGAACAGATTTCGGTGACTTAGGAAGAACAGATTTTGATGACTTAGGAAGAACAGATTTTGGTGACTTAGGAAGAACAGATTTAGGTGACTTAGGAAGAACAGATTTAGGTGACTTAGGAAGAACAGATTTAGGTGACTTAGGAGGAACAGATTTAGGTGACTTAGGAGAAACAGATTTAGGTGACTTAGGAGAAACAGATTTAGGTGACTTAGGAGGAACAGATTGCCTTGATCTATTTGTCTTACCAGAATAATTAGAGAGGTTGTTTTCTTTTTCTTTAGGTTGGCAATTAGTTTTAGTGGGGAGTTCAGTTTGAACAGCAATAGTTTGATAAGTTTTATGGACGGTTTTAGATAAGGCCACAGCATATGAAACACCAACTTTGGGTGTCCTGGATTCAGGTATTTTTCTTGCTTTGGGATACGATATATTTTCTTTTGTGCGTATGGTCTGTATCTCTTTTTCCACTGATCACATGATTACGATGGGTGATCATTTTTATAATTGACACAACAAGGTGCAGCATTGGATTGTGCACTTTCATGTTGCTGTGCACTTTCATGTTGCACTGCACTGACCACAGGTGATCTTAAACCAGCATGATGTTTTTGAGGGCCCAAAGCGTTGACACCGGAAAAACAGAGAGTTTGGGATGTATGGTCTAATGGAACAGGATAGGTATCCAGCTTTTATTGATTTAGGTAAGCTGGTTGAGTTAAAAGTCAGTATAATATGCGTGGTAGGTATTTGTACTTGGTTAGCTGGTATTTGTTAGTCTCGATGGTAGATTTTTATTCGTCTAGCCTCTATGACATTTTGTTCCATTAAGTTTTCCAGTATTTCATTGTCAGGAACATGCAGGAGATCAGAATCTGAGATCACTCTATGAGATGTATTTGGCGTTCTGCGAGGAGATACAAACACAGGAATATCTGCAAAATTAGTGCATTTTTTTAAAATTTGCTGCTTGTTGGCTGTTGTTAACCTCCACAAGAAGTTCACCAGATCACAGTTTTTTTATATTCTTTGGTTCACCAACCAAACCTTGGATAGATTTATGTATCAGGAAGGGAGGTGTATGGTCAAAACTCCCCTCTTGACATTTAAGAATAAAAAACTTTTCAGTTGTCTTGCAAGAATTACTCTTACAGCAGGCAACAGTAGTATCTTCCAAATTGGAAGCAGAATCTTCTGCTCTCTCACCCCATGATTCCACTAAGCCCTGATCAATAGTGTTTAAGGACCCAGAGCCTGATGAGCTATTCCTTCCTTTTACTTGTGGGGCTTCCACATCACATGTTTTATCTTTTAAATTTGTATCCATAATTGAGAATAGAATGAAAAGACACCAGTTACCAGGCCTGGTCACCGACCCTTCTTCTTACCATTACTTTAGTCACAGATCTCAAAAGGGTGAAAACTATTCACAACAAACTTCCACATTTTTCGAACGTTGGATTAAACTTGATACCATTTCCTAATATCTAGTTATTTTACTTTGGAATCAGGTAGCCAGTAGGTAAGCCTTTACAGCTCTGTCTAACCTACAGCCCTTTTTGCCGAAAGGCACCAGTCACCCGGTGTTGGTCCTAACAGCCACTATGCAATGTATGGCATCCTCTGATCATGGAACCAGAATTTGAAAATGCCCTGCACTTTGGACTCGAGATCAGTCTAAAAAGGTAGAACCGAGGGGATGAGATAAAAAACCTCAATACCCAGGGTGTCTCATGTGAAAATAAAAAAATCCACTATTGTAAAAAAGAAAAAGTAATGTGAATGAGAACTTAGAAACACAGGGATATGTTTAGGAAAATTTTAGGTCCTTTAAAGGACCCTTCACAAAATAATTTATCTTAAAACAGGACCCTTCACAAAATTATTTATCCCCAAACAGGTCCCTTCACAAAACATTTTATCCCAAAACAGGACCCTTCACAAAATTATTTGTCTCATAAATAGACCTTTCACAGAATTTTTTTACTTTCAAATTGAACTTTTCACAAATTTAGTCATTTAAAAATAAAATCTGGCCTGTAAGTAAGCAGTTGAACTCACCAAAGAGCATATTATTTAGTTTTTTATACATGGAGAATAGGACATGAAGGCATCGATAATTTAAAATTCACAAAATTATGACTAGAATTTTCCCAAAAATAAGAAAAACTTCACAATTTCACAAAAACAGGACCCTGTGAGAAAAGTCTGGCCAGACCCCTGAAGCAAGGTGTATTTTTTGTCTTTTCTAAACTTTTCTTTTTAACAAAAGAATGAGAAGAACGTTAGTGAAACAAAAAGCAATTTGAACAAAACAGTTAGTAAAAAAAATCAAACATGAACAAGAACAAAGAGGGATAACAAACTGAAAAGAGAAGATTAAAAAGTGTGAAACAAAGAATAAAGGATAGACAACCAAAAAGAGAAGAAGAAGACAGAAAAGAAGAAAGATCGCTCGGGAATCTGGGATCGCGAAACCTGTAAATACCTAAAGAAGGTATTCCTTTGGGGGAATTAATTAATGTGATGCATAAATTGAATCAAAAGTGTTTTGACATTTAGAACATATTCAGAATAGAACAACATAAATCCTAATTATGTATATTGTACGAATAATCTACATACATCATAGCTTCTGCTAAAGATATTGCATCAGTTGTAAAAATATGAATGGGAGATATAGTGGTGGCTCATGAGGAATTATTTTACTGAAAATATTTTAACTATTTATATTCTGTTTCTTTCTTTCTTCTTTTTAATTGATTTAATTCGTATTTGCACAAAATTCTAATAAATAACCACAATGTGATCAGCACTAGGGATCTGTTTAGGAAGAATTCTTGCCCTTCAAAAGAACCTTCACAAACTTTTTGTTGTTACAGCTCACTGTAACATTAGAGTAAGAATGAGTGTTAAAAATAAAAATACTTCAAACATAAAGTAGGTTATTATTTAAAGACTTTTTAAGTTAAGACCTTTTCCAATTGATGTTGTTTCTCTTTACTTGCTTCACAGACTATAGGTTGCCATTGATTAGCTATTAAAACATATGGGGGGGGAGACTATTTTTATAAAAACCTTATTTCTGTACGAGTACACATGCTATCCTCATAAAAATGAACACAGTATATTACAATAAGCCACTTATTAATAATCTCGAGTTTGAACGCTTTTGCTACATTAGTTTTTACAGGGTTATCCAAAAGATATTCGTTCTTTTTCAATTTGTTGACGGTCCGCTATCGTGTTTTGGGAAAAAATCTTTGCAGAAATATATGACCTGTACTATACTGTTTACACACCTGCAGTTTCAGGTTAATTCCTCATGTATTTTTCTAGATATTTAACAAAACATCTAAAATCGCAAGTGACCAGTCACCTTTGGCCATATAGTGTATATGCATTTAATTTCCCTTGACTTTTTTTAATTTTAAGTTAAATTTTAAAACCAGTTATCCTCATTTTTGATTACTGAATCATCTTCTGTCCTGAACAGTTCAGATAAATCAGCGATCTGCATAATTGAAGAGCTGAGTGGATGAACATGTTAAGTGATAAGGCTAAGATGCTTTAACCACACACACTGTTTTATCGGTTGAAAAAAGAAAAAAAAAACCCACCAAACTTTAGGAATATTTCCTTCAATGGTAACCTGTCTATTATGCTTGAATTAAGCTATTGCTGTTAAAATTTGATTTTGCAACCTTTGTTTGTGTGGATCTGGGAAGAGGATAAGGAAAATTATTGTGAATGCATTTATTATGTCATTGATGGTGAAATATCGAAAATTACAGAATTTCAAAGCTTATCTCGAAGTAAGCTAACTTCAACATGCCAATTCAATCTTATACACTGTTAAAAATCTTCAGCTTTTGCTGCAGACTCACTCCACCATTTTCTCTAAAATGGTTATTTAACTATATTACGGGGCATTCTCATTGGTCAGAATAGAGATATTCTATAAAAGCGATGGAGTGACTAAGCGGCAAAAGATGCAGATTTTTAACAATGTAGACGCCGTAATAATATGATGTTTACAAGGTTGTTAAAAATCAGATTTTCTATTAATATTATTTGTGTACTTATTTATGTACATGCATGTATTTATTTATTTTTTCTGCATAGATTTACACATTTCTATTAAGAGTCATTGCATGAGCGAATCAGGCAAAAAAAGAAAAAAGTTTCCATCACCATCTCAGAATTTTTTTTTTTTCTTGTGTTGCCTTGCCCAAGAAAAGAACAAATCTCAAACATTTTTGTTATATCTCTTTTAGTTTTGGAGTAGGGGGGGGGGGGGGGGGGGTCAAAGTTCCCTAGATGAGGGGCGTAGCAAATTTTTGTGTCATTTTTGCCACTTTATTCTCTTAACTGTGACTGACTCTGATGTGCTTCAGAGATTTTTTGTTTTCTAACTGATACTATACCTTGAACATTAACATCTCAAATTGAAAATTCATTTGAAGATGGTCAGAGCCTCCAAATACTCCTAATTTGGTAAAAAATCAGTTTTCAAGAATGCTTTAAATCTTGACTCTGATGTGATACAGAGAAAATTTTTGCACAATGTAGTTAGACATTGTCATACAAAGTGAATTTAAGGTTAATATTTTTTGAAGGTCCTAGAGCCATTCAGTATGGGGGCCCAAACACGGACCTGAACGCTAAGTTATGTAATTTCAAAGCGTTGGTGTAGCTGGCTCTGACCTCCTACATGAAAACTTTTTTGCATGGAGTTGTAGCATCAACATAGTAGTTTCACATTATGAAAAAAAATATTTTGAAGGTACCACCATTTTAAAGAAAAATCCATTGAAGTACACAGGTTTTGGTGGGGTAATTATGAGTTTGAATCTCTTTTTTTAAAAAAAATATAACTATCAAGTATTAGCTTAGTATTAAAAAAGTACTTTTAAATGCTATTTGTTTGAAAATTACAATTTATATTTGAGATATTAACTTTTTTTGTAGTTTTTATGCCATTTCTGTAATGCTGACAACTGATAATATAAGCTCAACATCAGCAACTACATACTGTTTTTCACCAGTCTGTAAAGAAAATTATATTTTTAAAAAAGCTGAAAACAATGTAAAATGTAAAAATATTAAAACGTTTTTTTTTAAATATCAGAAAATACTAAAATATAGATTACCTCTATATGTTCGCAATCAGCAAAAAAATCATCTCTTAGGGCTGAAAAAGCACATTCTTCACCATCTTCCTCCTCAGATTTCTCATCTTTATTTTTTTAAAGCTTTACAGTGACTAAAGAATATCAATATTCTTTCCTGAGTCAAGTATTCATCTGGACCAAAAAATTTCCCATTCTGTATGCCCTTCGTTCCCATCAGCTTGTGTACAGAATCTGCTGCTAACGTGCTCCCAGTCTTCTCACCAATGTCATAATATTCTTGATGGAAGGTTTTTTGTTTTTCAGTAAGTCAAATTGGTTTTTTCCTCTTTTTAATGGCCCATCTGTTGCTATAAGTGTTTGTTTTGGAAGAAATCTGCCGCAGATTGGTTTGTGCTTGCCTTAAAATTTCAACTAGTTTTAGAGCAACGAATGTTGTTTTCAAGCGTTTTACATAAGCATGCTTTATTTTATCAAGTCCTGTAGTTGGAGTAATTAGTGTATGGGTTCCACTAACAAGATGTCCCTGCAAATCTTGTTCATGATCAAAGACACATGTACAGCTATCTTCATGACAGAGAAGTTGGACTGCTACTGCTTTTTTCTTTTTAGCTTTAGTAGTAATGGGAACAGTGCCTTCTTCAAAATCAGATATTATCACGAGACCAGATCAAAAAGACAGATATTTGTATTGTACTTCATGCCCTTTTCCTATTTCATATTACCTCTAAACAGTCATATGGTTTTCATGATATTCAATGCTGTGGATGTTATTAATCACTGGTATAGATATACCAGCTAATATCAAATATTATATGCATTCTTTCAGCTTTTTAAAAGGAATTAAGCAAATGCTGATAAAATAAGTCACACAAATGTTCTTTAAAATACATTTTTATAGCAGACGATAATCTTGGCATAGCATATATTTTAATTAATTTTTTTTTTTTAGTTATGAGAAAATGGCAAGAAAAGATATAGTAATCTACTATTTTCCCTTTACTTTCTACAGAAATGGAGTACATCAGTTGCCAGCATTACAGAAATGGCATTCAAAACTACAAAAAAATTAATATCTCAAAAATAAATTGATGTAATTTTCAAACAAATAGCATTTAAAAGTACAATTTTCTTTACAGACTGTTGAAAAAGCATATGTAGTTGCTGATATTGAGCTTATATTATCAGTTGCCAGCATTACAGAAATGACATTAAAACTACAAAAAAAATTAATATCTCAAAAATAAATTGTAGTTTTCAAACAAATTGCATTTAAAAGTACTTTTTTAATACTAAGCTAATACTTGATAGTTATACAGTGGAACCCGGTTAAGACGCTCACGGTTAATACGCGGATTTTTTCGGATCCCTTGAACTTCGCCCATAAGGCTAATGTAAAAAAATCACATTTAATACGCGAACGGTTATGACGCGATCCCGCTTAATACGCGATAAATTTTCGGTTCTTTGCGGAAAAAATTACGCTTAAGTCGCGAATTCATTGATCAAGATGCGAATTCCTTCTCTTTTCTCGAGTGTTACCGATTTAGAGGATTTTTATAATTCAAATAAAAAACAATGTTTCCGAATAATATTTAATTTATTTAACAACAGATTAATTAAGGCGAAAATTACTAATCGGAAATAGTGGTAGATGTTTTTAATTTTAATTAAAAAAAAACCCGCTAAATTAGCAAAACTGGAATCCTTCTTTGATCCCACCTCCTAAAATTCTTTGTCTTTCGCCTTCAAAGATTTAATATTATTTTCCTTTCTGTTAAAAAAATGAGTCTGGTAGGATAATTATTTTTGGTTGCAACGCATTAATCGACAATAAAGTTATGTTGGAATCTATATTTATTTTCCGTTGTTATTCCAGTTTGTCCTATAAAAAGAAACAATGCGGATTCAACAAAGTGAAATACAATTAAATTTCAATCTGAATATATGTAAAAGATACAATTTTCAATCGTAAACATATAAATAAAAGCTCTGAAGTTCATTTAGGTGATTAAATGTGTAAATAAGCCCAATTCCTACAACATTATAGAAATCACGTTTAATACGCGACTTTTGATCACTCCCTTGAAACGCGTCTTAACCGGGTTTCACTGTATTTTTTTAAAAAAGAGCTTCAAACACATAATTATCCTACTAAAACCTGTGTACTTCATTGGATTTTTCTTGAAAATGGTGGCACATTCAAAATATATTTTTTCATAATATGAAACTACTATGTTGATGCTACGCTACAACTCCATGCAAAAGTTTTCATGTAGGAGGTCAGAGCCAGCTACACCAATGCTTTGAAATTACATAACTTAGTGTTCAGGTCTCTATTTGGGCCCCCATACCGAATGGCTCTGGGGACCTTCAAAAAATATTAACCTTAAATTCACTTTGTGTGACAATGTCTAACTACATTGTGAAAAAATTTTCTCTGTATCACATCAGAACCAAGATTTAAAGCATTCTTAAAAACTGATTTTTTATGAAATTATGTGTATTTGGGGGTGCCCTATTTGGGGACTCTGACCATCTTCAAATAAATTTTCAATTTGAGATGTTAATGTTCAAGGAATAGTATCAGTTAGAAAACAAAAAATCTCTGAAGAACATCAGAGCCAGTCACGGTTGAGAGAATAAAGTGGCAAAAATGACACAAAATTTTTCTACGCCCCTCGTCTAGGGAACTTTAATACCCCCTAACTCCAAAACTAAAAGAGATATAACAAAAATGTTTGAGATTTGTTCTTTCCTTGGGCAAGGCATCACAAGAAATAAAAATAAAGAAATTCTGAGATGGTGATGGAAACCCCCTGCCTGATATGCTCGTGCAATGACTCTTAATTTCATTACATTTCCTAGATAAGAATTAAAGATATTTAAAAAAAAAATAAAAATTGTTGCAAACAAATTTAAAAGATTCACTTAAAATTTATAATTTTATTATTCTACAATTAAATTTAAATTGTTATACATAAGTCTATGTATGTTCTGTGTATAAATTTCTAGTTAATTTAAAGTTATTTATTTTTCATTAATGTATTACTCCAATAATATATATATAATATATAAACACATAATAAATGTAACAAAGAATTTTAAATGTATATGTGTATTCCATTGCAGATTCAGATTCATGAGTGTTATCACATAGACTGCTAGTTTGTGTTTTACATTCTTGCCATAATCCCCATCATTTTATCACTACACTATTTGCATATTACTATTACACTTTTTCCAAAAATAGTATTTTTTTCTGTAAAATAAAACCACATTGGATCTTTTTTTCTGCGAACCATTTTTCTTATGTATCAAAAAATCCAAAAGCTCTCTGTAACCGTACTTAGTATTGGTAAATGACATTATTGTTTCAACTTTTGATTCACACAATACTATACTAATCTAATAATTGACAAAATAGTTATCAGATGAAAAATAATCACATAACTGAAAGCCTAAAACTAACAATTGTCAGTGTTATCTCCTCAGCCATTGACAATTTCAACAATCAATCATGCTTACTGACAGTGGGAATCGCTGCTTGGCTTAGAAATAACAGGGATTTGTTTAGGAAAAATTTGGGTCCTTTAAATGGCCTTTCACAATTTTTTAACTATTTAGACAGGACACTTCAAGCAAATTTTCATCTTAAAATTGGGCCCTTCACAAAATTCTGTCTTCAAAATAGATCTTTCCCTAAACTTTTCTGTCGCCAGACTTAAACTTTCACAAATTAATTATTTTAAAATAAAATTTAACCTGTCACAAAACAGCTGAAGTCAACAAAGTATCTATTACATACTCTTTATATATATATAACCATTAATTAAACATTACTGGCCACCTTCAATAATTGTGATAGTATGAATGAATTTACAACAATACAGTGTTCCCAACACATGAATGGATACCAAAAACATAATAAACTAGCTGCTATGTATAAAATAAAGTCCCTTGTACTATATAACAAGAATTAATAATGAAGAAAAAAAGAAGAATATGGATTTCGATAAAAATAATTGAAAAGCTTATATATTGAATTACGTTATCAAGAGTACAGAATTCAAATATATAAGCAAAATCAGTTGTTTTCTGTGAGAAAAAAAGCTAAAAGCTGAAAAAAAATTTTCGCCTGTACTCTAATGACCAATATAACCAAGAGAATAGTTTCAAGAAGAAAACAGAATAAAATTAAATGCTATGAAATGGAAAAAGCAATAGAACCTTTTAAATAATTAATTTATAGCAAAGAAAAATAGTAATATTACACAAAATACCAAACAAAATCCCAGTTATTCTATCCAAATACACATCAGCACATGGTATCCAAAAGCTAGATAAGTTCAAGGTTATTTTTACAGTTAAGTTAACACAGATTTTAAAACCTAATGTATACAGTTAATATATATATATATATATATAAATGGTCCTGTTAAAAACATAAACAAGAATTACAATCTGTATATAATGATTTTTTTTCAAATTCACAAAATTGTGGTTAGATTTTTCAATAAAAAAAAATTTACAAATACAGGACACAAATTCTGGTCAGATGCATGAATAAGGTACTAACTATAGCTTAAGCATTTAACTTGCAAAAATGAACTGATTACTTAAAAAACTAAACAATTTAAAAATGAGAGAGCATTTATCAATATTTTTGAGGAATACACTATGGATTGATAATAGTTTTAATGCAATTGCATTTACTTTCATAAAATAACAGTATTTTGAACTTATAAAAGTTTTATTTAATGTTATTACAAGGTAATTTTTAATCTGAAATGAATGATTACTTTAACACACTTATAACATAAATGATGAATTTGATTCTTATTTAACCTGTAAAGATCAATATTAAAAAAAAAAAAAACTGATTTAAATCCACGATTTAAAAAAAAATCATTTGATTTAAATCAAGCTGATTTAAATCGAACAACCCTGGATGTTTACATTAAAATTTGAAAATATACTGCAGATGTTGCTGCAGACGACTCTTTGGATTTCAGCATTGTTGCACATTTAACCCCTTGAGAGGCGGTGGTATGTTTATGAAACCACTTCATTTTAATTCCAAAATGCCCCAATGGCACCAGAATTTTGGTAAAAAAAATTTTGATTTATTATGTATGTGAAATATAACTTTTATTTTTTTTTTACAAATAAATTTATTTTCAAATTCAAGTGTCATTCATTATTTTCAACATTTTAGCAATGGAATTGCTTTGCCCCTGAAAGGGTTAAGGGATTCAAATTTTTAGCATTTTTTGGATAGCAGATTTCCACACTATTTATTCTATGTGCTGTAACTTGGGTAAACAAAATAGTGAAATACTCAGAACTTCTTTGTGGATTTAACAATGTTTACTTTAATATAACAGACCACTTTAAATCGATGCAAGTAGCACATTTCCCATGAAATTTGTGTTATAAAATATGTATATTTGCTTTATTTTGATTCATTTGCAAAAATACATCTTTTTTAGTGCTTTTTAATACATCATTATTTATAAGTAGTGTATTTCCCATGATTCAAAGTCATCAATATATAAGAAAACAGTAGTTTGGCATGGACTAGAAAAGTGCACCAATCAAAAAGTCACCAAACACCCGTGCATTGTCCAAGCATATCAGTTCCATATACTCAATATGGTCATCCACTCAGCTCTTTAATTATCAAAATGGGTTAATCTATTCTGAAGGCAGAATGGAAAACGCACACACAAATATACATACATAAGATGACTAGGGTGTAAAAAAATCATGATTTTTTTTTTTTTTTCCAGCGTTCAAATACTTAATAGCTATCAAGAGTTTTAGGTTTCCAAAACAATTAAACTGCTAATTGCTAACATAATCTATGTTTCTACACTTTAATTAATAAAATTATAATTATTAGTTAGTAATTACAGAAATTATAAAAACTGCAAATTAGTAGTTTCATTAGGTAGTATCATACAATAATGTTATATACATTTATGTAATGTAATAATTATGTAAAACTTTAAAAATCTAGTGATATTTAACATTAAAATTATTTATTGCATTTTATATTACCGTAAAATCTCGATTGTAAGCCACCCTCCTACTTTTAAGCAATTTTTATTTTATTTTACAATCCCTAATATAAGCCCCCCCCCCCCTTCCTTTCACAAAATTTTTTGTATGAAAAAATTTATTTAAAAATCTAAGGGAATATTTTGACTGTTTTCACGGATTTCATGATATTAATGAGCCCCACCCACCCCTCTGCATGAAATGTTTGCTTTCTTTCTCTGCTCTCCCTCCCCCTCCTCAGCACAAAAAGTTTAAAATCATGGAAATCTTAATTCTACTGTTCTATTTGTTGCTCGCTAATAACAACAAATAAATAATCGATCATTTAAATTACACCTCTTTCTCCAAAAGTTCTTATTTCTCCTCTGACCCCCACCCTGCAAAGTTTAAATTTACAGTAGAGCGCCGATTATCTGAACAAGTCGGGACTGACTGTAGTTCGATAAGCAAAAGTTCGGATAAATGGACAGACAATTTAAGGGACGTTCCTGACTATACTAAAACCTTCACACTTTATTATTAGTGGTAGCACCAGTTAGTGCTGGTGTGTTTAACTACTTCACCGGCTGCCCCGAGATAAGTCAGGGCTAAAAGCACTGTTTCCCTATACCTGTCACCGGTGAAGTGGTTAAATATATATTTTTAAAAAAATTTGTTTCTTTTTTATCATTTAAAATTTTCTTTGTCTCTTTTTATCATTTTCTGAACTCTAAAAATTATAATTTAAGCAAAAATAAATTGGAAGTTCGGTTTAAAAAAAAAAAAAAAAAAAAAATGTAAGAAATAGGCTCTTTGGATAATTGGAAGTTCGGTTTTTAAAAAAAAAATGATAGAAATAGGCTGTTCGGATAATTAGAGTTCTGATAATCGGCACTCTACTGTGGTTTGTAAAAAAATCCTGCCCTATTTCTTTCAGTTGAGCCTCGAAAACTCAGAATCACCAGGACTGCGGCGATTCCGGATTTTCAAATTTGCTGGATTTGGGAGGTCTGTTAAAAAATATTTTTCATGGTAATATAATAACATACAAATAAACGACGATCAAATTGCCGAATTAAGTTCTAAAATAGGAATGATACACTAACACATAACAATTATGGGCGATTCCATGCGGAGAGTCACACACGTAATGCAGGCTTTAAATTGCATTTATTCAATTATTTATTATATTTTAATCTTAATTCTCATTTTCGGTGGTATGGTAAATAAGTTATTAACATATTTTTTAGTTTAAATGTGTGTAAGTAAAACTCACAGAAATATATCATTTAATTTCATACTCAAAATGTGCTTTTTTTCTGAAGTAGAAAAAAAAGCACATTTTGAGTAATGAAATTAAATGATATACTTCTGTGAGTTTTATTGCCACACATTTAAATTTAAAAATATGCTAATAACTTATTTACCATTCCACTTAAAATCAGAATTAATATTAAAATTTAATAAATAATTGAATAAATGCAAATTAAAGCCTGTGTTACGTGTGTGACACTCTCCACGGAATCGCCCTTATGCTGAACTTAAAAACACATCAAATTAAAATACAGTACACAATAGATAATACAGAACAGAAGTGATTTTATTCTGAAAATTTAAGTAATTTGGTTTCAAAAATTAAAGAAATATCGGCCACCAGTCCAAAAAATCAGACATAAAAAAAAATCTGGAAAAGAAAACAAACTTCTTAAAATAAAATCCTCTTGATGGATGTCAAATATGAGTGAAGTCTTGTAGTTACATCACAAATTATTTATCTGAGAAGGTTTAGTGCCATTTCTAGAGTTTCATGCAGGGGGGATGGGAGGAGGGTGTTCTTTGAGATAACATTTTAAATTGCGCAATTCTACTGAGAATATACTTAGAGAATTTCTTCAAACAATCATGGAAAAATATCGTGAATTTCGCCACATATCTAAGAAACAATTAGAGATTATTTTTTTCAACTGATCGCTGTAAAGAGTTTCTAATTTCAATAATCAATTAAAGGGAGAGAAAAACAAATTTGTCTATTATTCACTGAGAAAAATCGCAAATTTTGTCATATGTTGCGGAAAAAATCACGAATTTCGATAAACGATCAAGGAAAACTATCGCAAATTTTGTCAAAAGAGTGAAAAAAATAGCGTATTTTGTCAGTCTGTCACAGAAAAATATCACGAATTTCAACAAACGACGCCCCAAAAAAATCAATTTTGTCAATCAATCGCCGAAAAAATTGCCAATTTTGTCAAACGATTGCTAACTGAAAAAAAAAAAAAAAAGCAAACTTTGGAAAGGATTACGGGAAGAAAAATAAATAAATAAATAAGAATTTTGTCAAAAGATCGCAAAAAAAAAACTCATCTTGTTTTCTCATTTTCCTACTGCATTCTAAGTTCTTTTCAATGAAACAAACAACACATCGAGATTGGCAAATGTGTGCGTCAAGGTCATAGAGCAACGTATCACTAGGTTTGGTTGATCATTCTGTTGGAGCAGTACCAGGTGTTAATAGAATGACTATCGAGTGTGTTTATCTTTCAGTTCAATCAAAAGAAAATGAAATTGCATGTTTGTTTCTTTAGTTATAAATATGTACTTTAGTAATTTTATTAGAATTGAAATATATAAAGCTTCGAGTCATCAACATATCAAGTCAAGTCTTCCTTTTTTATGCCGTTTTTTAACTTTCCAGTTTTTGTAATAATTAAAGTTTTTAAATTAAAATGTTTTTAGCTCGAAACGCGTCCTGTGTATTGTTTTATTTTATGGTGATTTTTTACAAAGTTTTATTATTTTAATTGCTTCAAATCGCCAGTTTTCGGTGCTGTTTCGCTGCAATTAAAGTTTTTAATTAATGGTCAATCATTATAAAAATATACCAGAATATATCTATATTTATTTAGCATTTATAGTTGAAAGAATTTAACTGAATTTGATGGGAAATATCAAAGATACATCAGTCTTATTTTAAAAATTAATAAAACTGAAATCAGAAAAATGTCTGGATTTTAGAAATTTCCGGAATTTGATTGTCCGGAAATCATTAGTTATGATTGTAGCAAGGTGATTGATCTAAAATCTCATCTACATAATCTCGTACAAGTATCACTCATCTAAAATCTTCATCCTCTTTCTCCCTCCTTTCTTCCCAAATGGTGGTGGTGTGGGGGGGGGGATTTCTAAATATGCAGAAGGAAAGCAAAAGATTTTTCGACAGTTTGGCTGTTTTATCCCTTGAATTACATGTGTATTTTATGATTAAATAGGGTAAAAAAAAAAAAAAAGTAAAAAAAAATATATTTTTTAAATTTATTGCATGTATTGGGGGGGGGGGGAGGGGGTAACAAAAAAGAAAGGAAAACATTTTTTGGGGGGAGGTTGTGAAATAATTTAGGTGGTTACTTAAATATTTTACGACAAAATCACAAATCAAGCAGAAATTTAAAAAAAAAAATTACAGATTTTACTGCATGAGATGCAGGGAGGGGATCATGATATGGAAATCAGGAGAGACAGGGAGAGAATAATTTATCTGATAGATTATTTTTTGTAACTATAGTCTATTTGTATAGCATATTGTGTGTTACAATATTTAGAGTTTTGTAGGTTAAATTATGCATGTTTGGTAGCAGGGGGGGGGGGGTAAAGGGGGAAGTAATATTTTTTGGAGGGGGGAGGCTTAGATGATTGTTTAAATTTTGTTGCAGTAAAATAACTAATAAAGAAGTGCATAAAACAGTAATTTTTAAAATTTTGCTTAGATTTTTTTTAAGGGAATTTTTTTAGGGGGGGGGGGGGGGATTTAGTTTTTTTTTTTTTTTTACAAATTGAAAAGCTGTCAAAATATGGAAGATTCTCAGCCCTGTATTTATCTTATTTACTTCTAAATTAATGATAAAAACAGGTTTTAAAATAATTTTTTTTTAAAATTCTTGATCATAAACCCCCCTCCCAAATTTAACTGCTTTTTCTTTTGAAAAAGGGGAGCTTACAATCAGGATTTTATGGTAAATAGTTAACACTACTTCAAATTAATAATTATTAAACAATTAACTCTCTAATTAGGAATGTATTATACATTTTTAAGCCTTAATTATTAAAATGATAATAATGTAGTATTCATTTTAGAAAGAAAAGGGGACGGGATGCTAGTTCCAAAAAAGGGCACTATTTCATGAGGAAATATATTAGTACCTAATATGTTTAGTAATGATATAAGAAAAAAAAAAAAAAAAAAGAATAATTTTTAGTATGATACATAAAGTGTCCTTAATTTTTAATAATTTTATGAACAACAGATTGTAAAATATAATTAAAATACATATTTTAATAATATTCTGTTTTTTCAAAAGAAATAAATTTCTATATTTTTGCAAGATCTTGGCCACATGAATTTAGAAATACTGTTGAATGGGGAAGTTTTTAACAAGAAATCTGTGGCTACAACTATAGGTGAATTTCAACTTTTTTTTTTTTTAAAGGCAGGGTGCATTTTACCAATTTCAAAAGGGCAAGTGCGGCACCATTTAAAAAAAAATGGCCTAGAAGAAACAGTATGAGTAATTACAGAATTAATAAAAACTGCAGATAAGTAATTTCATTAGTTAGTAGCACAAATAACAAAACTAACAAATATTATATGCATTTAGGATTTTGCATTTTAGTTTTTCATTTGTATTTAGGAAAATTACTGTAAACAACCAAAATCTAAACTTACACACATGTATGTGTATGCTAACCAAAAAAAAATTATGAAAATGAGTTAAACCCATTCATATAGAATAAATATAAGTTAGCCCAAAAATCTGAAATCCTCAAAATATTTAAGTAATAGCATTATTACCTCTCAGTATGGATTATTAGCTTTCAATGGTTAATTTTTTTTTCTTTTTAAGGGTGTTTTTGTTCTCAAATCCAAAAAAAGCAACTTTCTGACATAAGTTTTAATTTATTTTTGTTTGGAAATGCATGAAACTAGCAGGTGTTGTGGTTCAAAAACTATGTAATAGAGTTATTTTTTCAGTTTTTTTGCAAACGCAATAGATCTTTCAGAAAATAGTGTCAAAGATGACGTTTTGAACCGAAGTTCACGAAGAAAGCAGAAATACCAGTCCGTGAAGGGCAAAAATAGTCTTTGTCACGTGACCAAAATCGCTTATAACTCAATAGGAAATTTATTGATCCAAAAATGGAAAAAACAGTTCGATTCCAAATGGCTTCCATGGCCAGGCTTTTAAATTTTATATCTTTTTGCTAAAAAATGAATTTGTAAATGTGTCAAAACGTTTTGTGCTTGTTGAGCAGAGCAGTTAAGAACAGCTTTAAGAAAAGTTTTGCTGCCTTTTCAATCCCTAATTTTTTGTTTTATTTAGTATATATGAGTTACAATGTAAAAAAAAAAAAAAAAAAAAATATGCAACCTATACTGAAGAAGCTCTCGCTGTGCCATTTTTATACCAATTCTTTCTTTTTCTTTTATGCATTAATTTACAATTCAACTGTTGAGCAGATGTCATTCTTTCATTCTTATTTAACTTGAAATTGCTATTAATTACTATTTATTCTTTTACTTGTAGAAATGTATTACACTGGCTATGTGTATTTTATATAAAATAATGCATAAATATTGATTACCTAAAGGAAATTATGACATTGCAAATTATATTAGCTTTAGATATCAATTTTAACCCTCTGACAGGGCAAAATTGTAATGCTGTTTACTCTGCATTTTGTTTTAAACATTAAAAAGGGATGATTCTTTCAACATTTTATAAAAAAACTTAATAACAAATATGAATGCGATCCTTGGAAGTATTAATCATTGTTCAATGTATTAAAAATACATTAAATCAATAGAATTATATTACTTTAAATATTGCTTGTATTGCAGTGAAACCTGGAGCTTAGTGAATGTATTAACATGGGCTTGTCAGTGAGGGGGTTAAATGAAACTGTTTTAATTTGGATAAAACCTTAAAAACAATGCTTTTTACAAACTCAACTGTTTTTAATTTTTTTACAATACTCATGAATTAAGCTTAGAAACAATAATTTAAAGCTCTTTTTTTGTTTATTCATAAGTCAAAATACTTGTAGAAACTTTCAAATTATGTTCATGTTAAATTTTAATACTTTTTTGACATTTTAAACATTTAGAAAATTTTTGATTTATATATCAATGATTTAAAAAAAATTGGTTGATTTAAATCACCTGATTAAAATCGTTGACACCCTATAGATGACAAGGGTTAATTTCAAAAGTTGAATAATTTTTCATCTAAGATCAGGTAACCACTATTGAATAATGTCTCTCCTCCTCCCTCTACACTTTTACTTTGGATTATTTTTAAATGCTAAAATGACTAACAGATTCACAGAATTCTTTTTTTTTTTTTTAGGCATGCAGTTAATGTCTTCCTTTTAACTAAGTTCTGATAAATCTTCTTTCAGTTAATGGATGTGTCAGATTATCACTATAAGAACAGAAGCAGGAACAGCAGGTCCTGTTGAAACAAAATAAGAAATACAATGAAGATATTTTTCTGACTTTTGGAAATAGGATTGTCATTTTAAAGTTTCTGCTACTGATTAAAATGTGTTTTTGCTAATTTAATTAATTTATGTAATTGATTAAAAATGAAATAGAACACATCTTATAAAATACCTGCAGATAAAGATTTTAAAGTGCTCTGCATTTTATTGTATTCAACTTATTTTTCATTAAGTAATCTGTAGAGTATCTATGTCTTTTCCATTATTAAGTGATTTGTACTGATATTTCTGCTCTTTCCTAAAATAAAAGAAAATAAAAATGTTACAGCTACAGAATAATTTTAAACTAAATATATTTTATAAGAAACCTTTATCAAAAAATATTAAATTAATTAAGACTATAAATTAAAAAATAATTTTTAGAACAGAAGCAATAATTGAATTTAATGCTTTTTACAACCAAATTCTACTAAAACTGACACAGCGAAACAGCACCAAAAACTGGCGATATGAAGCAATTAAAATAATAAAACTTTGTAAAAAATCACCATAAAATTAAAGCAAAACACAGGACGCGTTTCGAGCTAAAAACATAACAGCTCGTCATCAGCTACAGCATACACGTGTCCGTAAACGAACAAGTTCAAAAATCAGTTCTTCAGTTCATTTTTGAACTTGTTCGTTTACGGACACGTGTATGCTGTAGCTGATGACGAGCTGTTATGTTTTTAGCTCGAAACGCGTCCTGTGTTTTGTTTTAATTTTATGGTGATTTTTTACAAAGTTTTATTATTTTAATTACTGACACAGCTAATTTTTAATCTGTGGAAAAGGTATTCACCTAATTTAAAATCAATCAGATTATTTTTACAATCTTAAGACTGTTGGTCAGTGATATCGCATAATCAAAAGATTGGTGTGATGTGCTCAAATTTTTAAAATATCCCCTCAGATCTTTTTTCTGTGCAGGGGTCGATGCAAGGATTTTTTCTTGGGGCCCATTTTATAAAAAATAAAAGCTATTTTTGTGAAATTTTATTATATTTTTGTGAAATTTATTTTATTTCATTCTTAATTCTTTCTTCTTTTATTTTATTTCATTTTATTTATTCTCTTTATTTCATTTTCTTCTAAGGGGAGAGTGGGGAAGAATGGGATACTTTTTACAAAAATAAGAAAATCAACTTTGTTTTACACAAAAACAAAAATTTCGATATATAGAATACAAAATGAAACACTTTCTAATGTCCTTGAACAATATAGAAGCATAATTTGCAGAAACAATTTCATAAATAAATAAATTGTAAATTTCAAAATGTGCCCCATACCTCCTTACTAACAGGGAGGTATGGGACAGCTATAAAACAATGTATGATAAGGCACAGATAGTCTTGTGCTGGCTATATATACAGTCTAATGAAGATTATAGGTTGATAATGTCTGTTCTACGATATCAAATTCCATTACCTTCATCACTGGAAGGAAAATTCAGAATTGTCAGTCACAGATGACATTAAAAAGTCATCAGTTTAATTTATTTACATTTTGAAGTAAATGAATATATTTATAATGTTATAATTAATATACTACCCTCAAAAAATATTTGCATATTAGCAATTTACATTCATCTTATTAAAAAGAAGGAATATTAGACATGTCCCATTCCTCCCTCTACCTTCTTTTATGTTAAACTTCTTTTATAAACAAAAATGCTGCTTTTAAGCATAGTTTAAATTAGGGATAATATACAGTATAATGCTCCATAAATGGGAAAACTATTATATCTATGCATAAACAAGTCATTAATATACAAAAAAACATAAAAAGTATATGAAGCAAATTTAATTTTGATTCTTGAAATAAATCTTTTTCTTTATACAATTGAAAGCTTATGCAAATCAGCTACTTTTTTCAGCTGAAGCTTGGGGTACCATTGCTTCATCTAATGTGTGATTGATGAAATGATTAGAATGATACATAAAGAGAAAAACCTACTGTCCCATTCCTCTCTATTCTCCCCTAACTTTTTGTAACGGAATATGAAAACCAATTACTGAAATTTGAAGCAAGCATTTATTAATAAATAACTATGGTGGATGTCAACCAATAAAATTAAACCAAAAACTACATATATAGCTAATCTGGAATTCCTCAAAAACATATAACCATATTATAAAGCTAATTGGATGCCTATTGTGACATCACGAAGTAGTATACAGACATGAAAGAGAATCCAATCCACATTCCTCGCCAAACAGAAGAATGTTAGAGCATGGAAAGTGTTCTAAATTCATTTTTCCATCAAAGTGAGAATGGAATTTATAATTATGTAGGGGAGAGTGTTGTACCTTGGGACAATTTTCACATTTTAATTTTTTACTTCGATGATTATAATCAGATTTAAAATTTAAAGGCAACATTTCAATACGCCAACATATTTCTCTATAATATAATTTTAGAAATTCAGACAATTTGAAAATAAAAAAATGCCATTCATTTAAAGTAGGGAAGGCAAACTGTCCCAAGGTACAACATCTTGTTGTACCTTGGGACATACGGCATAATTCAGGGATTAGGCATATAACTCATCAATAATTTTGTACAATAACTAATACAATATTTTGTACAATAACAATAACTAATTTTATGCCAACAAACAAAACCTTTTTTTTTTCAAAGAAATAGAGAATGAAACTCAAGTTCAAGATCCAAAATAAAGTTGAGTTGTTTTATTTATTGCATTTCATATGATTTGTGAATTTTTCTGTAAAATAAGTAATAAAAATACTTTTATTTATCCAAATTATTACGAACCACGTATTTCTTGTACCATTGGACATGTCCCAAGGTACAACATATTTTACTGTCCTGAGGTACAATCACCACACGGTTTAAATAAAATCAAAATGGCGGTAAATCTAGAAGAACTATCATTGTTTTCTCATACCCAAAACATTTAAAAATCTTCTCTTTTATAAAAAAATAAATTGCAGTTGACTTGTTGTAGAAATACATAGGAAAAAAATGAAGTTAGAATCTAGGAAAATATTTACTTTGGACTAATGAAACTTATTTTTTTCACCTAGCTGTTAAAATTCGATGCTTCTCATGTTGTCTGTTATTATGATGAGATCTGTTGGTTATAGGTCACTATTAGAAATACACAAAAGATAACTGTTGCCAATAGTTCATTAGAAATTGTCAATGTCCCAAGGTACAACACTCTCCCCTAAATCAAGAAAGCTGAATAAGACAATATCGGGTTTACCAGACAATTGAATTTATTACTAAATTGTGTGAGGCATTTTGCTGATTGAATCACACAGATAAAACAACAAAAAGAATGTTAAGAAAACGTGAGGAGGCATGAGCAGTAATGCGAGTTTGTTTTTCTTTGTAAAATGTGTTAATCGTTTTATTATGTAACTAAAAATTCTGTATGAGAAAGTTTTGAATTTCTATCAAACTTCCAAAAGTCTTTCAGATACATCTCAAACTGTTGGTATACTAAAAGTGACAGTGCGGCGATGGGTCAAAAGACAAATGGTCTTGAGAGGTGCAGATGCAAGAAGATACTTTTGAAGAAAGATGTAACAAAGGTTAAAAGAGAAGTTAGAAAGTTGAATGATAAGAGAGAACGCGTTACGAGAGCAAAACTTTAACACAGGAAGTTTTTATCAGGCATAAAGAGCATTTCATTTAAAATTGATATAATTAAATCTATTAATTTATATTGTGATAATAGCATCCTTTAAACAATATATATATTTTTAAACTTTTCTACATAAAATACGTGTAATAATTTTTGTAAGTAAAAGAATTCATAATGATTATGTTATTCTACTTTTATGAATAATAGATAACAATGAATTGGGGCTAAAGAAGAATTAAATAATAACATCTGCTCAACAGCTATTGTGAAATAATGTAGAGAATAAAAAGACCTAATTAGTATCAAAATGTTAAGCACAGCAAGAACTTCAGTCTTCAGTAGAGGTTGACAGAATGTTATTTTATTTTTAAATATCTCATACAGCAAATAAAATATATTCAGTTAGGAATTGAAAAGACACCAAAACCTTTTCTAAAGCACTGAATGCTAATAAATCCAGTCCACTGAGTGGCAATATTGCTGATATTTAATGTTTTGGTGAAGTTAATGTGCAAATACAACTGATCATTCTTAGGATTATATTTATTCTTTGTGTATACAAATAAATGTATGTAACCAATTCTCCCCCTCTTTCTTTTCTTCTTCTTTTGTTAGTACATATATATATATATATATATAAATTTACATTTTTGCATATAGTAATTTTACAAAGTTGCAATAAAGGAGTTACCATGACATTTGATTTGATATTTGTGCTGCTAATTAATGAAACTACTTATTTGCAGTTTTATTATTTCTATAATAATCATAATTTTATTTTAAAAGTGTAAATATGTAGCTTATGCACTTTAATATAATGATAATCTAATTAGATACTGAACTTTTTTTGACTCACACAAAAAGTGGGACCTGTTGAAGGTTCCATAACAAAATTTGAATAAAATAGACATCTTAAAAAAATTCGATTAAATAAAATAGACCCCTTGACAAAATTTCACTTAACAAAATAGGTCCCTTCATAAAATTTCAATTAACAAAATAGGCCCCTTGAGAAAATTCCACTTAATAAAACAGGAACCTTCACAAGATTTGCTTAGATTTCATTAAGTGGACTCTTCATTTTTTTTTTGTTTGTTTTTGTTACATTTGTGTAATTTACAGCAAATAAAACAAGTTCAGCCGGCAGGAAAATTTTAAATAAGTTAGTAATATTAATAAAAGTTTAGTTTGGATTTGAGTAGATGGATATAATTTTGTTATGAAATTTTATTTTTTTATAAAAATATAATTAAATTAGTTTTTTCATTTTTTACAAAACAAAACCCAAGAATTAAAACTTGCATAGACCTCTGCTGTAATCAAACTCACTTTTAATTCTAAAATTTTATGTATTAAATTTTATTATGATTTTTTTGTATAAAAAAATTAACAAATAATTACTTTTTCAGGAATAACAATGCTAATACTTGAATCAAAAAGAAAGTATAATCTTCATCTTCATATTAACAGGCATGAAAGTGGGAAATGAGAAAAAAGGTGGAAAATTTTTTCCATCAATAAAGTGGCGCCAAATTTTTATAAATTAAGTGTCATTTTAAAAGTCACTTATACAATAAAATTAAATGTAATTACACACATGATTGCTATTTTTTTATTATTATTTTTTTTTTATAAAGTATTAACAATGCTAAAGGTGTAAATCCGAATATATCTGATCAACTTAAGTGAAGCACAGTCATTAATTTTCCCAAACAAATATTATTCTGAATGATTTAGCTGTTAAATTCCCCCTCCCCCCCCCCCCCCCCCCACACACACACACTATTTTTTCAAAAGAAAATCTCCCTGCTAAATTGATCTTTGCTTTAGGCATACATCTTGAAAAAGGTATCACAGAAATTGCCTAAAAGAGTTGCATAAATAGTACAAAATATTTTATTCCAAAAAGAAAGTTCCTTTCACTTTGAATGTTTAAAGTCTAAAAAAAAAAAGATTCATTCTTGAAAGACATTTTGAACAACTTCATTTACACGACTTTCGGATGCTTATATGATATAAGCTATAAGCTCACCTTTCATTTCATTTTGCACAACAATTCAAGAACAAACTCCAAGGGTTTGAGTAGACAAAATGTCCAATTAATAAATTTTACAGGCCACCCCCCCCCCCCCCCCATTAACCTTCCAAAATTTTCTTTGCATTTTTGCATCAATCCAGGGAATGTCCTAAATTGATTTAAAAAAGGTGGACTTCCTCCCTTAGGAGGAACTCTTTCATGCCTGTATTAAGCTTTTATTCAGGCAATGTTATACATAAAAGTTTAAAAAAAAAAAAAAAAAAAAAAAAAAAAAAAAAAAAGGACGTTTAATAATATATCATTATCTAATAATGGTCAGATAGCAACTTTTTGTAATTCGATGTGCTGTTTTTGTTATTTTTATAAAATACAAGGAGTCTAACCAATGAAAACAATTTGAGTGATCTTGGCAAATCATGTAAACAAACAATGACAATTAACTATAGGACATAAATATATAAAATAGACTGATGACTCACGTGAAAAAATGATTAACACAAATTCAAATGAATAATCAAACTGATGATGTTCGTAAATTATCACCAACACTTACAAAATATTCGACTTGTTTAACATAAGATAGATTCAAGACAGATATGAAATGATGTAAACATGGAAACAATAGAGCTATCGCATAAAATATAGCCTAACATAAAATTGCAGTTTCGCTTTAGAAATCTGTTAGTTGACATATTTTTCTCATAAATATTATATATATATAAATATATACGTATGATGAAAGTGAAATCACATATCAACACGATATACACTATCACCTTTTGCCGGCGATCATTTTCATTGATTGTTCTTATAATATAAATCGATAATTAAAATTTCGCCGATGTGCATGATAAAAATAATAATATGATTTTTAACCATTCAGTTTAACCAGTGATCAACAAGAGTATAATTACTGGCACTCAACAACAACAAAAAATAACACAATTTTTACATACTATTGTTTTCTGTACAAGAGATGGATAATACAAATGGAAGAGATTTTTTTGTAGAGATTCAGTTAATAATGCTTGATTGATCGTTACGATAAAATTTTCTCACCGTTATTATTTACATCATTCACATAAAAGACCTATATCACAGTATAAACAGCTTATTATAAACGTTCACAACACCGCGCCACCAATCTCTTCACATTTTGGCACTAGTGCCAGACTGCCAGTAGCAGCAACAATCAGCATCAGAGAATGAAAGAAAAAGAGTTGCATTCTCGAACTCCAACAAGTTCTGCTTCAATAGTTGTAGATGTATGGGTGGAGATGGCGCTTTAATAAATGGACAGCAAAGGGATTTAACTAATGAAGAATAAAGAACGAAACAACTATTCGACGAAAAATTATTCCATAAAAATTAATAAGGATTATTTTTTTTTGCAAATACATATCTCTAGTGGCAGTGGTGGCATATGGGACAAATACGAATCGCCAAACATTTTGGCAAGCTTGCTATTATCACCAAGCCAATGTTTCTTAACTTGTCTCACTCGTCTAAAATCAAACCCGTGTAGGCGAGTATCGCCGAGTAATGGAATGTAAGTTTGCCATCGTTTGGATAAAAACGTCTGTCTGAGCATGTGCCCTGTCTGTGCATATGTCGCCACTCTCCAAGGGCGGATCTGGAGAGTCCTTCTCAAGGGGTGGCGATTTTAGAAATTTGGAGATTCTAATCCGATGCGCGGTTCGGGCCAGGTCAGGTCGGGCTATTTTTTTCACTGCGGGAAGAGGCGGATTACCCATTAGGCTGAATAAGCCGAAGCCTAGGGGCCCAGGAAGAAAGGGGCCCTGTGCTAATGCTTTTTCGAGGGTTTTTTTTTTTTTTTTTTTTTTTTTTTCACATTGAGCTAACATTTAATGCAAAAGAGAAATGGTGTGCAGTATTCTTTGTTTCTCTCCATTTATTGAATCTTGAAAATTGTTAATTGATATAGATTGTAGTTCAAACATAGTACTGTAGTTCATAAAAGAAAGTACTGAATTCTTGAAATTTTTCGGCTTTCAGTTTGGGAAAGACACACAGGTGACCAGTAGCCATGGCGGTCTAGGCAAGATTTTGACAGCACCTCTACGAATGATACCTTTTAAAGAAGCTTTTAAATTTTAATCAAGCATTTGTGTAATCATAACCCCCTACATTTTAGCACCATGGTCAGTCACCACCTCAGGGCCCGACTTAGGCTATGGAGAAACCCGGGGCAAGCCTCATTCTGGGGGATCCCCTTCCATCTATAGAAATTTTTTGTGAATAATGTGGAAGTGGCTAGCACTAAGCTTCATACGTATTGTATGTATGCATACATTTTGTAACCGGTACTGCTCACAGCTGTATACAGGGTATAACAAAAAAGATGGTCACAACTTAAAAAATATATTAGTAGGATAATAGTATAAAAAATAAGTTGGTTGGCACGAGTATTTGTTTACAAACTTTTACTTTGCTTATCTACGTACGTTATAATATTTCTAAAAGAAAATGTCCAAAATTGGTCATAGTTAGTGGTTTTAACTTGCCACGTTATGGGGAAAACTTTTATAAAGAATTTCTTTTGAAAATAATAGAATACGAAGTTGTTATAATAAAATTTTAATCATTGGTTTTCGAATGATATAGTTTGTTTTATGCATGGGAGTACTGGAAGAAGAGAGGGGAATGGGACCGCACTCCCTTCCTAAATGTTTGAAAATATATAAATTTTGATCATTTTTGTGTTATTTGGCATCTTTTCATGAAAATCCTGATTACTCTCATGGGGACCCCTAAAAAGGGAGGGTCGGGTCAGCTGCCCCGTATGCCCCTGCATAAGTCGGGCCCAGACCAGACTCACTCCAACCCCTCCCACATTTAAAGCTAGACCGAAATTTACATCTTTTGGAATATCTTAAATATGATTTGATTGTATTTGAAAAAAAAAAATTTCTGTGTGTTAAAATTGCGTAAGTGCTGCTATAGCATATAGTGCTGCTATTCATGCATAAAATATCGATAAGTTAGACCGCTGACGATTAGAAACATACTTCAAACTGCAAAGAATATAAGTACAGATTTTAGATATGACATTTGTTTTAAAAAAGCCAGTATACATATAGAGCAGTTCACATCACGTGACTTTTACCGGAGAACAATGAAGAAAGCTGTAGGACACACAATCAGAAAAAGCACTGATAAAGGCAGCGATAGCTGCCCTACAGCAGCAGTGAAAACCTGTTCGTGACGTCACCTTGCACAGCTCTATTAAAATACGAAATTTTATATGGTCCCTGCAGGGGTAGTACTGATCCTAGATGATAATTCAGGACATACTTTTTCCGATATTTCAGGACACATTTACCCAGCATACTACTTTTTTTTTCAGCGACCGTTTGGAGAAATTCGTGATTTTTTCCGCAATCGATAGTCGAAATTCGCGATTTTTTTTCCACGATCGTTTGCCGAAATTCGCTACTTTTCTCCGCGATCGTTTGCTGAAATTCGCGATTTTTTCTGCAATCGTTTGCCGAAATTAGCTTTTTTTCCGCGATCGTTTGCCGAAATTCGCGTTTTTATTTTTCGATCATTTGCCGAAATTCGTGATTGCATTCCACGATCGACTGCTGAAATTCGCGATTTTTCTCCGTGATCGTTTGCTGAAATTCGCGTTTTTTCCATGATCGTTTACTGAAACTCGCGTTTTTTCCATGATCGTTTACTGAAACTCGCGTTCTTTTCTTCGATCGTTTGCCACAATTCGCGATTTTTTTCAGTGATCGATTGTCGAAATTCGCGATTGTTTGCCGAAATTTGAGTTTTTTTTCTTCGATCGTTTTCCGAAATGCGCGATTTTTTCCGAAATTGTTTGTTGAATTTCGCGATTTGTCTCCGCGATCGTTTGCTGAAATTCGCATTTTTTACCTGTGATCGTTTGAGGAAATTCGCGATTTTCTTTCACAACCGTTTCACGAAATTCGTAATTAATTTTCTGAACTTGTTCGGTGAAATTTGAGATCATTTACGGACCTTTTGACGAAATCGCGACGTTTTTTCCGCAATCCTTCGACGAAATTCGTTATTTTATTCCGCGATGTTTGATGATAGTCACGATTTTTTGCTCGAATGATTGGCCGGAATTGGCGATTTTATTCATGGATTGTTTGACGAAATTCTCGGTCGTTTACGCGGAGCACATCAACGCAATTTTTTTTCGACTCCGCGAAAATCGCTGAATAACCGATTAACGAAATTCGCGATGATTTTCCTTCCTGTCCTGCTGACAAATTCACGATTTTTTTCCTGCGACCACTTGACGAAATTTATCAGTTTTTTTTTATCATCAGATGACAAAATGTTTCACCTTTTTCTGGTTCATATTTTTTTTTCACTCATATGCACGTATTAATTCCAAAATACTGATTTTGTGGAATTTTGTAAAAATAAATGATTCGCGTGATTGAGAGGGAATATATAGATATATATTCTCGGAAAAATCATGACTGTTACTGCTATAGTACAAACTCGCGAAATTTCAGGACAGGTTACCATATTTTAGGACATTTAGGACGTTTTTCATATTTTAGGAATTTCAAGACAAGTACGGCTCCTGGGTCCCTGGGTCCTAAAAGAATGTTGTCCTCCATTTAAGAAGAACATTTTAAAAAATATCGTATTCTTTTACGACTAAAACTTACCTAATTATAATATTTTAAATTTATCAAATTTCAATGTTTACCTGTACTAAATAAAGTTCTTTCCGCTTCTAGTGCTAGAAAACACTGAAATTATATAAAATTCATAATTTGGTAAGTTTTAGTTGTAAAAGAATAGTTTATTTTTATTTTTTATTTTGTTCCTCTTAGACAAAATACATTTTTCTAAATATAACCTATAAGACACAGGGGCTGTATCAAAATTAAATTTAGAATTTTATTTGGTACAACAAATACCATATCTAAAAACTTTACTTAATTTCTATACTTTTTGTAATTGGAAGTACGTTTCTTTCATCAGTGGTTTATAAGATAATTAACCAGACGTATATTTTGAATCATCTGGTCTATATCGCTTTGAAGGAGTGAAGGGCCCTCAAAAAAGTCAAGCCTAGGGGCTCGAGTAGTGGTTAATCCGCCTCTGACTGCGGGTCGTATTACTTCTACCTTTTCCGCGGGTCGGGTTTGGGTCCGGTTGAATTCTATTTTTTTGCTGCTGGTCGGGTTTATTTCTACGTTTTCGATGTGGGCCGCGTTTGGGTCCGGTTGACTTCTACCTTTTGCTGCGGGCCGAGTTGACTTCTCCTTTTTTGTGGGTCCGGTTGACTAGAACATTTTGCTGCTGGTCGGTTTGACTTGTACTTCTTAGTTGCGGGTCGGGTTGACTTTTACTTTTCAGCTGCGCGTAGCTCATTGGGTTTGAGGCAGATTGACATACAATTTTTCGGGTTTGGGTCAGTTTCGAATTGGCTTTTCACCCTTGCGAGAACAGTTCGGGTTGATCCAATTTTTCAAAAGAAAGTCTAAATATTTTTTATGATAAAAGCTATATACAATAAAACCTTCATAACGGACACGGCCAAACAATTGTTTAGGAATATTTTTTATCTTTTACATAGTAAAACCCCTGAATAGCGGAACCTCGGAACCATGGAATTTGCCTGCTATTTATAAGTAATAGTATGCACATTAAAACCTCCATATGGACACTCTCGAATAGTGGACACATCTATTTAGCGAACACTTTTCAACTCCCAGCACAAATATTTGCATATTTTTGTCTCAGAATATTGCACACCTCCGAATAAGAGACTAATTCCGCGGCCCCGTTATTTAGACACCTCATTCGACATTGTCCGTTGTTTAGAAGTTTTATAGTACTTGAATATTAACATTTTACAGGTTGAATTCAGATCCAGGTATATTTTAAATTATTTTTTTTGCGCATTATGCCTTCTAATGCTTTGGTTAAGGGATATTAGTCATTAATATGGTGGAAATTTTTTTATATATAATTTTCGGAATGTTCCCAATTGGGAAC
The DNA here is from genome assembly GCA_963932465.1 of Maratus speciosus. Lineage (NCBI taxonomy): Eukaryota > Metazoa > Arthropoda > Arachnida > Araneae > Salticidae > Maratus > Maratus speciosus. Next base: position 396,635,189 of record OZ010796.1, on the reverse strand, counting down.
ATTGGTCACTTCCGACTATACTTTCACCCTGTATTCAAAAGTGGAATATAATTATGAATAGGTTAAATTATAAGCAAAGTAATAAAAATAAATGAAACATTTTTTTTAAATTTAAGTACACATATAAATTAAGTTGGAAATTTATACATTTAAATGAAAATAATTCCTTTTACTTAATCAAAATATCAAAAGTTAAGTTTATACATTTATTCCATAATACAGTGGAAAGCATTTTAAATGCAATTTTTTCTTGCGCTCATTTCAAGTTAATCTTGCATTTACCATGCGCAGTGCGCATCTACCTTGTGTTGCTTGTACAAGGAAATGGCCATAATACTTTCTCTGTGATATATTGCGGTGAACTTTGGGACCGGGTTGAGGCCCATTCTTTCTTGGTGCAATTCTTAGAAGAGCGATTGTAACCTCTCGGCAAAGCACCAGATGAGTGTGCTTGGTATTTTTTTCATGAGTTGCTGAATGTAAAAGCCAACCAGAGACGACAGTGATATTTAATGTATTAATAAAGATATTCCACCACCATTTCTTATTACGAAGCGTTGGGCGGCATCTGCATAACATTCTATCTAGCAGGTCAACTCCTCCCATTCCAGTATTATATTTATGTGTTACATTTGGTTGTTGTATGTTCATTTTCTTCTTATCTTTATAGTAGGAGAGCTGTTGAACATTTTTGAGTAGTTATTTGAGGCACCCTGAAAATTTGTGCAGCACTTCTTTTGTAATGCCTGAATACAAAATCGAATGTCTGGCTGAAGGATCGTGGCCCAAAACCTATGCCAGACACGTGTCAAGTGCCATTTTTTGACACTACCCCAAAAAAGTATTTGAGGCACGCTGAGATTGAAACAGAATAATATTTATACTTAGAAAAAAATATTTTGAAAATGACAGACACTGTAGTCGGCCCAAAAACTGTGCCAGACACGTGTCAAGTGCCATTTTTTGACTACCCAAAAAAGGTATTTGAGGCACGCTGAGATTGAGGCACAATAATATTTATGCTTAGAAAAAAATATTTTGAAAATGACAGACACTTTAGTCGGCAGAAAAACGGTGCCAGACACGTGTCAAGTGCCATTTTTTGTCTGGCACAGGTTTTGGGCCACGATCCTTCAGCCAGACATTCGATTTTGTATTTAGGCATTACAAAAGAAGTGTTGCACAAATTTTCAGGGTGCCTCAAATACCTTCCCTAAAATGTTTAACAGCTCTTGGACTATTATGTGAATATCTTTTTGTCGACTGCATTGGGAGATGAGAACAATAATGTTCCTCGAATAAACATTTTAGAGGAATGGTGGCCATAAAAAGAAACCATTGATTCATCAATGCTAAGCTGGTTGTGAAATAATCCCAACTGATTACATTTTCATTTAGTTCATCATAGACGGATCAGTTTCAATCACGTGACCCCATGCCCACCAATTTTCCCCCAACCAATCAAAATCGCCGATCTTTTAGCGCTCAATGGACATTATCCGTCTGACGTCACACTCCCCTATCACGTGACTTGAAAAAGAAGTTAGCACATGTAACTGTAAAAATAACTGTACTTCCGTACACACGTTATTTGTTATTTGTTTGTTTACAGCCCGCTCTCAATTTTTCATGCATTAGCTTTTACGTTATTTTATATTTTTCTCTTCTCATCGCCATAGGATTATAGAATGAATTCTATTTTCGACGAACCCCTTCCTATCCGAGATTTTAATGGAAGTAATGTTGATGAATACATCCTGAAGATAAATGAAACCAACGAATTTCATGGCGAACGAAAATACCTCGAAGAAAAGATAAAAGGACGAAAATTTTTAAAATCTAAATTTATCAATGATTTTAAATTTTTTCTGGATGCATCTAATACTCGTGTTGCAGCTAAAGTAAGAGCAGAAATGAAGAAAACCTCGTACGATGTTAATTTAACAATATCTTCAGATAATGAGGTGTGAACATTTTTTAAATATTTCATTAGTGAATAATCTTATATTGCTTTTTTGTGTGTTTTTTGGCTCAGATGTGTTATTATCCCCGGGTCCGCCATCTTGGATTTTTTCTTGCATGAAAACTCCTTTTTCGCCAAGTAGTAATGTCGCCAATGGTTAAATATTGTTGATAGGTTAATATATTATTGAAAAAAAAATGGAATATAATGATTATAACTATTAATAAAAAAATAATTTTTAATTCAAGCCAAGAAAAAAATCCAAGATGGCGGACCCCGGGATAACAACACATCTGTTCCCTAAAACTATTTGTGCTCAGACTTTTTTTATAATTATAATTCATATTTCATTAGTGAATAATCTTATATTGCTTTTTTGTGTGTGTGTTTTTTTTTCTTTTTCTCCCACGCCCAACCCCTTTAAAAAAAAGAAATTTGATTATTTGTTTTTAACATTTGTTATTTTCAGTATTTTAAAATATATTATTTGCAAATAACAATAAAAAAAGCCTCAGCACAAATAGTTTTAGTACTTCTTGTTCTTCGTTATAGCGGCAATAAATTTCTTTTGAGAAATCATACTAAAGGTGAGATTTTTATAAAATGTTGAATTCATTCATGATTTAGACCATGGAATGCGATTGTGTATCTAAATATGTCCTGTCATTTGACATGACATGTAAATGTGCTGGTAACAGATAAATTTCAATGTTTTTAGTTATAAAAAAAATAACCAATAAAAAATCAATTTTTATTATATTTTTCATTACTCTGCCTTGCATGTTTTAAAAACATGAGCTATTGTTGACAACCTTAAACCAATTCGGAAGTAGAAAAAAATGAAATTGTTTTGCGATTCCACTGTTTTTCCTTAAATTTTTTCATAAACAAGCGAACTGGTTTTACTAAATTCTTTCTTCTTTATTTTCTTTAAAAAATTGCATGTTTATGTTTTAATGGTACCTTAATTTTGTATATTCTGACCATTCACATTATTTTGTGTATTTGTAAGTTTATATCATTATTTTTAAATTGTTTATATAAAAAAGCAGATTTAGTGGTATTATTGAGTAGCAGTTTGCCCAAGTACCGAATAGTTGCATGTAAGAAAAAACCACTAATGTGCTTGGAAATGAGATTAAGTACAACATTTCTATATATGTGTGTATTATTATATGTACACACTGATTTTCCTGAACCCATCATAATAACCTTAAATGAACTTCTAGTTTGTGTTGACACAGTTTTGAAAGGTGGCTCGGGTGCACTTGAAGATTCAAGTTCAGGATCAAGTTCATTATCACTAGAAAGAAAGAAAAAAAAAGTTATATATATTTATTTATTCATATCATATTTCTTTCAATGATATTTTTAATTAGACCGGGTCAATCCATTTCAAGTGGTCCAGAAAATCATTAATTCGTTGCTCGACCATTTTTAAAAAATCTGAAATTTTTTGTACAACAACCCTAACAGGATGGAAGTTTAAAATGACTATTATTTTAATTTTATTAATTTTTGTTTGTGCATGGCGGCCATCTTTGTTTCATCGTCTGAAGCAATTTTCTCAGAAGAAGGGTTTACGGAATTGGAAATAATTCTTCGTTTATTTATCCAATTCAAGTGCGGATTGAAGCAATTTGTACAGAATACATTGGGCTAAAAATGTGGTAATAGAATAGTTTCCGGAAATAAATACTTATTGGTGAAATTTAAGCATAAAGTTTCAGTTTTTTTCAAACATTTGTCCGTTTACAAAAGGAAATTTTTCTAGCAAGGAAAACTGTAAACATGACATAATTTTTTTTACAAATAGGCCAAAAGTACTTGTACTCACACGCCAAGTTCCAGACATGGGACTTCGTTTCTCTTCGCTAAAAACCCCCCCAAATTTTTCAAAAATGTCAAAAATCGCACTTTTTAGGCTTTGATATCTCTGGTGGGGCACGAGATAAAACTCTGAAGTTCTGGTTTCTAAGAGTATTGTATGGTGGTGCTATGCACAAGAAATTTCAAGATGGAGATTTGACAACAAGCTGAGATATGGCAAGGGCAACATGTCAAAAGAATACTGCCAAACTATTGTTTTGTTGCAGTCACAGCTAAGTATTTATCTCAGAGTGTCACTTAAATTTATGTTTTTGAATATCTTTAATTAATAGTAACAGAAAATAAAGCCCCTTTTCAAAGCTTAACAATTAATTAAAAAAAATTATGCCTAAGTCCATACATTTTGTATGGTTTCAGTAACTTTTGTTGTAAGTAATTTTAGTAACTAAAAGAAACCTCAGCACTTTTACGTAAAGAAAAAAAAATATTTTTATAGAAGACCTGAAACAAAAACAGAACAGGGAAAGAGAAAAGATGTTAATTTTGTCATACTTGTTGAGACATGATCAAACGTGTCAAAGCACATTCTTACTTGTTGGTTTAAAAACCACAATTTTGATCTTTCTCAAAATTTTATTTGTAGGAATCAAGTCTTGTCATTTCTTGATAACTTGATTGAAGATCTTGGCCCTGCTGGCTCATAGAAGTAAACTTTGAAATCAACTATGTGCAAATCTCAGTTCATTAATAATTCCTAGCTTACTTCTTCTGCAAAAATGTCATTTTCTGAAGTTTAAATTTTGAAAGGGCTTTGGCTATCTTTCCTTTCTAAAATTTACTTGAGGCTGATGCATGGTAACATCGTATGATGTTTCATTTACAGGAATATACTTATGGTAGGAACAAGTTTCAGGGACTGGAAAGCAGCATTAAAATTGTGGTTTTTAAACCAACAAGCAGGAATGTGTTTTGACACATTTGATCATGTCTCAACAAGTATGCCAACATTAACAGCTTTTCTCTTTCCCTATTATGTTTTTGTCTCAGGTCTTGTATAAAAATATTTTTTTCTTTATATAAAAGTGCTGAGGTTTCTTTTGGTTATTAAAATTACAAAAAAAATTACCGAAACCATACAAAATGTAAGCCTTAGGCATAATTATTTTTTAAATTAATTGCAAAGCTTTGCAAAAGGCTTTATTTTCTGTTACTATTATTAAAAGATAATCAAAAAAATAAATTTAAATGACACTCTGAGATAAATACTTAACTGTGACTACAGCAAAACAATAGTTTAGCAGTATTCTTTTGACATGTTGCCCTTGCCATATCTCAGCTTGTAGTCAAATCTCCATCCTGAAATTTCTTGTGCATAGCACTAACATACAATACTCTCAGAAACCAGAACTTCAGATTTTTATCTCGTGCCCCACCAGAGATATCTAAGCCTAAAAAGTGCGATTTATGACATTTTTGAAAAATTTGGGAATTTTTTTAGCGAAGAGAAACGAAGTCCCAGGTCTGGAACTTGGCGTGTGAGTACAAGTACTTTTGGCCTATTTGTAAAAAAAAATATGTCATGTTGACAGTTTTCCTTGCTAGAAAAATTTCGTCTTGTGAACGGACAAATGTTTGAAAAAAACTGAAACTTTATGCTTAAATTTCACCAATAAGTATTTATTTCCGGAAACTACTCTATTACCAAATTTTTAGCTCAATGTATTCTGTACAAATTGCAACAATCCGCACTTGAATTGGAGAAATAAACGATGAATTATTTAGAATTTCGTAAACCCTTCATGTGAGAAAATTGCTGCAGACGATGAAACAAAGATGGCCGCCATACACAAACAAAACATAATAAAATTAAAATAATAGTTATTTTGAACTTCCATCATGTTAGGGTTGTTGTACAAAAAATTTCAGATTTTTTAAAAATGGTCGAGCAACCAGTGCTGGACCACTTGAAATGGATTGACCCGACCTATAAAGAACATAAATATATACAACAGATTAGAATAGATATGTATTGTATATATAACAAATATTTAAATCGTGTATCTGCTTTTTTTTGAGTAAAATACGCTTTAAAGTTAAATATAATTTAAGTATTTTTTTAATATGTTACTATTTCTTATTAAATAATGAAAGAAATTCTTTTAATTAGTATGCATGTATGTTTTACATCACTATTTAATTTAGATTTTCTTTCATCTGAAACTTTATGTTGTCCACAGGGTTGCCGGCTTTTAGCCAGGCCAAAAAAAAGCCGGCCAGCTTTTTTTGGTTTTAACCACTTGAAAAAAGCCGGTTTTTATTTTTAAATGTTGATTTACAGCTAATTCATTTTAAATTTGCATCAATTAATTTTTAATACACATATAAATATTTTCTACTATAAAAATTATAAATTTCTATTACATTTTGTCAAATAAATAAGACTCTATAACAGCTAGACAAGGCAACTGTGAGGGCATTATGTCTGAAAAAAAAAAAAAAAATATTGAAAAGGATATGTTAGACTCCAAACTGGTATTTTGAAATTCTATATTACTTAGCTCCACATATACTACACATTTTAAAGATTACATTTAATTAAACAATGACAAAATGCAGCACATCAAAATGGAAACATTCTTATGTGACATATGGAGAGATTCAATTTATAAATGTTAAAAGAGAAATTAGAAAGGATATAATATGAGGAGAGTTTGGTACATAAGTACATAAAAATAGAGCATTTAAACAGGGAAAAAAAAATCTCTAAACTAGAAAACAGGAATTCTGCTTTTTCAGAATTTAGTGTTGTCCCCGATGAAAAAAAATATATATATACAAATAGTACAAAACATATTTCAATTTTAAGACTTACAGCGCACGCTTTTATTTTATGTAAAATGACGTCATTCGCATCCACTTACGAATTCCACATTTACGATCCACTCTTAAACATCTACAGTAAAGTAGGCATAGGACGTCACTATCGCAAAATAATACACAATTGCAGCTAAAAGATGCCGTCATTAAAGAAACTCGATCCAAAAACACGGCTGTCTAATGATTCACAGGCCTTCATTTGTTTGTAACATTAATATAAGATACTTAAAATTAAATATAGTTTATAATAGCTCCACGTTTTAACAGAAATCCTTCGTTTATATTTTTTCAAAATAGCACGTATTTTAATTACATTTTCTTTTGGTTGTTATGAAAAAATGGCAACAAAAATAAATAATATTTTACAATTATTTTTCCTTTATTTTCTACAGAAATGGAGTATACTTCAGTTGCCAATATTAAGCAAATGGCTCTAAAAACTACAAAAAATTAATATTTAAAAAAGAAATGGAGAACCGCCCCTCCGGGTGGTTCCGACCCGATTCCTTGAGTGGGGGAGGTGACCGGAAGACCGGCAGAGTTCGTTGTGTACGAATGCGAGGGGGCCGGATGGGGACGAATCGCCACCTCCACGAGAGACTTGCGGTCGACAGGCCAAGAGTCCGGTGGGCATGTAAACTCTGTTTACTCGATTAGAGACCACATAGAAGTTTCCGTCATCCTGATTGGTTAATTTCCCTTTCGTCTTTTCTAATGCTTAAGGTCTTTGGAAATTGAAATTTCTAATGACAACAGTAATATACCATTGCACAATTCTTTTAATTCTTTTTTTTTTTTTTTTTTTTTAATATATATATATAAGTGAAGCATTTAACATTCAACATTTTAATCTAACTCAGTTCTTGTCAAATGACTAATTAATCCAGATTTCCGCAAAATGTTCTTAGGTTATGGACGTATCAGACGGGGAACGATAAACAACAAACATTTCCCACAACATTTTACGAAACATGTTCGTTCAGCTTGCTCCGTGTTCGGTAAACAGGTTCTTCAAACTTTTCGTAGGGTTATCTGTTGTGGATTGACTGGAAGGGTTACCCGATACATTTGTATATCTTTGGCGTGTTCTCATCTCGTCTCTATTTGACTACAGTGAAACCTCCCTGAACGACCATTTTTTCATGGAACGAAATTTATTCCCATAGGTTCAATACTAATTTTACCTCCATTCAGAGACCATCCCAGCTGAACTCCCTCCATGAACGACCCATTTCTATGAAGAAAATGAAACAATTCTGTTTCTATCCTGATCGCTTGAAGAAGGTTTTATTAGAAAAATAATTCCGGAGAGCGCATTATTCATCCAACTTCGAATTTTTTCTTTTCCGGTAACTTTTTAATGTTTAAACCCCTTTGTGCCTTTTTAGGCAACGAATTCATCCCTGATGAAAAATTAAGAATGACGGTCAGTAAACTCCCCTGCCCTATTCTATCAGGAAACTCTCAAAGAAATAGATAAATTAATGAAATCGTCATTATTTGTTCCGCCGCCACCTCCCCCCCCCCACAAAAAAAAAAAAACAAAAAAAAAAAACATGCATTTATTTACTGAACTTTCAATGGACATGAAAATAATAGTTATAAAAGATGAAACCGTAAATTCAAAGCAAACATCAGTGTTAAAAAGCAGAAACACCAACGTTTAAAAATGCACAAATAATACATGAAAAGCAGCAAACAGCTGTTTCGAATCTACTAGCGAGATTATTCTTCAGTGTAAGATAGGGAAAAAAGGAACAGCGTGCTAGAAAAAGCAAGGCTGAGCAAAAATGCTTGATAGCATCTTGCATTGAAGAAGAATCTCGCTAGTAGATTCGAAACAGCTGTTTGCTGCTTTTCATGTATTATTTGTGCAATTTTAAACGTTGATTTTTCTGCTTTTTAATACTGTTGCGCAAAGGCTTTGTTTGCTATTTTTACAAACATCAATGCATTCAGTTTTTAAATTCTGAAGTAATTAACTTATGTAATTAACTTTTGTTTTGATACTTAAATTTTTATATTTCTTCCTAATGTGAAAAATAAATTTTAGTAACATTAATTGTTACCTTTTTTCAACAATTAAAATCTAGATTTATACATGACCTCCATTAAGAAACCACCTCTCGGAGCGACTTATTTTTATTTCTCGTAAATTTTATTTGTTTACCAGAAAAAAAGCTTGAAATCATGGGGTGGGGGGAGAAAGAAAGAAACAGTATTAGAACAAATTTCACAATCTTTGGTTGAGGGTTTTACCTCTAGCCAGCGTCCATGAAAAAGTCCCCGTTAAATTTAAGGCTTAAAAAAAAAAAAAAAAAAAAAAAAAAAAAAGGAAGGAAAAGAGCTTTATAATGTGAAACTTTCTGGTCTGGTCCATTCATGGTTATTTTTGTACATATTAGATCACTTTCGAGGAGAATTGAAATCGAATAGCATCTTTCATTTTTCGAAAAGTGTAACATATCTTAAGTTAAAATCAACTGCTGCTTCACGTCTTTTCATGGGCTACCGACTTAAAATGTCAAATTCTACAGCATCATTTGAGCGATTAAAAATGAGCCTGAAAATAAGCAGTTTGGATTTGAGTAAATATTTATACATTGGAGTATTTGAGTAAATTCATACACTGGAAAGGTATATTGTTATAGCTATACCCTCTTATTTAAATCAGGCAATAGGTTTAAATGAATAGATTTTTTTCCTTGTCTTCTCCCCCCCCCACCCCTCCCCCCCAAAAAAAGAAAAAAAAAGGGGGGGTTACTTTTAAAAACACACTCTCATGATTACTACTTGAAATACAATTTTCCAGATATAAAAATCACCAAAAGAGTTTATAACCAGTTAGAAAACCACTATTTATTTTTTATTTGTTGTTATTACTCGTATTTATTCACGCTTTATTGTTTTAATATCCACTTTATTATATTTATTTATTTCTTGGGGAAAGAGGTGTTCGAATCACTTGCCATTGAATGACAATATATGAAAGTTTCATGCATTTAAGTATGAAAATATTTTGTAATTGTGTGAGAAAAATTGTTTAAAATAATTTTATTGATTGAGCAATGCAAATCAGAAATATTATTAAAACTTGATATTAAGGTTATTGAAGAAATAGCCAAATACTAAATAAAATGAAAAAAAGAAATTGAAATTGTTTTATACGTTTTAAACTCGATGCATACATTATTTAATGAAGAACCCCACTCTAATTGAGCAGTGACTCTTGTTTTGACATTACCAATACACATAGAATGCTAAGATACTCTACGGATGGTCTTTTAGTAATTTTTATACCCTTCGCAAAAATTTCCGTTTCAAAACAGGACCCTCGAAAAAACTTTTCAATTCAAACAGAACCCTTCACAAAATTCTTTGTCTAAGACTTTTCCATCTTAAAACTGAACCTTTTATAAATTTAATCATTTGAAAGATAAATATAACCTGTCACTCTTACATATGTGAAAGAAATATATGTATTTTACATGCATATAACTTCTTAAAAATGTATAAACAAGAGCATGAATATAACAAATATTTCAAATTCATAAAATTTAGGCTAAACTTTTCACAAATATAAAACATTGTTCACAATTTTTCAATTTCAGGACCATCTGAGAAAAGCCTGGACTCTTTTAAAGTAATAAGTGTGCCGTTATTATTATTATTATTTTCTTTTGCCAAAAGAAAAAATTTCTGGCACTTCAATTAGAATAATCTGAAATTTTTATTCGAACTACGGATAAAAAGGATCTCATTTTTGTATAAAACGCTAGTGACTTTGCATATGAGAACATAATGCAATTTAAGTAATATAATCGTTTCAATTGCATACAGTAAAAAAGAAAATCGAGTTTGTATATGCTTAATTACACCACGAATATAGTAAAAAAGTATTAACAAATACATAAAAAAATAGTGTTTTGATAATACTTATTAAACATTTAAATAATACTGATTCCAAGCACCAGCGAAAATTCATATGCATTTGTTTACAAACATTGGCGACTTGGCGGTGATATTTTCATTACGAAAACAAATCTTTATCTATCTCCCCCTTAGCCCGCTCCAATTGGTTTAGTTCATCAGTGCTGAATAAAAGTCAAACATTTTCCGAGCGATGCGGGAAACGCTCGGTGAGCAAATATACCCAGCAAAATTCTCTCCTTCATCAAGGTCAAGCAACTTTTGCTGGCTGAAATGTTTTGTTGGGGAAAATGTTCTGTCAAAGAGTGTCGTCTGATACGGCCATGAATTAAAGGAAACACATTAAAAAAATATATGTAATGGCGCCATCTTCTTTTCTTATACTAAACTTTAGCTTGTTTTTTTAGTCAACGTTTGTCTTTTGTGACTATTGTTTTCTTTGATTATCAGTTTCGAAAACGTTTTGCGTTGTATCTATTTATATTATGTAATAGACACATTTATACTTATAAAAAGTTTTTAAAATTCTAGTATTTTATACAGGGAACGAATTTTTTTTTTTTTTTTTTTTTTTTTTTTTTTTTTTTTTTTAAATATATAGTCTGAACAATTCCATCATGAAAAATATTACTAAAAGTTTTATTGCGAAAATAAAATAAATCACAAGTTTGCTAAATGATGAATTCGGAATGTTGTAACGTTATAAACTAAACAAACATTAAATTTAAAGGTTAAAAATCGACGTTTCGGTCAACATTTACGGTGTTGACGTTAGTTTAGTTTTCAACTTTACAACATCCTGTATACACCATTTAGTAACTTTGTGATTTATTTTATTTTCACGATAAAATTTTCCTTTGTATTTTTTATTAAAATAATAATAATAATAATACTTTTGTTCTCACTTCCATTTTGACAATTTAATGAGATATTCAGAATTTTTAGGTGGGAAAGGGACTAAAAAAAGTCCTATGTAAAAACTAAAAAAATTATGTTTGTACATGTATGCATCATACTATAATTGTACTTTTTCATTAATGTTTTGATGATTTTTACCTTGGAGATGTTCAAAAACATTTTAACAATTAAGAAAAGCTGGGAGTACGAAGATGTATATTTTTTTTAATTTAATTTAATGAAGAGTGGAGGAAGGAACGTAAGATATGCTATAAGACGTAAATATCACCAAAAAAATCCTTATAGCTTGTAAAAATATTACGTTTGTAAAAAAAAAAAAAAAAGGTTGTTAATTTTCTCTCTTATCTGAATAAAGGGTTCTTAAAATTAGTGTTTAATAGATAAAATCGATTATTTTTGTTTAAATCTTCCCGTAAGCTTAAATGAGAAGGGTATTTCAAATCGTTTATTTTAACAAACGAAAACGGGAATAAAACGTATATTTTTTTATGTGTGCTTTGAACTGCTCTCTTTATCATTATTATTTAAATCTGCAACTAATTAGGGAAATAAATAAATCTTTTATTAAATAACAAAATAGTTTTCGCATGAAGCAATTTAATAAAAATTTAAAATATTAGAAGGTAAAATTAATTTTAAACAAAATGTATTCAGAATAAAATAAAATTGTGGCACATTTTCTAGTAAATATATGCCTATAATAGAAAAATCTAATACGTTTTGCATTTGGCTGGTTTAATTTAGCGTTTTTTTCCAAGGAATATTTCCCTTTTTTGCTTGATCAAGTTAATCTTGTCCACAAGGCTTTGACGATCTTGAATTCCATTTTCTATTATTCAAATTTCTGAATTCTTTCACCCATTTATTGAAATCTGCTAAATTTTTAACACTGCTGCAAACTGAAATTAAATTTTGGGAAATTGATTCGATTTCATTAAAATATGAAGTCGGAAGATTAACTTCCCCAAAAGCAGACATTTTATAAAAATGAGGAAATAAAAAACTGTTAATGAGCAGTTGTTTCTAAGTTAGTGCTTTGCGTTTTCATAATGGCGCTAAAACAAATCGCATAAAAGAAACCAACCAATCAGGAGGCCGGAAACTTCTCTGTGGTCTCTAATCGAGTAAACAGAGTTTACATGCGTCCGGTGGCCACGGGTAACGGACGTCGTGCATAGGTGGGAGCGGTTTGAGATTTTGACGTAACCACCTCCGGCACCCGGGTTCTCTGGGCAAGCCGGGTAGCGACGTTCCATAGTCCGATCCCAGAGCCGGTCATAGACCGGGTGGTGACTCTGGGCAAAGGATAGCTAAGGCGATAGGACCCCATCCACCATTTGACTAAAAGGGAGCCTGAGGTAGGAGTGAGGGGTTTGTAGTGGAAAGTCCTCGGTGCTCGCTAGTGACGACGGGGCTCGCGGGAACGCCATGCAGGGACTCCCGGAGCAACCGAAGGGCGAGGGTTTCGGACAGCGCCCATGTTACTTTATGACTTGGGTGGCTCATCCCTCCGAGGACCTCAGCTGAAGCAGTTGTGAGTCGACCCCTAGGGTGGTGGGGTTTGGCGGTGCCCCCGCTGACCAAGGAGCGGTCGCGTGGGGAGGCCAGTATGGCTCTGGTTGCTCCATGTCGTGCCGTGACCCTTGGGAGGGTGTCGGCCGGCAGGTCCACCATCGAACGCTATCCCCGCGGGGAATCGGGCCGGAGGCTCGCCGGTAACGCGGCGGCTCATCGTGCCTCAAAGGAACTCTTGGTCCGATCTAGGTCCTTCGTGTCTATGCGATACTGGAGTTTGCCTCGCCCAGTGATGAGGACCTAAAGGTGTCTACACCTAATTTTCGAACGCAACTAACAAAGGTAGCGGTCGGTCACTGCACGGGGTCAGGGGCCTTCGGGCCTGGGTACCCTCGACGGCCGTGAGGTAAGGTAGTGGCGGGCGGGCTTCTGTCGGCCTCCGCTGGCTTCTCTGTCTTCGGACGGGGTCGAGTCGGCGGGGGCTGGCGGAGCTCCGTTCCGTCCAACCCCCTAGTGAGGCGGAGTCTATTCCGTCTAGGTGGAGCTTTCCGTGCCCGCCTGGGGTCGCTAACGGCACCTAGTCTGGGCCAACTGTTTCCCGGCGTGATCCGCGAGGGGTTTCGTCGGTCGAGCCGGGTGGCTTGGGCGGAAAGCCAGGAGCTGGGTCGCTTTACGGCCGGAGGGACTTTCCCCGTCCTTCCTGGTTTTCAAGCTAGGGCTCTTCAATAACTTTCCTATAGGCTGGCCCACAAAAATGTCTCTGCCGGAAAAAGGTATCTGATCTTGGGGGCCTTCCGTAAATTAAATTCGGGTCGGGAAGCCTCGGTTCAGTTCGTGGGCCCAGCGTCTTTATAGGCGTCTGGTTCCCGCAGGGCTTGCGGGGTCTACCGGCTCGAGTAACCAAGTTTAGGGACCACTTGGTTTTTCTAGCTGGGTGGTGAGGACTATCGTAGCGATTGTTCGTCAACTTGGGAATAGCCGGCGTGGCGTGCGCTGGGCAGCGCGTCGGCCTGACCGGAGTTTGCATGGGGTTCCGCTCTGTCGGGGCTTGTCTGGCGGCGACCTTCGGGACGCGCCGCGGGGCTTGTCTCGCGGGTGGTTCCCTGCGTAGACAGATGGGCCTGCAAGGGCCTGGGGCCGAGAGATGATTACCCCGTCATACCAAATGTACTTACTCATGATTAAATGTATATGATGTTCTTTTCCTCTTTGACGCACATTTATTAGGGAATATTGTAGGAACAGAACCTTTTCTAATAAATCGAGTGTTGGTAAAGTTTTGATACTGAAAGCAGTGCTCTTCGAAGTGTTTGGAACAAATACGCGAATTTTCATTTGCTTTAAAATCGTCACGCTTTAGTTTTATCAACCATGTCTTCAGCAGTTTCTCGTCTTTCAAAGGAAAAGAGTGAAAAGAAAGTCTTTCCCCGTCAATAATATTGTTAGCTGAACTGTTGTTACAACCAAATACAGCGCAATATTTAACCATTTCGAAAAATGTATTAATTTTTGACGATATAAAAATTGCACATCATTACTGTACTATGGGAGGATGCCGGTTTATTTTCCCTAATCACGTGATTTTTATAGCCTCGAATTCAGACTAACGGATAATGTCCATTAATGAAAGTACAGAAACCCGGGAAAATTGGGAGGCAAGCAAAAAAAGAGATAATAAATAATAATGAATAATGAATAAATTCTAAGAGAAGAATTAACAAGCCTCCGAAATTCACCTATGTTGAAGAAATATGTTTACCCTCTATGCCTTGAATATCCATTCTTTCCTAAAACGCGTCAGACGATATTCTATTCATGCTTGCTTTATTTATTTAGCTGTTTTTTTTTACCGTACTTCTATTGGTCTTCTTTAACTTACAAAATGATAATTAGAGTAATAATATAAAAGAAAAACCCTAGAAAATTCTGTTAATAACGTAAATATGTAAGTTTATGAGATTAAATTGCAAAAAATCAAATTCAGGTATTTTGTTAGTTTATTCATATCGAACAAAACTTTACTGAGTGTTATGTCAGTACCTCTATTTAGTTTTAGCTGTTAGATTTATATAATTCTAAAAATTTGCCGAAATGAATTTTTCCTCATCTGTAATTTTATTATTATTTCTTATATGCTAATATTATAAATATTATTGAATTGGTTGTACGTTATTTACATTAAAAATAATATTTTTATTTTACTTGTAAGAAAGTGAAAATGCGTAAATTTTAAAAGATTTTTGTAGCGATTGTTTAATACGTTAAACTTCATAAATTAATAAAACATCGGCTATAAAAATTTTGCTACCGAATGAGAATATTTATGAAATTTTCTGGGATTTGTAGAGTGCAATACTTCGTATATTTTTATATTATATCATTACTTTATGTAGCTTTAAATCCAATTATATCATATTTACTTCATATATAGCATTCAAGACGAAATTTTTACCATGTTTTTCGTTGCACTTATATCGTTCACTCATCATGTAAAAAAAAAAATCATATATCCGTGCATGAACATAGAATAGATATTAGATATATAAAATAGAATATCTATTCTATGTTCATGTATCGGTGTAAGATTCTATTGAAAACGTAAACATGAAACATTAAAAAAATAAAGATTACAATAAGGTAGATGCTCAATGATAAAAATTTTACAAGGATGAGGCGTTTCTTCCCCATTGTCACTAAAGGCGCTACGATCGCAATCGCATTACCATTACGCTCTATGGGAGTGTCCTATCTTGGATGTTAATTTATGGTTCTTGTAAATCGCGACCAGCGAAATACAAGACCAATCCACGGTGGGACGTCAAGATAAAGACGTGACAACCGTGAGATCACTCGATCGGAGCGCGACCAATGAAATCATATACAGACATCCTCCGATTTACATATTATGCGACGTACGTAAATTCGCAGTTACGTAATAAATCTAGGCTACAAAAATTTGTCTGCTTGGGAATAACAATCATAACGACGCATTGTGTGAAGAAAATTTATGCTTATATTTTATTTTATACGGAGTTTTAGACCTTTTCAGGTGCAGGTATGGGATATGCATGAATTCTTTTCTTTATTTTAAAGTAACGGCATGCATATTTTTAATTTTATTTATAAAATAAAAATTTTAAATTTTAGTTAATACGTATATATGAATTTCAATTAATATGTATATAAGTATTCATCAAAAATAATTCGTACAAAATAAAACTGCAGTATTTTACGCATGCATTTACCTGCATTTCTGCTGCACAAATGGCGCAATAAGGTCAACAAACGCGTTACCGCTATTTTTACACCACGTGATTCCCACGTGACGTCATGAGAATACTGCCCATTACATTTGTGAACATACTAGCGCGTTTGATACGCAGTTGCATACTTTTGATATTTATTTTATAAATCAAATATATAGATATATACCACAACCGCATATACCAGATAATATAGTTTATGTATTATATAGTTATTTTTTCTATTGGTATATACAATTAAATCTATAACAAAACAACTTAATCTTTATTGTAAGTTATTTATAGCAGTCATCTAATTCATAACAAATGGAGTTTGTGCTTATCAATGGTTATTTTATTTTGTGAATGCTATTCGTTTATCTTGCCACCAGAAATTCATGGAGAATAGGTTAAATTAGTCCTCTTTAATTATTTCTTATTTTTATAGTCGTTTGATGTAGATTCAAAATTGTTATAAATCAATTCATCAATGTCAGATTTATAAATCCCGTATTTCACAAAATATTTTAAAAGTGTTCTTTAAGTTAAGTTTGTTTTTATATTTTTTCATACTTTTATCGTTTATATACGAATAAATACTGTAATACTGTCCCACGATGCTTTATCTATAAAATAATACGTTGCAAATAATCTATATATGTATATATACATATGTATAATAAATATTGCAGTTTCTTACAAAATTTTACCTAAGCAACTTACAAATTCGACTTCTGTAAAATTCAAGTTACATAAAACTTTACAAAATGCATTACTTGCGTAACTCGGGGGATGCCTGTAGTTAATACGTTAATAAGTTATATATAGGGACCACGGGAAGACCACAAAAGAACTGGATGGATGATATTTCAAAGGCAATGAGGGATAGAGGTCTAGAAGAGGAATGGATCCTTGACCGGAAAAATGGAAAAATACTCTTGTAGATTCTTCGGATGGCGGCATCTGACGCCATAAACCGAGTTTATATATATATAGTTAATATTGGGTGAGTGCAAAAGTTCTACCTGTTTGAAGCATATGTAAATGTCAAATGGAATACGGACGTTACAGATGACGTTTCCCGGACAGGAAAGTGGAAAATAACGCATGGAGCAGTAGAGTATGCATAGGCACAATGTTTGTCAGAATAAGTTATGCGGAACGGGAAACAACATGGCAAGCAAGACAGACCAAATCAGACATTGTTTACTGTAGAATATGATAAAGGCGTTACAGCAGCTGCAGCTTGCCACAGTATTTGTCAAGTGTATGGGGAGAAAGCCGTGGACGATAGCACCTGCTGCCGGTGGTTTAGGAAATTCTGGGACGGAGACAGGATCTGTAAAGATAATGCCCGTACTGGACGCCTATCAGTGGTTTCTGACGAGGATCTGGACACAACCATAACAAATTCCCCACATCGAACAGTCGAAGAATTATCGGAAACGTTCTCGGTATACAGACGAACAGTTGAAAGACGGATGCATGCGCTTAGCTTCACCACCAAGATCGATCAGCGGGTAACACACCAGCTTACAATAAGGCAACAAAAAGAGAGGATTAGCACCTGTGTTTCTTTGCTTTCCTGTAACAGTAGGGAGCCATTTTTAAAACGAATTGTAATGGATGATGAAAAGAGGGTACTGTACGGGAATGTAAAGAGTCGAAGGACCATGTGCCGATGTTGCAGAGGGTACTCCATCGACCTAAACGGGAGGACTACATCCCGAAAATGTTTTGCTAAGTGTACGGTGGAATCCAAGGGAATAACCAAATAGGAAGTCCTCGCACTGAGCCAAACGATCAATGCAGACCTCTACTGCTAACAATGGACTTTACCCATGTGACGTCAAAGTAGGTATATAAAAGGAAAACACCAATAATGATCATGATCGTCATGATCACAACTAAATTAAAAACTAAATGTCTTTCTTTTTAAACCTTGTTTCGGTACGTAGACGAATTGGGTTTGACTGGGTAAAATCTGTGTTCTCAAACGCAAGCGTTCTAACGTTTCATTCATCAAATCCAGGAGTAAATAGGAGAAAGGTTTTTTGGTCGCGTCTTCGAAGACTTCTTGAAAAAATTTACTTTTAGTCGGGTATAACTGCCTACCCAAATAAATAATTTGACTCATGTCACGACGATTTTTAAACAGGATCAAATATTGACTGTTTAATGAAACCCCCTCATCTCTTTTCCTTTATGAAAGAGGTTTTATGTGATAAATATCACACTGATATTTAAATGGTGACTTCCTTTCGTGTAGAGATAGGTTAAGCGTTCATCATTTGCACATTCCATCATGAGATCGTCTAAGAATTAGGTCCTAAATACTCTTCTTCAAATACAATATTCTCGATTTGTAAAGAATTCATTGGAGTCAGTTGGGGAAGTCACAGATCACGTGACGAGATTTGCTAATTTCAATAATGTTTTCAAATTCTGCATAAACCAATACAGTAGTCGTTCTGTCTAATGCGTCAGCGAATTTTATTTCAATTCGACAATTTCTTTGATGCTGCAAATTCAGATGCGGTCCATCACACAGGTCAGGACTCAAGTCGAAAGCATACAACGTATGACCATCGGCAAATTCTTCACGTGTTAAGTAAATACCGGTATCACGATTAAACCCAGAAAACAGTCGATGATAAGCTCTTATGTAATTATCTCCTTCGAAATCCAATTCCAGGGGCTTACTGGGTACGGGCTGGCAATCGACGTAAACACTTAAAAAGTTCACTTTATGATGATGGAAATAAAAGGGATTCAAATTGTATTGACCCGTGTAGGCACTATTTTCCAAAAGTCAAATAATAATGCGTTTCGGCATGATCCATAAAAACACATTATCTTGCATAAAAGATTTGCTTCCGGTGGATATAGAATAGGTCTTGCACAATACACGATCAATAGGATATTTCGCTGAACTTTATGACCGAGGAGAACACCAGGACTCACTTTCACTTTACGAATAAAAAAAGACGCATGTTCTAAAATCACTAGATAGTTCAAGAGTTGCTTATTTCCATCTTTTTTCGCCATTAGACAGAAATCGGGTTTACTCCGTGTCTTTTAATTTTCAGATCGACCATATTCAATAGCAGTCGATTTTGTTGAAAAATATCACAATGCAAGGGGCCGATCATATTCAAGGTTTTGCTATTTTTAGTCAGTTCGTAGCGTCTCTTCAATACTGGGTTTCCATTTGACTGGAGGGTGGGATCTGTTTCCGTCAAATGTTTGTCTTTATAAAAACATTCGCATCCCAGTAAACTTTTTTAGCATCTTCTCCGTAGTTCAGCATCGTTTCAATGTAGGCACGGAACGGATAGGTATTACTATACGAGGAGATGGCTCTTTCATTCAAACTACTGTCCACTTGCGAAAACAGGGCATGTAAAAATAAATTGACGGGTGCCACGTGATCGTCGGCAGTTAAAGCAGATCCATCCGACTTGGTGATTTTCCCTTTCACGTACAGGTAGGACGACGACAAATCAATATAGTCTTCGCCATTCCTTGATATGTTAAATTCCACAGGTCCTCCATCTCGACTATTGGCGAGGGGATGATATTCGACAAAGTATCTTTTTCAATAGCTGTTTGGGTAGGTGGTATTAAAAAGAGATCCAATTCGGACTTGGCGCAGGCAGCAGAATCTTTATGTATAAATCCAGACATCTTTAAGCGAAAATATCATGAACTTTCACTTTCTTGGCTTTACGACGAATAACGGATTTGTTAGAGCGCTTTCTCTTTTTATAACGACGACCGGAACCAATCATCGTTTTCACTTTGGTAGCCGCTTTATCCGTTAAGTTTTGACCAGCTTCTTTCAATCGTCGTTTGGCAGCGACTTTAATATCTTCGCCTCGTGAGAGATCACTGAGGACATTCACACCCGAGTGAAACAATTGCTTCCACACGGCTTTGGCTCCCGACTTGAAGAGGGGAACCGCAGCACGAAACAGCGATCGAAACAGACCATCGAATCCATAACCCTTTTGAAATGTCGAAGCTTGATAATAGTTTAATCCGCTACCCGATTGATGAGTATAATAATCTTCAAAAGATATCGCACAACACTGATAGGGGACAAACATCACGAGAGATATTTTTGACGAAAGTGAAGCTTCACGTATGACCGCCCACATTCAAATGGTGTCAAGTCTCCCAGGTGTGTCCTTAAAACAATTTCCAATGAATCAAAGGATTTTCTAGAGATCGGTAAGTAATGCGGTCGGTCGAACGTCACACAAATCACTTCACCATCTTTTCCAGCCACATTCACAATACGTAACATGGTGCTAACACATCCCCAACAATTTGCGGTTCTACAATATCCGAATAAATCATCAACACTCTATAATGAGCACACGGATCTACTACATACGGACTATCAACTGTTTGTTCGATATTGCTATCAAGAGATGCAATTTCACACGGTTCGAATCCCAACATCTGAGCCATTATGCAATGTCCATTATGCAATATCAGTTTCGCATTATCTTGGGCGTTTACCGTGACTCTTTTCGTAATCGAACTATAAGAGAAGGAAATTTTCTTTTCCAGGTCAGGGATTCAAATGGCTCTCAAAATATCGGGTACCGTCTCATAAAATCCAGGTGTAATTCTCCTAGCAAATAGCTTTCCATCATTCAAGTCGAATCCGATCAAGTTCGTTCAATGATTCACGTTATACCAGGTATGCGGGTAAATAAATTCGACGAGTCGAACTTCCCATTCGCCTTTGAGTTCTAAGGGTGAGGGCAATCGAATGATAAAATGGGAAATTTTATTTCCAGGAAAATAATTCCTAGAACTATCCGATGGTAACGTCAAGTAGAAAGACATATTGGCAAATGATCTTTCAACCTTCTTTCAGGCTTTTATAAGGAAGATAAATCAGACGAGGGAATCCATTGATTAAATATTTTAGGATATCTTTTAAATTTAACAAAATATTCCACACGCCGTTTTCGCATACGCTTCTCTAAATTCTTTTCAATCGAATATTTCTCTTTCAACTGTACTCTTTGCAGTTCTTGCGGGTAGAAGGTTCCTTGAATGGGTTCGTCTAATAAGTCCTTAATTCGATAGACGGGAGGGTCTCTCGGCACACTCCGTCACGACAAACAGTTCTTCGGTCCAATTCGTTTCATATCCTTTTCAAATGTCAGTTTCTGTTTCGAAACACGCACCACATCTCCGGGTTGAAATACGCACGGTTTTCTGTTTACGTTCTCCAGATTACCATATAGGGTCGACCACACCTCATTTTCATTTTCTGCAGTCACTTCCACTGGAGGTCTCTTAATACTCGAATGGTAGGTATGATTATAACTTCTTAATAATTCATCCAACACGTCGATATAGCAATAGGTATGATAGTGTGTGAAATATTTCCACATTTTAGTTTTCAGTGTTCGGTTAAATCGTTCCACCACCGAAGCCTTGGTGTTATTATACGTCGTGAAAAAGCGAACCACTTCTTGTTTTAAAAATCTTTGAAACAATGTGTTCTTAAATTCTTTTCCAGAGTCCGATTGAAGAGACTTGGGTTTTCTCATCGCGAGAATAGAACGGAAGGCTTTAACAATCTCTTCCCCTCGTTTCGTTTTTAAAGGGATCGCCCACGCATATTTAGAGAGAATGTCGATGCACGTCAGGAGGTATCGGAACCCCCGATTGTGTTTTTGTAAACTGTTGAGATCCACCAGGTCGGTCTGCCATTGCTGATCTATAGTGTACACGATCACTCGGTTGGTCGAGAAATTTCTCCGCACCGGTTTGTGAAGCGTATACGAATCGACACTGCTCAACCATTTCTGAATCGCTTTCTTCGATATTTTTCCTTCGGCAGCACGATATAAAACATTTACACCACCAAAACTTGCTTCGTGACTTGGGACCGGATATATCCCTTTCATTACAACATAAAATTTGATTATTCGTCTCATTAAAACGCATCATCATCTTTAATTCCCACAACTTTCATTCATGATGTCATCCCACGCAATGAACCTACCTCTAACCACCCTTTCCTTAAATACTCTTTCCAACACATGCAAGGATGGCTTAGTCGTTAAGATAACAACTAAAATCACTAAGCCATCCTTACATTTTACGAGGGTTCAAACCTCATCACAACTTAAAATTATTTTAAAACAATTTTTTAATTATTTCAATTTTCGCCGTTAGAGGGCAGCACCAAACATCACTTCTCAAAATTCATTCTCCAAAATGACCCCTCGTTCTATAGTTCACTAAAAAAATTTCATTCTCCAAAATTACCCCTCGTACTATAGTTCAACAAAATTTCACTCTGAAAAAAAAACTAAATTTTTTCAAACTCCACTCTCTTCTAAGAGATCAAAATTCCTTTTTGAACCCTCATCTAAGAGCACACATTCTCCGCAGGCGAAGCAGGATGTGGAGGAGCAGGAGGTGGTGGAGGATCAGGCGGCGGAGGAGGAGTTGCTCCCACCGCCCACCGCCTGCTGGAGCAGAACTTTCCTTTTTCTACTACTAACGATGAATTAGGAAAGCCATTTACATCACACGGAATTTCTGTAGATTCACTCGAGTAGTTTGGTTAAGGAGCCTACATATAAGAGGTGCGACATACAGTGCGACGAATGACAAACAAGGCCAGTTCACGACGTTTAAAACGTCACAAGCAGTGAATGATCTTTACACGATGATTGGTACAAAGCAGCGCGCCCATCATTTTGTGCCATTCTCCGTGTAAAGATGCTCTACTACATGTGACGTTTTAAATTTCTGAACGGCGACCAATGACATACAAGGTCAGTTCATGACGTTTAAAACGTCATACGGAGTGGATCATTTTTACACGGTGATTCGTATAAAGCGGCGTGCCGATCGTTTTGTGTCAATCGCCGTGTAAAGACGATCCACTCCGTATGACTTTTAAAAGTCATGAATTGGCTTCGTATGTCGTTAGTCGCATAACATTTGATTGGTTGAGAAGATTCTGGACAAAAGCGATTCGCCAAGTATCTTGACAAGCATGCTGTTATCTCCAAGCTAATACATGTTAACTTGTCTCTCTCATGCTCGTATTCACCGTTTACCTCAACCTAGAAAATCTCTGTCGAACGCTCAAATGGTATCCATCCTTAAATCTGATTGGACTTCGGCCGCGATTATGTCCAGTGAGGTTAATCGTGACCAACGATATACAAGGCCAGTTCATGAATTTTATGGCGCCAAACGGACAGGATCATCTAAACTCAACTTCTCCGTAGTAAAGCATTGAGAAAGTGCACAACGCCTTTAAAAGTTGACTTTTTAAAGTATAGAAGAAAATAGGTTGAAACTGGTGTGAATCAAAAAGAACTGAAATATCTTCTTAAAACACCAGCAAAAATTTTTAAATGTGCTAGGCCTTTCAAAAGATCTGTGTCTTTCTTCGTCAGGAACAAAAAAGACGTGATTCTGCTATGAAAGCAGCATCAAGACAGTAATTCTTCACAGTTCTTTAGCTTTTTTAAAAGTATATTACAGGTTCCTAATACATATGATTTTTTATTATTTATAATCTGTGGAGTTTTGTGATCATTCAGACATATTATTTTAAGGATTTGGTGAACTTTTTATTAGTTAAATTTATTACTATTTTTTGATCTGTCATCGTGTCAACTTGATATGGGTGTTTAAGCATAACGATAAATTGTTATGTAGTTTCATGTTTTCAGAGCTAATTTGGTTTCATTGCTTGTCTTATGCTATAATCTATTTATTTCATAGGCCGAATATGCTGTTTACAGTTTACTTCTTCTATCATCATAGAATTAAAACCTTTAAATTGTGCATTCTATTAAATGTTATATTTTGTACATTTGTTTATCATGTTGGCAAAAAAGCCGCCTCTGCTCTGCAGAGTAAGTTATGCGCGCTAATACTTAGATAAATAAATAAATATTATTCTGATTCTGGCGATGAAAATACAATTAAATATAATAATAATATAGGTAATTTCTTACCTTTATCTTTCTTCATCAACAATCCTCATTATACAGCTTCGCACGAGTGTAAATCCGTCAACACGTATCCTTTCTTAGCTGTAGAGAAAATATTTGTTTTCTAATTAATTTTATGAACACTGAAAGAAATGAAACTGACGAGTTCTCCGTATTTGTTGAGTAACATTTTAAAACTATATTCTATCTTAAAAAATACAAATGCTGCTGCTTCATATCGCAGCTTTTTCTTATATTAATTTTACATGTTATACTTATAGAAACTAACAACCAACTAACAAAATAATATGAAATGTTTATAAGTTCCTTTCGATGATGTCGTCAGACTCTTGCTTCGTTCGTGGGATGATCTATAATCATATTTTATTTATTAATGTAATTGTTTATCTTGAGTAGGATAATTTAGCTAAAATAGAAAAGTTTGTTTATTACAGAATAGCATAATTTTGGAAGATATAAAAACAGAGTTGATTACGAAATGATTTACTGCTACTAAATTATTTAAGTATCATAAAGTTTTTGTGTCCTTGAAAATTATTGCTTGTTTAATGTTCCGAAAATAGATTACTGTCAATATCTGAGAGGGTTATAAATCCATCACCCTTCCTTAACCATCTCAGATGCATCCGGTAGTAGTTGCATGGATTCTCGATGTTTCAGAAATTGAGGTTTAGCCAGTGGTTTGGTCAAACAATCCGCTATCATATCTTGTGTTGGACAATAACGAAGATCTAGTATTCCATCTTCTTTCATCTGTTTTATTGCGTGGTAACGAACGTCGATATGTTTGGTTTGCTTTGAGAATTTTTCGTTCTCCACCATCTTGATGACGCTCTGGTTGTCTTCATACAGTATTACTGGTAAATTTTGTGTTAGATCTAGGTCGTCTAACAGTTTTATTACCCAGGCAATTTCCTGTCCTGCACTAGCTGCTGCAACAAATTCAGCTTCCGCTGATGAGTAGGCAATGCAATTTTGCCTTTTTGTATACCACTGTATGGGACTATTTCCCAGCATGAATATGTTGCCTGTTGTGGATTTCCTCGTTCTTGTGTCCCCCGCCCAGTCGGAGTCAGAAAAACCGATGAGTTTTGGTTCCTTTTTTGTACTCAATGTGAGTTTGAGGTTCTTCGTTATATTTAGATCGTTTATTATCCGTTTCGCGGCGTTCCAGTCTTTTACACGTGGAGTTTCACACCTTCTGCTGAGGTTATTGACTGCGGTTGAAATATCTGGGCGTGTAGTGGTTCCTATATATAACAACGATCCTATCGCTTGTCTGAATTTCGTATTGTTAGGCATTAAATTTTCGTCGTCCTCTAATTTGTGAAAACCGGCATCCATGGGAGTGCTTACAGGTTTTGCGTGTTCTAAATTAAATTTTCTTGCGAGCTCTTCTATTTTTAATCTTTGATTCAGTTTATACCCATTTTCTGATTTCCTTATTTCCATGCCTAAATAGTGAGATACTTCCCCAATGTCCTTTAATTCAAATTCTTCCTTTAACGCTTTTATTATTTTTTCAATTGATTCATTTTCTCCGCCTATCAAAATGTCATCTACGTAAACTATTATGTAAGTCGTAATCTTGTTTTCTTTTCTTGTGTATAGACATGTGTTCACGGTGCTTTGTTGAAAATTTAGATTTTTTAAAGATTGTTCGAACCTTTTATTCCAAGTTCTGGCTGCCTGTTTGAGTCCGTAGATGGATTCTTTCAGTTTACAGACTTTATTTTCTGAGTTTTTCTCAATGTAGCCCTCCGGTTGTTTCATATAAATTTCGTCTTCTAATTCACCGTATAAAAAAGCTGTGTCGATATCTACGTGTCTCACGTTCAAATTCTTATATGCGGCTGCTGCCAAAAATGTTCTGACGGTTGTTTGTGACACTACTGGGGCGAAAGTCTCGTCATAGTTTTCTCCATATTTTTGACTAAACCCTTTGGCTACTAAACGTGCTTTGTACTTTTGAGTGTTCCCGTAACTGTCTAATTTCCTTTTGAATGTCCATTTGCAACCTATAACCTTTTTGGTAGGTGGAGGATCCACTAATTCCCATGTGTTGTGTTTTCTCAGCGAATTGATTTCCGCTTGTGTGGCTTTAAGCCAATTTTCATTTTCTTTGGGATTATTTATTTCCAGTATTTCATTGCAACTAGTGGGTTCTGTCATATCATCATTTTTTACATAACAGGCATATCTGTCTGGTGGTACCCCCCTGTTTGAGCTTTCGGATCTTCTTGGTTCATTGGTCGGTTGTTTGGATGCGGTTGGTTCTTCGGTTGTGTTGTTTATCTCCGTTTCAATGTAATTTTTGTCGTCATATCATTTTTCTGTCTCTTTACTTTCTTTTAGGTTAATTTTGCTATTTTCTATGAATTTCACTGTTCTGCCAATTACAATTTGGTTTTCTTTAGTGTATACGCGATATCCTTTTGAGTTGGTATCGTATCCTACAAAAATCACTTCCTGAGCCCTGTCGTCCAATTTTCCTCGATGTTGTTTATTCACGTATACTTAAGATTTGCACCCGAACGTTCGCAAATAGTGTAAATTCGGTTTGCGATTAAACCATAGCTCAAATGGGGTTTTATTTGTCGATCTTGTTGGTAAGCGATTTTGTAAATGATTCGCAGTGTTAATTGCTTCTCCCCAAAATCTTTGTGGCAGATCTTCTTCTCTGAGTAGGCTCCTAGTCATGTCTAATAGCGACCTATTTTTTCTCTCCGCAATGCCATTTTGGCTCGGACAATATGGCACGGTTAATTGATGTTTAATGCCCCTTTTCCTTAGGTAATCCTCTATCCCTCTATTTATGTACTCTCCTCCGTTGTCGGATCTTATTGCTTTCGGATATTTCCCCAACTGGTTTCGAACCATAGCTATATAGTCGATTAGTTTATCCTGTACTTCATCTTTACGTTTTAATACGTATATTACAGTAAATCTAGAGTAGTGTTAATTGCTTCTCCCCAAAATCTTTGTGGCAGATCTTCTTCTCTGAGTAGGCTCCTAGTCATGTCTAATAGCGACCTATTTTTTCTCTCCGCAATGCCATTTTGGCTCGGACAATATGGCACGGTTAATTGATGTTTAATGCCCCTTTTCCTTAGGTAATTCTCTATCCCTCTATTTATGTACTCTCCTCCGTTGTCGGATCTTATTGCTTTTGGATATTTCCCCAACTGGTTTCGAACCATAGCTATATAGTCGATTAGTTTATCCTGTACTTCATCTTTACGTTTTAATACGTATATTACAGTAAATCTAGAGTAGTCGTCAATGAAAGTTACAAACATTGTTTTACCACCTATTGTGGGGGTTCCTATCGCTGTGCATACGTCCGTGTGTACTAGATCAAGTACTCTACCTGTTTTGTTTTTATACACTGTTTTGGGATAGGGAGCATCGCTTGTTTTTGTTTGTATGTACGTTTCGCATGTTGTTCCATGATTGCAATTATTTAGTTTTATGCCATAGGCTAAGTCGTCTTTAACCATTTCCTTTATGGAATTATGATTTCTATGCCCTAGGCGTTTGTGCCAAAGTTCCAGGCAGTCTTTCCTTTTGCATTCATGTGCCATATTTACTATATTCCTATCTGCATTTTCTAATAATCCAACTTCGTATAGGTTATTTTTCATTTTTGCCTCCAAATAGATTTTCCCATTTCGGGACAGCGTGCATCGATCTTTATCAAATAATAATTTATACCCATTCTTTGTGGCTTTACTTACTGAAATTAAATTGGATTCTAGCTCCGGTACATACAACACTTCTTTCAACGTAATTTTATTTATGCCTCCATCGGATGTTTTTGTCGTGAATGTAGTTTCTCCTGTACCTAGCGAGTTTAGAGTTTTGCCGTTGGCAATTATGACCGTTGTTTTTTCGGTGTTATTTAATTTAGTAAAGTCATCTTTATTGTTTAAGATATGTGAAGATGAACCAGAATCAATAATCCAGGTATGTTTTCCTGCTTTGTCTATTAGAAAGGCTGCGTCGCTGCTTTGATCTGGTTCTGTTTCCGTTCTATAATTTCTCTTGTCTACTGATTCGCGGTCAGTGTTTCCTATCTGGTTATCCGATTGTTGATAACACAACGATGATGAGTAATGTTTGTTTTTGTATGTTTGTTGTTGTTTTTGTGTATTTGAGTGATTGTTTCGATTTTTCAAATGCCAACATTCTCTGTACGTGTGATTTCTCAATTTGCAATATGTGCACTGTTTTTCTTTTTTAAAATTATCATTTGGATATCTCTTTTGCGTTTTAAACGCTTTTGTTGAATTTTCACCCTGGTCTGTGTTTTCAACCCTTCTGTTGTACTCATCTGTTAATTTACTTCTAATAAATTGTGGTGTAAGCTCGTCCTCATTCCGTGATTCAAGGGCAGTGATCAAAGTATGTTATGTGTTTGATTAAGTTACCATTTTCTTGGAGCTTGGCTCCATAAAGCTTTCTTAACAAAAATAATTTAGTAGAGAGGTTCGTCCGTTCGTGTATTGGGCCCCACCAGCGGCCGAGAGGTTCTGCTCTCGAAGCTGGTAGACGGAAGGTGCTGGGTTCTATCCCAGTCGCGCCCGTCGGCCTAATCGTTCGGAGTTTTCGTGGTTTTCTTCGAGCCGTGGATCTTCCATGCGTTAATACGGATTAGGTTCCCTTAGAAAGACCCCCACGAAGGGCACTCCCCCCCCGGGCCTATATCCCTCGTGTAGATAATTGGCCGTCAAAAATCAACCCAACCCAACCCGTTCGTGTATTGTTTTAAGTGCGTTCCAAGTGTCTCTGGCTGTGTTAAGCCCTTTTACATGGACGATTTGAGAATCTTCAATTGACAGATTAATTATGGCTCTAGCCTTCTTGTCCTTTTTCTCCCAATCGGTTGTGACTGGCGTGGGCCTATCTTCGCTAATTACGTTGAACAAGTCTTCTCTAATCAGTAACATCTCAGTTTTGAATTTCCAATTGCTGTAGTTACTAGCGTTAAGTTTTTCTACAAGCTGTATCTCACGTGATGCGGCCATTTTACTAATTATTTTAGTTTTGTTGGTAAAGAGGAATTGCTGTTTTATTATTTTATATAAAACTTCTTATATGTATCTAGTTTTCTTCAATTGTTTAACATTTCATATATATCAACAAAAAAACAATGCACAATATTTATTTTATCGTCAAATAACTGACGAACTATATTTTTTAATAATTTTCAATTTCTTTTTAATGTACATACCTCTATGGCCAGTAGTTTTATTTTCACAAATATTATTTATCTACTAAAATATTAGACTTTCTCAGTCTCGGAATCAAATTGTTGACAAAAAAGCCGCCTCTGTTCTGCGCAGTAAGTTACGCGCGCTAATACTTAGATAAATAAATAAATATTATTCTGATTCTGGCGATAAAAATACAATTAAATATAATAATAATATAAGTAATTTCTTACCTTTATCTTTCTTCATCAGCAATCCTCATTATACAGCTTCGCACGAGTGTAAATCCGTCAACACGTATCCTTTCTTAGCTGTAGAGAAAATATTTGTTTTTCTAATTAATTTTATGAACACTGAAAGAAATGAAACTGACGAGTTCTCCGTATTTGTTGAGTAACATTTAAAAACTATATTCTATCTTAAAAAATACAAAAGTTGCTGCTTCATATCCCAGCTTTTTCTTATATTAATTTTACATGTTATACTTATAGAAACTAACAACCAACTAACAAAATAATATGAAATGTTTATAAGTTCCTTTCGATGATGTCGTCAGACTCTTGCTTCGTTCGTGGGATGATCTACAATCATATTTTATTTATTAATGTAATTGTTTATCTTGAGTAGGATAATTTAGCTAAAATAGAAAAGTTTGTTTATTACAGAATAGCATAATTTTGGAAGATATAAAAACAGAGTTGATTACGAAATGATTTACTGCTACTAAATTATTTAAGTATCATAAAGTTTTTGTGTCCTTGAAAATTATTGCTTGTTTAATGTTCCGAAAATAGATTACTGTCAATATCTAAGAGGGTTAAAAATCCATCATATCATGTAGCTTCTGTCTACTTTTAATTTTCTCCCTAAAACATTTCTACGCAGCAATCTAACAAAGTAAAATTTATTTCTAAACATATTTAATTCCTCATTTTGATTAGATTTAAAAGTTTTTGTATAATTCAGAATGTTACTGTACCTTGGCTTTCTATCAGTTTTAGGTAGCATTCATTACAAAAAGCTACCTATTGCAGCCGTTCGGAGGAAAGCGATTTCAAAAAATTTTGGTATATTTTTATCGATCATGACCCCCAGACCCCGAAACCACCCTCCGTTCTAAAGTTGATATATATATATATATATATCCATATATATATATATATATATATATCTGATCTTTGTGACATTGTAACTCTCGTATTTATGAACCGATTTGGATGAAATTTCGTGTATACATAGTGCTTACCAATGTCTCGACCGAGTTCGTTGGCCAGCTTCATCCGCCATCTTGTTTCAAAATGTCGGCCATTTAAATTTTTTTTTAAAATCTTAAATTTGAAATGTGGTACTAAAAATTTAAAAATTGAAAAATATTTTTTTCTTATGTGTTTGACATTGATACAAAGATTCCGGAGCATTTTTTGTTTCGTCTAAATCTTAAAAAATGGCTGAGTTATAGTACTTTGAATTTCTAGCTTGGCTGACATTTTGAAACGACCTGATTTTGTCACGCGATAACAGGCGTATTTATATTTATGAACCGATTTGGATGTACCTTGGTGTATATATAATACGTAGCAATGTCTCGACCGATTTCATTGGCTAGTTTCATCCGCCATCTTGTTTCAAAATGGCGGCCATTAAACTTTAAAAAAAATTAAAAATTTGAAATGTGGTACCAAAAAATTAAAAATTGAAAAATATTTTTTTCTTATATGTTTGACCTTGATACAAAGATTCCGGAGCAGTTTTTGTTTTGTCTATATCTTAAAAAATGGCTAAGTTATAGCACTTTGAATTTCTAGCTTGGCTGACATTTTGAAGCGACCTGTTTTTTGTCACGCAATAACAGGCGTATTTATATTTATGAACCGATTTGAATGAACCTTGGTGTATACATAATACATACCAATGTCTCGACCGAGTTCGTTGGCCAGCTTCATCTGTCATCTTGTTTCAAAATGGCGGCCATTTAATTTTTTTTTTTTTAATTTAATTTGAAATGTAGTACCAAAAAATTGAAAAATATTTTTTTCTTATCTGTTTGGCCTTGATACAAAGATTCCGGAGCAGTTTTTGTTTCGTCTATATCTTAAAAAATGGCTGAGTTAAAAGCACTTTGAATTTCTAGCATGGCTGACATTTTGAAACGACCTGATTTTTGTCACGCGATAACAGGCGTATTTATATTTATGAACCGATTTGGATGAATTTTGGTGTATACATAGTACATACCAATGTCTCGACCGAGTTCGTTCGCCAGCTTCATCCGCCATCTTATTTCAAAATGGCGGCCATTTAAAAAAATTTTGAAAATTTAAAATTTAAAATGGAGTACAAAAAAATTGGAAAATGAAAAATATTTTTTTTATATGTGTTTGTCATTAATACAAAGATTCCGGAACAGTTTTTGTTTCGTCTATATCTAAAAAAATGGCTCAGTTATAGCATTTTGAATTTCTACTGTGGCTGATATTTTGAAACGACCTGATTTTTGTCACGCGATAACAGGCGTATTTATGAACCGATTTGGATGTAACTTGGTGTGTACATAGTACATACCAATGTCTCGACCGAGTTCGTTGGCCAGCTTCATTCGCCATCTTGTTTCAAAAGGGCTGCCATTTTAAAAAATACATAAATTTAAAATTTAAAATGAGTTATCAAAAAGATGAAAAATGAAAAAGATTTTTTTATGGGTTTGACCTTCATACAAAGATTCCGGAGCAGTGTTTGTTTCGTATATATCTTAGAAAATGTTTGAATTATAGCACTTTGAATTTATAGCATGGCTGACATTCTGAATCGATCTGATATTTGTAACGTGATAACACGCTTATTTATTAACCTATTTCGATGTAAGAAGGCATGTGGATAGTATATCGTAATGTCTCGACCAAGTTCGCTGGCCAGCTTCATCAGCCACCTTGTTTCAAAATGGAGGCCATTAAATTAAAAAAAAATTTTATTTAAAGTGAGGTGCAAAAAAATTAGAAATTGAAAAATATTTCTTTCTTAAGTATTTGACCGTGATATAAGGATTCCGGAGCATTTTTTGTTTTGTCTTTATCTTAAAAAATGACTCAGATATAGTAGTTTGAATTTCTAATGTAGGTGACATTTTGAAAAATCTGAATTTTTGCCTGCGATAGCACTTGTATATATCAACCGATTCCGATGTGAGTGAGCATCTGCACAGGAATTAATAAGGTCTCGACCAAGTTCACTCTTGAGCCTCATCCACCATGTTGTCTTAAAATGGCAGGAACTTCAAGATATCGCCGAATTTGGCAACCAAATATAAGTTACTTTAAATAAAAGCAGCTTGGATAAAGCTGAGTAATTTTGCGAAATTCTCATTGATAATGATTTAGTATTGATAAAAATTAGAATTGAATCTCCTATAATCGGTTTACACTAAATTGAGCATTGTGTGTTTGAATAATATAAGCTTGCTTTTTAAAAATAAGGAATATGAAAGCTACCCCTTCCTCAAGGCACTGGCCGGAAGGACTTTTTAAATTGCATTTTAAAACTTAAGATAATTGTTAAGGTATATAAACTATGTGCAAAATAAAATCTAGTTTCTGTGTATTTATAAATAATTCCTTAGAATGTACAAAAATTCTTTCATCTTAAACCTAGATCTAAAATTTGTCTGTAAGTTTAAACATTTATGTTTTCTTTTAGGAATCTTAACTATATGATTTTTACAATTCAGTGAGAATGGTTTTCACATCAATCTTACATGAACCTTTTGCGGCCCAAAAAGTATCACAGAATGCATGCTGAATATTTTTAATATCACATTCCTCAGTGACACTTCTTCCGACAAATTTTTGGCATAAAGTTGCTATTAAGTGCTTGAGTTCTGTGTCTTGGTTCTAACTTAACAAGTTCTTCATGATTACGTGACTACCACTTCAGATATGTCATAAAATATTAATATATTTGTTATTTCTTATCAGTAAGTTTAAATTAGATTTGCTTGTATTCTAATAAGTATTTTATTTGAATTATTTTATATGTAACAATATATTTTTATTATAAAAAGACACAATTGAAAAAAAAGTTACTTTTAAAAATTTTATTAAGATCTTTGAGAATAAAGAAAACAACTATCAGTAGTTTAATGCATTTTGCTGGTCGCAATCCGGCCGAGTGCTCTCATGGTCGTGACATCATTACGTTGACGTCATACCATGAACTGGCTTTGTATTTCGTTGGACACGTGTTTCATGAATTTCATTTGACATTTGACATTTTATTAACTTACATCTGACCTGTGTGCTTGGAGTCAAGCGCCCGCTTATAAGTCATCGTCAATATATATAGGGACGAGATAGCACACACAAGGAAATTTACAACACAGAGAAATACAGCCGGGAGCTCCACAAAGAGTGTGCAACGGAGCCTGCGGGATTCGAACGCGCTCCGACCTAATGGAGGATATTCCATCTCCGTTTTGATCACGTGGTCAAGGTAAAAACTTCTAGCGTAAAAAAGGGAAGGCTCCGTAGACGTGTAATGTAAATCCCCGATCGCCAATGAAACAGTTCATGAGGCAAAGCAGTAGTATCTTCCCTTCTTATCAGTTAGAAGTTCTTTGGGTAAATTACCGGTATCAGGTGATTTTTTCAGCCTCGAACCCATATTTGGAATATCCTCCATTGAAATGGAGGATATTCCAAATATGGGTTCGAGGTTCAAATATGTGCAACGATGTTGAAATCCAAAGAGCTGATCGCAGCGACATCTGCGGCATATTTTTAAATTTCAATGTAATCATCTTATTATTAGAGCGTCTACACTGTTAAAAATATCGTGAAAAATTACCTCTGTTTTTAAAGGCTCTCTATTTTCTGACCAATGAGAGCGCTACATTAACACCTATTAAGCGCTTTTATTGGTCGGAAAATAGAGAGTCTTTAAAAACAGAGGTAATTTTTCACGATATTTTTAACACTGTAGACCAAGACCGGGATACAGGTAAATTTTTCGCTGTTAGCGAAATGAGATTGACCAATCAAAAACCTGCATTTTTGCAAACAGCGAAACGTTCAATGTAGGCAAAAGCAAAAATGCAGTCTTCTGACTGGTCAATCTCGTTTCGCTAACAAAGAAAAATCTATCTGGTTCCCAGCCTAAATCGTCTTGCAGTTTTAGAAAATATCCTGCAGATGTCGCTGCGATTGACTATTTGGATTTCAGCATCGTTTGACATATAAGGGATCCAATATTTTAGTATTTTTTAAGTGTTACCGGGATAGCCGATTTCCACACATATACAGGGTGTTTCACAAAGGACTCCTAACTTTAAAAATCAATAACTCGGAAACGGTGATAGATAAAAACATGAAACCAGTGGTATGTTTAATAAAAAAATCGTAAGAATCTTATGCATAAATCTCAAAATTTAGTTCAAAATAGCCCCGTAGATGGCGCTGAGAGCGTTAAGAATCCTTGGGCGTGTTCAAGATAAACGCGCGCCGCGTGAGCGAGCTCAGGAGACAGGAGCATGGAGTGGGTCTTTATCGTAGATGCAACAAATGTTCAGTACGTTCAGGAAAGGATCTTGGATTTGATTAATTATTGTGCTAATTATAAAGATAATCTGTTGCAAATGAAAGGTGAGCTGGACAGAGCATTGAACTCGAGACTACGGGTTATGGGTTCGAATCCTCCGCGCCCCAAATTGTGTTTATGATTTTTTCAATTTACTGGTTGCTTTATATTTTTCATAATAAATAAGATTTTTTTGATAAAGATAAATTTTTATGTTAATAATACAGAAGCACATGTCAGTTTTTATCGAGACTAGGATGCAGATCATATTTTTTAAAAGTTATAAACATTTTTGAAAATTTATAAACATTCTAATCATACTTTATTCACTACAAAACTAGACGACAAATCCCATATATTTTATCTCTTCTAGAAAATATGTGTTCAGATATTTAGTTAAAATAATGTACATCTATTATATTTTATTTTTATAATATTTTCCATGTTGATTTTAACACCGTAAAATATGATCTGCATCCTAGTCTCGATAAAAACTCACATGTGCTTCTGTATTATTAACATAAAAATTTATCTTTATCAAAGATATCTTATTTCTTATGAAAAATATAAAGCAACCAATAAATTGAAAAAAATCATAAACACAATTTGGGGCGCGGAGGATTCGAACCCATAACCCCTAGTCTCGAGTTCAATGCTCTGTCCATTCAGCTATCTAGCTCACCTTTCATTTGCAACAGATTATCCTTATAATTAGCACAATAATTAATCAAATCCAAGATCCTTTCCTGAACGTATTGAACATTTATTCCATCTACCATAAAGACCCACTCCATGTTCCTGTCTCCTGAGCTCGCGCGCGCGGCGCGTGTTTATCTTGAACACGCCCAAGGATTCTTAACGCTCTCAGCGCCATCTATCGGGGCTATTTTGAACTAAATTTTGAGATTTATGCATAAGATTCTTACGATTTTTTTATTAAACATACCACTGGTTTCATGTTTCTATCTATCACCGTTTCCGAGTTATTGATTTTTAAAGTTAGGGGTCCTTTGTGAAACACTCTGTGTATTCCAGACGATATACCTGAAGATTACATCCAGAAACACAGCAAAGAGTGTGCAACGGAGTCACCGGGACCGGTAGTTGAACCTGGATGCTCTCCTACTCTCGGAAGCGATTAGCGAAGTGGTGTCTCAATACTCGGCCACGGAGGCCCCATTTAAGTGTTCGACCGAGGTTATGTAGGTTGAGGTAGATGGTGAATACGATCTTAAGGGAGCCTACACTGTTAAAAATATCGTGAAAAATTACCTCTGTTTTTAAAGGCTCTTTATTTTCTGACCAATGAGAACGCTACATTAATACCTATGAAGAGTTCTCGCTGGTCAGAAATTAGATAGCCTTAAAAAACAGAGGTAATTTTTCACGATACTTTTAACAGTGTAGATATGATATGAGAGAGACGACAAACGATGCTCAGACTGTGATTAGACAGACACGTTTGTCAAAACTATGGCAAGCCAAAGGTTTTCTACACCAGAGGATTGCGCCTAGAATATATAGTGTGGAAATCGGCTATCCCTGTAATACTTAAAAAAGGGCTAAAATATTGTATCCCTTAAATGTGCATTGATACTGCTGCAATATGTAGATCGCAGCGACATCTGCAGGATATTTTCTACAACTGCAAGAAATTGCTAGTCTATACAATGTTATACTAGTAATACGAAAATCCCGCAGATGTCGCTGCGATCGACACTTGGGGTTTTAGAAGTATCGTCGCACATTTAAGGGATACAAATTTTTAGCACTGTTTGGATAGCATATTTCCACACTAGGTATTCTAGGGGCTGTAACCAGAGCGTGGCGGTACTCGCCTGGACTAGTTCAATTATACGAGTGAGGCAAGTTAATATGCATTAGCTTGGCGATAACCTCTTCAAGATACGTGGCGATTCGCGTTTGTCAAGAATCGTCTCAACCAGTCAAATGTTATACCCGTATTGCCTCTCTCATACCTGGGTTCCGTAGTCTCACTCGTATAATCAAACTTGTCCAGGCGAGTATCGCCAAATTTTGGATTTTAAAATGTCTGGGATTGCTATACTTTTGATAAACGCATTTGTCTAAACACAGTCTGAGCATCGTATGTCATCCACTGAGTTCTTCAATAGCACGGAGGGCTAACGATCAATTCTGATACGTTGAATTCAGCGGTCCGCTTATGAATACAATGCTAAAGCGTTTCGGAGGAAATGTTTTTGGCAAAACAAAACATAGATGCCTCCCATAGAGTAGTATGGGGTAGTTATTTTCCAATCGGTTTTTCTTTTAAAAATATGCAAAAGTTTACACTATTTTCATTTATATATATTTTGTTATTGAAAAAACCTATTGATTTTATTTAAACTGATCTAAAATTTTTTATTTGATATTAGTTAGAAATAAAATTTTAGGTAAAAAAAAAAAAAATGTTAAGTATTGCTCATAAAAATTTCAAAAAGCTTTAAAAATATCGGAAATTGATAAAAAGTATGCGGTAAAGTTTGAAAAAATGCTTCTAACATTAAGAAAAGTGTAGGATTCATTACTTGCGCGCATTGAATATGTAATGCGGTCGCGGAAGAACGTAGACCGGTGAACTACACCGTTAAAAATCTGTAGCTTTTTCTGCATAGTCATGGTAAGAATAGAGATATTCTATAAAAGCGGTGCAGCTAATCCAATGCAGCTAAAGCTGCAGTTTTTAATAGTGTAGCTCTCCGTACTACCATAGAGCTTAATGATGCCATCACTGTCGTATCGAGACATGCTAGTATGGGTGATAAGTTACACCTAAACTATTTTGAAAGGTCCATTTACACTGTTAAAATCTGCAGCTTTTTCTGCATAGTCACTCCACCGCTTTTATAAAAAACGATTATCTGAGTATAATATAGAGCATTCTCATTGGTCAGAATAGAGATATACTATAAAAGCGGTGGAGTGACTATGCAGCTAAAGCTGCAAATTTTTAACAGTGTTATTGGCGTTATTGTCCAAGACGTTTACGTTCCAGGCGTCAAATCATAAGACCCGACGAATAAGCCAAACTGCCAATGAAATACGCTGATTAGTTGAAAAACTTGTACCTCACAGACAAAGAGGATCTAACAGATAGAAGTGTCATAAATGACGTCCATTGATGTGATTGCTCTTGAGCAACGAAATACAAGGCCAGTTCATGGTGTGACGTCAAGTTAATGACGTCACGACCATGAGAGAACTCGGTCGGAGCGCGACCAACAAAATGCATTAAACTACTTATAGTTGTTTACTTTATTCTCTAATGCTCGTATTCACCATCTACCTCGACCTAGCCCTAGCAAACCTCAGTCGAACGCTTGAAATTCACGATAGCATTTGATTTGACGTTATAAAGGAGACGTCCAATCAGGATTAAAGGTGCATACCGTTTGAGCGTTCGACCGATGTTATCGGTATAACTCGGGGTTGAAGTAGTTGGTGAATTCGAGCGTAAGATCTTAATGAAAAATTTTAAAAATAACTTTTTTTTTCAATTGTGCCTTTTTGTAATAAAAATACATTTTTATATATAATATAATTATAATAAAAAACTTATTAGAATGGAAGCAAATCTAATTTAAACTTACTGATGAGAAATAAACAAATATATTAATATTTTAAGACATACCTGAAGTGCTAGTCATGTAATCTTGAAGAACTGGTTAAGTCAAAACCAAGACACAGAGCTCAAGCACTTAAAAGCAATTTTATGCAGAAAATTTATCCAATGTGTGACTGAAGAATGTGATGTTAAAAGTAGTCAACATGCACTCTGTGACACTTTTTGGGCCACAAAAGGTTCATGTAAGATCCATGTGAAAACCATTCTCACTGAATTGCAAAGATTATATAGTTAAGATTACGAAAAGAAAACATAAATGTTTAATGAAAGAGTTTTAGTACATTCTAGGAATTGTTTATAAATACACACAAACTAGATTTAATTTTGCACATAGTTTATAAACCTTAACACAGAAACATTGTAAAATGTGTTTTGTTTTTATTTAAATTTCACTTAATTAAAACTTCTCGTTCATAACATGTTTATTTTATTGGAAAGAAATGGTAATGTTAGCAGCTGTGTTTTGTGTTTGCATATAATTTTTTTAGTAAAATGCAGCATCGCATGTTTATCTAAAGTAAAAGTAAAATCCAAAATCCATTTTTAACATGAGGACGTGAGTTTCAAAACTCGCCTTATCCAAAAAATCAAATTTTGGGAAATCGCGAAAAACCTGTAACTGCGACCCCGTGCATCGAATACCTCCAATTTTTTGTATACTTATAGCTAGTTGCTCTGTGATGTCTTTGGGCGCGTTCACGGACCGCACCCTGGGTTCCCCAGGTTTACCACAGGTAACCCGAAGCGTTCAGAGACCGACATCACGTGACCTTTTTCCGAGTTCCCCGTAGCGTTCAGAGCCAGAGATTGCCCAGATTTCGGGGAACCCACATTACCTGAAAAATTTTGTTGGGTAAAGTGATCACGTGGTTGGGAAATCTGATTTGTTTACCATTTTATAGCTTAACTGTGACTGTTAATCGTAATAGCACGGTTTTTATCAGTTTTATCGCACATTGTTACTGTTTTTTCATATTACAAAAATAATAATAAAAACATATCTGGTCTAAGTTTAACTTTTAGATAAGTTAGAAGATAAATGTAAATTTTGCATATGACAAATCAGTTCACGCTTGGAAGCCTAAAATGGCTAGCAAAACCTGCACTGTTAAAAATATCGTGAAAGATTACCTCTGTTTTTAAAGGCTATCTATTTTCTGACCAATGAGAAAGCTACATAAACGCCTATAAAGCGCTCTCATTGGTCAGAAAATAGATAGCCTTTAAAAACAGAGGTAATTTTTCACGATATTTTTAACAGTGTGTGATACATATTTGTTGCGATAGTATTCCCCATAAAAATTAACTTTTGGAACAGTTTCCCATCTAAAAAAAAGTGATAATTGAATCTATTTGCACTGTCGAAAGTTAAGCAGCCGCCATGTTTGTAAATGTAA
Source organism: Maratus speciosus (assembly GCA_963932465.1). Taxonomy (NCBI): domain Eukaryota; kingdom Metazoa; phylum Arthropoda; class Arachnida; order Araneae; family Salticidae; genus Maratus; species Maratus speciosus. Next base: position 396,595,078 of record OZ010796.1, on the reverse strand, counting down.
ATAAAAAAATCTCGCAACTTTACCCGAAAGCGTTCAGAGCCGTTTTTACCCAACCTTACACCGAGAAACCAGTATGACGTCATTCCCCAATTTTCCGAGTTACCCGTGTTTCGGTCTCTGAACGCGCTCATTGTGTTAAGTTGGAAAATCTACTTTAATTCATTTAATTAATTAATTGAAAAAAGTTTTGGATAAGAAGAGTTTTGTTGCCAATCTCTATCATACTTGCTGAAAGAAATTAATAGTTTCTATTTTTGGTCATCGGATGATATATTTTGGATTAAAAAATAAACCTTACGGGAGCAATAAGTATGATTAAAATTTAGTAATACGTTTTATTATACAAAAGCAAACTTATCAATAATCAAATAAAACTTATCATAAATAGCTTATAATTAAAATAAATTTTTTATAAAAAGAATTTAATATAATATAATCTATATAACATATAATATTATATATATACATATTTCCTTCTGTTCTGGTTCCTTAGAAATAATATTTTTATAGAAACTAAGCACTTCCATTTCTGACCAGTTTTCATCAAAATGTTTTTTTAACAATCTGTCGACATCCTTAAGTTTCTCTTGCTTCACGGGGACTCCCTCTCCCTTCTTTTTAAGAAGAAAGTTTAGTTTTAGATGCCTCTAGCAAAACTTTTACACTCTGAATTTTGATATTCCAAGAATCTTCCGAAATACACTTCCACAAATTTGAAGATGGCCATGGTTCTTAGTCTTTATATAGTACCTTATCGTAATACCTTTGAAAGGCCCGGAAATGCCTTAGGTTTATGCCTGAGAATAAAAATTAAACCTTTTAACATCTTCTGACTGTAAGAAATATAGAAAGCGATTCCCCATTTTTAATTTACATTTTAATCTTCTTTTGCGTGTATTCTTTACTAGCCCATGTGTTCGTATTTCTTTTTCTATTCTTCACCCTTCCACTACAAAATGCAAGAGTTTATTCACTGCCCATTTCACATAAGACATGCTGTAAAACTTATTTAATTAGTTTGTACGAATAGAACAGGTAAAATCTTTAAACGAAAATAGCAACAGGTCACAGAGAAATGAAGGAAAATTACCGTAATAGTAGCTGATAAGCTAGCCGTTCGTTAGTCTTACGCATGCCCAAGGATAAAGATAGTTTTGTTGCCAACTCCCTAGTAGATAAGGCGAGTTTTGAAACCAAACCAATATTTTAAGAGCCCAAAAATAAAGGATAAAAATATTTTTTTTTACAGATTATAGTGTTTTTTCTGTGCAGGTTTACCAATAGAATAGATTGGTAGAGAAAACTCGATTTTTTAAATTTTGGATAAGGCTAGTTTTGAAATTCACGTCCTCACATGTATTTTTTGTGAAGATCTATTTTACAGTAACTTAAATGAAATAGCATTTTCATATTGATAAATAAATAAAATAGGCATGTATTTCAGACATACTTTTTAAAATACAGAATATGTATATTTCAGTACTATTAAAATATTCAGTAGGTTATAAATATTCTGAAGGTTATCTTAAGTTTTAAAATACAATTTAAAAAACTGATAGAAAGCCAAGGTACAGTAACATTCTGAATTATACAAAAACTTAAATCTAATCAAGCTGAGAAATTAACATGTTTAGAAATAAATTTTACTTCTTTAGATTGCTGTGTAGAAATGTTTAGAAAAGAAATTTAAAAGTAAACATAATATACATGCTAAACAAATGTACAAAATATAACATTTAATAGAATGCACAATTTAAAGCTTTTAATTCTACTACGAAAGAAAATATAAACTGTAAACAGCATTTTCGGCCTATAAACTAAATAGATTATAGCATAAGACTAGCAATGAAACAAATTTAGATTTGAAAACATGTAACTATATAGCAATTTATAATTATCGTTAGGCTTAAATACCCATATCAAGCAACAGCACAACGATGAAAAATAAAAAAATTGTAATAAATTTAACTAATAAAAAATTCACCAAATCCTTAAAATAATCTGTCTAAATGATCCCAAAACTCTACAGATTATAAATATAAACAATACATACCCATTAGAAACCTATAATATACTTTAAAAAGTCATCTTTTAAAGACGTTAATAACTTTCTTAATGCTTCACTACATTGTTACAATATCGTGTAAAATTACCTATGTTTTCAAAGGCTACCAATTTTCTGACCAATGAGAAATCTTCATAGGTGTTTATGAAGCGTTCTCATTAGTCAGAAAATAGGCATCCTTTAACAAGAAAGGTAATTTTTCAGGATATTTTTAACAGTGTACGGAGAAGTTGAGTTTAGATGATTGGTCCGTTTGACGTCATAAAAATCATGAATTGGCCTTGTATAACGTTAGTCACGCGTTGCTATTCCCCTACCACGTCCGCCCGCAACCGATGACGTACAATGCCTGTTCATAACTTTTAAAACATTACGCGAAGTGGATCATCTTTACACAGCAATGGAGGATATTTCATTTTCGCTTTGATCATGTGGCCAGGGTAAAAACTTCTAGCGTAAAGAAGGGAAGGCTCCGTAGACGTGTAGTGTAAATCCCCGCTAGCCAATGAAACAGTTCATGAGGCAAAGCAGTAGTATCTTCCCTTCTTATCAGCTAGAAGTTCTTTGGGTAAATTACCGGTATCACGTGACTTTTTCAGCCTCGAACCCATATTTGGAATATCCTCCATTAGCACAAAAAGATGAGCGCTTCGCTTTGTACCAGTCACTGCGTAAAGATGATCCACTCCGTGTGATGTTTTAAACATCATGAATGGAGGATATTCCAAATATGGGTTCGAGGCTGAAAGAAGTCACGTGATACCGGTAATTTACCCAAGGATCTTCTAACTGATAAGAAGTGAAGATACTACTTCTTTGCCTCATGAACTGTTTCATTGAGTAGCGGGGATTTGCATTACACGTCTACGGAGCCTTCCTTTCTTTGCGCTAGAAGTTTTTACCTTGACCACGTGATCAAAACGGAGATGGAATATCCTCCATTGGTCTTGTCGTTGGTCGCGGTTTACCATTTTTAGCGCGTCTTGCACTGGAGACTGCTGATTGCACTAGTCCAGTAGAAATAACTCAAAAAAGGGCCTTACATTGCAAAAATTCGGGTAACTCTGATTTTCGGGTATTGTTTATAGGTTGACCCTCTAATGAAAAAACCAAGTTTTCGACCTTCTAGACCTTCTACGTTTTTTACTATATCGAGAAAACCAAAATTTTTCGGCACTTTTTTCGATTTTTCTTGATTAACTCGATTCCAGTGCATTTCACAGAAAAAATTATAATTACAATTTTGTAGAAGACAAAATTCTCTACAAGATTTACTATTCATGTTAGGGAATTGATCAAATAGGAGGCGAGATACGGAGCCAGGAAAATGGGGTACAATTTGCAAAAAGTGGGAAAAAAACCAAATGACGTTAGTTTTTCCTTCATAACCCATTTTTATTTTTTATTTTTCCGTTTTAGAGATAAAAATGTCATAATAAACTTTGTAAAGTATGAAATATCCTACAAGTTTCATTCATTAGAACATCAATTACCTCTAACAGACTTAAAATCAGAACAACACGATTTGTGGTTAAAACAGAAAAATACCGCTCGACAAGTGGCAAGTCACTAATTTGAAAACGATCTTTAATTTTTCATACTGAATAAACGAAGCAATTAATTTATTATAGTATGTACAATAAAAAGTAATTGGAGAATAGTTGGGAGGGGGGGGGGGGGACGTGAAGTTAATCAAAAAACGTATTCGGTAGATATAGGCGCCGCCTAGATTGGGCTAAGAATCTGAAGTCGAAAGTAAAATTAAGTGCTAAGAATAATATAAAAAAATACTGCAAAGATAAATAAAACATAATTTAGAAATTTTAAAAGGGAAAAGGATGATACAGGGCCGAAACTAGAGGGGGGGGGGCATATGCTTTATGCGCCATAATGGAAGGCAAAGAGGGCGCAAAATGAAGATTTGGTTTGTCGTATTTGTATTAATTTTTCACACAAGTTTTTGTTAGTTAGTTAAAGTTTACATTAACGGTAAATCTATCTCACATTCAGAATATTATTCCCAACATAAAGAAAGCCAACAATTATGCTTATGCATAATAAGACGGAAACCTGTATAAAGCGGAAGTATTTTTGGGATTATTTTAATTCAACTTTAAATTTTAAAATAATGCAAAATATATTATAAACTTATAAAATTCTGTTTGTAAATTCACTTTGCGCAGGAGGGGAGTGTGTGTGTGTGTGTGTGTGTGTGTGTGGGAGGGGGAGTTGTGTTTTCAATATAAAAAATTAAAGGTATTTTTTAAAATTACTAAATTGCCAGGCAGTATTTTCCTGTTTTTAAACAAAATCTTGTTGCTGTGATTTCCAAAGCCTATTACAAAAAATAATTACCTAATAAATGAAACTATGGTCTACTTCATGCTCTAAAAAGTTGCTTATGACTGTTTTGATTCTCAAATGCACTAAATGTGAGTTATAAAGCAAAAAATACCGTCATTTGTGGATTTTTGTAATTTTTGGCAAATTTTATCCTATTTTCCCGACTCTGTATCGCGTCTACTATTTGGTCAAATTACAAACCTAAATAGTGCATGTTGTAGAGAAATTTATCCTTTACAAAAAATGAAAAATATTACTATTAATTAAATTCAGTAATTACTAAGTTAAATGTAAAAACTACAAAAATTATTAATTTAAAAAAAAGACGAACACAGTGCTTTATTTTTCTTTCCCGACATAATGTCTCTCTGAAAAAAGTGTCTTTTACAGTAATTTCCTGCGTATAAGCCGCGGCTATGTTAAGTCTGTTTCAAACGAGAAATTGTATTCAAAAAATGAAGTCAAATAAATGCTAGGCAGAAATAAGTTACAATGTATTAAAACAAAAATTGTGGTAGAAAAATGAGTTATCTGAGACGTGGCTTATACGCGGGAAATTTCGGTAATAATATTAATATGCTTGATTAATTGTCCATATTTCTTCCGCTATTACTTTTAATGTATAGAATCATGCATTTTGAGCTTTCCGAACTCATGTTTAACAGTTATTCTTATCCGATACTTCTAGGCCGAAACTAGCTTTTTTTTTCATTCTAGGGCAAACATGAATTCCCCCCCCTCCTCCCCTCCCCCCCACACAAACTCTTCCCCTCCTGCGCAAACTGAATTTACATATAGAATTTTATAAGTTTAAATTTTAAAATAAAGCAATAGATATTATAAAGTTGAATTCAAAAACTCCCGAAAATAATTCCGCTTTATACAGGTTTCCGTCTTAATATGTGTAAACATAATTGTTGGCCCTCTTTATGTTGGGAATAATATTCTGAATGTGAGATAGATTTACCATTAATGTAAACTTTCACTAACTAACAAAAACTTGCGTGACAAATTAATACAAATACGACAAACCAAATCTTCATTTTGCGTCCTCTTTGCCTTCCATTATGGCGCATGAAGCATATGCCCCCCCCCCCTCTAGTTTCGACCCTGTATAATCCTTTTCCCTTTTAAAATTTCTAAATTATGTTTTATTTATCTTTGCAGTATTTTTTTATATTATTCTTAGCACTTAATTTTACTTTCGACTTCCGATTCTTAGCCCAATCTAGGCGGCACCTTTATCTACCGAATACGTTTTTTGATTAACTTCACGCCGCCCCCCCCCCTCCCAACTATTCTCCAATCACTTTTTATTGTACATACTATAATAAATTAATTGCTTCGTTTATTCAGTATCAAAAATTAAAGATCGTTTTTAAATTAGTGACTTGCCACTTGTGGGGCGGCATTTTTCTGTTTTAACCACAAATCGTGTTGTTCTGATTTTAAGTCTGTTAGAGGTAATTAATGTTCTAATGAATTAAACTTGTAGGATATGTCATACTTTACAAAGTTTATTATGACACTTTTATCTCTAAAATGGAAAAATAAAAAATAAAAATGGGTTATGAAGGAAAAACTAACGTCATTTGGTTTTTTTCCCACTTTTTGCAAATTGTACCCCATTTTCCCGGCTCCGTATCTCGCCTCCTATTTGATCAATTCCCAAACATGAATAGTGAATCTTGTAGAAAAGTTTGTCTTCTACAAAATTGTAATTATAATGTTTTCTGTGAAATGCACTGGAATCGAGTTAACCAAGAAAAATCGAAAAAAATGCCGAAAAATTTTGTTTTTTTTGATATAGTAAAAAACGCACAAGGTCTAGAAGGTCGAAAACTTGTTTTTTTTTCATAAGAGGGTCAACCTATACACAATACCCGAAAATCAGAATTACCCGAATTTTTGCAAGGCAAAATGCTATTTCTACTGGACTACACTGCTATCAGTCAAAGTCTAATATGGCGGACGCAGGAGAGGTGGAAAGAACTCGTTTTCCGGCATCAACGCTTTCTACAGAAGAAAATTGTTATGTAGGGGAGAGTTGTACAAAACCGGGAAAGCGGGTAAAACAGGGTAGCGCAGATTCCTCATTGATTTGAACTTTTGTCTAACGGCCAACGTGAGGAATTGCTCGACGAAAGTCATTACGGCATTTGTAGCTGAACGAAACCCTAGTGTGAGGTTATTTTTTATGTGAAGGATTTTGTTTGAATTACTCTTAAAAATTACTTCGTTTGATTCTATGTTTTACGCATATATTAACTGTTTATCAGCATATTAAATATTGGTAAGTACTATTTCAAATTCTTTGCTCTCCTGCCAGTATTTTGACAGTTTTATTTATCCTTTACTATAGGACTGAAAGAAAGGTTGCCATGTTTTTAAATCTGTGTCATGTTGGGGTAAATCCGGGTACTTAAGAGTGGGCCAAAACCGGGTATACCCGGTTTTATCCTACACTCTTGAAGTGATTTTTTTAGGATAGTTAAGAAATTAGCACGAAGCTGTAAATTGCAATTTAATGTTGTTAAGTACTATTAACCCCTTGATGTATCATTCATGGCACGTCTAAAGTCATACTACAAACAAGAGGTGAAGGAGTGGTTACTTTCTAATCCTGGGCGACATGTAAGAATTTACTAAACTGGGAAATTATTCAAAGCTGTATTTTTCAGAGCAGCAGTTGCAATTACCCCAAATAGACTGTTTGTGAAAACAGGGATTCGTCCCTACAAGAAACGATGTTCTTCCAGACCATCTTTTTTCTCCTTAGGAAATGACAGAAAAACACATAAAAGTCAGTAATACCACACCTTGGTCTACGCAGACATAGGCTGGAATAGCTGCAGTATTATATATTGCTGAAACATCACAGGATGATGAAGCTTATCCTTCCACTTCTAAAAGTGTTGCCATCACACATCCAGCAATTGACAACATCTGGCCTTTTCTATCGACATCTTAGATTGCATAACTCAGCAATCTGCATTTCCAATTTCACCTAAAATGTTATTACCACTTCCCCAGGAAGACTTTAGGATTGTGAAAAGAGCTGGCAAAAGAAAGGGTAAAGTATTACTTTCACTCCTTTGCTCTGTAAAATAGAGCTGGAAACAGATATTAAGGAGAAAGATGCCAAACGGCATGCAAAATGAAAACGGGAGATTCATAAAAAGGAAAAAGGCATATAGAATGAGTATAAAAAGAAACAAAAAATATTGAGAAGTAATCCTCAGAAGATAAAGAAGATAACGAAGCGTAAATGTTTTGCAATGAACTTTACTCCAATTCAAAATCCAAAAAAGGTTGGATACAATATGTGAAATGCCTCGGATGGGCACACAAAGCATGTAGCATGAAGAATAATATGATAAGAAATTCACTTGTGATTTTAGCAGTTAAAACAACTCTATGACTTCCAGTGTAAAATAGGTAGGCATATACAATGTAGAAAATTTGCCACAGATTTATTTTTGATACATGGGAGAACACATGTGCAATTTCGTTATGTTATAAATAATAAAAATGCATTTATTTATTACATTAATAAAGAATTTTTTTTGACAAAAATGAGTTTTCCAGTAGTTTTAAATGGATACCCGGTTTTACCCAACCAGTGGGGTAAAACCGGATTTTTGCATATGTTTGAAAAAAGCTATTTTTTTTTATATAATCAATTATATTTTTCATCGAAAAAAATATGGTTTATTATAGCCGAATGTTCATTTGATATTAAAAACGTAGTTCAGAGTTTCTTTTCCCATCTGATTGCATTTGAGAACAATAAACATTTATGGTACCCGATTTTGCCCCACCTTCACCTATACTTCTCTCTATTCGTAGCTCCATGCTCACAGGCCTGATAGATCTGGTAAGACGGTTACGCCATAATGTAAACGTAGTACAGAATAACTTCAAAAATCCGGCATCATCGAGACCGAGACTATGCCGGATTTTTGAAAATTCCGGATTTTTGAAGGAATATCAAAAGTAGTATTATATTCTTAATGGTGTCTTTAGCTATAATTTAATTCATTATTAAGTGATAATTATGTAAGAAAAAGAGAAAAAAAACTGACTCCATATGATATTTTTTATGTTACAAAAAAAAAAAAAAAAAATCCAATAAAGAGTGAAATTATTTCTTCTCTTGTAATTTCAGAAACATCGATATCAACTTTGTTTGCTTCAGTTTTTTGACCATTCTTTAACAAGATTTTTTTTTGTATTTTATACAAATGGAGAATGTCTATTTCGGAAATACAGTCTTGTTTCTCAAAAGCATATATTAATACTCCAGTCAAATTTATGCATTTTTTAGTGAAACCTTTCCTTCTGCCCGTTGTTCATCCTCGCCTTCTGAGCTGCTACTAGCATTATCTGAGGTTCTATTTAGCATAGCGTCAGCAATCTTGCTGTCCGTTAATTTTTTTTGTTGATACATTTTCGTCAAGCTCCTGTATCTCTTTTCTCGACACTTAATGAATTTTCAGATTTTGCATGTTCAATCAGCTCATAAATTGTAGCTTTTTGACAGCAAATTTGAAAGCCTGAAAATTCTTCCTCATCACTGATGTCGCCGTCGCCGAAAATAAATTGTGCCATGCATTCGCCAAAGTTTATTTTTTATTTTTTATTTTAAGCTATGAGGTATTCGCTACAGCTTTTGCCGGCATGACCTCAAATGATCTCAAAATGGCGTTATTTCCTTGGAACAACATTCCTTCACAAGGAAAAAAGGCCGCCAAAGTTTTCCCCAAAGTTGTTCCCGTTGCTAAGAAACAGTGCAGCTCCCAAAAAATTTGTTCAGAAAATACTCGCATCTGACAAATGTATAAAAAAGTCAAATATTCTTTTTTTGTATTTTTACTTTCGATCTTTAAGTTTTTAATTCATAAAGAATTGCTATTTTTCTTCTCCCATAGCTTAAAAGCGTAAAATAAAAAGGAAGGGAAAAGATGGTTTTGATGCCAGATTTTTGAAGTCACACTGTATTATCATATTAGACGTTAAATCTTAAGACCCAACCAATCAGTAAACAACCAATCAACTTGCTCGCTGATTAGTTAGGAAACATGCTCTTCGAAGATCTCATAGACCTGGGTAAACAGTTACGCCATGTTTGTTTGTTTGTTTATTGACCCTCTTGGGCCCGGTGAGCAGCTTTCTATTTCTGTATAGCTGTCATAATCCACTACCTAGATAAACTACAAGAGACAGATACGAGAGAAACCCAATAAACCCGCACAGCGAAGTACCACCACTGTCAACATGCGTCAATCCAACTCCGACAGTGACGATAAATCTCATTCAGTAACTGAGAGAACAAAGCCAACTCTTCATTACCCTTTCTCCCCATTGCTGAAAAAATCTCTTCGTACGACATACTCTTCGATATCGGTAACTTGCTAAAAATCTTATCCCGAATCCTACAAAATTTCTTACACCTCAAAACCAAATGATCCTCGGTTTGCTCCTCGCCACCACACAAATCACACTTAGCATCCCCACTAACCAGAAACTTCTTATGACGAACCAGAGTGAGAACAGTCTTGGTCAGAAACCGAGCAAATATTACACCACTCTCCCTCCTTAGACACTGATGCGGATGCCCTATGTTGGCGTAATCCCAACCACGACCTGAATGATCAATCCTATATTGGTTCCAATCCCAAATAGACTCCCTCTGTTTATTATTTCTCACAACCATCATCCAGTCCTCGGGAGAAAACCATGGAATACAAATATTGCTATACGGGCCCTTCCTGGCCAGCTCATCTGCACACTCGTTGATTTCAATTCCTTTATGTCCAGGCACCCAGATAAACTCCATCTGAAACTGATCCATCCTCTTCCTATTAATCTCATCCCTTAGCATGGTGATAACCGCCACCGACTTACGACTGATCTTCTCAAGGGCCATCAAAACACTTTTGGCATCCGTGAAAAACATATATTTCCCACCGTCCACCATATAATACTTAATAGCAACCAACAATGCAATTGCTTCCGCAGTAAAAATCGAATTGATGTTGGGAATTTTCAACGCCATCCGGTTGCCCGTATGTTGGTTGACCATTCCAATCGCAGTCTTGTTCGCCTCTTTTGAAGCATCTGTAGCAATGATGATCGCCTTGTCTCTGTGCATCTGATAAAAACAGCTAAACGAATTCCTAATTACCTCCTCAGGGAAATCTTTATTCTGGAAAGGCCAGGCATTAACATAAATTTTGCAATTTTCATTCACCTTGGTGCCCCACTTGTAAGTAATCATTTCGTTAACATTCGTGTTATGCCGACTAAGGATGTTCAGTTCCCTGTAAAGTAAATCCTCTGACAGGACATCGGTATACTCTTTATGTTTGATTTCTGAAATAGTCCTCTTTACAGTCAAGAATTCCCTTCTTGAGTGGCTGCTCCAGACCCCGCACTCTTGTAATAGCACTGGGATTGGGCACCACCTTGGCATGCCGCTCGCCCATCTAAGGCCCACATTTTGAATCACTTGAAGTTGGCGACTTTCAGTTTTGTTTGAGTGCGCTAGAATCCTTGGGTTACCATCTAGAAGAGATCCCATCATGCTATTTGTAATTTTTAAAAGATATTTGGTTTCAGTGCCCCAACTCCTACCAGCAATAACTTTAAGCATGTTCATTCTCTTGCTTGATTTCTCTTTCAGCATGGCAATATGGTTCTTAAGATTCCCCTGACTGTTTAAGAACACTCCTAAAACTCTTAACTTCTCTGAAAAGTCAACCTCCTGACCTCTAATCTTAAACTTCTCCACATCCTCATTCCACCGCCCTATCTTCATGATTTGGCACTTATTTGGATTCACCTCAAGATTCCATGCACGTAACCAATGGATAGTCCTAATCAGATTCTCCTGTAAAATGTCCCTCAGCCACTCCACATTGTCATGAAAACCATAAAGAAAAATATCGTCAGCATAGATCACGCAATGAATACAAGAGTCAAAAATCTCAAAAATATCAGCTAAGTAAATGGCAAAAAGAAAAGGAGAAAGAGGACTGCCCTGTAATAAGCCCCTCAGATACATGAATGGCTCCGAGAACAAGCCCCTCCATTTAACACGAATCCTCAGCTCCTGCATGAGATTCCGGATCAGAATACACAGATCTGCACCTAGCCCCAATTTTTTTAGTTTAAGCAGAAGACCATCCCACCATACATTATCATAAGCACCCTTAATGTCCAAAGCCACTAAAAATCCCTTCTGTTTGGCTTGACGTCCTCTTCGAATATCTCTGTAAATCCTGTACACGGCAGCCTCGCAGTCCCTGAACGGAATAAAACCATAGTGGTTCCTATGAAATATTTTGTTTTTCATGCTCCAATTGAGCAGAATATCTAATATCATCTTTTCAAATATTTTTTTACTGGTCACAGTCAAAGCGATTGGCCTATATCCCCTTAAGTCGTTCCTTTTCTTTCCTGGTTTTCTAATGGGCAGCATGATGACTTCTTTCCAGATTTCAGGGATTTTTTTTGTCTCGAGAATCTTATTATACATCTCCAGCACCTGGGATAACACCTTGGTTTTTAGGTTTTTAAAGAAATTCATTTTGATCCCGTCTATACCAGGTGAAGTAGATTTACTTTTCCTGATTATCCTCTCCATATGGTCCATCTTAAGCCTTGTGTCCAACTCATCATCTCCCGAGAAGTCAATAGGTATGTCATGAAGGATTGGAGAATTTTGGAATATAGTAGCAAACAAGTTTGCTTGGGAAACCGCATCAGGTGGACAGTTTGGGAAATCGAAGTCCATATTCGCCTCCTCCTCCTTCAAATTGTTAATTCCCCGGATAATCTTGTAAATGTGAGGTCCCCTTCCAGCCTCCCTGGCAACAGAATCCCAAAACTTCTGATTGTCTTTCTTAATCTGCTTCTTCAGTTTAGCGTTATAGAACTTGTATTTGCACCATAAATCTAACTGACCTAAACGAACTGCCTTCCTGTGGTAAAACCTTTTAAGAGCCAATAGTCTACGAGTGACAATCCCCCACCCGGGCGGAAGATTGCCCCCACTCACTGGAAATCTCTCCGTACACTGAATCAACGCCTGGGAGATATCCGTTGACCACCTGTCCAACCCCTCAGCATAAACATCATCTTCCAAACCATCCACCACCGAGCAAACACGCTGCCAACTGACCTGAGTCCAGAACCGTTTCTTACCGCTACCTACGTTGGACCTTTCAAGAATCCTGATAGGATAGTGATCCGAACCCAACGGGTCAGGAAGAACATCCACCTGGAAGATCCGAGCTAAATTATCCGACACAATTGTCAAGTCCAATAAAGAACCCGTGCCCCCGCCCCTACATCTCGTAGCCTGATCTAAATTCATTAAGATAGCATCCGTGTGCGTGATCCAATTCATCAAGTTTATCATTTTATTAGCTTTAGGGTTATTTTGCCAATTCAGAAAGTTAATGTTGAAGTCGCCAACAATGATATAGTCATGCCCGATCACCTCTTTGATACTCTCCAACCACCTAATATCCGCAAACCCCTTCGGCGCGTAAATATTGATGATAGCAATCCACCTTTTTTTGTGCCAAATTTTAATTCCAAGAGCCTCATGATCTCGGCCAATCCTAGGAAGCTGAAGCATCCTAACAGGGATCCGCTTCGACACCGCAAGCAGCAAGCCGCCTCCCGCCCTCGATGAACAACCAGGTCTGTCAGCACGAAAAACATACCTATTACTCAAGGATAAATTAAAACTATTGCTGAGAAGAGTTTCCTGAAACGCCCAGACGATACTATTACGAAACATACCAGTGCGAAGCCAGGGCAAGTTTGACCTTAATCCCCTTATATTCCACTGACATAAAAAAGTGTCCATAAACAAAAACTGAAAAAAACACTAATAACACAGAACAATAAACAGACACAAAAACTTTCAACACTTACCCCACAATTCAAAGTCCTGTTCAATCCAGAATAAATACCGATCCACCAACCGACAATAAACCATTCACTAGCACCAAGTAAACACGCACCACAGAGTCCGTAGACCTTATCCATTTTCCGGATCTACCAGCATTTTGTCGTTCTCTGGAGTTAGGCTTGCCTGAAACAACAATAGTTCTCCTTCCTGGGCTTCATTTGTTAGCTTCAATTTCTTTTCTTTTAGCTGGTTATAAAACTCAGCCATGACATCTCTTTTTCCCATTTTGCTTTTTTTTGTAGTTTCGTCTTCGTTTCCTTCCGACCCCTTTTCAACTACATTTTCTGGTTTTTGCTGTAAACTCACCATAACTGCACACATGTTCACTACAATGTCCATAATCTTGTTGAATTTTTCTTCCATCAGTACCGCAAGCTTGTGGTAATTGCTTTCATCATTAACTTTTTCAATGTTTGTTTTTGTTTTGGCTGCGTAACTTTCGGTTGTTTTCAATTTGAACTGTCGCCTGGCTTCAGCCAAAGTAATATGATTTTCGCTCTTATATCTTTGAATTTCAACCTCTTGTTTTTTTATTTCACATTCATCGTCGTCTACTTCATGACTTTTCCCACAGTTTGCGCATCTAATTTCTTCTTCTTTACATATCAATTCAGGTTGTTCTTTTCCGCATCTTTTGCATCTCTTTTCATTTGAGCATTTATTTGTTCCATGATTAAAGCTTTGACACACATTGCATCTTCTGGGCCTATCAACAAATAAACTAATTTTTTGCCTCATGTAGAACATTCTCACGTATTCAGGTAACTCATGTCCATAAATGGTTAATAGCACAGTTCCTGTGGGTATTATCCGACCTTCGTGTCTAGTGGTAAATCTTCTGATATTTTGGATAGTTATTTGATTTTCTTCTTCTATCTCTTCCTGGATTTCCTTGAGGGTTATGTCCGTGTCTATTCTGAAAATTAAAAATCTTGTTGTTATGTTTTCATTCATTAGTATATGCTTGACTTTAGTATTAAATATTTGCTCTTTATTTACAATCTCGTTGGCACATTCGTAACTTTTCGTGGTGATTAACATCTTGTTGTTTCTGGTGTATCTGATTGTCTCTATTTCTTTGTAGTGTTCAAAGTTCTGTTTCATTTCATTTTTTAGCCGGATTGGGTTTAGCTTATGTAGCCCGCCCTCTTGACTCTCTACAATAATAACGTAGTCTTTTAAATTTGGTAAAAAGTTGATTTGCTGCTTAGCCGTCCTGCCGTCATTCCAGTTATATTTTTTGAATTCTTCATTATTGAATCCTGTACTTTCTTTAATCTTTACCTCCGTTCCCGACATTACTCAAAACCGTGCCTGGTGACCAGTCCAACGTACTCAGACTGTACACGTGCACTTAAAAGGAACAACACTCAACACTAATTACAAATAAGAAATACAAACACTAATATATTATAATACTCGAATAAATTTACTCTCACCACACTGAAAAGCAGAACCCTCGACGCGCACGTGGACTAATAGCTGCCGCAACAACACCACACACACTCACCGGGCCATCCCGTCCAGTTACGCCATAATTATAATGTCTACATTGTTAAAAATCTGAAGCTTTAGATGCATAGTCACTACACCGCTTTTATAGAATATCTCTATTCTGACCAATGAGAATGCTCCATAGTATAGTCAAGTAATCGTTTTCTATAAAAGCGGTGGAGTGACTATGCAGCAAACACTACAGATTTTTAACAGTGTAGAAAATATGATGTAGAAACCGTCTATTCGAGTAATGCTAAAAAAACTGCTAACAAATTGAATCCGATAAATATCTAACGATGCTGATGGAAAATATCGATCGTAGCTCTTTATCAGACGAAACGTTTCCTAAATTCAATCTTTATACAATGTTTATGTTTGAGTTATCATGTCGCTGCGATCGACATTTATTGTTCAGCAACGTTGGACATTTTTAGGATTCAGTTTTTAAGCACTTTTGAAATAGCCGATTTCCATACCATGGTAGGGATCCATGTAGATTTTGCGCTGTTAGAGAAACGAGATTGACAGATCAGATAATTTGTTTACTTAAAACAGCGAAAAGTTCGCAAAAATGCAGGCTTGTGATTGGTCTATCTCGTTTCGGCAACAGCGCATAATCTAACTGGATCCCGACCCATATCTTCCAGGCTGCAGCGTCAAGAATACCTAGTGTGGAATTATGCTATCCAAACAACGCTAAAAATTTGTATCCCTTAAATGTGCGACGATACTGCTATAATCCCAAGTGTCGATCGCAGCGACATCTCCGGGATTTTCGTATTACATTGTATAGACTAGCAATATCTTGCATTTGTAGAAAATATCCTGCAGAAGTCGCTGCGATCTGTATATTTCAGCAGCATCGTTGCACATTTAAGGGATACAATATTTTGGCACTTTTTAAAATATTACAGGGATAGCCAATTTCCACATTATATATTCTAGGCCAGTGGTTCCCAACTTGGGGCGTACGCCACACAGGGGGGCAATTCCAAATTTGTTACTCAAACATTTACTATCAGTTTTTTTATGGAAAAGTAATGCTGAAGATTAAAAATAAGTGGAATACAAGTAGAAAAAAAAAACAGTTTCTTAATTAAATTTTAGAAATGTTCCCAATCAAAAGTTTAAGATAGACACCAGAATAATTATAAAAATAATCTTTTAAGATATTTTGACAATTTTTGGTAGTATTAAAAGTCTGTAAATTTTTTTTGTTATTATTGTATTTTACAATTTTTTGCAATGTTTTCAATTATTTATTGAATGAGCTTTCTATTTCTATTCGATCTGCTATATGTTCAGACATAGAATCTTTTAGACATAAAACTATATAACATTATGTATAAAACTGACTGTATTGAACATATTTAACCAAAAAAAATATATCTAAAAGAGGTACTACCAACTTTTACAAATTTAAAAATCTTAAATAGCATCAGAAAAGGAAATGGGTAGATAGTAAATATTTATGGCTCTAATGCAGGCATCTTACACAGTAAATAAATTTCATCATGGCATATCCCAACAAAGAAGAAATTGCTGGTCAGCAGCAAGATAGGTACTGGCAATGATGGAGAAGTGCTGGCTAATGGTCTACTACTGCATTCACCACTGCTGGACAGCTTCAGTCAACTTTGCTGTTGGAAATCATCAGATAAAATTCTGATGGGCCCCCGTTTTATCTCTTGCGCTGGCCCACTACACCATGGAAGTGCACGAACATTTGCAGTATTATTGTTGGGAACCCTTACGCTAGGTGGCATAATTCACCTTAGTTTTAAAAAAATCACTAATTGTAAATTTTATTGAAATATTTTAATCTGGAGTGTAAAAATATTTAAACAATTACGTTTCAAGTTTAACAAATAATAATTTATTAGACTTTTAAATATTTTGTCAAGTCTATATTAAAATAAGAGTTATTTTTATCACCCCGCGGCAGATTAATGAATTTGAACACAAACCTGAAATGAATATCTTAACACAATTTAAGCTGTCAAGCTATTTTTTTTAACTATAAATAATATTCCACCACTGCCACCAACAAAATAAAAAAGTAAATGAATAAATAAATAAATTCTTTATTCCAATGCTTTTTTTTCTTCTTAAATCTGGTTTTACTAAGTTGCAAGGATTTCGGTTTTCATAATTTACACAGTTGAGAATCAATCAACTCATAAAATATATAGGAATTCTATACAATACAATAATTTCTATACAAGTTTAATGATTGAGGACGCAATTCACAAAAGAAACAAACTTGAAATAGTGTAATGAGAGATTAAAACAACGAGCGGTCGTAGAATACGCTGAAGTACTTGTTCATGTCCGATCACGAAAACCAAACAGCATCCAGCGCGGTTAATACTTGGGAGAGTGACCACATGGAAACAGCTGCGCGTTCAAGTATTTCTATTATAGACACTTCTATAGCTGTTGGCGAAACTAGCTCATAGAAAAGCGGGCCATTATTCTGTAGTATTTTTTCTATAAGTTTTTTTATAGAATTCTATAGAAAATTTTTGTAAGGGAAAGTGCTGGGCCAGCAAAGGAATAGCAGTAGGATAGGTGCTAGCACTGCAGGAAAAGTGCCGGATTGAAGTAATATGATGTCATATCAATGCTGGCCTGCTGTTGGCCATCACTGATGGGCCAGCTGCATTCCGCACGGACATTTTTGTACTGGTTTAAGTAATGGCACCATTTCACTTTACCGCTGATGGCAGTGCTGGCTGCCATCTTTTTTCCAGCTGATGGCCCACTGTTTCTTTTTTTGCTGGGATACATTTTAAAATTAGATAATACATGCAAGACTATTAAAGATATTGGGAAAGGGAAAACTGAGAAAATGTGTTGTTTTGGGGGATAATGGCTACTTAAAATTGATAAAGGATGAGAATCCTGAAATGCTTCTAGTGTTAAACATACAAAAAAACTTTATTGCAAAATCTTTTCCATCAACATTTAAAAACTTACAAAAATGAATTGAAAAATGCTAACTGTATGTTCAGGATACATTTCGTGTTTCTTCACGATATTTTGTGAAGATAAAAATGCAGATTGTATAACACTTTACTTTAACAATGAGGTAAGTTTGAAAACAATGACAAAACACTTTTTGGCACAATGGTCAAGATGTATAGCCACATTGCATTTATAGAATTATGTTAAAAACACATTTTTGGCAGAAGATTCACCTCTTTAATAAGTTAAAATATGTAAAATGAATAATTATTGTTAAAGCTCTATTACGCTTCTACCGTATTAATAAAGTTCACTTTTTAAATAGTGAGAGACATAATTTACAGAGTGACGGAGCGTGTGTGTGTGTGTGGGGGGGAACATTGTGATTTTACAGATGCTTTGGTGGGGCATGACCTCTAAAAAGTTGGGAACCACTGTTCTAGGCGCTATATCCCGGCGTTATAGACATAATGTAAACGCAGAAAAAGTAGATTAGTTCACCGAAAATTTGGCGTGCATATCCACATAAATTTTTTCCTCCTTCCGGAACGATATTAACCAATCCTATTGCTTGTATTTTTGCGAAATTTTCACTGTGTTCGAAAATGTTGCAAAATACAGCTACTGATTTGTCAATCTTTTTTCCAAACTAACGAAAAATCTACCTGGATTATTTCCTTAAGTGAATTAAATCTGAATTACTATAAACCTAAACAAGAACACATGTAGTGTTTTGCGAAAATCTCATATATCTCCCCCCACCCACCCTAAATTTTCTAAGTATTGGTAAAAGTCATCCGAGTTACTTGAGGGCAGTTTACGGAATTTATATGTAACACGAAAACTTCAAAAGGTGCACTCATGCTCAAAGTGTTGGCATTCCAGATTAAATAATAAGACCCAACCAATCAGCGACGACGTAAACAAACAATGAGCATGCTGATTGGTTTGGAAACCTCGGCCAAGAGACTTCGTTAACCTTGGGACGATTATTCCATAATGTAAACGCTGCAACAATGGAGGATATTCCATTTTCGTTTTGATCACGTGGTCAGGGTAAAAACTTCTAGCGTAAAGAAGGGAAGGCTCCGTAGACGTGTAGTGTAAATCCCCGCTAGCCAATGAAACAGTTCATGAGGCAAAGCAGTAGTATCTTCCCTTCTTATCAGCTAGAAGTTCTTTGAGTAAATTACCGGTATCACGTGACTTTTTTCAGCCTCGAACCCATATTTGGAATATCCTCCATTTTCATTTGGGCTTACCATTAATGGACTATATTCCAAATCTGGGTTCGAGGCTGAAAAAAGTCACGTGATACCGGTAATGGAGGATATTCCAAATATGGGTTCGAGGCTGAAAAAAGTCACGTGATACCGGTAATGGAGGATATTCCAAATATGGGTTCGAGGTTGAAAAAAGTCACGTGATACCGGTAATTTACCCAAGGAACTTCTAACTTATAAGAAGGGAATATACTACTACTTTGCCTCATGAACCGTTTCATTGGCTAGCGGGGATTTACATTACACGTCTACGGAACCTTCCCTTCTTTACGATACAAGTTTTTACCTTGACCACGTGATCAAAATGTAGATGGAATATCCTCCATTTACCCAAAGAATTTCTAACTGATAAGAAAGGAGGCTATTACTGCTTTCCGCATGAACTGTTTCACTGGCTTGCGGGGATTTACATTACGTCTACGGAGCCTTCCCTTCTTTACGCTAGAAGTTTTTACCTTGACCACGTGATCATAACGTAGATGGAATATCCTCCATTAAAAACGAGATTGAGATAGAGTTTTGCTGTTTCTTATCCTTAGAAAAGCATTTATCTGTTACATACATGTATTGTTATTTTGAAAGGTTTTTGAGCTATAAAAATAGATTTTCCGAGATGCGATATTCTATTTTGATCCCGGTTTACAATGGTGTAGATGTTAGAATATGCAAATTAACTGTTTAAGCGAGTTGAGAAGTTCACTTATTAATCCCTTTAAATGATACCCGGAGACTGCCAATGCTCTTTGACCGTCCGCGATTTTTAGTTTGTACCCTAATATTTTAAAACTTAATATAGGCCTGTTGTTTTATTTTTTGTATACGTAGTGCGCTCCTAAGCGTTTAACGTTTGAGTGTTGGAAAGACTTTTTTTTAAGTAGATAAGGCTATTGTCTTGAAGTTTTTACTGTATAAAATCGTTTTTAGCCATCAATGGCCCAGTTCATAATTAGGAACTTGCAATATGAAGATATTCCTGCGCTGATTTGTCTTCCTGGTGATGAAGGCCGAGAGATGGGACGAGAAGCTGAAGTTAAAACCTGGCTAGAAATTGATCCTCACGGAATCTTTATTGCAGAGAGTGCTGAAAATGGCGAGATTGTTGGATGCTGTAGCGGTATTGCTCTGTCTGCTAATCATGGTTACATCGGTATGTACGTTGTAGGACAAAAATACCGTGGAATCGGACTTGGACGGGTTCTTTGGAATGCTGCAATTGAAAGATTGGGCGAGAGGAATATAAGTTTAAGTTCTGGCGAGAGAATGCTAAATTTTTATCAGCAGAAAGCTGGCTTCTTTATATCTGCTGAATAGACCGTAGACTTGTATGCTGCTACGAACGTACGTCTTCCTGCCGATCCCTTAGTTATTAAAGTTCCTATGCCCTGTGTTATATTTGTTGATCCATCAAGCCCCCTCTTGGAGTATGTGCTGAAATATGATGCTTCAATTCATAAGTACGATCGTTCTGAAATCGTGAAAGCAACTGTGGCGGAAGCAGATACTATAAGTGTAATGGCCGTCAAAAGAACAAATGACTGCAAAATCTGCGGCTATGCTTGTATGAAAAAAAGTTTACAGGGACACTGGCTGATAGCTCCTGTCTACGCTGACGATTATGAAACAGCTTATTCGCTTGTTTATGGTTTATTGAGCAGTTTAACAGATAATGAACGACAAGAAGGTGTTGTTGCAAAGCTAATTAGCTTCAACTGCGAAGCATCTAAAGTTTTCTTGCAGTTTGGTTTGAAGCGGACTAATTATCAATTAAAACGTTTATTTACTAAAGAGATTTTTGAAATACCCGAGAAAAATATTTTTGCTCTGCAGTCATCTGTGTTCTGCACGGAATGAACTTTCGATCCAGATTGAAGGACTTGAGCTGGCTTTCTGAACTTCTGCAATTAAGATTGTCACGCAAAAGCACATTAAACACCAGGGAGTGTAAACTATGGTCTATTAAGTTTTTAATGTACACGCACAGGTAATCTGTGTAAAAATAAAGCGTGTGAGAATTTGACATGAGACCACGTTAAAAGTTACTCCCTGAAGAGCGTTTCTTCAGCTGGCTGGTGCACAATGTGTTTTTGGAATGTTTTTACTTTTACAATTATCTTAAGTTTTTATGTAATTATTTTTGGGTCTAAATAAAGGATTTGTAATTGAAATATTAAGTACTTTAGCTTCCTTCGAACTCAAGAACGTTTCTTCTGTATTTCTCAATCTTATCTCAATTTCTCAGTTTAATAGATGAACTGATTAAAGGCATGGGTAAGTTTAAGTTATAAATTTCTCTAGAAAGTATGTATGAATTCCTTGTGGAACTAAGGTAAGCTGAAATATGGGACAGTTGGGCAAATTTGTAATCTCAATTATCCTCATTAAAATTAAAAGTTAATTGCTTGTAATCAATTATAGTTACATTCAAAAGCAGGAATTTCGCACATATAATGAAATGGGAACTTCTGACTAGTGCTGTAAGAAATTTTTACGGCAATATTTTAACTATAATTGCACGCAATTAACTACATAGAAGATAACTGCATTTACGAATTTGCCGAACTGTGAAGGAAATATTTAATTTTGCTACGATGCTCTAGCTTTTTTGATAAATTTGCTTCTAGTACATGTACGGAACTTGTTTTGATACCAGGGCCTGATCAACTCTAAGTGGAACTCTGGGCACACAAGCTGTATCAGGACCCCCTTTCTCTAAACAATTCCGCTATAAGGATTTAAAACAGCTTATGTTCAGTTCAAAATTCAAACTATAGCTTTATAAAGAGAATACATCATAGACGCATGTAAAAATGCATTAAAATATTTTAAGGTAAAATCCTCTGCACTATGCTTTTTAGTGTGAGTAAAGCTCTAAATCAGAGACTGATATAATATCCGTATTTTTATGAATTTCGAAATTTACATTGCATTTTATTGTCATTAGTGAAGAAAACTGAGTTTAGATTGCATGAATGGTAAAAATTTTTTTGTGAACTATAAAAAAATTTTGCATTAATTTTATCTTCAGACAGTGAAGAACATAGTTTAAGGCCCCCTGAAAATGTGGGCCCGGGGCACATGCCCCATGTGCCCCTGTGATAATCGGGCTCTGTTTGATACTGCTGTAGCATAGTATCGGATGTATAAAGTTCTTCAAAAATAAGTTTTAATACGTTTGTGGAATAGTTTAATATTGAAGGTAGCTGATTTGTAAAGGCGAAATTGCCTCTCGTCATGGTTAAACGGTCCTATGTGTATTGGCCGTAATTACTAGTCTTGAAATTGCTCTACATTGTAGTGTTGAAATTGCCCACAACGATTTACATCGAACAGTAGTTAAGCTATTTCTAAAGTTTAATTAAAAATTAATGTAAACTTCTCAGTTACTGTTCCACATCAGATTGTCCGCGCCCCGGATTTTCTAAAAATGTTACTTTGAAGACTAAACCTGAACATTAGATTCGGTAACCTTTTTGCTACTATACTGTAACAAGTTGGTTAAGTGTTGAACTGTCTCATGTCATTACTTCAGATGGATCAAATACTTAATGCTTATTAAAGATATAGAGAACTATATGAAAGAGAACGTCAAATTCACCTTAATATTTTAAGACATGGATGCATTGAAATGATTCTTCAGATGTTAAAATTTCCCGAGCGCTTTCGGCCAAGCCCTGGTCATCAATGAGGTGAAAAATGAGAAGCTTCTCATTTTCACCCCCCCCATTGATGACCAGGCCTTGGTCGAAAGCGCTCGGGAAATTTGAACATCTGAATATTGGTTTTAATGTTTAAAACCTTTTTTGTTTTTAACACCTATTTTAGTAAAAAGCTGTGAATCGCTTTAATGTACTCAAGTTTTAACTTAATGCTTAACTTAAAGTAGTTTAGAGCCAACATGCATAGGTTTTATTGTGTATGGTGTTAAAGCAGTGTTTGTATTAATGGGACCAAAAAAGTTTTTGAAATGACAATTTGAAGTTTGTTCTTGAATAAAGGGACACTTTAATTTCTACCATTTGCAATTTTTTTATATAAAAAAATAACTTGTACAAAATAAGTTTAATATCGTACGACATAATTAAGTAGTTCTGGCACGGTTTAGTGCAGGTTCTATATTTTTACGGGATTTCTTTTTTATAGTTTATAACGTTTTCTCTTATACCTGAAAACTTGGGGAAAGGGAGGAAATTCATCAATTTATCACAATTTTCATATTTTGGAAGAAAATTTTAATGTATAGTTTACAGAAAATTTTACTTGAAGTGTAAATCTATTAAGTTGTCGTGGCAAAACTACTGAAAAATAGTTTTGAGATAATGGAGTGATAATCTTTAGTCTCGGGCATCGTCGGTCTGGCGGCTCAACGTTCACGGCTCCAATGACCGTAATTTTGATTGTTCCTATCTTACCAATTGCAAGATTCTATAAGGTTCAAACTATGTCATTTAAACCTTTAGCCCACTTTAGGTTGCCCTTGGGAATACATCTGCTGGGTGTTTACTCTTCATAAATATTCTCGAGCTTTAATCCTATGGCGTGGATGGTATATAATCTTGTAAAAAAAAAATTTCAAATCTCTAATGTGAACATCAGACCTGAAAATTTACCTTCACTGCTGCGTGGGTAATGTACTTTCGTTAAGTTATCAATAATTAGGTATGATTTCAGTGACGATTAACTCTAAATTTTTATTAACTCCAAGTATTAATTGGAAACTTTTGAATTAAATAGTAGTTATTTCCTCAAAATAAACATTTTGGGACGAGCTTTCGTGTACTTAAATTACCACTGTTTCGGAGAAGTAACATTTGCATCATTTAAATCGCAGAAATTTAGATTGGGAAGATTACTATTCGGAAGTATTTGTAGTCGGACAATACGCGCTTGATATGGCATGTATTCGTAAATCTCGCCCTGGACGGGGTTAGACGAAGGCTAGATCAAATAAAACGAAAATGTCTGTATTTAAATATAAACGTTAACTTTAAAGTACTACTGATAATACAAAACTACAAAAATGAGTTCACGTTTTCCTAGATGCTATTGGAAACTCGAAGAATTTAATGAATCTGTCGTAAACTGTCATACTCATTAAAGTTATCGCATAGATTTCATATTTTAAAATAAGCTGTTAACCTACAGAGCGTCAGTGCTTTCTGCATTTGCTTAATGTCCATAGAGCTGTTAATTTAGGTTTAAGTTTGTTGCGAAAGTACAATTTATCCCCTTTATTTTGCATAGCTAACAATTCTGTTAAATATTTCATTCTACAGCCGATTTTTTTTTTTTTGGAGAAACTGAAATACCGGTAAACCACATACAGGGATTTTAGGTAACTGCAAATTTGAGCGAATATAACCGTAATTTTGAGAAACCAATTTTTTTTGTAACTGATTGTTCATGAAAATGTTTCGGGAAAACAAAGATTTTGAGTTGCTTTCTGAAAGTATTGGAAGTATTAACCCTTTCCGGCACAGTGTGCCCGGGTCGGGATACGTAATTTTAATTCCAAACTTACAAAGGGCACCAAGAATATCTTAATAAAATTTTGCAGTAACAATGAAACGGTAAAGTAGCAAGTTTATAATTTCTAAAACAGTCAAATGTCAATTCCGGTGTCAGTCGGTGATTTACCCATTTTACAACAAAGTTTCTCTGTGCCGGAAAGGGTTAAAGTTCTTAAAACTTAAGATTTTTCTTGGGCCCATCTTGATCTCTATTTTCTTTTAGTCCTTGAAAGGAACTTCAGGTTATTTAAATACACTTTCTGTTTGGAGCTGAAACAAATAGCCATAACTACGCCTCTAATCTATATTTTAAAGGACAAACGTGTCTGAGTGATGCTGATGTCATTTTGACGGTTTCACCAGCAGACAAAAAATTGTAATAGTTAACACGTTGAATGCCAAATCTATTGTCTGTATTTCGGTTTACACCACGAAATTAGACTCCCGTTACAGAATCTAAGTGTCAGCCACCGATGACTGACGCGGCCTAAACGAAAAGATCAGTGTCAGTTACCGGTGACTGCAAGGGTGGATCCAGCTCGCCATTTGAAGGGGGGGGGTCACGGATTTCCTTTTTGGGTGGGAGGGGATCGCACCTCCTTATGAGAATTTTTTATAATGAAAGCTATTCCGAAATCCAAACTACTTTTCTGATACTTTCGCGAAGTCCATTTTCATTCGTAAATACAAAAAAATTGTTTTAATATTAGTAAAAATTGGATTTTGTTCAGATACCAAGCAATTCTTTGCATTTTTCTTAAAGGCAAAGATTCATTAGAAAATGTTGTCAAAGTTGGCATTTTTAGCCAAGTTTTAAGAGTTGACAGCCACAAAATGTCGTCGCAAGGTAACAATTAGCTGTCACTTCTGGAAATTCAGTTTAAAAAGTAACAATTGTCAAAGATTAAATATGGGGAAATTTTGTATTCAATTTTAGAGGTAACTAAGCCGTACACATTGGCAGCTATGGGATTCTAATATGAAAATTGCAAGTGTAGCCTCTTTCTGCTCAAAGTACTAAATAATTTTTTAAATGGAACATATGCCTTTGGAATGGATCATTTTCTTCTGATAGACTGATGGATTCATTATTATGAAACAGCCATTATAAATGAAGTGTTAGGTGAAGATAAACGAGTAGCCGTAAAAAGTTAGACTACAAGTAACTGGTCAGAATGGGGGAAAATTGCCCCCCTTTTTTATATGGCAATTTTTCCCCATTCTGACCAGAAAATCAGTTCCTTTTTACTACTGCTCTTTCATCTTCACCTAACATTTCATTTACGGCTGTTTCATAATAATGGAAGCCATCAGAAAACTCGGGTAATCGGGATTCTACTGTATATTCCACTTTAAAAATGATCTTTAGAATATTTTTATTGGTGTTAAGAGGGGGGGGGGGGGTCATGACCCCCGTGACCTCCCCATTGGATCCGCCATTGGGTGACTGATGTGGCATTCAACGTGTTTAATAAACTTCTGCACTAGTGTGCAAAACTTAAGCAACAGTCACAAAATGCTTACTTTTGAACACTTAAATACTCAAAAGAAAATGGTATAATTCAAATAGGAACTATATTTACACCAGAGTTAGTCAATGTGACATCTTCAAGTCACACAAGTGTCATTACGGTGAAACAAAATATGGCATTTATTCGTCTCATTATTACTCTGAAATGATCGTATGGTGACTCCGCTGAGAAATCGCCGTGACTATTACTTATGATGAGTCACCAGGTGACATTTCAATGAAATCGCCTTGTGAGTGTCATATGAAGTCATTGTGAGTATTAAATTACGATGGGTCACAATAGTCACGTGGTAACTTTCAGGAGACCCAGACTCTGTGAAGTTGCCGTTGCACTCCTTTGTGAAAAGTCACAAGATGGTTTCATTTTCTGTCACTTGGGAACTCTTCACAAAGCAGCTATCGTGAGGACATTACAATGGCGTCTGCAAATGACGGTCACACGAGTTGCAAGGTAACTTCATTGTAAATTCCCCTCATGACTTCACAAATCAGCAATTGCAAGTTCTCAATGGAGTGACCAAGTGAATGTAAGAGTGCGACGAAAGATATCTCATATCTGTTCATTGTCGTGACTGACTTTT
Source organism: Maratus speciosus (assembly GCA_963932465.1). Lineage (NCBI taxonomy): Eukaryota > Metazoa > Arthropoda > Arachnida > Araneae > Salticidae > Maratus > Maratus speciosus. Next base: position 396,568,318 of record OZ010796.1, on the reverse strand, counting down.
GTGACCATTTGTGGTGTCAAGCAGAGTTCACATCGACTGGCTGTACCGTTAGGGTAATATCTATTTTCTACACTTGCTGTTTATCCTAACCCGCACGATCGTGCGGGTTAGACATTCATTTAAATGTTTACTTCTCAGTCCTATGTAATAAACCCGAACGTTAGTTCTGGTTTGCAGATGGAGTAAAGTATCATATTTTATCAACAGGTAGTGATTGCAGCCCATATTTTACTTTTTAAAGGCATGACTAGATTCGTTTATAAATACATCGGGTCTTAAAGGGTTATAGAATTTTGTTTGAGTATTCACGTATTCAAATATAAGAATTTTGTGACTGTAAAGTTTTGCACACCATTGTGAATACCGCACGTTTTCATTTTTTACGCTGTCGAATAGAAAAAAACGTACTTTGAAATGCAATTTGAAAAATATATCGCAATTTATTTAAAAACTATCTGAATTTACTCAACATTTGTTTTAAATTTTCAAGCATGAATTAATCTCTATCGCGTGCAAACGATTACGAAATATAAATCCGTTTTCACTTTAATATAAGTAGCTCATTTTATTATAGCTTATATTCCACAACGGAATTAAAAGAATCATCAATCTATAAATAAGACAATAAAATCTAAATATACACAAATTTAAGACATGAAATTGAACTTCAAATAAGCCCAGAGCACCAAAGGCAGAGATTGTAAATGAATTTTGGCGATTTCTTCGGTTAACTCTTGGCGCGAGTCCAATGCGAAAGTATCGCCATTAGGAAATTTCTGAATTTTATTTAAATGCATTATTGCTATTTTTCATATTTTGGTATTTTTAATGAGCATTCTAGAAAAAAACAACTAAAAAATCTTATTTCCCCCCCCCCCCCCCCAAAAAAAAAAAAAAAAAAAAACGAACATAGTTTTATCAGTTTATCACAATAAGAAAATATTCTTTTGAATAGATTCTTTCAAATAAAGTAATAAAAAAAAAATTGCCCGAAATTGGTTACTCAAACGCAGCGATAGCTTACTAGAACATAGATTATCCTAAAAAAAAAAAAACACTTCCGTTATTGCTGTCGTACATGCGAGAGATACATGACACGATTCCCATATTTGACTTTATACAACAAAATTTTTTGGGAAAGTCACTATCAAACTAAAACGTGCCCGAGTACCAAAGATGCCTTTACAGTAAGAAAAGTCCCTGCATCTCGGATGAAGGGTAATAATGTAGTTAATGTAGTGGATTAGTTAATGCAATCCCATTCAATAAAACTGCATCGGCCGATGAGCGGTGTCTGAAAACTGATATATTTGATGATTCAGTCGCTGCCCCCTGAATATAGGCCTGAGCGCTGACACAAAAAATGGCGGCTGTCGTAAGTGGATTATTTTCAGTGTTTGTACGATCCCTTGAATTTGACTACCAATAATTTTTTAAAGTTATTAGTTTTTTATTTTTCTGAGATTAAGTCAAAGAAAACTTTTGTAAAATACTGGTCTCTAAATTCAGGGGACTGTACAAACGCTTTAAAAAAAATCCGCCCATGACAGCCGCCCCCCCCCCCTTTTATTTTGTCAGCGCTTAGGCCTAGCATTTATGGGGCGGCGATTCCGTCCTCTTGGTTACTTAAGTTATATGTAGTGTTTGGAGTAGTTATTAAAACAGATTGATCAGTTTGTTACAAAATTAAGTATGAGCAGGTGGGGCGATATTGATTGAAAAATAACTCATTGCATTAATTTTATTTCAATGACAGTAAGTTCAAACTTGATTCTATCGCCCTCTCCTACAACACCCCTACTAAAATAAAAAAAATTGGCAAATTGAGCTTAACTTAAAATGGAATGAAATTCATATTTCAAAAGTATGCTTGCAAAATGACATTTGAAGTTTTTTTTGTAAGAATTTGTAGAATTGAAGAGCTCTGATAAAGGTGATATGACAAAAATAATTGAATTAATCATGATTGAAGATGGTCAATGATCCTCTACCATCTGTTAAATTACTATTTTAAAAAACCTATTACTCTGATTTTAATTGATAAAGGAGGGATTTGACAATAAACGCAAATACATATTTGGAACTTTACTGCTCATGTTTTCAAAATGATTGTGTCCCTTACTACTTTTATCTGAGCTTTTCAATTATTTTCGATTTTTACTGTTTTAGATCTTGATGGCAATGAATTAATTTTGACTCATAGAAGATGGTATTTACCGTTTTTTCTTTTGAAGCGCTCTTCTAAAAGGAATCTTAATTTTGATATTTTGTTCTCTAATTTATCGATCTATTTTAGATAAGTCCCAAAAAAGTTCAATGGTGATCATATCGGATGACTGGAGAGGGTTTAAGTTGTTTACATGTACTAAAGAGAAGCCTTTTAATGGACAACTCGAACACTTTTTATTTTGAGATATTTAACCTTTTCAGGGGAAAGTAATTGTTTCTGTAATGTTGAATTTATATCTGGATTTTAGAAATTTTATTTCAAAACAAGGAAAATAAATTTTACAACTTTTTTCACTAAAGTTATAAAAGTAAAATTTAAGTTTCTAGTGCAAATCTTGATTGAAACTAGGTGGGATATAATACATCCCGCCGCCACCTCAAGGGGTTAGTCTCATTTTAGAAGCGCTTTGCTGTAATTATTTTTTAACCCTTCGCACTCGAAAGGTGATTCTGCTCACCATTAGTGTTTCCAGTTGTCCAGCGTAAATCGGGGCTCCAAATACTCTGGACACCCGTATTTTAAAGTAAATTTCTTCGCCCTGCCTAATGGCTAAATTGTCTGCGATTAAAGATGGCGAAATAAACTAAGAAATTAGTGGTGTCCAGAGCATTTGGAGCCCTTATTTACGCAGGATACCTGTGAACACTATTGGCGAGTGAGTCGCCACTCGAGTGCAAAGGGTTAAAATATTCAAATAGTTGTACTTATTTACACAAACTACTACTAAACTGCTTTTTCAGCTGACGTGCAACTGCAAAACAAAACCGAAACACCGCCATATTTTAGCCACTCTTATTTGTTGGTTTGGTTTCAGAACTTTTTCTTCAAACAATTTGGTGTATATGTTGTTGAATTTCCTCATCCCCCCCCCCCCCCAAAAAAAAAAAAAAAAACCCACCAAACCCTGAATTCTAGAAAACTACGATCCCTGTTTTCATGTTCTTTTGCGAAGGCCAAGCCTCTGTGATTAACTTTGCATATGGTTTTCTTCACTCGTTTTTACCGTGATATCCTACATTTTATGACGCAGTGAACAGTCTTAGAATTGCATGGCTTCCCAATTTTTTACGTCAGTTAAATTTTGGTGGACTAACTTATGTATTTTCTCTAACTGTTCTCATGATAATCGGACTTTACTTGCGAATATGCGCGGTCGAGAAATTCTTGGGCCTTCTTTTCGAACAATACCCTCAGTTTGAAGCTTTTTGACGACGCTTTAGCAGTGCTTTTCCCAACAATTGCAGAAACATTGCCGTTGAGACAAACTGCCTTTTGCATAAAATTTTTAATCTTTTAATCTGCTATGAGAGTTCATTTCCTCGTGGAATCGCTGGTAAATTATAAATATTTGATGTAGGGGAGACCGGGGGAATGCCGCCAACCCGGGTTATGCCGCCACCCCACCTAGTTTAAAAACTAAGGGCAGTTTGAGATAGTGAATGTGCCTGCACTATAGCGGCCAACAATATAAACAGTGCCTAAAGTGAGAGTGACTTTGCTGTACGTCGTTCTTTTGTTCTAGAGAAAAATGTAGTTTTCATCTAGTTGCTTGTTATTTTGGAGCTTCAAATGAGTAGAGATAAGCACCTTTTATTGTAACATTAGGTATTTAAGATAATATGTCCCGTAAACTATATGCATTCGCCGACATTTTGATGTAATGTGTTGAACAAGTTCGGTTCTTGTTTCGGCTTTGCTTGAGGATTTCCGCCATAGTGTCCTCTCGGGGTAATGCCGCCGCCATGCAAATCGTGTGAGAAATGGCCTCATTTTAATGTTGTGGAGCCGATTCAGCAGAGTGACTTTTGCAATATGAAGTAAATTGTAAGCTTAACCATTATTTTGCTCAATTACATTGCTTTCTAACTATTTTCAGTAAGTTGTGTGTTTCCTAGTATCCATTTGACGCATGTACTAGGTCATTAAAGAGTGGCGGCATTACCCCGGTACAGTGGCGGAATTACCCCAGTGTCCTGGGTAATCCCGCCACTGTGCAGAGGTTTAAAAAATATTTTTTTATGTATGCTTACTTTACAGTTATGATTACGGTTAAATTTATACAGATACTAAAGATCATGATTCAGCTTTAGAATTTTTACTATTAAAAAATAAACATTTTTTCGAGGTGAAAAAATTTAAATTCCCTTAAGGTGTCGCCATTCCCCCGGTCTCCCCTATAACTTAATAGCGAAGCAATCTGCGAACAAAAGGTAACATATAATTCCTCTGGTTTAAAATTTAGCCTCTCTTGCAACTTGGAACCTTTGTACCTCAAGAGTGCGTACTTGCAACGAATGTCTCAAAATATGAAAATATGTACGTATACAATAAAAAAAATTTACTTTCTCGAAAAATTTGGCAAAATCGCGTTAGATCTCTCTGAGCAAAATTAAACTTTTTAGTTTCATCGCCAAAGCCAATATTCCATACAATTGTGGTGAACAAACAATATGTTCGGATGATATACAGAACATTTGTGGAGCACTTGTGAATATAATTATTTCGACACTACTTTTAAACGAGTAAATTTTGAAATTTTCTTTAAGGGGTCTCAAGTCCAACAAAAGGCTCCACCGCCAGTGAAAAGTGATGCGGTTTCGAGCTCTTACACATTTTTAATACTTATTGAAATTGCATAAAAATTTAATATATTTATGCCTTATTCCAGGCTTTATAAAATCTAAAAAATAAACACCATAATAAAAAAAAAAAAATTCAGTTAATATTGAAATTTTTTCCCCACATGGTATGCCATAATGAGCAAGATAACTTAGCATGGGTATATGAACATAAAACTTGTATTAAAATGACCTCAAACTATATTTTTTAGAGCGAATAATATTAGTGATAGTTAAATGTTTCATTATCTTTTTAATGACTAATTAAATTTTTGTATTAAGTAAGTATTGCTTATAGTTAATTTTTATCTCAATCTTTCGAAGTGACGTAGTAATTACACGAATAGAAAAATAAGTGGGGAATAAATGGCACCACACCATTTAAGGATTAAAACTTAATTCAAAGTAAAATTCTTCGAAATATGTATGTTATTGAAAAGTTCAAATGTTATGACTTTAGATATGGGTGCAAATTTACTTTAAGTTGTGAATATATTCAACTGGTGTGTATTTTGTCAAAAGCAGTATCAGTGTGAAGTTCTTGTCATGAGGATACAAATATATAAAAAAATACCCTCCCGACCTCCTCTGTTCATGCGATACGTGCCAATTTCTTCCGCGACTAACGTCATGTATAAAGAAATCAGTTTTCGGAAAAGTGGTATTGTTGTCATGAGGATCAAGAAAAATAACTGAACTAACCGTACAAATCCTACCATTCACTTGATAAGTATTTCTACTGTGACGTTATGTACAAAGAAGCAAAAGTGAGAAGACTAAACATTCATAAGTGATAGTGTGCATGTTTTGATAACACTGTTAATAAGAAAAGTGTAAGCACGAATACTATGTGAACGACTGAACTCGAACTGATAGTTCGTACACTTTTTTGATCCACGTGGAAATAGCTTTCCAACGATACTACTATTGACGATATCTGATTTATTTTATGTACGTCATCACTGAAACAGTTGTTCAGTATCTTGTGAACGGTTGGTTTCAGGCGGGTAGTTTTTTATGCATTTTTTTCTTTTTAAACCATGGTAAGAACTCTTCAACCGATACATTCTCGAGAAAATCCAGAACTAATGGTTGAGCATATTGTTACATAGTAAGTGTATAAAGAGATTATAGGTATATGCATAGTGATATTCTCTCAAGCCACTTTTACACGCAGAATTAAGTCTCAATGTTGGGTTAACGTAAGTCAAAATCAATCAAGCACTCAATCTAAATGCATTTTCAATTACCATCGTCAAAAAATTCTTACTTTATTGTTGTTGTATCTGTTAAATACTTGACGTAATTTCCATATTTATACAATTTATTCTGATGTTCAGCCCGCTGTGCGTTAGGAAGATAGGTGGTGGGAGCTTTCCCGAATTCCAAAGACGCTTTTGTAGTCATAAAAAAAATTACTGAGTATCTTTGATGCAAGGATAGTAATAGTGTTAATTTCCTAATATTCATAAGTTCTACCGTTTAGTAAACACCTGTTTTGTAAATATTAAACCCCAACGTACATATAATCACAAAAGTAGATACTCTTTATCTTAAATAAGTCTAAATTTTTCTATTAATCCTTGCAGAGCCTGACGGTTTTTCTGCATTTTCATACAAATTATTGTAAATCCCAACTTATACATATTTTAATCGCGATTTGATGCTATATCTTTCTTATCACTTTATTCTTAGAAACCTTTAAAAACATAATTTTGCCAAAAATATTTTTGTCTACAGTCATTTTAACATTATTTCTGGAAACGGAAAAACACGGGCCAGACGCCTAAATGTAAAAACTAGACAAATATTTCCTTGGGGGACATTTCTTATTGCTTCGATGTTGGACTCTAAAAACCAATAAAAGTTTACGGGGTTACGGACTATTATTTCCTCTGTAAATTTTACAGCTCATTTTCTTATTCAACACAAATTTACATCACAAAAATAAGTTTGTACTCTGAAATATCAAAGAATGGAACTGTTAAAAAAGCTAAATGAAGTTTTTTACATTAAGTTTAATTTACTGACAGTTTTATGGTTCTTTTTTGTTAACCTTTAACCGATGTTACCGGTCTCTCAGACCGTGGCTTTTTTCAATTTTTATAATTTAACTTGCAATTTTCAGTTTAACTACAAACACTACCGAAATTTTGTTCCGTTTAGAGCAATAGTACTATCAACAGAGACTTATGAATAGGTGAATTTTAATTATAACAGTCCTGTGCAAAAAGTTTAGTACAAAAACACCATCCAATGAGTTAGTCGTGCCTTTTATTCATCTTTCGTTGCAGCGGTCTCACAGACCGCTTCACATTAGTTAGGGGAGACCGGGGGAATGGTGACACCTTAAGGGTATTTAATTTTTTTCACCTCAAAAAAATATTTATTTTTTAAATGGTAAAAATTCTAAAGTTAAATCATGATCTTTAGTATCTGTATAAATTTAACCGTAATCATAACTGTAAAGTAAGCACACATAAAAAAACTTTCTTTCAACCTCTGTACAGTGGCGGGATTACCCAGGATACTGGGGTAATTCCGCCACTGTATCGGGGTAATGACGCCACTCTTTAATGACCTAGTAAATACATAAAATGGATACTAAGAAACACATAACCTACTGAAAATATTTAGAAAGCAATAATTTATCAAAATAATGAATAATTACAATGCTTCTCAAGTTGTTCCTCAATGTTCCTTTATTAATGTGTTAAGCTTACAAATTAACTACAATTGGAAAAAGTCGCCTTTTGCCATGGTGGAGACATTACCCCGAGAGGACACTAGCGGAAATCCCCCAGCAAAGCCGAAAGAAGAACCGAACTTGTTCAACAAATTGCATCAAGATGTCGGCGAATGCATGTAGATTACGGGTAATATTATCTTAAGTACCTAATGTTATTATAAAAGGTGTTTACTCATTTGAAGCTCCAAAACAAGAAGCAACTAGATGAAAACAAAATTTTTCACTAGAACAAGCGAACGACGTACAACAAAATCATTCTCACTCTAGGCACTGTTTCTGTTGTTGTCCGCTATAGTGCAGGCGCATTCACTATCTCAAATGCCGTTAGTTTTGAAACTAAACGGGGTGGCGGCATAACCCCGAGTGGCGCCATTCCCTCGGTCTCCCCTAATCTTTAGAAAAAGCGCTCAATTCGTTATGAAAGATGACATATCAAAATTGGAATACGGAAAAGAAACCGTTAATAAGGAAAGATACTGCTCTAACCATAATCTCTTAAACTGCACGTACTCTAAAAGCACTGGTATAGGAAGGGTGAAGATTAAAAAAATAAAACTCCCTAAAGATTACTTAGATATTATCTCTTCATTTTAGTTTATATAAGTGTTTTCAGCGCGAGATTTTAGCTACGTCCTCGTCAATGACATTTTACTATTTGAGGATTGCAAGAGATAACGGGTCATATTAATTCGACTACAGCTCAATGTTTGTCTTTAGGTATTCTTTTTATCCAGAATTCTACCACTTTTACTTTGAATAGTAATATTAGCTTCATTTAATGACTGATTAAATAAGGCAAATATTTGTATCGTCAAATAGTGGTAGCATTCTGAGTAAAATCCCCGCCCGACTAGCATCACTATTTTTTTTTTTTTTTTTTTTTTTTTTTTTTTTTTGCCGACTTGTACTTTAAATTTGTTTGGTCCTAAAAAAGTAATATTGCTACCTCTTAAGTTCAGTATTTGATCCAGTATATTAATTAGCATTTTGACACCAAAAAGTAGCTCGGAGCTGTTCGATATCGGTGCGGGATATGACTTATGCCCAATAAAATCCCCCCCCCCCCCTCACCCTGTCTTATACATGAAAATAACTATATTAAGATAAGGTTTTCTTTAATTTGGTAACTTCTTGCACGAAACTGTAAAATTCATTCCTAAGCAATAGTATTTTCTTTTTTTATCCTTTTATGAGCTGTGAAGAACAGTTCAAATGGATTTCACGACTATATATTTTTAGCAAAAAAATAAATAATAGGTAAAATATTACATGCCCATGTTTTACTAGTGGCGGTGGGGATTATTACAAATGATTAATATGTTCTCGTTAGTTGAGGGTATACGATAGTACGAGCACAGGCGGCTGTTTTCCTGTGCTACCACCGCCATAACCTAGGTTATCTTAGGTGGAGGAATTTTACGACTATAACTATAGCGACTCCTGGTGGGAAAAGAAGTCTCAGATTGCTGATGTTTTCTATTTTTACAACTTAACTGCAGACACTAGTGAATTGTTTTTCGTTTGGAGCACTAGTGCTATCGCTAGACTTTTCTGAATAGCTGAATTTTGATTATAAAAATCCTGCTCATAAAGTTTAGTACAGAAACAATATCCTATCAGTTAATATAGCCTTTTAGTCAACTTTCAATCAAGTGGACTCGGAGACAGCTCACAGTAACTAAGCATAAAAATCCTGTAACAGTAGTTAAGGGATAACTGAAGTTTGTTTTCTCATATGGCAACTACAGAATGTTAAAATTCGGATAAATTTATCTCTATATTTTTTACACCAGTACTACCACCTACCAGAATAGTACAGAGATTTCTTTCTACGATTTTTTACGTGAAATCCGTACCTTTATTTATATTAGTTAGGAAAAAAATTTACTTTTTACACCGATACCAAAATACAGCAGTATATTAGAGAATTAAATTGAATTAAAACTGATTTTTTTCGCGGATTATACCCATTTTTAAAATATAGGAAAGACAGATTGATACCAATTTTCTTTTAAATTTTACACTCCACAGGCGAGAAATCAGATAACTAATTGTTTGAATAATGATTTATTACGTCTTTATAAGGACATTCGAAACCGAGGAAAAACTTATTAACCCTTTGAGGGGCAAGCAGTTGAGGGGCAGCATGTGGAATTCACACCGGAATCTGCAAAAAGATGCATTGCAAAATAAGGAAAAGCAATTTTACGACTTTTTTCCACCAAACTTAGAAAGAAAAATTTAATAAAATTTTTCTAGTGCAAATATTCATTAATCGTAAGTGGGATAAAATATATCCCACCGCCCCTCAAGGGATTAACGGAGTAATTTGCATTGCTTTTGCCCTATTCTAATGACATGCAAGCAGATTTTCATGAATTTCGGTATAGAAATACAATTGAGGATGTGAGTTTCAAAACTCACCTTATCCAGAAAATCAAATTTTGGAAAATTGTTAAAAAACGCTGACTGCGTCCATTGGTTTTCATTGTAAACCAAGATTTCACAATGCCAGAAGTACACGATAAAACTAGTTTTTTTGCAGATTGTAGTGTTTTTTCGATGCAGATTCGCCAATAGAATAGATTGATAGCGATAACTAGATTTTTTAAAATCTTGGATAAGGCAAGTTTTGAAACTAACGTCCCCAATTTTACTATACATAAACGGCTGATTTTTAGCATAGGGGAGACCGGGGGAATGGCTCCACTCGGGGTTATGCCGCCACCCCGCCTAGTGTAAAAACTAACGGCAGTTTGAGATAGTGAATGCACCTGCACTATAGCGGCCAACAATAGAAACAGTGACTAGAGTGAGAGTGATTTTGTTGTACGTCGTTCGTTTGTTCTAGTGAAAAATATAGTTTTCATCTAGTTGCTTCTTATTTTGGAGCTTGAAATGAGTAGAGGTAAGTACCTTTTATTGTAACATTAGGTACTTAAGATAATATTACCCGTAATCTACATCCATTCGCCGACATTTTGATGCAATTTGTTGAACAAGTTCGGTTCTTTTTTTAGCTTTGCTGGGGGATTTCCGCTATATTGTCCTCTCGGGGTAATGCCGCCACCATGGCAAAGAGCGACTTTTTCAATTTGAGTTAAATTGTAAGCTTAGCACATTAATAAATCTAGTTTAAGGAACATTGTAATTATTCATCATTTTGCTAAATTATTACATTCTAAATATTTTCAGTAGGTTATGAGTCTCCTAGTATCCATTTTATGTATTTACTAGGTCATTAAAGAGTGGCGTCATTACCCCGATACAGTGGCAGAATTACCCCAGTGTCCTGGGTAATCCCGCCACTGTACAGAGGTTGAAAGAAATTTTTTTTATGTGTGCTTACTTTACAGTTATGATTACGGTTAAATTTACACAGATGCTAAAGATAACGATTCAGCTTTGGAATTTTTACTATTAAAAAATAAACATTTTCTTTTGAGGTGAAAAAAATTTAAATTCCCTTAAGGTGCCGCCATTCCCCTGGTCTCCCCTACACAGGTTACAATTACCATGCTCAGGTTGATTTTTTACCATGTTTAGGCTGATTTTCTTTCAGCTTTCGTGTTCTGGATTTTTATAGATTTCCTGATCAGCTAACATGAATATTTAATGTATAATTAGTTTAGTAGTTTGTGTTATGCGATATATTGTTTTAATTACAAGATATATTAAATGATTTTTTTTTTCAATTCCCATATACTTTATAGCAGTTTATATATTTTTACTTGTTTAGATTATTTTACATTTTCTAATCATTATTTGTTTTATTTTAGTTACGCTATTACAAATATGTAAGTAAATTAATTACATACAGTGGCTCCAAAAGTGTTCGTACACTTAAAAAATTTTTAGTAAAAAGAAAGTACTCTAGAATTGAAATCGAATGTGAAGTCCAATATTGCTGCACACCACCTCTGTGTTGTTCTAAATAATATTCAATATTTTATTTAAATACTGACTGATTTTCTTTTTATATAAAAATGAAAACAGAAGGAGGTAGAGAAAGAACACACCACAGAAGTCTTCGTACACAGAAACATTTTCGAGTAAATTCAAAATTAAAATTATCGTCTGTCGCTTTATTTTTGTATTGTGGTGACATTTAAAAAATCGTTTGGTTTTAAATTTTCCTTGATTTCTTCGTAATATTCTATTTATTATTTAACAAGTAAGAAAAATCATGCGTTTAGCATAGATTATGAAACACTTTCGAACACTTCCTGAATGCTTCAACAAAACTTCGTTATTTAGAGAAATAAGGTATATAAGAGAACTAAGTAAACACTTTAGAAAACGCATGAAACATTTGAAAAATTGATTTCTGGAGTTACCGTATATAGCCAAATATGTATACCAATTCTTTTGAACAGCCCTGTATTTGATCTATCGGTTGATATACATACTATATAATGGGAAAATTTAGTTTAGCAAGAAAACTCATAACAGGTTGAAATATCTCTTTCAGCAATTTATACTAATAGATCAAAACATACTTGTATACATTTGTACAGCCGTGTAGTTAACCTAGTACCTTTATTACACGCCACTATTTAGCTAAAGTTTAATTCAAAGTAAAACACTCTTAAAACGACTGAAATCACATTTCCAGAAATTATCATTTACAGACGGCCATGTATCCAATCTTTGTATCAGTGTTCTACAAACATTTCTTAGTAAACCAAATGCAGTTCTGTGTAAAAATGCATAACTCATTTAAAAACCACCTTTAAGCAATTTGCAATCATACCCAGTAACCGTTACGAATTATTTTGTGTAGCCCTGTATATGAATTACAACATTTATACACACCATATACTATGCAATTATTGCTTCTGTACAGTACTTAGGACACAATATAGTATCTGAAAACTGTTGTGTGTCCCTCTAAATGCTATGCACTTCGTATTATACATGAAATAATTTATAGTAAACCTCAGCGACATATATCAATTTCATTATGCATGAAATAATTTAACATAATTAAAATACGCCGCAAACAATTCCCTCCACCCGTATATCTTTCTGTAACGGAATTATTTTTTGTGGCCCTGTAAATGAATAATAACTATTTTTTGCGCCGTATATTCAACAGAATGCATATTTTAGTGCACTTGATAAATGCATATGAATTTTATTATGTTTGAAAGCATGTAACATCATTAAAAACCATTTTAAACGATTTTTAGGTAGATTTCGTATGAAATACTACCTATTGGGATCGTTCCTATGTTGGAATTTCTGAAAAAGTTTTGCAGATCTACACCGATCATGACCCCTAGAACCTAAAACCACCCTCAGTAAAAAACTTTATCTATCTATCTATCTATCTATCTATATATATCACTTTCTTCTGGACACGATAACTTTCGTAATTCTGCACCAATCTCTTCCAAACTGATACATATAATCTCGGTCAAGTTCATTAATGGGCAAAATCGGACCAAGGGGATGGAAATAGGGAGGGGTTTTGTGAAAACCGAAAACCCTCCATAACTTCTTAATTTTTGTACACATCAAATCAGTTTAAAGTTTTTATTACTTCTAAAAATAGGGCTAAAATTTTATGTATCACAGATTTTTGATAAAGTTAAAAATGGGTTCAAGCGGCGCAAAAAATAGAGTTTTTGGGAGAAAAAAATTCATAACTTCGTCAGTTCTCATGATATAAATTCCAATTAATTTTATTATAAATCTCCTTAATATTATCTACAACTTTTATATTCACAAGTTTTTGATAGGACCAATTGGTACCGAAAAAAATTTTTAAAACGGAAACAAAAAGGGTGTTTGAAGAAGTAAAAAATCCTTAACTCCGTCAATTCAAAAGATATAAAATCCCCATGAATTTATCATATATCTTCTTAATATTGTCTACAACATCTATATAGACAAGTTTTGGATAGGACCAATTCTTACAGCAAAAACAAATTAAAAATACATAGCGGTATGAAGAAAAAAATCATCTAAGTAAGGGTGTATTCAAATCCAAACTGCTTATTTTCTGACTCATTTTACAATTCATTTTTACTCTCAAAGGCTTCCAATTGGTCTGTTGTCTTACTCAGAAACTATATAATGTACCGTAATGGTCAATTTCTTGATAGAGGCAGAATATATTTTTAAAAATGCTGTTAAAGTGGGCATTTTGAACCGAATTTCCCGATGCGGATTGTGTTGGAAAAATCATTGAATTAAGGATGCACTCAAATCCAAACTGCTTATTTTCTGACTCATTTTTAAATTCATTTTTGCTCTCAAACGCATTTAATTGGTAGATTCGCTTATTCAGAAACTATATAATGTACCGCAATGATCGATTTTTTGATAGAGGCAGAATGTATTTCAAAAAATGTTGTCAAAGTGGGCATTTTGAACGGAATTTCCCGAAGCAATTGTGTTATCACTTTCTTCTGAACACAACTTCTGCAATTCTGCACAAATCTCTTCCAAACTGATACATAAAATCAAGGGACATAAAATCTCGGTCAAGTTCGTTAATGGGCAAAAGCGGACAAAGGGGATGGAAATAGGGAGGGGTTTTGTGAAAACCGAAAAAACCCCATAACTTCTTAATTTTTGTACATATCAAATCAGTTTAAAGTTTTTATTACTTCTAAAAATAGCGCCAAAAATTCATGCATCACAGATTTTTGATAAAATTTAAAATAGGCTCAAGGGGCGCACAAAAATAGGGTTTTTGGGAGAAAAAAAAATTCCTTACTCCGTCAATTCTCAAGATATCAAATCCAATTAATAAGTTTTTGATAGGACCAATTCGTACCGCCCAAACAAAAAAAAATTAAAAACGAAAACAAAAAAAAAAGGGGGGGGGGTTGAAGAAGAAAAATTTTCATAACTCCGTCAATTCACAAGCTATAAAATCTCCGTGAATTTATCATATATCTTCTTAATATTGTCTTCAACATTTATATAGACAAGTTTTTGATAGGGAAAATTCTTACAGCAAAAACAAATTAAAAATATATAGCGGTTGAAGAAAAAAATATCTTATTAAGGGTGCATTCAAATCCAAACTGTCTATTTTCTTACTCATTTTTAAATTCATTTTTGCTCTCAAACGCATCCAATTGCTAGATTCTCTTATTCAGAAACTATACAGGGTGTCCGGTCTCAACGGTGTCCAATGGCTAATTCCTAAACCGTTAGTCATAGACATATAGTTCCAATTACAAAAATGTTTTAAATCAGGTAAAGAAATATTTTAAAAGCTATTTGGGTCAATAAAAACATTTCTTAAAAAATTACGAAATTTAAATTTTTATATGGTCTCCCGGTCCTATAAGTTATATTTAGTGAAATTTTCCTTTTACACTGACAAGTAATACAAAAAAAGTCCCGTTATTCTACGATTAAAATTGACCGAGTAATAGCTGTTTAAAGTTGGAGCATATTTTTTGCTGCAAATTTACACGAATTTCACAAATTTAGTCGAAATATAATTTCGTCAGATATAAAAAATGTTTGGGGGTAAAATTAACATTGCAATATAAATTTGAAATCTTTAATCATTCTGGCATATTAGTGAAAAATATAGAATTCGTAATAAACATTTAAGAAGAAAGAAAAAACAGAATTTTTGTTAAATAAAATTATTCTAAATTAACAGCCCCAATTCTTTACAAAATGATACGTATTTTAAAATATTATTAGATTGCACAAGCCTGCAAAAGTTGGGTTATGTCATGTTTTTTAGCTTTTGATAATTGTTTCTTATATATTCTGTACCGCTGAATCCGAAATTGATCTTCATTTTTAACTATCATACCAGGATTTTTCGCAAATTGCAAATTTCAAAGTTAAGAAGTTTAATGTTAAAATTGAATTTCCTCCCCATCTCATCGGACCACTCAGCTGTTTAGCTGTAAGAATCCCAGGATAAGCAAAAATATCAAATAAATTTTTTAATAAAATAAAATAAAATAAAAAAAAATGTTTTACATATGTTTTATAGTATGAGATTTTCGCTATATTTTAACTTACACATTTGCGATTTGCAAAAAAATTCTAACGTGATGATTAAAAATGAAGGTCATTTTCAGATTCAGTGCTAAAAAGTGCGTAAAAATCAATTATCAAAAGATAAAAAACACAACCATCTCCTCTACTTTATAGTATTCGATTTTTTTTATTCTTTAAATTTGAAAATTTATGATTTGCGAAATATCCTGACATGATGGTTAAAAATTAAGGTAATTTTCGGATTCACTGCTAAAAAGTGCATAAAGTTTAAAAAGCCCAACAATCGCAGTCTTGTATTATCTAATCTAAAACTTTTTCTTAAACTCCTTGGCAGAAATCTATCCGAAATTTTTTGTGTTATCCTGTAAAATAAGTATAAATGGTAACCACCGAAAATCTTAATAATATTAGATTGTTATCGGATTTGCGCCAGTATGTAAAATGCAATCTCGATCGGATATTTAAAAGTGGGTTAAAGTTCGAGTACAAATTTTGAACTGGAAAAACATACATACGATTATTGAAGTAACATAAAACTTATAAAAAAACATAATTTTTGTTAAAAGAAATCATAAGAGAAACAGTGTCAAATCCTGACAAAATAAAACATATGTTATTTTAGTCAATTTGAGACTTAATCATAATACTTGTAGGATTTTTTTTCAAAGCGCAGATACACATGAAGTAAGATCTTCGAATACTTTAAACACTTGGTATATGATCCCTCAAAGCCAAGCCGAACTCATTTGATTTCAGAGTAGAAAAGTGGCGTAAGTCATGCATTTTTAAAGCTTCATAACTCGTTCAATTTTAGAGTTATATGAATGGGACTCTTTTTGTCTTACTTGTCAGTGTAATAGGAAAAAATTACTAAATATAACTTATAGGACCGGGGGACCGTATAAAAATTTAAATTTCGTAATTTTTTAAGAAATGTTTTTATTGACCCAAATCGCTTTTAAAATGTTTCTTTACCTGATTTAAAACATTTTTGTAATTGGAATTAAATATATATGACTAACGGTTTAGGAATTAGCCATTGGACACCGTTGAGACCGGACACCCTGTATAATGTGCAGTAATGATCGATTTTTTGATAGAGGCAGAATATATTTCAAAAAATGATGTCAAAGTGGGCATTTTGAACAGAATTTCCCGAAGCGATTGTGTTAGAAACGAAAAATATTGCCCTACTGAGAAAATAATTGTTTACTAATCAAGTTTTAAATAATTGAAAGAAAAATAAAAACACAGGTCGCTTATAAATCTTTTCAAAAATCACGTCAGCATGTTTAATATTTTTTTTTTAATTAAAAATGAATCTGAAAATGTGCCAGAAAATTTCGACTTGTTGAGCATGGGAAAATATTTTTTTTAATATCGCCTTAACATGATTCTGATAAAACCAGCTATTTTATAAAAAGGAAATAAAAACTCGTCAAAAGCAGACAGATAAAACTGTTAAAGTGGATTTATATCTAATAATGACTTAGTTTTTGTTGGTGAAATTAGTATACTTAACTTCGAAATCTACCTCTGCCTGTAGGCCGGGCCGGCAGGGATTTTTTCCCATAGGCTGTAATGTAATGGAAAACTTTTGACTGTCCCTGTAAATGAACTAAACATGCTAGAAACTTTATTTGAAATAGGGATCGTGCTATGGTAGAGATTACTAATATCCAAAAATTTCAGAACGATCTGACTAAATTTACGAGAGTTAGAGCGCGGCCAGACAAACCGAAGTCATAAATACTTTTCAACTTTGTTGGAAAGTGTTAAAAATGGCTCATAGTAGTAAAGAAACAACTAAAAGCATTCGAAAATTGATTATCTTTTATCATAGTAGTGGTAAATCAGTTCGGAATATTTCTAAATTAGTTAATTTATCCCATTCTACGGTGTAGTATGTGAAAAAACACTTTCAAGAAGAAAATCGGATCGGAAACAAGGTAAGAAAAGCTTGTCCGTCAAAGTTTACGCAACGTGATCAAACATTTACAATTAGAAAACTATGTCAAATCCAAGATTAAGTAGGGGAGACCGGGGGAATGGCTCCACTCTGGGTTATGCCTCCACCCCGCTTAGTTTAAAAACTAACGGCAGTTTGAGATAGTGAATGCGCCTGCACTATAGTGGCCAACAGTTGAAACAGTGCCTAGGGTGAGAATGATTTTGTTGTACGTCGTTCGCTTGTTCTAGTGAAAAAATTAGTTTTCATCTAGTTGTTTCTTATTTTGGAGCTTCAAATGAGTAGAGGTAAACACCTTTTATTGTAACATTAGGTACTTAAGATCTATTACCCGTAATCTACATGCATTCGCCGACATTTTGATGCAATTTGTTGAACAAGTTCGGTTGTTCTTTCGGCTTTGCTGGGGGATTTCCGCTATATTGTCCTCTCGGGGTAATGCCGCCACCATTGCAAAGGGTGACTTTTCCAATTTGAGTTAAATTGTAAGCTTAGTACATTAATAAATGTAACTTAAGGAACATTGTAATTATTCATTGTTTTGATAAATTATTGCTTTCTAAATATTTTCAGTAGGTTATGTGTTTTCTAGTAACCATTTTATGTAGGTCATTAAAGAGAGGCGTCATTACACGATACAGTTGCGGAATTACCCCAGTATCCTCCACTGCACAGAGGGTGAAATAAAATTTTTTTTATGTGTGCTTACGGTTATGATTACGGTTAAATTTATACGGATTCTAAAGATCTTGATTCAGCTTTAGAATTTTTACTATTAAAAAATAAAAATTTTTTCGAGGTGAAAAAATTTAAATTCCCTTAAGGTGTTGCCATTCCCCCGGTCTCTCCTACTATAAAAGTTACTACAGAATTTAATGAAGCATTTTGTATTTAAATTTCACCTGAAACTGTTCGATGAGCGCTGAGATTAGCTGGTATAAATGGATGTTCTGCCCGTAGAAAAGTTCTTGTTTTTGCGAAAAACAGAAAGCTCAGGCTTTCCTTCGCAAGATAAATGATAAATAAACCCGAATCGCATTGGAATAATATCTTATTTGTCGATGAAAGCTAATTTAACATTTTTTGTTCTGATGGGCGTATAATTATGTGGAGAAGAAAAAATGAAGAACTTAATCACAAGAACTTACAAGGGCACCACCAAACATGATGCGCACAGATTTTGATGATTTTAGAGTATGTTGTTGGGGTCATACCCCTAATTATTCTGATGAAAGGGTTTCTTCAAATGGGCCTTAGTTTTTGAGAAATTGGGGGTTAAAGTTCAGCGTATATTTCAAATACCCGTTAGTGTGACTTTCTAGTGTTCTTTCGTGGTGCAGCGGCAGCGTGCAAGCTTACGAATCAAGACATTGCGGGTCCGATTCCACTTCGAGGATTTTTTTCCTTTTTTACTTATTTTTATATTTTTCATACGTTAAAAATTTTAAACAGAATTGGGCATTCTACAGCTTTGAACTTTGATATTTTCTTAATAAACTACATTTATATTTTCGAATTTTTCATGGCAATTTATTTTTCTCTTCAATTTTTAAACTAATATTTCTATTTACAAAACTCCAACACTAATTTATGCATAAAACTTTTTTTAAAATTAATTATTATTTACATTTTTTATTTTAAGCACAATTCTGAAATAATGATTTTTCTTTTTTCTATCTTTTTTTTCTTTTAACTTTATGAAAATTTAAAGGAAAATTTATCCTTTTCTTGTATAAATTATACAAAATAATTTTCAGGTGCAATTTCTCAAACGTATTTAGGGTTAGATAATTCAAATAATGTATATCTTCGAAAGAGTAATAAAATATTAAAGCAGTAATGCTTAAATACAAGTTTTTTACCAGTTGTGCAAATTTTTAATACTCTGTAAAATACATTTATCTTTAAAGTTCAACATCAACATCATTTTTCGTTTGTACAAATAAAAAATTAAATAATTTTTTTTTTATAGCAAATAAAAACACTCTCTACGTGATTCATAAAAATTCAACTGGATTGCAAAAATCGTCTGTTAATGAGATAAAATTTACAATACATATAAATATATTTATATATTTTTTAATCGTCTGCTTTTCTTTTCTCGGTAATATTGAAATAAATAAAAATTTCTTTTATTGATCTCGTTTACCTTCTTTTTCAGACAATTAGAAGATTTGAAATATTGTTATATATAGGGAAAATTTCGGTATGAAAATTGAAAGACTAGAGATTGTGACAAATTGAATGCTAAAGATTGTGTTATGGAAAGAACCAACGCTGATGCGGAAAATTCTCGTTTGGAAGAGAAACAAAAAGGCCGAATTACAAATGTATTAAAATATTGCGAGACGTTGTTACAAAATGATGATCTGTTTAAAAGTTCTGCACCGGATGAAATATCCGGTGCTGCTATTCCGGTGCAATTTTAGAAATATTAGAAGATCGACAAATTATTGAGGCCGAGGAATTGATATTGAATGAAGAAGATGAATTTAACAAATTTACAAAGGTATGATTTTTTACTTTAGCAAAAAAAAAAAAAAAAAAAAAAAAAAATTCGTTATATTTCATTGTTAAAAAATATCGAAATCAAACAACTGAATTTTAAATATTTTTTTATAGTATCCGGGATTTCATGAAAATCGTGAGAATTTTGTACCTGAAGAATTTGCACCTGAACCACGCGATTATATTCCATTGTGGTACAAAAAGATTGCTGTTGCATTAGTTGTAGCCTGTAATAAATAAGTAAAAAAGTAAATAAAAGTAAATAATAAAAATGAAAAAAAGGGCGCCAGGGTGGAATCGAACCCACAATATCCTGGTCCGTAAGCTCGCACTCTACCGCTGAGCCACAAATTTATATGCAGATAGTCATACTAATGGGTATTTGAAATATAAGCTGAACTTTAACCCCCAATTTTTCAAAAACTAAGGCCCATTTGAAGAAATCCTTTCATTTGAATAATTAGTGGTATGACCCCTACAACATACTTTGAAATCATCAAAATCTGTGCGCATCATGTTTGGTGGTGCCCTTGTTAGTTGGAACAGTTAAGCATGGCGATGGAGGTATCCTTGTGTGGGGGTGCATGGCTGCCTCAGGACTAGGTAATTTGGTATTTATTGATGGCATTATGAATCATGCTCTTCATTTAAATATTTTAAAAGACATTTTAAAATAATCAGCCCAAAATTTGGGTATTGGAAGCAAGTTTGTTTTTTTATCACGATAACACTCCTAAGCACACGGCTGTCAACGTTCGCCCCTGGTGTCTGTGTAATTGTCCACAAGTTCTGAAAACACCATCTCAATCGCCGGATTTAAAACCGATAGAACATATTTGGAGAGAACTGGAGGTTAGAGTACAATGAAACGACATTAAAACAAAAGCAAACTAAAAACAGTAATGATCGACGAAAAGATGAACATTGATGAAGAAATTACAAAACGAAAGTGAATTTTATTCCCAACCATTTCAAAGATGTTATGAATGCTAAAGGATATCCTACTAAGTACTAATTAAACGAAATATTACAATATATACTAATATATGGAGATTTTTTAAAAGCGTACGAAGACGTTTATGAGGTAACTTTTTTGGTATTTTTGGATTACTTATTATTTGTTCAAAATAAAGTTTTACTATGTTTTTAAAATATTCTATGCAGTTTTGTTAAGAATAAGTTATATATCTTATCATTAAATACCCATTTTGAAATATTAACTATAATTAATGGATAGAGCACTATTTCATTGAAATTCGTGAGTGTACTAACACTTTTCGGAGCCACTGTACTTGTATCTAAAAATACTTGATTATGTATCTATTTAATCAGACTTTATGAATTTTACAACACTCAGTAACAGATATTAGTTAGCTTTTTAACAGCAGATAATTCAAACACAATTTTTAGGTAGGTTTTGTAAGAAATACTATCTATTCCAATCTCCCCTATGTTGGAATTGCTGAAATATCTTCGCAGATCTACGCCGATCAGGACCCCCAGAACCCAAAACCACCTTCAGTTCAAAACTTTATCTATCTATCTATCTATCTCACTTTTTTATGGATACGATAACTTCCATAATTCTGCACAGATCTCTTCCAAACTGATACATAATATCAAGGGGTAGAAAGTCTCGGTCAAGTTCGTTAATGGACAAAATCGGACCAAGGGGGTAGAAATAGGGAGAGGTTTTGTGAAAACCGAAAACAACCCCATAACTTCTTAATTATAATACAGATCAAATCAGTTTAAAGTTATTATTTATTTTAGGAAAAGGGGCCAACATTTATGCATCAGATTTTTGATAAAATTAAAAATGGGCTCAAGTGGCGAAAAAAATAGGGTTTTAGGGAGGAAAAAACTCATAACTTCGTCAATTCTTAAGATATCAAATTCACTTAAACTTATTATAAATCTGCTTAATATTATCTAGAACTTTTATATTGACAAGTTTTTGAAAAAACCAACTCTTACGCAAAAAAAAAAAAAAAAAAAAAAAAAAAAAAAAAAAAAAAAATGGCGGGTGTTAAAGAAGAAAAAAATTCATAACTTCGCCAATTCACAAAATATCCAATCTGCTTAAATTTATTTCACATGTTCTCAATATTATGTATAACTTTCACATTGACGAGTTTTTGATAGGACCAACTCCTTACAGCAAAAAGAAATTAAACAACAAGTAAAAATTAAATTAAAAAAATCAAAAAACCCGACTGCGTAAAAAGCGAACTAATTAATTATTTCTCATCAATGTGAAACTATTTTTTATATTACTTATATATATTTTTTATATACTTGTATTGATGACTTTTAAGTTGTGTTTAATTGTTAGTTCCTATCTATAAACACTGTTTTGGTGAGGCCTATAGATGTCTATGACGATTAGAGTTGTAGTAAAGCCTACCTACACAACTTCCAGGTTGTGTAATATTTAAACGGAGCTTCTGACTGTAAAATAGTCAATGAAACATAGTCTTCATTTTGAAAGACCTATCCAATGATATGCCACTCAATATGGTGCCTAAACTATTTTCGTATCTACCGCCATTTTGTATTTTACGGCCGCCATTTTGAATTTATAAAAACAAAATCTAGCCTATAACATTCGGATGTTAAGACAAATCGATAGAGACCTCACTCATTAAAATCCACCCAGCCACTGGGATGTTTCGAGGGTATTAAAGAAATCCACATACCTAAATACGCGTGAAACACATAACCCTTCTTGGCAGTCGGGTAAAAATAAAGGTTGACGAGAAAATTATCGTATTAAGGGTGTACTCAAATCCAAACGGCTTACTTTCTGATTCATTTTTAAATTCACTTTTGCTCTCAAACACATTCAATTGGCAGGTTCTCTTATTCAGAAACTATATAACGTGCTGTATTGGTCGACTTTTTGATAAAAGCGCAATATATTTCATAAAATGCTGTCGAAGTAAACCGAATTTCTCGAAGCGATAGTGCTGGAAACAAAAATAGTTGTACTGAGAAAATGATTGTTTGTAAATCAAGTTCAATTAATTGAACGAAAAATAAAAACACAGGTCGCTTGCACCGAGTGTTCCAAAAATGATTTATGGATCTTAAAATTCCATAACTTGCAAACGGTGACAAATATTAAAAAAATTCTTGCAGGAGTGTTATGTAAGATGCTAGGAGGTTTTTATGCTGCAATTCTCAGTTTTAGTTACAAATAGCATCGGTAGATGGCGTTGCAAGCAATAACCGCTAAATTCAGGCTTGATTTTTTGGCCTTTCTCTCCTTCCATGCGAAAAAAGGAGATTAAAATGTTTTGAATGGACCCCGAAGTACCAAAAATCGGGTCTGGACTGAGCGCCGATTACTCTCAGCGCCATCTATTGTTTAAAATTCGAACTAAAATAAAAAATCACAGTACAAAAACTCCTGATATCGTACATAACCCTCCTGGAAGAATTTTTTAAATATCTCTCACCGTTTGGAAGTTATTGAATTTTAAAATCCATCAGTCATTTTTGGGGCACCCGTTAAATCTCTTAAAAAAATCACATCAGCAAGTTTCATGTTTTTACTTTTAAAAAGGAGTCTGAAAATGTGTCAGAATATTTCGAATTGTTGAGCGTGGAAAATTATTTTTTTTAATACCGCCTTAATATGATTCTGATAAAAGAATCATATTTACAGAAAAACTTACAGAAAAACGAAATTAAAAATTAGTCGAAAGCGGCCAGATAAAATTATTAAACTAGGTTTACCTTTTATCTTGATTTAGTTTTTGATGATGAAATTAGTACTTAACTTTGATTTCTACCTCCGCCTATAGGCCGAGCCTGCAGGGATTTTTTCAACATAGGTTAGTTCTTGCCATACCATTTTGCGTATTATATAAATACATTTAGAAAATGATAGGTATTTTAATATAATTTAATTTTAATCTTTAGTTTTCTAACATAAAAGTTTGAGACTTTGTTAAAAATAAACTTTTTAACTTATTGTTGTAGGAGGAATGTCGTCAGGGAATACTTTTTACGGGAAAGTGACCCAAATTTTTGTCTTGTAAAAGGAAAACCATGAAAACCTTGCACAGTCACCTCGTTCAGACAACGCTGGTTTCGAATCCACAATTCATACTCCCACTATACGCATTTTATAGTCAGCATGTTAACGACTGGACAGATTGGGCCCGTTATTTACTCGCACGAATACGAATACAATCTTTAAGTTAAAAATTTACATAGAATATGTGTGTAACTATAATCTTTCATTAGGTAAACATTTTCATCTAAAATCCTTACAGTTTCTGAATATATTTTAATACAGTTTCCATAGTTTTAAGATTACCTAGATAACATTACGGTATCTTATACATACTATTTACTACTTTTAGGAAAGTATACACTGTGAAAAAATCCCTGCCAGCTCGGCCTACAGGCGGAGGTAGATTTCGAAGTGAAGTACTAATTTCACCAACAAAAACTAAATCAAGATTAGAGATAAACACAGTTTAGCAATTTTATCTGGCCGCTTTTGACGAGTTTTCACTTTTCTGTAGGAGCTGGTTTTATCAGATTTATGTTACGGCAGTATTAAAAAAAATAATTTTCCACTCTCAACAACTCGAAATTTTCTGACACATTTTCGGACTCATTTTTAAAAGTAAAAACATGAAACTTGCTGACGTGATTTTTTGAAGAGATTTATAAGCGACCTGTGTTTTTATTTTTCATTCAGTTAGTTAGAACTTGATTTACAAAAAATTATTTTCCCAGTACGACCATTTATTTTCGTTTCCATCACTATCACTTCGGAAAATTCAGTTCAAAAAGCCCATTTTGAGAGCATTTAAAAAAATATATTCTACTTTTATTAAAAAATTGACCAAGAAGGCACAGTATAAAGTTTCTGAATAAAAGAGCCTGCCAATTGGATGCGTTTGAGAGGTAAAATGAATTTAAAAACGAATCAGAAAATAAGAAGTTTGGATTTGAGCACACCGTTAATACGAAATTTTTTTCTTCAACTCCTATTTTTGTTTAATTTGTTTTTGCTGTAAGAGTTCGTCCTATCAAAAATTTGTCAGTATAGAAGTTGCAGATAATATTAAGAAGATGCATAATAAATTTAAGCAGATTGTATGTCTTGTGAATTGACAAAGTTATGAATTTTTTTCTTCCTCAACCCACACTTTTTTTCGTTTTTAATTTTTTTTTGCGATAAAAGTTTGTGCTATCAAAAACTTATCAATATAAAAGTTGTAGATAGTATTAAGGAAATTTATAATAAGTTTAATTGAATTCGATATCTTGAGAATTCACGAAGTTATGAATTTTTTCCTGCCTAAAACCCTATTTTTTCGCCCTTTGAACCCATTTTAAATTTTGTTAAAAATTTGTGATACATATATTTTTGGACCTTTTAATAGAAGAAATAATAACTTTAAACTGATTTGATATACATTATAATTAAAAGGTTATGCGTTTTTTTCGGTTTTCACAAAACCCCTCCCTATTTCGACCCCCTTTGGTCCGATTTTGCCCATTAACGAACTTGACCGAGATTTTCTGCCCCTTGAGTTTCTGTGTCAGTTTGGAAGAGATGTGTTTAGAATTATGGTAGTTATGGTGTCCATAAAAAAGTGATATGTGTATATATATCTATATCTATATATACTATTAGTGACTGTATATATATATATATATATAGTTTTAAACAGGGGGTGGTTTTAAGTTCTAGGGGTCATGATCGGCGTAGATCTGAAAAAAAATTTCAGAAATTCCAACATATGGCAGAATGTAATAGTATTTCTTGTGAAATCTACCTAAAACATCCATCAAAATCCATCATTATACACAATTTTTTCCTTAAAATTTTACGAACAGTTTTATTTTTCTAAGGAAACAGCACAGTTTCCGTAATTGGAATTTTGAGATTACAAATCCGTATAAATCCATTAAGATTTCCATAAATTTTACGGAATATTTCTGTATTGTTTTCAAAACCCTACAAGTTCCGTAAAGGATGTTTAGAAATAGTTGCTGTGTTTATAAAGGGAAGTAATAAATTGTTGTATATACTTGTTTTACAGTGATATTTTTTTCTATGAAACCCCAATATTTGCTAAATGTGGTTCTATATTGAAAATATATCCAATGATTGTCTAATATTGGCTAAATGTTGGTTTTACATGGGTTTTCACGGAAAACCGATAACATTTATGGCGCCATCTATAGTAAGTATATTTAAACAACTCGCTATAATATTCTCTCTCTCTTTTTTTTAAAATAAAAAGCTAAAATATCTTTACGATATTTAAAAAATTAAAATCTTATTGCTTCTTTTTAAGTTTGAAACAGTTGAAAAGAAAATATTACAGTTTATTTTTTACTATGATTTTAAAGTAATGTTTGACTTATTTATAGTAAGCTATTGTTATTTTCTAAAAAGTCTCAGTAGTATGTTTTAAAATGTAAAAATATATTTTTAATGTTAATATCTTTTAATGCATTCGCTTTAACATATTCGCACTCAAAACTTTCAACATATCTGAAATATAATAACGAATTTTTTATAAAATTGAAGTTTATATAAGGTATAATAAGCAATAAAAGAAATTTATTTTAATGCCATGTAGTAATTATCTTTATTTGAGTTTACTATAGATCATCACACAAATAATTTTAAAAATTTGAAAAAGTACATGATTGAAAAAAATTATGTTGGTATTCTTGCAAAAGATAAATAAATAAATATTAAAATAAAAATTTTAAAATATTGCAAAGAAGAAGCAATGAACTCAATATATTCTTTTATGAATGTAATATTTTAAAGACTACATTTTATCTGTTATAAAGCATTAAATAGAAAAGCTAAATATTCAAAATTATGGAAAAAAATGTGTAAAACATTCAGAATTGCATACTCATTTAAAAAAAACTTATCTCTACGAAAATATGTTCCTTGTTTAACATCTTTCCTTTGGTTCATACAAGGCATCTGAAATAAGTAACGATATTTGAAAACGTAGCTTGTGTAACCGTGACATAATGGAATGGTCAAGGGCACTCAGCTGGAAGAGGACAGTTCCCTAGTTCGGCTCCCGTGGCGGGTAAATGTTGTCTGTTTGCTGTTGTTTGCATTAAATAGAGATATTCTGACTGTGTGTAATCGTGTCCGTGAAGCGTGACATTCATAAAAATATAAGTTTGTCCTAGAAAAATTATATTTTTGTCTTTTAAACGAAAATTTTTAAATACGGAAATATGCAAAAAACAACAACAAAGAATAAATAATAAATAAATAATAAAATAAAATAAATAAATAAATAAGCGGAAAAATGTTGTGAAAAAACGAAATTTTTCAGGAATTTACGAAAAAAATTTTCCGTTAAAATACGGAAATAGTACTGGCGTTTTGATTGCCAGTTCAATTTCCGTATTTTAATGGATAATTTTTTTACAGTGTAATTTTTCTTTAGATTTTACAGATTACTTACATCATTACAAATATAATTGTTATAGTTTACGCAGTATTAAGATTATAATCTTTAAACTTTTCAATTAAACATTTGTTATTTCAAAATTCCAAATTTACAACACTTAGGGACGTTAGATAGTTTTAGGTAACATTTTAACATTAGATTGCTCACACATCTGTCTTTCATCATAGGTAAGTTCACGTGACAGTATTTCGTATTCTAACCAAAATTTTTATGAAAGAGTTGATATTTACATGCTAATTTAAGATTAATTTTATTAATTTAGTTGATTTTAACCGAAATTAATTGAACTCTTTATATGAAAATATCAGATACACATAATTTCTTAAACTTAAAAAATGTCTACTTTTTATCATAATATACACTTCATACATGTATTGTCTCACTTTAAACTTTAACTCTACACAATTAAAAAACCCATTTTTCACCAACAGACTAAAATAAATATTCTAATAGAAAATACTTCTCTCAACAAACGATTCAAACTCGCCGTTTTCAAAGTTGTTACTTTAACAAATCGGTACTTATTGCAGTTATTATCTAAGTATGACACAGAAACATTACTATCTTTAAAAGCACTAAAGAAAAATAAAGCATATAGATTTAATCCTTAACTGCTGTTAGCGGTTTTGTAGACCGCTTCTTTTTTTAATTATCACAGTTTAACGTAATTTTCAGTAATTATAGATATATACTAGTGAAAATTTGTTTCGTTTAGAGCACCAGTACTATCGCTACAGACTTCTGAATAGGAGAATTTTAATTACAATAATCCTGTATATAAAGTTTTGTACAGAAACAGTAGCCTATGAATTAATTGAGCCTTTTACTCATCTTTCAATCAAGCGGTCTCAGAGACTACTCACAGTAGCTAAGTGACAATTTTTATCCGACTGCCAAGAAGGGTTATGTGTTTCACGCGTATCTGGGTATGTGGATTTCTTTATACCTTCGAAACATCGCAACGGCTGGATGGATTTTAATGAATGAGGTCTCTATCGATTCGTCTTAACCGTCCGATGGTTATACGCTAGGTTTCGTTTTCATAAATTCAAAATGGCGGTAGAGACGAAAAAAGTATTTTACGCATCATATTGTGTGGCATATCATTGGATAGGTCTTTCAAAATAAAGACGATGTTTTATTGACTATTTTACAGTCAGATGCTCCGTTTAAATATTACACTACATGGAAGTTGTGTAGGAAGGATCTCTAGCTTTACTGAAACTCTAACCATCATAGACATCTATATTGGCCTCATCAAAACAGTGTTTATAGATACGAACTAACAATTAAACAGAACTTAAAAGTCATCAATACAACTAAATAAAGAAAATAGGTAAGTCATATAAAAAACAGTTTCGCATTGATGAGAAATAATTAATTGGTTCGTTTTTTACGCAGTCGGGTTTTTTGATTTTTTAAATTTAATATATTATTATTGTCACAGAAGTTAAGGGCTTATTAATCAAACTGTTTATTAGTCAACAGTTAACAGTTTGATTAATTAAGCAGTTAAGCTTTATTAATCAAGCATCAAAATTAAATCGTATCTGAAACGTAACGCGATATACAGTGAATAAGAATACTAAACATCAAATGAAATAATTAAGTAAAAAAATAAATGTGAACCGCAAAATTTACAGATCAATGAAAAAAATGTACAAGTTGGGAAAAAAATGTCTGTTAAAATTTTCAAGTTGACAAAAAAGTAAAAAAAAAAAAAATAACAGATGAATGAAACAAAAATACAAGTTTTTAAAAAACAATAAGCGTTCTAAAAAATTATTCATGTTAACAAAGCTTTTATAGAGTTTACTAAAAATATTTATAAGTTAATAGACGAATGAAAAAAAATTAAATGTTTCTTAAATATACAAATCAGTAAAATAATTAAAGTTCTATAAAAAAATATTTACATGTTAACAGAAAAGAATTAACAGATGATTTAAAAAAATATATATTTTAAGAAAGAAATTTTAAAATAAAATAAACGGTCAAGTGCGAGCATTACTCGCGCACAGAGGGTTCCGTAGAATAAATATATGAATTTGTAATTGTATTATAAAAAAAAAAAAGTTGCTAAAAGAATATTAAGACTTTTTAAAAAACTATATAACGTAGGGTTGGGTATAACTGTATATATTAGAAAAGTGTAATCGGGTATACCATGAAAGTTCAAAGAGATATATGGAACAATATCAAATATAGCTATTCGTATAACTCTTTTTTTAATATTATCCTAATCTGTTTATGATGAACTTAATTCGGTACTGACAATAAAGGCAGTGCATAGTTAAACTTCATTTGGCATTTCATGAAACTAAATTCAGCGTAGTAATAACCTTTATTTCTACAGTGTATCTAAAACAAAACCTTTGTTGAAAGTTTAAATTTGGCATTCTGCTAAGCGCGCTTCGAATTGAGGTCTCAAAGTTGCAACGCCGCCTTGGTCAGTGCCGCGTTTTTCCAGATAGTTTTAAATAACTTTTAAAGTAACTCGAGGCGTATTAAGAGATACAATCAATGCAAACTATCGCGAATCTCACAGTATTTATGCGATTCATTCTATTTAAATATTTCGAGGGAGATGCCCTTAAAAAACGGACACCTAATTTTAATTCCAAAACAGACAAATGGCACCAAGAATATTTAATTAAAATTTTCCTTTTATCATGTACGTGAAAATAAGCAAGTTCGCATTTTCTAATAAATTCGTTTATAAATTCTGGTGTCAGTTCATTATTTCATAAGTTTATAAATAGAATTACTCCGTGCCGGAGAGGATTAAGTGGTCGCAGGACTCTTAAAGCTTCAAAATTTAAGAAATTTTAATTTTTCTAGATGTTAAACATCTATCTTTTCTGAATATTTTGATATAATTGTTTCCTTGAAATTCCCATTAGAACAGAAGTTTTGGCTTTTAGAGTTATACCCGCTCAATAGCTGAAGCGGCGTTTCCGAAACTTTAAAGTCATTTTTTTTCAAATGGTGTTTTTGGGTATAACGCGCAGGATACCTCAAAAACTTCTGAATCTTTTTTCATGAAATTTTCAAAACATATATTCCATGTTAGTCTGTATAAACTGAACCTAAAATTTCCTTTTTATTGTTCAAAAAAATATTTTTTAGGTGATTTTACTGTTGAAATTTTCGAAATTTTGTACTAGCTAAATGCAGCATTGCATTAAAAATATAAAAATGCCTTAAATGCAAATTTATTTAAGTTCAGGGAAATTATTACAATCTGATGTATAAGTAAGCACCAAAATTTTCATTCTAGTTGCAATATTTATTTTGTAATCCTGCGCGTAAACTGTTATGCCAATTTTTTGTTCGACAAATGTCTAACAGTTTCGAGCCCCCTATAAATACTAATTCTGTATCTTGCAATTTTTTAAATACATGAAACGAAAGAACATACTTATATCTTTCATTCCAATTAAAATTGTGTTTTAAAATCATATTCATTTTAAGACATTAAATGTTGAAAATGGTCTTTTTTTCATTTTTTCCACTTTTTAGAGTCCCGAGACCCCTTAAATTAGTATGTTTTTAACAATTTGACGTTTATTGCTTTTATACTGTTACTGGACATTACATTACACATATATCATTAAAAGTCGTTAACTAGGCATAGAGTACGCCGCCCTGTCATTGTGTATGTCCAAACTGACCGTACCTTTAAGGGTTAATATCTCAGCTAATTACCGATGATTTTTTTCGAAAATCATTATCAACAATGCTTTTATTCTTCTGCAATGATAGGTATATTCAGCGATCCTCAACAATTTCTCTGAATGCCCGTAAATCGAAATTTGTGTATAACAGAAAAATGCTAATTACTCAAAAACTATGTGACCTAGAGTAATCGCTATAATTTTCCGGCAAGGTTTATATTAACGTCTACTACCTCTAATTTTTTCATAATTTTAGTTTCAGTAGATTCGGAATTAGATGGCAGGGAACATATTTTTGCGCTACATTTTCGACAATATCTTTGAAAAAATAATACCTAAAATTAAAAGGAATGTATTTTTGAGTTCAGCGTTACGAAAGCTTTCACAGGATACCCCACATGATATACAAAGAAAAGATTTTTTTTCAAGTAGCATAATTAGCCCCTCTACTTTTTTACTAAATATATTTATGAATGTTTATTAATCTGAAAATATGTGGGTCAATGGTCTTTATTACTTCCCCGAATTTGAACTTTCCACGTTTCATAGTTTACGATTAAAATGGCTGTGACAGACAGACAGACAGACAGACAGACGGACAGACAGACAGACGGACAGACACAAGAGTGATCTTATAATGGTTCCGTTTTTACTTTTTAAGTACGGAACCCTAAAAAATAAACAAGTTAGTAAAAGAAATTCAAAGTTTTCTAATACATATATGTCAATTAGTAAAAATTCAATGTTTTCTAAAAATATTTCTATTTTAACAAAAAAAAATTAAGTTTAATAAAACATATACAAATTAATAAAAAAATCAAAGTTTTCTGAAAAGATTTAACTATTAGACAAAAAAAATACTTGAATTAGCAAAACAAATTTCAAAAGTTTTAATTAAAAATTCCATCAACTGAAAATAATCTTAAAACACACCCACACACGCATCCATTCACTTCTTTAAAGTTAAATGTTCTAACTTAATATAATAAAGACTAAGAAAAAATTAATCCATAAAATACTTAGTTTTAACTATGAAAAAAACTTGAATTATACAGAACTTATGTTCTTTCTCTCTTATGCACTAAGCAAACCTATATAGGGGAGCGTAGTACACAGTGAGACGAAAATTATTATTACTTAACAAATGGCGACGATTTTTATTCTTTTGAAAAAAAAATGCTACATCATTAAGCTACACAAATGCGCTACATATTAATGTATAAATGGTTTTAAAAAAGTTATTTATAAAAGCACAGAAGCAGCAGAGCTGAGTATCGTAAATTGTTTCACTGGTGTACCACAAGTAGTACACACTGAGACAATGTATATATTTTCATAACTAGTACATTTTAACACTCTTATCAATAACTTTATGCAGTTTATGATTTCAAATTAATATTTCTAGATTTTCAAAATATTAAAAATATGAGCCTCGGGTGGACAATGGCAGACCTTGGACTACCTTCATGCAGATTTTCAGCCTCTTACGTTTAGTAAATTTCCCTAGCCATCGCACGCCCACACACACAGAAAGAAAGAAAGAGAGAGAAAAAACCCTTTTTTTATTAATAAATAACTTTTTTAACATCAGAACCACATAGTAGGTACACAATAACACACGTCTCACTGTGTACCACAACTGTGTGTCTCACTGTGTACTTTCGTTACGTTGTAACAAAATGGATGCCACACCTGTTAGATCCATTCCATCGCTTTAAAAAGTTTATGTCGTTTTGTCAAAATAGTCTATTATTAGATATAGCTAGGTTTGGTTAAGTAAATATATATCATATTGAAGGAAATAAACTCTAAAATAGACGTTTATGTAACTTTAACCATTGTAAAATAAGGAATTATTTACTATTTTGTCGGACGAGTAACTGAAGTGCCGAAACTACATCCACGTAATGCCTAAGATGAGGTCGTTATGTGTGTGTGCCAGCTTGAAGAAAAAGTTACAACTATATGTCAAAGTGGCTGCTGTCTCACTGTGTACCATGTCTCACTGTGTACTCCCCTACCCTACTATATTATACGAATTAAATTTTTCCAACTGAGTGAAAACAGGCCCAAGCTGGGACTCGGACCCAGAAATTCTTGGCTTACGTTTTCAATGCTCTACCATTTGAGCTACCCGGGCTGACAACCGGCGGGCATATTTCGCTCAGATAACCATATTGGCAATAGCATCTTAGTCTGTCATGTAGACAGCTCGACAGAATAAACCCTAGGTAATGGAACTCCATTTAAACGATAGGTATGCAGATTCACTATTGTTTTAAACTCAATCATACTGATTGCTAAAGTTATCATACGAATTAAATTTTTTTCAACTGAGCGAAAAAATTCCAAAGCCGGGACTCGAACACAAAAACCCTTGATTTACATTTGTCAATGTTCTACCGTTTGAGCTACCTGGGCTGACAAACGGCTAGCATATTTTGTTCAGATAACCAGGTTAACTCAGGTTATCAGTATAACCCAGGTTAACTGAGCGAAATATGCCCGCCGATTGTCTTCCCAGGTTAGACCATTGACAATGTGAGTCAAGGGTTTCTGGATTCGAGTTCCGGCTTGGGAATTTTTTCGCTCAGTTGGAAAAATTTAATTCGTATGATAACTTTACCAATTAGTATGATTGAGTTTAAAATAATACTCTATGTACTATATATTTATCTACTAGATTAAGTTTCTAAAGATAGATTTTCGAACAGCTCCTACATGCGATTTTATTAACTCATAGAGTAGATTTATACAGAAAACTCTATTTTTCAAATTTTGGATAAGGCGAGTTTTAAAACTCGCGTCCTCATTTGAAAAGAAACTATCGCATAACATCATTTAGCATAGCTTAAAAATTTTCTAGAAGTTAATACGCTAAAGTGATCATTAAAACTGCGTATTATTATATAACGATTTTTCTATTAAATATTATCTTATATATAAATACACTCATTGCCATAAAAATTTGCGCACCAAGAAATAATTGTGGGATCGTAACGAAACTTGGCATGAACGTACATATTAGGCAGATATGCAAATGACTAGAAATGCAGCGTGAGTGCGCATTGCGTAATGCCACTAGAGGGCGTTGAATTTTGTCCTCCTTGGAGTATAAAACTGGTAAGCAGAACGTGTCTGAGTGTACCTTTTCTTTTGCAAAGGAAACGCTGAGGTAGACATGCCGTTATGCAGCCAATATGAGCAAAGTTCGAAGACAATATGACCAGCTGTCAGAGTTTTAGAGGGGAAGAATCATCGGGATGATGGAAGCTGGGTGGTCAGCTCGGGGAGTAGCTCGTCAAGTAGGCCGTTCTGATTTTACTGAGAGGAGGTGTTGGGACCAGTTGACTGAAGAGATGTCATTTACACGGCGACCAGGCTCGGAACGCATTCGAAAGACCAGACGTCGAGAAGACCGTCACATCATACGAAACGCACGCGTAGAGCCAACTGCCTCAGTGGCCGCTATCCAGACACAGGCAGAATCTTCACTACGGATCCCTGTGTCTTTCCGAACCATCGCAAGGCACCTGGCCGAAGGACATCTGATATCGCGGCGCCCATTACGTGTGCTGCCAATGACACCCACCCACCGACTCCTCCGTTTGGATGGTGTCGCTTACGACAAAATTGGACTGCAAAGGAATGGAAACAGGTCGTCTTCAGCGACGACTCTAGATTCAATTTGAGCAGCGATGACAATCGTGTTCGTGTGTGGATGCCCCGTGGTGAATGCCTCAATCCTTCCTTCGCTTTACAGCGACACAGCGCTCTCACAGCTGGTGTGATGGTATGGGGTGCCATTGCTTACGATACACGGCCATCCCTAATATTGATCCGTGGCACAATGACAGCCCAGCGGTACGTCCAGAACATTCTTCAGCCACATGTGTTGCCACTCGTGGCAGGGCTCCCAGGAGCCATTTTTCAGCAAGACAATATTCGGCCACACACAGCAAGGATGTCACAAGCCTGCCTCTGCCACATTACCAACCTTCCCTGGCCTGCTCGATCCCCAGATTTGTCACCAATCGAGCATAACTGGGATCATTTGGGACGGCAAGTTGGCTACCCTACGAATTTGGTTGAACTCGAGGCGCGTTTACAGCAAATGTGGAACGAGATGTCTCAGGACATCATGCGGAACTTGTAAGCCTCAATGCCCGCTCGTATCGCATCGTGCATTCGCTCTAGAGGGGTCCAACAGACTACTAAAATTCCCGTTCATTTGTACATTTTTCTGCAATAAATGATCCTTTTTCTTTGGTTTTCTACTCACTTACTTATATGACAGTAGTACTTACGCGTGTAAAATTTCGTTTCATTTGGACATCTTTTTCTTGGTGCGCAAATTTTTATAGCAATGAGTGTATATATAAATATTATCTTATATATATAAATAAATGTCAATTTTAGAAATGGTTGCAACTTGTTTGATTTTCATTAAAATGAATGAGATTTTGAATTTTATAACATCGAGTTATTTTAAGATAATATCAAAAACTATAAATCATTTAAAACTTTACTTTTAAATGTAAATATTTTAAATTATTTAAAATTTTAGAAAGCAGAGGGGTCAATCCATTTCAAGTGGTCCAGAAAATCATTTATTCGTTGCTTGACCATTTTAAAAAAATCTGAAATTTTTTGTACAAGAACTCTAACATGATGGAAGTTCAAAATGACTATTATTTAAATTTTATTAATTTTTGTTTGTGCATGGCGGCCATCTTTGTTTCATCGTCTGCAGCAATTTT
This sequence comes from Maratus speciosus, assembly GCA_963932465.1. Classification (NCBI taxonomy): domain Eukaryota; kingdom Metazoa; phylum Arthropoda; class Arachnida; order Araneae; family Salticidae; genus Maratus; species Maratus speciosus. Next base: position 396,532,337 of record OZ010796.1, on the reverse strand, counting down.
CTCACAAGAAGGGTTTACGGAATTGTAAATAATTCATCGTTTATTTATCCAATTCAAGTGCGGATTAAAGCAATTTGTACAGAATACATTGGGCTAAAAATTTGGTAATGGAGAAGTTTCCGAAATTAACTGCTTATTGGTAAAATTTAAGAATAAAGTTTCAGTTTTCTTCCAAAATTTGTCCGTTTAAAAGAGGAAATTTTTCTAGCAAGGAAAACTGTCAACATGACATAATTTGTTTTATAAATAGGCCGAAAGTACTTGTACTCACACGCCGAGTTCCAGATCTGAGACTTGCTTTCTCTTCGCTAAAAAAAATCCCAAATTTTTCAAAAATGATAAAAATCGCACTTTTTAGGCTTTGATATCTCTGGTGGGGCACGAGATAAAAATCTGAATTTTTTTTTAATAAGAGTATTGTATGGTAGTGTTATGCACAAGAAATTTCAGGATAGAGATTTGACTACAAGCTGAGATATGGCAAGGGCAACATGTCAAAACAATACTGCCAAACTATTGTTTTGTTGTAGTCACAGCTAAGTATTTATCTCAGAGTGTCATTGAAATGTATGTTTTTGATTATCTTTAAATAATAGCAAAAGAAAATAAAGCCCTTTGCAAATCTTAGCAATTAATTAAAAAAATAATTATGCCTAAGGCCATACATTTTGTATGGTTTCAGTAATTTTTATTGTAAGTAATTTTAGTAACTAAAAGAAACCTCAGCACTTTTACATAAAGAAAAAAAATTTGTACAAGACCTGAGACAAAAACAACATAGAGAAAAAGAAAAGCTGTTAATGTTGTCATACTTGTTGAGACATGATCAAACGTGTCAAAACACATTCTTGCTTGTTGGTTCAAAAACCACAATTTTGATCTTACTCAAAATTTCATTTGTAGGAACCAAGTCTTGTCATCTCTTGATAACTTGATTGAAGATCTTGGCCCTGCTGGCTCATAGAAATATACTTTGAAATCACTATGTGCAAGTCTCAGTTCATTAATAATTCCTATCTTACTTCTTATGCAAAAATGTGATTTTTCTGCAGCGTAAATTTTGAAAAGGCTTTGGATATCTTTATTTTTTGAAAATTACTTGAGGCTGATGCATGGTAACATCGCATAATGTTTCATTTACAGGAACATACTTATGGTAGGAAAAAGTTTCAGGGACTAGCCAGCAGCATTAAAATTGTGGTTTTTAAACCAACAAGCAGGAATGTGTTTTGACACGTTTGATCATGTCTCAACAAGTATGCCAACATTAACAGCTTTTCTCTTTCCCTATACTGTTTTTGTCTCAGGTCTTGTATATATATATATGTAAAAGTGCTGAGGTTTCTTTTAGTTACTAAAATTACAACAAAAATTACCGAAACCATACAAAATGTAGGCCTTAGGCATAATTATTTTTTAAATTAATTTCAAAAGGCTTTATTTTCTGTTACTATTATTTAAAGATAATTTAAAAAATAAATTTAAATGATACTCTGAGATAAATACTTAGCTGTGACTGCAACAAAACAATAGTTTGGCAGTATTGTTTTGACATGTTGCCCTTGCCATATCTCAGCTTGTAGCCAAATCTCCATCCTGAAATTTCTTGTGCATAACAATACCATAGAATACTCTTACAAAAAAAAAAAAAAAAAAAAAAAAAAAAAAAAAAAAAAATTAAGATTTTTATCTCGTGCCCTAACAGAGATATCAAAGCCTGAAAAGTGCGATTTTTGTCATTTTTGAAAAGTTTGGGATTTTTTTTTTAGCGAAGAGAAAGCAAGTCTCAGATGTGGAACTCGTTGTGTGAGTACAAGTACTTTCGACCTATTTCTAAAATAAATTATGTCATGTTGACAGTTTTCCTTGCTAGAAAAATTTCCTCTTCTAAACGGACAAATTTTGGAAAAAAACTGAAATTGTATGCTTAAATTTTACCAATAAGCAGTTAGTTTCGGAAACTACTCCATTACCAAATTTTTAGTCCAATGTATTCTGTACAAATTGCTTTAATCCGCACTTGAATTGAATAAGTAAGCGATGAATTATTTACAATTCCGTAGACCCTTCTTGTGAAAAAATTGCTGCAGACGATGAAACAAAGATGGCCGTCATGCACAAACAAAAATTAATAAAATTAAAATAATAGTCATTTTGAACTTCCATCATATTAGGGTTGTTGTATAAAAAATTTCAGATTTTTTAAAAATGGTCGAGCAACCAGTGCTGGTCCACTTGAAATGGATTGACTCAGAGAGAAAAGAGAAAAGAATCTTGATTTCCTCATTTCGATAGAAATATAATTTTATATTATACTAATTGTCCCACCCGGCTTAGTCCGAGACCGTGATAATAGATTTAAATATACCTAAAATAAGTGTTGAATGATTTTATATTTATAAATGCAGAATTTATAAGTAAGCAGAAGAAACGAATGTTTTTGAGAGAGTTAATGTTGATTTTTTTTTAAACTGAAGGCGACGTTTTAAAGGCAATGAATATAGATATGGTTTCATAGAATTTGTTTTCGTATTTTCATTTTCGAAGTTGATGCAGATTTTTGAATATCGCAAGCAAAAACAAAATTAGCTTTAGTGACTTCCGGAAACAATTTTTTTTCAAAGAGTTAATATTCCTATTTTTTTAAACTGATTGCGGCATTCGAAAGGAAAATGAACATAGATGTGGTCTGGTATATTGTGTACTTTGATTTCCGAAGACGATGTGGAATTTTGAACATTGCAGATAAAAATGGAGTTCGCTAAAGTGATTTACGGGAAAAAACGTTTTTGAAAAGATTAATATTAATATATATTTTTTAAATGAACGCGCTGTTTTAAAGGGACATGGAAGTAGATGTGGTTTAGTATCATTAGTTTTTAGGGTTCCGTACTTAAAAAGTAAAAACGGAACCATTAAAAGATCACTCCTGTGTCTGTCCGTCTGTCTGTCACAGCCATTTTACTCGTAAACGGTGGAACGTGGAAAGTTCAAATTCGGGGAAGTAATAAAGACCATTGAGCCACATATTTTCAGATTAATAAACATTCATAAATATATTTAGTAAAAATGTAGAGGGGCTAATTATGCTACTTGAAAAAAAATCTTTTCTTTGTATATCATGTGGGGTATCCTGTGAAAGCTTTTGTAACGCTGAACTCAAAAATACATTCCTTTTAATTTTAGGTATTATATTTTCAAAGATATTGTCGAAAATGTAGCGCAAAAATATGTTCCCCTTCATCTAATTCCGAATCTACTGAAACTAAAATTATGAAAAAATTAGAGGTAGTAGACGTTAATATAAACCTTGCCGGACAATTATAGCGATTAACCTAGGTCACATAATTTTTGAGAAATTAGCATTTTTCTGTTGTACACAAATTTCGATTTACGGGCATTCAGAAAAATTGTTGAGCATCGGTGGATATACCTATCGTTGCAGAAGTAGGGGAGACCGGGGGAATGGCGACACCTTAAGGGAATTTAAATTTTTTCACCTCGAAAAAATGTTTATTTTTTAATAGTAAAAATTCTAAAGCTGAATCATGATCTTTAGTATCTGTATAAATTTAACCGTAATCATAACTGTAAAGTAAGCATACATAAAAAAATATTTTTTAAACCTCTGCACAGAGGCGGGATTACCCAGGACACTGGGGTAATTTCGCCACTGTACCGGGGTAATGCCGCCACTCTTTAATGACCTAGTACATGCATCAAATGGATACTAGGAAACACACAACTTACTGAAAATAGTTAGAAAGCAATGTAATTGAGCAAAATAATGGTTAAGCTTACAATTTACTGCATATTGCAAAAGTCACTCTGCTGAATCGGCTCCACAACATTAAAATGAGGCCATTTCTCACACGATTTGCATGGTGGCGGCATTACCCCGAGAGAACAAAATGGCGGAAATCCTCAAGCAAAGCCGAAACAAGAACCGAACTTGTTCAACACATTACATCAAAATGTCGGCGAATGCATATAGTTTACGGGTCATATTATCTTAAATACCTAATGTTACAATAAAAGGTGCTTATCTCTACTCATTTGAAGCTCCAAAATAACAAGAAACTAGATGAAAACTACATTTTTCAGTAGAAAAAAAGAACGACGTACAGCAAAGTCACTCTCACTTTAGGCACTGTTTATATTGTTGGCCGCTATAGTGCAGGCACATTCACTATCTCAAACTGCCCTTAGTTTTTAAACTAGGTGGGGTGGCGGCATAACCCCGGTTGGCGGCATTCCCCCGGTCTCCCCTATAAAAGCATTGTTGATAATGATTTTCGAAAAAAATCATGGGTAATTAGCCGAAATGTTAACCTTTAAAAATACGGTCAGTTTGGACATACAAAAGGCCAGGGGCGGCGTACTCTATGCCTAGTTAACAACTTTTAATGATATATATGGTAATGTAATATCCAGTAACAGTATAAAAGCAATAAACATCAAATTGCTAAAAACATACTAATTTAAGGGGTCTCGGGAACCTAAAAAATGAAAAAAAGACCATTTTCAACATTTAATGTCTTAAAATGTATATGATTTTAAAACACAATTTTAATTGGGATGAAATATATGAGTATGTTCTTTCATTTCATGTATTTAAAAAATTGCAAGATACAGAATTAGTATTTATAGGGGGCTCGAAACTGTTAGACATTTGTCGAACAAAAAATTGGCATAACAGTTTACAAAATAAATATTGCAACTAGAATGAAAATGTTGATGCTTACTTATACTTCAGATTGTAGCAATTTGCCTGAAATTAAATAAATTTGTATTTAAAGTATTTTTATATTTTTAATGCAATGTTGCATTTTGCTAATACAAAATTTTGAAAATTCCAACAGTAAAATCATCTAAAAAAATATTTTTTTGAACAATAAAAAGGAAATTTTAAGTTCAGTTTATACAGACTAACATGAAATATACGTTTTGAAAATTTCATGAAAAAATATTCAGAAGTTTTTGAGGTATCCTGCGCGTTATGCCCAAAAAACGCCATTTGGAGAAAAATGACTTCAAAGTTTCGGAAACGCCCCTTCAGTTATTGAGCGGGTATAATGCTAAAAGCCAAAACTTCTGTTTTAATGGGAATTTCAAGGAAACAATTATATCAAAATATTCAGAAAAGATAGGAGTTTAACATCTAAAAAAATTAAAATTTCTTAAATTTTGAAGCTTTAAGAGTCCTGCGACCACTTAATCCTTTCCGGCACGGAGTAATTCTATTTATAAACTTATGAAATAATGAACTGACACCAGAATTTACGAACGAATTTATTAGAAATTGCGAACTTGCTTATTTTCAGGTACATGATAAAAGTAAAATTTTAATTAAATATTCTTGGTGCCGTTTGTCTGTTTTGGAATTAAAATTAGGTGTTCTTTTTTTAAGGGCACTGCCCTCGGAAGGTTTAATTACAATAATTCGCATAAATACTGTGGGATTCGCGATAGTTTGCATTGAGTGTATCTCTCAATACGCCTCGAGTGAGTTTTAAAAGTTAATTAAAAACCTATTTGGAAAAACGCGGCTCTGACCAAGGCGGCGTTGCAACTTTGAAACCTCCTTTCGAAGCGCGCTTTCGATTGCGCTTAGCACAATGCCAAATTTAAACTTTGAACAAAGGTTTTGTTTTAGCTACACTGATGAAATAAAGGTTATCACTACGCTGAATTTAGTTTTATGAAATGCCAAATGAAGTTTAACCTTTAACTGATGTTACCGGTCTCTCAGACCGCGGATTTTTTCAAATTTTATAGTTTAACTTGCAGTTTTCAGTTTAACTACAAACACTACCGAAATTTTGTTCCGTTTGGAACTTTAGTACTATCACCAGAGACTTTTGAATAAGTGGATTTTAATTATAATAATCCTTTGCAAAATGTTTAGTACAAAAACACCATCGTATGAGTTAATCGTGCCTTTTTTTCATCTTTCGATGGAGCGGTCTCACAGACCGCTTCACAGTAGTTATGTGACAATTTCTGTGACATCAGTGAATGGTTAACTATGCACTGCTTTTATTGTCAATACCGAATTAAGTTCATCATAAACAGATTAGGATAATATTAAAAAAAGAGTTATACGAATAGCTATATTTGATATTATTTAGGTTCCAAATCTCTTTGAACTTTCATGGTATAATATTTATACTTTTGTAATATAAACAATTATACCCAACCCTACGTTGTATAGTTTTTTACAAAGTCTTAGTATTCTTTTGCCAACGGTTTTTTTTAATACTACAATTACAAATTCATATATTTATTCTACGGAACCTGTACTGTGCGCGGAACTTGTACAGTACTTAAGTACTGTGCGCGAGTAATACTCGCACTTGACCGTTTATTCGTATTTTGATTTACGAAGACGATTCAGAATTTTAAACATTGCAGAAAAATCTGAATTCGCCAAAAGATTTTTCTCAAACGAATTTTTTTCAAGTGGTTAATATTCACATTTCTCGAAACGAATAGCACCATTCTAAAGGAAAATGAACGTAGATATGGTGTGGTATTTTTTAGTTTTTCGTTAGTTTTTTGGTCAGAAGCCCGGATACAGATTTTTGAAAATTGAAGAAATCGCGAAATAAACCGAAATGGCTCACGGATTTTTTTTTTTTTTTTTTTTTTTTTTTTTGCACGGGCAGAAAAATAAGTAGAAGAAATTTAGTCTAAATTGATCCTTCAGATGATGAATAAAGGATTTCCCACCGGTATAAAATCTTGACGACCACTATATTTTGCACAGCGACTGCCTTTAGATTTGAAACTTTTTACCTTTATTTACTAAATAATGATGGCTTGTTATATCAGTGAGGTAATTATAAATAATACTATTTTAAGAGAAAGTTGATTAATTATGTTATTACAGTTTTTTTTTTATTTCATTCGCTAAAACTGTGTGCTTTTATACATTTCACATTCTTAAATGTGGGAACTGAAAATTAAGGAAAACTTACTTATTTCTGATTTTCTTAGCTCTAAATATTTAAATCTTAATTGTGAAAAACAATAGGATTCCTTTCTTGAGTATATGGTTTTCTTTAACACATCGTAGCTACTATATAACTTTTCTTTTACGAATGCGTCCATGATAAATCACTGCGCCACCAAAACTGCAAATAAAACAAGATAAATACAGTCAGAATCCGATTAAGGTTGTCCGTAGCTCAAGGCCCAGCAACTTCTCAGGACCCCCTCAAACCGAAATAGTAAATAGAAATTTTTTTTTGAGAGTATTCGGAAGAATTTAACAAAAATGCTCATGACACTCAGATTAATTTAAATTTTCTTTTGCTGTAATACCTTAAACATCTCTCCATCTTAAATATTTCTTAAAAAATAATTTCAATAAAAATATTATGTCTACAGTATTCCTAATTTAAGATTTTTTGGAGAATGAAAAAATACAGGCAAGATACTTATAAAGATATTTGTTACTTAGTTGTCAGAGATTGAAAAAATATTTATAGTAGACTTAAAAACTTTTCTAAATAATTTTTCACATTTTGGGGCGCCCGTCTACAGTGGGTCCAAGTCCGCGGCCTTGTTTGCCTGTTAGTCCAAGAGCCGACCGCACAAAAACCTATGTTATCAAGCACAAGAAAAAAACCCTTTATTTTATGGGAGAGTAGAAGTAGGGGAATCTAATGATCCATGTCTGCCGGATTTGAGGAGGTGCATAAGCCATAAATTAATACTTTCAGTGGTTTATTCGTAGGTTTATCATTGCGTTTGTCCTACAACTATATCCTCATGTTTTCATACTTTTGTTTGTAGGACAAACACAATGATAAGCCTATGAGTCAACCACTGGTGGTATTAATTTTTGGCTTATGCACCACTTCACTTCCGGCAGACATGGATCATTAGATTTCCCTACTTCGACTCTCCCATAAAATAAAGGTTTTTTTTTTTTTTTTTTTCTTGTGCTTGATAACATAGATTTCTGTGCTGTCTGCTCTTAAACTATGTGCGGCAATCAGCTCCTGCATACAATCAAACACAGATTCTCGATACCTCTGTCATAAGATATTGTTCGGTAAGTTTGAAGAGCAAAATTTTTATTCATTCAACTACTCCGACAAAATATTTCCGAATTCTATATGCATAGCTATTAAACAATTTCTCTTTGAAATTTATAATATTAAAAAATTAATAATACAAGATTACATTTATCGAGCTATTTTTAAGAACGCATGGTTACTTCTATTCGAGCATCATGTACTTTTTTCTGATAAAATTTTAATTTGAAAAATTCTATTCAGGTTTAAATTTTTGAGTAGATTTGCCTTGCACAGAAACTTAAAAAAGAGTCGTTTAAATTGGATTTATTTTGTTGCGACACAATAATATCAAGTATTACACGTTTACATGTTTAGATAGTGAATTCTACGCTTCAGCTTCTTTAGTAGAATTTATTTTCTCGTTTCGACACGAAATTATGCAATAACCTTGGATTAATAAAAAAAATAAAGAAATGAAAATATATGGTATGGTATTAAGATACGCATTTGAGATTGTTATACATAATTCATATGTAGGAAAATTCATCTTCTGTTTCTTATTCAGCGACTTCCTCTTATGAGAATCATATTTGTATAGAGTGTTTTGGTTTGAGTGAGAGGTCAATTCGAAGTATTCTTAAAAAAAAAATAATAATAATAACATAGAGTAATATGAAAACCTTTGAAGTTGTTCCATATCAAAAAGTTCTATTAACATATAATGATGCGTTAAAAGTGGTCAGAGGTGTATCAATTAAAAAATTATGGAAAGGGTTTCAGACAATCGAAATAATTAATTAGGACTTAAAAAATATATTAAATAGTTACACAAATAATTGCTCAATCAAATTAATTACTAACATCGTTAATATGAAATCAATATTTTAATTTGTAAAAAATAGATAAATAACAGTAGGTAAAAGCAGTAGTGACTCAGACAGACTTCGGCTATAGGGGTGGGAGGGATGTTGAGTTGCTGATAGATAGTCCAGTAGTAGCCGCTTATTTGAATCGTTGGTTAATCAAACCGGTCTTTTTGAAGTAATGAATTTATAATCTCCGGATATTAGATTCAGTATCTATGTTGGACATGATACATTAATGAAGCTTTTACTGTTTTAGAGCTACCAAACAGAAAATGCTCCAATAAAATAACAGTTATTAAACTATGGTAGATTCATACAAAATGTATCAACAGTGACGAGACAAACTTTAGAAGATGGAAGAACACACTACAGCAAGCATTTTTTGTATAGGGAACTAGGGTTGCAATCCATTTGTCCATTAGAAAACACATGGTGTTTCCCTCCAAGCTACATCAGAATTCTTGTTCCCAAATTTATAATGAAGCTTTTTTAAAGACATTTTCAATAAACTTACCCTGCTTTATGCCAAATGAACAATATTGCGAGAACTGGTAGAAGATATCATCATCCGTGCCCATACACTCTCAGTTATGTGTTCTATACTGCGGAGTGTAAATGGCATTAAGTATGATATCATCGACTGAATTACTGTGCATTCCAGCACTTTTGTAATATCGTGTTTCGTTTAAAACAAAGTCGTTTTCGTTTCAACCCCCCTTTTTTACGTATAAAATGGTCGTATAAAGTATTTTATTGTTCGAAAAATTATCGCAGTATTTCCTAGCATGTGAAAAAGAAGGAGAATTCGAAAGTAAAAGATGAATTAGCTTTAATTTACATTAAAAGAATAAAAGACAAATACTATCGCATTGATAATATAATTAACTCTTCGTAGTATGGTGTATCTGATTTAATACACCTCAATAAATGATACATATTAACACATGTGCTAATACAAAATGAGCCTTGTGGAGAAATTAAACATCAAGAGTTAGATTAGGAGAGAATCTTAGAGAGTTATCTTGGAGAAATTACATTACATTTCACAATTTTGACGAAGTTCTTATAAGTTTTAAAATTTTAAATTAAAGTTTCAATGTTTAAAGATTTTTCATTTTCCCGAAATCTTTTTTAACACTTTCCAACAAAGTTGAAAAGTGTTTATGACTTTGGTCTGTCTGTCTGCGCTGTAACTCTCGTAAATATAATCAGATTGCCCTGAAATTTTTGGATGTTATTTATGTTTACCCTAGCATGAACCCTATTTCAAATTAAATTTGTAGCATGTTTAGTTTATTTACAGGAACAGTCAAAAGTTTTCCGTTACATTACGGCCAATGGGAAAAAGTCGTCCCAAATGAATTTTAATGGCGTTACACCCTTTCAAACATAATAAAATTAATATGCATTCTGTAAAATATGCATCATGCAATGCAAAGAATATTTATTATTCATTTACAGGGCCACACAAAAGTTTTCCGTTACACAATGGTATAGGGGGAAATTGTTTGCGGCGTATTTTAATTATGAGAAGCTATTTTATAGATAATGAAATTGTTATACGTCGGTGAAGCTTACTATAGTTATTTTATGGATAATACGAAGCACGTAGCATTTACAGGCCCACGCAAAAGATTTCAGATAGTATGTTCCATCCGAAGTACTGTATAATAGCGGTGATGGCAGGAAATGCATTTGTAATTATATACGCTTTTAAGTTTCACTATATTTATGCATACTATTAATATAGTGTGTATAAATACTATAGTTGATACGCAGAAATACACAAAGGAATTCGTAAAGGTTACTGAGTATGAGCGTAAATTGCTTAAAAGTGGTTTTTAAATGTGTTATGCATTTTTACACTGAATGGCATTCAGTTTACTAAGAAATGTTTGTAGAATATGGATTAAAATGATATACAGGGCCACGCAGAGAATTGGATACACGGCCGTCTATGGTTGATAATTTCTGGAAATGTGATTTCAGTAGTTTTACGAGAGTTTTAGTTTGAATTATATTTTAACTAACTAGTGGCGTGTAATAAAGATACTACGCGAACTAAAGAGCTGAACAATATGTTTCCATCTATAAGTATAGATTGCTGAAAGAGAAATTTCAACCTGTTATACGTTTCCTTGTTAAACTAAATTTCCCCATTATATGGTATATATGTCGTAGGCTAATTGAGAAATCCGGCTCTTTGCAAACAGCCTAGGCTCTTTGCAAAGAGCCGGGCTAATTGGAGAATCCATCTCCCTTTTTCCAATTAGCCTGATATTTTTCAGGCTTATTGCAAAGAACCTAGAAAGCGTTAGGCTAATTGAAAAATGACCACTTATTATCCGATCAGGGTGATATTTTTAGCTCACAGGCTATCAAAACCTAAGAGCTTATGTGCCCGCCGATTCTGTATGTACGTGTGTACGTACGTACGTATGTACGTACGTACGTATGTACGTAACGCGATAACTCTTGATGGGTCAATCCATTTCAAGTGGTCCAGAAAATCATTAATTCGTTGCTCGACCATTTTTAAAAAATCTGAAATTTTTTGTACAACAACCCTAACATGATGGAAGTTTAAAATGACTATTATTTTAATTTTATTAATTTTTGTTTGTGCATGGCGGCCATCTTTGTTTCATCGTCTGCAGCAATTTTCTCAGAAGAAGGGTTTACGGAATTGTAAATAATTCATCGTTTATTTATCCAATTCAAGTGCGGATTGAAGCAATTTGTACAGAATACATTGGGTTAAAAATGTGGTAATAGAGTAGTTTCCAGAAATAAATCCTTATTGGTGAAATTTAAGCATAAAGTTTCAGTTTTTTTCAAACATTTGTCCGTTTACAAAAGGAAATTTTTCTAGCAAGGAAAACTGTAAACATGACATTTTTTTTTTACAAATAGGTCAAAAGTACTTGTACTCACATGCCAAGTTCCAGACCTGGGACTTCATTTCTCTTCGCTAAACAAATTCCCAAATTTTTCAAAAATGTCAAAAATCGCACTTTTTAGACTTAGATATCTCTGGTGGGGCACGAGATGAAAATCTGAAGTTCTGGTTTCTAAGAGTATTGTATGGTAGTGCTATGCACAAGAAATTTAAAGATGGAGATTTGACTACAAGCTGAGATATGGCAAGGGCAACATATCAAAACAATACTGCCAAACTATTGTTTTGTTGTAGTCACAGCTAAGTATTTATCTCAGAGTGTCACTTAAATTTATGTTTTTGATTATCTTTAATTAATAGTAACAGAAAATAAAGCCCTTTGCAAAGCTTAGCAATTAATTAAAAAAATAATTATGCCTAAGTCCATACATTTTGTATGGTTTCAGTAACTTTTGTTGTAAGTAACTTTAGTAACTAAAAGAAACCTCAGCACTTTTACATAAAGAAAAAAAATATTTTTATAGAAGACCTGAAACAAAAACAGAACAGGGAAAGAGAAAAGCTTTTAATGTTGTCATGCTTGTTGAGACATGATCAAACGTGTCAAAACACATTCTTACTTGTTGGTTTTAAAGCCACAATTTTGATCTTTCTCAAAAATTTTATTTGTAGGAACCAAGTCTTGTCATTTCTTGATAACTTGATTGAAGATCTTGGCCCTGCTGGCTCATTGAAATAAACTTTGAAATCACTATGTGCAAGTCTCAGTTCATTAATAATTCCTAGCTTACTTCTTCTGCAAAAATGTCATTTTCTGAAGTGTAAATTTTGAAAGGGCTTTGAATATCTTTACTTTCTAAAATTTACTTGAGGCTGATGCATGGTAACATCGTATGATGTTTCATTTACAGGAATATACTTATGGTGGGAACAAGTTTCAGGGATTGGCAAGCAGCATTAAAATTGTGGTTTTTAAACCAACAAGTAGGAATGTGTTTTTACACATTTGATCATGTCTCAACAAGTATACCAACATTAACAGCTTTTCTCTTTCCCTATTCTGTTTTTGTCTCAGATCTTGTATAAAAATATTTTTTTTATATATATATATAAAAGTGCTGAGGTTTCTTTTGGTTACTAAAATTACAAAAAAAATTACTGAAACCTTACAAAATGTAGGCCTTAGGCATAATTATTTTTTTAATTAATTGCTAAGCTTTGCAAAAGGCTTTATTTTCTGTTACTATTTTTTAAAGATAGTAAAAAAAATAAATTTAAATGACACTCTGAGATAAATACTTAACTGTGACTACAGCAAAACAATAGTTTGGCAGCATTCTTTTGACATGTTGCCCTTGTCATATCTCAGCTTGTAGTCAAATCTACATCCTGAAATTTCTTGTGCATAGCACTACCATACAATACTCTCAGAAACCAGAACTTCAGATTTTTATCTCGTGCCCCACCAGAGATATCTAAGCGTAAAAAGTGCGATTTTTGACATTTTTGAAAAATTTGGGAATTTTTTTAGCGAAGAGAAACGAAATCTCAGGTCTGGAACTTGGCGTGTGAGTACAAGTACTTTTGGCCTATTTGTAAAAAAATTTTTGTCATGTTGACAGTTTTCCCTGCTAGAAAAATTTCGACTTGTAAACGGAAAATTTTTTGAAAAAAACTGAAACTTTATGCTTAAATTTCATCAATAAGCAGTTAGTTTCGGAAACTACACTATTATCAAATTTTTAGTCCAATGTATTCTGTACAAATTGCTTTAATCCGCACTTGAATTGGAAAATAAACAATGAAATATTTACAATTTCGTAAACCCTGCATGTGAGAAAATTGCTGCAGACGATGAAACAAAGATGGCCGCCATACACAAACAAAAAATAATAAAATTAAAATAATAGTCATTTTGAACTTCCACCATGCTAGGGTTGTTGTACAAAAAATTTCAGATTTTTTAAAAATGGTCGAGCAACCAGTGCTGGACCACTTGAAATGGATTGACCCTGATAGAAAAATCCGATTTGATTCAATTTTTTTTCTAGGTTCACTCTGATAAGATGTTCCCTGATTAGTTTTTGGGGTTCATTGGTTAAGGATAAAGGGGGAAAAGGGGGTCTAGTCCCCCCCACTTTAATTTATATAAATGGGTTTTCCATGCAGAAATATTCGATTTGCTCCGAATTTGGTATACCGGTTTATTGTGTTAAGGAGCTTCCCTGATTAGATTTGGAAGCTCATTATTTAAGTACAAAGGGGGGAAAGGGGGCTATCCCCCTTAATTTAGATAAATCGGTTTTTCATGATGAATTATTTGATTTGCTACAAATTTTGTATACCGGTTTATTAAGTTAAGGAGCTGGATTGATTAGATTTGGAAGATCATTATTATGTATAAAGGGGGGGGGGAGGGGGGCAATTTCCTCTCCCCTTAACTTAGATGCATGCGTTTATTCATGTAGAATTATTTGATTAGCTCAAATTTGGTAAACTGGTTTATTATGTTAAGGAGATGGCTTGATTAGATTTGGAGGTTCATTATTTAAGTATAAAGGGAGGAAAGGGGGGGTACCCGCCCCCCTTAATTTAGGTAAATGCGTTTTTAATGCAAATTTATTCGATTTGCTCCAAATTTGGTATACAGGTTTATTGTGTTAAAGAGCTTCCCTGATTAGATTTGGAAGTTCATTAGTTAAGTATAAAGGGAGGAAAGGGGGGGCTAGACCCTCCCCCCTTAATTTAGATAAATGGGTTTTTCTTGCAGAGTTATTCGATTTGCTCCAAATTTCATATACCGGTTTATTATGTTAAGGAGCTGCCTTGATTAGATTTGGAGATTTATTGGTTAAGTATAAAGGAGGGACAGGGGCAAGTGTCCCCTTAATTTAGATAAATGGGTTTTTCATACAGAATTATTCCATTTGCTTCAAATTTGATATACCAGTATATTACGATATGGCTTCCTTCATTTGATTTGGAGGTTCATTGGTTAAGTATAAACGGGGGGAAAGGGGGGCAATTGCACCTCCCCTTATTTAAAATAAATGGGTTTTCATGTAGAATTATCTAATTTAGTTTCATTTCTTTTCTAGGTTCATTCTAATAAGGAGTTTTTCTGATTAGATTTGAAAGTTCATTGGTTCAGCATAAAGTGAGAAATCGGGGAGCTAATACTCCCCCTTAATTTAGTGAAATGGTTTTACATGCAGAATTATCTGATTTGCTTCAAATTTCGTATATCAGTTTATTATGTTAAGTAGCTTCCCTGATTAGATTTGGAGGTTCTTTGGTTAAGTAGAAAAGGGGACAACGGGGACTAATCCCTTCATTTATTTTTCGAGGGGCATTATTCTTTGAAATACGAGTATAAAATGCAATTAGTGTGAATAGCCTGTGAACTCAATGCCATCACTTTAACTGGGCAATTTTCTTTTTATTAGGTTTATTAACGCATAACCCTACCCAAACCCGAAAAATAAATTACAACAGACCGTACCCCGATTCGAGCAAGACAAAATAATTTCAGTCTACATGCAACCCGACCCAAACCTGAGAGTCCTATTTGAAAAAACCCGAAATCCCGAACCAAATCTGATAACCAACAAAAATATTCCAAAGATCCATAACCGGATCCGAACAAGATATATTAGTTTCCGTGGACACGCAACGCTACCAGAACCTAAAAATTCCATTCGAAATCAACCTGAAACCCGTCCCGAACCAAATCTTTGCCGACAAAAATATTCCAAAGAACTATAACCCGATGCAAGCCAGACAAAATAATCTCCGTTCACCGGCAACTCGATCCGAACCTGAAAGTTCTAATTGAACTCAATCCGAAACCTGGTTGTGGTCGGTTTTCGGGTTGACTTCAAATGGAACCTTCAAGTTCGGATCCGGTTGAAAAAAAATTAAACTAAATTAGATAATTCTGCATGAAAACCCATTTATCTAAATTAAGGGGAGGGGCAATTGACCCCCTTTCCCCCCTTTTATACTTAACCAATGAACCTCCAAATCAAATGAAGGAAGCCATATCGTAATAAACTGGTATATCAAATTTGAAGCAAATCGAATAATTCTGTATGAAAAACCCATTTATCTAAATTAAAGGGGGGGGGGTCTAGCCCCCCCCCTTTACTCCCTTTATACCTAACTAATGAACCTCCAAATCTAATCAGGGAAGCTCCTTAACATAATAAACCGGTATACGAAATTTGGAGCAAATCGAATAACTCTGCATGAAAAACCCATTTATCTAAATTAAGGGGGGGTATCTAGCCCCCCCTTTCCTCCCTTTATACCTAACTAATGAACCCCCAAATCTAATCGGAGAAGCTCCTTAACATAATAAACCGGTATACGAAATTTGGAGTAGATCGAATAACTCTGCATGAAAAACCGATTCATCTAAATTAAGTGGGGTAGCCCCCTTTCCCCCCTTTATACTTAAATAATGAGCTTCCAAATCTAATCAGGGAAGCTCCTTAACACAATAAACCGGTATACCAAATTTGGAGCAAATCGAATATTTCTGCATGAAAAACCCATTTATATAATTTAAAGGGGGGGGGGACTAGCCCCCCTTTTCCCCCTTTATCCTTAACCAATGAACCCCAAAAACTAATGAGGGAAGCACCTCATCAGAATGAACCTAGAAAAAAAATTTGAAGCAAATCGGATATTTCTATCAAGAGTTATCGTGTTACGTACATACGTACGTACACACTACATACAGAATCGGCGGGAACATAAGCTCTCAGGCTTTGATAGTCTGTGAGCTAAAAATATCACCCTGATAGGATAATAAGTGGTCATTTTTCACCTAGCCTAACGCTTTCTAGGCTCTTTGCAATAAGCCTGAACAATATCAGGCTAATTGGAAAAAGGGAGATGGATTCTCCAATTAGCCCGGCTCTTTGCAAACAGCCTAGGCTGTTTGCAAAGAGCCGGATTTCTCAATTAGCCTACAACATGTATATCATATATCAACCTACAGATCAAATACAGGGCTGTTCAAAAGAATTGGAATATATATTTGGCTATGGAAGGTAACTGATGAAATCAGATTTTTAAAGGTTTTATCTGTTTTCTAAAGTGTTTTCTCAGTTATCTTGTTTACCTTATTTCTCTAAATAACGAAGTTTTGTTAAAGATTTCAGGAAGTGTTGGAAAGTGTTTTATAATGTTATGCTTAACGCATAAATTTTCTTTCTTGTTTTAATAGTTATGGGATACTAATAAAATTGTCCTCAAATATTAGTATAGAAACTATGTTAAACGGATAGGGTTAATCCCAAAGACATTTAGGTTTACGCTCTATGCTTTGCATATCTATTCTTTCCTCCACGAGGCAGAAGCAGACACATTTTCTTACTACAATTGATCTTTGGCGCATTAAGTGTATTTTAAAATTATTTTGTATTTACTTGATTTATAATATTAAAGATGATTTATTTAGCTTATTTTTTTATTGTACTTGTATCGTTGAGCATTAACTTACAAAATGATAATAATAATATAAAAGAAAAAACCCTAGAAAATTCTGTTCAAAACTTAAACATGTAACTCATGAGACTGAATTGTAAAAAATCAAATCGAGGTATTGCGTTAATTTATTCACATCAAATAAAATTTTATAAAGCGAAATATCAGTCTCTATTTTTTTTTTTATTATTGTAAATATTATTGAACTGATTGTACGTTATTTAAATTAAAACAATCTTTTTATTTTCAGTGTGATAAAGTGAAAATACATAAATTTTAAAAGATTATTGTACGATTGTTTTAATGCATGTAGCTTCATAAATTAATAAAACATATTCGGCTAAAAAACATTTCCTACCAAATAGGAATATTTATGAAATTTTCTGGGACTTGTAGAGTGTAATATTTCGTAAATTTTTATATTATACCATTGCTTTACGTAGCTTTAATCCCAATTATATCGTATTTGCTTTGTATATAACATTCAAGACGAATTTTTTAGTTTGCTTTTCGTTGCACTTATATCCTTCATGTACGAGCAAAAAAAAAAAAAAAAAATCTGTGTAAGATTCTGTTGAAAACGTAAATATGTAACATTAAAAAAAGAAAGATCACAATAAGGTAGACCGTCAATAACAAAAATATTCTAAGGATGAGAGGTTTCTTCCAATTGTCACATCATAATCGCATTACCATTACGCTCTATGAAAGCATACTATCTTGTATATTTATCTATGCCTCGATGTGAGAGTAGCCGCATACGCTCAGATTGTGCGTAGACAGACGCGTTTGTCCAAACTATAACAAACCTAGTCATTCTCTATTCCAGAACATGGCAATACTCGCATGGACGAGTTCGATTATACCAGTGAGACTCATAGATTAACATACAAGATGGGACATTTACTGCAAAATCTGTAATGGCAACAGTACTAGCGTCACTACTGACAAGGGGGAAGAATTAACAAGCCTCCGAAATTTACCTATGTTGATGAAATATGTTTACGCTCTATGTTTTGAATATCCATTCTTTCATAAACGAAGCAGTGGCAGACGCGAGGGCAGACGATATTGTATTTATGTTTGATTTATTTAGTTGGTTATTTTTTTTCTGTTGAAAATGCAAATATGTAAGTTAGATAAAGTTGTAAGAAATTAAATTCGGGTATTGTGTTAATTTATTCACATCGAATATAATTTTAACAAGTGTAATATCAGTATCTCTATGTTGTGTTTTTTTTTAAACTTTTAGATTTCTATAATTATAAAAATTTGTAAAAAGGAATTTTTCCCAATCTGTAATTTTATTATTACTTCTTATATATTAATATCATAAATATCATTGAACTGATTGTACGTTTAAGAACAATCTTTTTATTTAATCTGTGAGAAAGTGAAAATGCGTAAATTTTAAAAGATTATTGTAACAATTGTTTAATACATTAAACTTCATACATTAATAAAACATCGGCTGTAAAAAAATTTCTACCAAATGTGAATACTTATGAACTTTTCTGAGACTTGTAGAGTACGATATTTCGTATATTTTTACATTACACTATCGCTTTATGTAGCTTTAAATCCAATTTTATATCGCATTTACTTGACGTATAACATTCAAGACGAAATTTTTAGCTTGTTTTTCGTTGCACTTAAATGTTCATCCATCATGTACGAAAAAAAAAAATATATATCATGAACATAGAATAGATATTAGCTATATAGATTAGAATATCTATTCTATGTTCATGTACATTCTGTTGAAAACGTAAACATGCAACATTAAAATAAGAAAGATCACAATAAGGTAGACGCTCAATAACAAAAATATTACAAGGATGGGAAGTTTCTTCCCCATTGTCACTAAAGGCGCTGCGATCATAATCGCATTACCATTATTATAGCGCCTAGACTATATAGTGTGGAAATAGGCTATCCCTGTAATACTTAAAAAAGTGCTAAAATATTGTATCCCTTAAATGTGCAACGATGCTGCTTAAATATACAGATCGCAGCGACATCTGCAGGGAACTTTCTACAACTGCAAGATATTGCTAGTCTATACATTGTAATACGAAAATCCCGCAGATGTCGCTGCGATTGACTCTTTGGATGTCAGCAGCATCGTCGCACATTTAAGGGATACAAATTTTTAGCATTATTTAGATAGCATATTTCCACACTATCTATTCTAGACGCTGTAACTATACACTGTTAAAAATATCGTGAAAAATTACCTCTGTTTTTGAAGGCTATCTATTTTCTAACCAATGATAATGCTACATAAACACCTATGAAGCGTTCTCATTCGTCAGAAAATAGATAGCCTTTAAAAACAGAAGTAATTTTTCACGATATTTTTAACAGTGTAGTGTCTAGAAGATATAGGCCGGGATCCAGATAGATTTTTCGCTGTTAGTGAGACGAGATTGACCAGTCAGAAGCCTACATTTTTGCGAACTTTTCACTTTTTGAAGTAAACAGTGAAAAGTTCTGAAAAATGTAGGCTTCTGATTAACCAATTTCGCTAACAGCTAAATATCTACCTGGATCCAAGCCATAGTGTGACAATCTTCTATTTGAGAAATTATTTAAAAAGTGCTAACAAATTGAATCCGATAAATGTCTAACCATAGAGAAGAGATAGGGGTGGAGTGTGCTCTCTGTAGAGAATTCCGTTGAAAAGCTGCATTAACATGACTAGCCCTACTCATGTAAAGGTTTCCAGATTTTGCTCGTTATCGCTTGCTTGGCAATTTGAAAATTTGTGCCGGTCGTGAAAAAAAAATATACAAAAATACTCAGCATCCACATTATGCATGTGAAGTAGTGCAAAAATATAAACGAAGTAAAGCAAAGCAACTTAAAATCTGTTTTAAATTAGTAAAAGAAGATTCTCACTTTAATTTAATGATACGGTAATTTGTTTATTTTCCTTTTGCAAACATTTGCTAGCCTTTGGCGGTAAAAGTCACGTGACTATTATAAACACGTGACTATTATGTTGGTTCCACTTTAGGATTACGAAAGCACTCTCCACCCCCTATCACTTCTCTATGTGTCTAACGATACTAAGAGATAAATGTCGATCGTAGTGACAGCTGCTAGCTCTTCATCGGCCGAAACGTTTTCTCAATCCAGTCCTTATATAGTTTTTATATTTGAGCTACCAGATGTCGCTGTCATCGACATTTATTATTCAGCATCGTTGGCCATTTATCGGAATCAATTTTTAAGCAATTTTGAAATAGCCAATGGAGGATATTCCATCTACGTTATGATCACGTGGTCAAGGTAAAAACTTCTAGCGTAAAGAAGGGAATGCTCCGTAGACGTAATGTAAATCCCCGCCAACCAGTGAAAAAGTTCATGAAGAAAGCAGCAGTAGCTTCCCTTCTTATCGGTTATAAATTCTTTGTGTAAATTACCGGTATCACTTGACTTTTTTCAGCCTCGAACACAGATTTGGAATATAGTCCATTTGCAAACTGTATCTTCTAGGCGCTATAGTAACGCAAGTTAGCAAGCGTTAGCTTGTCGATAATGGCAATCTCTCCAAAAAGCTTGACGAGATTCGGGTTGGTCCAGATCGTCTCAAAGAACAAAATCTTATACCCCGGATTACAGCGTCTAGAATACCTAATGTGGAAATATGCTATCCAAACAGTGCTAAAAATTTGTATCCCTTAAATGTGCGACGATACTGCTGAAATCCCAGGTGTCGATCGCAGCGACATCTGCGGGATTTTCGTATTACTAGTATTACATTGTATAGATTAGCAATATCTTTCAGTTGTCAAAAATATCCTGCAGATGTCACTGCGATCTTCATATTTCAGCAGCATCGTTGCACATTTAAGGGATATAATATTTTAGTGCTTTTTTTTAAGTATTACAGGGATAGCCGGTTTCCACACTACATATTCTATGCGCTGTACCCCGTACTACAGCGCCTAGAAGATACAGTGTGGAAAACGGCTACAAAATAGTGCTGAAAAATTGAATACCATAAATGTACAACGCTGCTGAATAACAATATGTCGATCGTAGCGCCATCGTAGTGATTTAAAAACGATAGTCATTCTAAAAGAGACTGTTTAACCTATTTCACGTCATTCCTTAACTAAATTAGCTTATAACAGACGAAAATATCTTATATTTATAGTTTCCAACATTTAACATTCTATAATTTTTCAAAACACAGTGTTTATATTGAAAAGAGTTACGAGATGGCGCTCGTATCAGCATATTGCCGCTGAGCATTGTTGGAGATTTATGGGATATAAGTTTTTAGCACTTTTTAAAGCATTATAGGAATAGCCGTTTTCCACACTGTATCTTGTAGACGCTGTACCCCGAACATAGGGTCTAGAAGAAATAGTGGGGCAATCGACCAAAAAAAAAGGTGCTAAAAAATTGAATAACATAAATGTTAGACGATGCTGAACGATAAATGGCGATCGCAGCGACAGCAGGTAGTTTAACACGTTGAGTGCCACGATGACTGACACTGAAGCGCTGAAAAACTTACAATGTTTTAAGTAATTTTTAAGAAAGTATAATCCTGTAATAAATAAAAGATAGGTAAATTTTAAATAAATGTTCAGTAATTACTTAAAACAATATATATATTTTTAGTTTTATATCATATTTTAGACGTCAGTCATCGGTGAATGACGCGTTTTAAATGGAAAGTTCAGTGTCAGCCACCGGTGATTGACGTGGCGCTTAACTTGTTAAACGTAAGCATTGTATAAGGATTCAGCTGAGAGAGAATAGATCACTTTCGAGGCTAACGAGAAAGAGTGGCTACCGCGGTGCATTGCACGTATCTTTTTTTACAGACCGCTGGGGTCACGTGATGCTCGAATGCACCAATAAAGGTGTGCGAAAAGAGCCACACGTCACACTAGCGGTCTGTAAAAAAGACATGTGGAATGCACCGCGGTAGCCTGTCTTTTTCGTTAGCCTCGAGTCTTTCTCGAGGTTAACGAGAAAGATAGGCTACCGCGGTGTGTCCCATTCTTCTTTTTTTACAGAGCGCTGGAGTCAAGTGATGCTCTTTTCGCACACCTTCATTTGTGCATTCGAGCATCACGTGACTCAAGCGGTCTGTAAAAAGAGAAGAATCGGACCCACCGCGGTAGCCTGTCTTTCTCGTTAGCCTCGGTCTTTCTCAAATATCTAGGGGGTGTTGGTTTTCTCCACTTTGATTGGCTAAGTGATAATAATGGCTAAAATAAAACGGCGATTTTAGTTGCTTTGTGATAATGGGAATGCACGTAGTCACGTGCTTGAAACTTATCTATTACGGCCGGTGACGAGCTAACAGATGTCGCTGCGATCGACATTTAGCTATCGGTACCTTTTATCAATGCTTATTCTCTCTGAGTGTCCTATCGTGACCAACGAAATACAAGACCAGTTCATGGTGTGATGTCAAGGTAAGGATGTCACAAACATGAGAGCACTTGGTCAGAGCGCGACCAACAAAATACATTAAACTATTGATAGTTTACTTTATACTCTAAGATCTTAATAAAATTTTAAAAATTACTTTTTTTTTCAATAGCGCCTTTTTATAATAAAAATATATTGTTATATATAATAGAATTCAAATAAAAACTTATTAGAATGGAAACAAATGTAATTTAAACTATCTGATGAGAAATAACAAATATATTAATATTTTAAGACATACTGAAGTACAGCGCCTAGAATACCTAGTGTGGAAATATGCTATCCAAACAGCGCTAAAAATTTGTATCGCTTAAATGTGCGACGATACTGCTAAAATCCCAAGTGCCCATCGCAGCGACATCTGCGGGATTTTCGTATTACATTGTATAGACTAACAATTTCTTGCAGTTGTAGAAAATATCCTGCAGATAGCGCTGTGATCTGCATATTGCAGCAGTATCATTGCACATTTAAGGGATACAACGTTTTAGCACTTTTTTAAGCATTACAGGGATAGCCGATTTCCACACTATATATTCTAGGCGCTATACCTGAGGTGCTAGTCACGTAATTATAGCGACTAGAATACATAGTGTGGAAATCGGCTATCTCTGTAATGCTTCAAAATGTGCTAAAATATTGTATCCCTTAAATATGCAACGATGCTGTTGCCTTATACAGATCGCAGCGACATCTGCAGGATATTTTCTACAACTGCAAGGTATTGCTAGTCTATTGAATGTAATACTAGTAATACGAAAATCCCGCAGATGTCGCTGCGATCGACACTTGGCATTTTAGCAGTATCGTCGCACATTTAAGGGATAAAATTTTTTAGCACTGTTTGGATAGCATATTTCTACACTAGGTATTCTAGACGCTGTAACGTAATCATGAAGAACTGGTTAAATCAGAACCAAGACACAGAGCTCAAGCACTTAAAAGAAACTTTATGCAGAAAATTTGTCCGGAGAAGTGTCACTGAGGAATGCGATGTTAAAAAAACTCAACATGCACTCTGTGACACTTTTTGGGCCACAAAAGGTTCATGTCAAACTGATGTGAAAACCATTATCACTGAATTGTAACGATCATATAGTTAAGATTCTGAAAAGAAAACATAAATGTTTAAACTCAACAGGCAGATTTTGGATCTAGGTTTAAGATGAAAGAATTTTATTACATTCTAAGGAATTGTTTATAAATACACACAAACTAGATTTTATTTTGTACACAGTTTATAAACCTTAACACAGAAACATTGTAAAATGTGTCATGTTTTTATTTAAATTTCATTTAAGTAAAACTTCTGGTTCATGGTATGTTTCTCATAGAGCGCGTTCACGGACCGCACTCTGGGTTCCCCAGGTTTCCCCGTGGGGAACCCGAAGCGTTCAGAGCCGGCATCACGTGACTTTTTCCGAGTTTCCCGCAGCGTTCAGAGCCGGAGATTACCCGGATTTCGGGGAGCCCACATTACCTGAAAAATTTTGTTGGGTAAAGTGATCACGTGGTTGGGAAATCTGATTTTTTTACCATTTTATAGCTTAACTGTGACTGTTAATCGGAATCACTGTCATTTCTGGTCTAAGTTTAACTTTTAGATAAGTTAGAAGATAAATGTAAATTTTGCCTATGACAAATCTCCGATTCAGCCTAAAATGGCTATCAAAACCTGTGATACATGTTTGTTGCGATAGTATTCCACATAAAAATTAACTTTTGGAACAGTTTCCCATCTAAAAAAAGTGATAATTGAATCTATTTGCACTGTCGAAAGTGCAGCTGCCGCCATGTTTGTAAATGTAAATAAAAAAATCCCGCAACTTTACCCGAAAGCTTTCAGAGCCGTTTTTACCCAACCTTACACCGAGAAATCAGTATGACGTCATTCCCCATTTTTCCGAGTTACCCGTGTTTCGGTCTCTGAACGCGCTCATAGTATAGTCATAGTATGGTCCTCTGGATTTCAGCATCATTGCGCATTTAAGGGATACAATTTCGTAGCACTGCTTAGATAGCAGATTTCCACACTATATATTCTAGACTACAGCGCCTAGAATACCGAGTGTGGAAATATGCTATCCAAACAGCGCTAAAAATTTGTATCCCTTAAATGTGCGACGATACTGCTAAAATCCCAAGTGCCGATCGCAGCGACATCTGCGGGATTTTCGTATTACTAGTATTGCATTGCATAGACTAACAATTTCTTGCAGTTGTAGAAAATATCCTGCAGATGTCGCTGCGATCTGCATATTGCAGCAGTATCATTGCACATTTAAGGGATACAACATTTTAGCACTTTTTTAAGCATTACAGGGATAGCCGATTTCCACACTATATATTCTAGGCGCTATATTCTAGACACTGTAGCTCAGTTATAGTACAGCGTCTAGAAGATACAGTGTGGAAAACGGCTATTCCTATAATGCTTTAAAAAGTGCTAAAAACTTATATCCCATAAATCTCCAACAATGCTCAGCGGCAATATGCTGATACGAGCGCCATCTCGTAACTCTTTTCAATATAAACACTGTGTTTTGAAAAATTATAGAATGTTAAATGTCGGAAACTATAAATATAAGATATTTTGGTCTGTTATAAGCTAATTTAGTTAAGGAATGACGTGAAATAGGTTAAAGAGTCTCTTTTAGAATGACTATCGTTTTTAAATCACTACGATGGCGCTACGATCGACATATTGTTATTCAGCATCGTTGTACATTTATAGGATTCAATTTTTTAGCACTATTTTGTAGCCGTTTTCCACACTGTATCTTCTAGGCGCTGTAGTTATAGCGTCTAGAATTTATAGTGTGGAAATCGGCTATCTCAGTGTACTGTTAAAAATATCGTGAAAAATTACCTCTGTTTATAAAGGCTATCTATTTTTTGACCAGTGAGAACGCTACATAAACGCCTATGGATCGTTCTCATTGGTCAGAAAATAGATTGTCTTTAAAAACAGAGGTAAGTTTTCATGATATTTTTAACAGTGTAGTTTTATGTAAGCCCATAGAGTAAAGAGAAAGAATAGATATGGAGTATGGTGGCTGGAGGTGACTCCAAAAATGTAATCGTAAAATCCGCTATGTTCGGCCCAAACACTATCACGTGTTTTCGCAAAATAAGAAGAAAACTTCTAGTAATAGAATTTTTAATTCATAATACAATGATATGCTACTTTAGAATGCTTAAATATAGGCAGATCATTTTCATTTAGAGAAAAAAAATGCTCGAGAGATATCAAAGAATTCGGTTTCTGTTCCACGTGCTTGTTTTGTTTGGGCCGAATGAGGGCATTTAAATTTGAGCGACAACGCGCATCATAGGGCAAGTCCAGCAGACCTCACCAAAGTCACCAGTGAGATTGGTTACGTGACGTCACGGTAAGTGACCGGTGTCTAAGAGGTCGACAGAACTACTGGACGGCACTGGTGTTATTTACTATTGGCGCCATCTGTATTACGTTGCCGTAATTATTCTTTTATTGTTGTTTTATCATGTTGCCGAAATGCATTTTCGCCGATCCCAACTGTTATAGCAAAAATGAGAAACAGCGCATGCATGGGGACTTAGATTGAAATTCACTTACTAGAAAACATGTATGTACAAGGTTACCAGCTTGGCGCTTTTATCATATCAGGCGTGACATTTTCATTCCATCAACATTTTTTTCAGTGGATTAGCAAAACTTTCTGTAAATGTTGTAGCAAGCTAATGCAATGGCTTATAATAAATAAAAATACCTCTACTATCAATTATATATTTTTACTCTTATTGTTTAGTTATTTTAAATCACCTGCAAAAAATATTTTTAAATAATTAAAGGTAATCTGGTGAAAGTCCATGTAAAGTTCTATTATTTTCAACAGAAGGAACCGCATATTATTTAATATAATTCATTTCTTAAATACACAACTTTATTTAATATCCTGATTTTCTTAAAATATTTAATACTAACGCAATTAGGAAATTATTTATTACTCAACAAATAAAGAGTAAAATTTTGCAAACGAGCTTATCAATGAGTAATTTAAAAGGATTACTAATAAAAATATAGCTGCAAATAAACAGCTTTCGTTATCCCATGTTTTCCTGAACCACGCCGAATAAAATGTGTAAAAACAGAAATGCTAGGAACCAAAAAAATATTTGTACAACATACTGGGTCTGTAAATATGATATAAAACTTATTTTTCATGACACGAGTTTAATTTGTAACATGCTTCGTAAAATTAATCTCAGGTGAAATTACGAAGCCTAATCTAATTTATACATCTACGTACGACTTTTAAATTACACTAAATTTACTGATAATCTTTATTTAACATCGTGAAAATCTGATTGATTAACTTTTTTTTTTTTTTTTTTTTATCCTCGATCAAAAAAAAAAAAAAAAATACATCAACATTTCTTTCCAGATTCTATTTCTTTCATGATTCAGATTTCTTTCTACATTTCTTGCTGCCATTTGCCGATGCAAATGTAAATAAAATTTCATGCAACCGATCACGTGACCCAACTAACCAAGAATTTTCTGCGGTTAGTTCGGTCTCTGACCGGTCACTTTGGTTACTTGCGCTGAACGACATTGGTTGCGACCCAGTTAGCAGTAATGAACGCCTTGGTGACTAACCGATCTCACCGGTCACTAACCGGTGGCTCCTCTGGACGCGGCTATATTAGAAACGAGCCGTTAATTCCCAAATTGGCTCAACCGAGCCCAGCAATCTGATTGGCTAAAACTGATATTTATATAGTAGATAATTATATTTATTTTCTTATGAAGTAGTGTAATGTAAAATAGAATGCAATTATAATGACTTAAATTGATTTATTTTGTTAAATTTGATCAAAATCACAGTAAAGTAATCCAAAATATTAATATTAACAAAGGATCAGATTGCTGAGGTCGGATGAGCCAATTTGGGAATTAACGGCTCGTATATTAGAAACCGTTTTTACGGCTTACTGCATCTCAATTTATCTATTTCCTGCATGATGTAAGCCGCTTATATTTTAAACAAAAGATTTACATCAAAACTCCAATTCGCCAACCAACTAACCAATAACAACCAACGATGCTTTACGTAATTTGGCGTAAAAAAATTTGAAGTGCAAATATTTTCTGAAGATCCTACAAATTATTAACATCTGTTTAGTTAACCGAGGTAAAGCCATTTTTTTGTATTTCTCTTTTTATTTCAATTTTCAATTAATAAAGGTGTCGTTTCGCGTTATTAATTGCTTAAGGTGTACCATTACGTACGACGCCTGAAAAAGGACTGGTTTGTGATAGTGTATCTTAAAATAATATATATAGGAATGAAATTCGCATAAATGTATTATTTATATCAATCTTTAACATCATTAACGCATTTATTTTAAATTTAGCGACAATTTTATGTAGGTTGCACCCAGTGATCTGAAACGTTTATTTGAAGTTTTCTTACACATAACAGCCAACCGCTAAGATTTTTACCACTGTAATTCCATAAAGTTTTATTCAACTTATTTAATTTCAGATATCTGTGATTGAATAAGGTTAATATAAATTTTCAAGATTACTGGAAAAATCGTATCAGTTGGCAGCTATTCTTACAGCATAACTGTAAAAATTTTCATCCAATCGCGTCCCAATTTTAACCACATATTCTCAACACATTTCCTTAAGAAAGTACACAAGTTTAATAGTGTTTTGATTGATCAAATATTTTGAATCTTTAAACAATGTCGAAGTCAAATATACGAAAAATTTGCGCTCCTTTTTTGCATGCTTTTCATTTTTACAAATATCAATATTACTAAATGATCCTGTATACTTTTCTTGAAAATTTGATGTAGATAAACAACAAAAAACTTTTTTGTTAGATGTTCATTTGAGAAGCGCCTGTGTTACAAAGCTGAAATTCTGGCGGCATTAGCATGTTACCACAGCTCCAGTGCTGCAATTTTGATTTTTTATATATATAATATATATATTAATGATGTAAAATATTGACTTAATAAATACTTTTAAACCGATTTTTGTTTCGAAGTATAGTTTTCTTATTGTTTTCAAAATAAGTGTTTGGAAGAAAATTAATGTCCGTTTCTTTTTTTTTCTGACTCATTTCATCTAGACTTTATGTAAACCAATAGACAAACCATTTAAAAATCTAAATTATCTTTTTTGATTAACAGAGAAATTATTTAATTTTGAAGGTAATCAGTTGCAGAGCTCTGTACGAAGCTGTTCTTTCTCCATTAGAATTTTCGCCCCTATTGTTTTGAAGCAGATTCACGGGAACGTCTTATTCCACTGTAGCATTTCATCCAAACTTTCTGTAAACTTATAAACAAGCTATTTAAATGTACAAATTTTTACTTCAGATTAGCAGTAAAACTGTTTTTACAAGGAGAGAAACCGAGGTCGGGGACACATATTGCGGCGACCCTTTGTGCATTGATAGAGTATAGTGAGTAGATAAATATAGGGCAAGGATAAAACAGGGAGGGGGGGGGTCTTAAAAAACAGGCCCCAAGGTCACCCAATTTTGACATTTTAGTACATAATCGGATAAATTACACGCATTTCTGAGCGGTTGGCAGAGTGCCAGACTGCTAACTTTTCTCTCTTGGAACTTGGTGGGTTCGGTACCCCGACGAGACTTTTTTTTTCGCTATGAATTGAATCTTTTGAAATTCATTCTTCAATATTTGTAAATTTAGAAACTTCATCACTAGACATGTTTTTTCATTTTAATTACGACACTACACTAAGGAACTACGTTTAATCTCTGTGTAAAAAAAAAAAAAAATGCCCTGCTTACTCGGTTTGCAGCAGATGGCTGTTAAAACTTTAACACAAACAAGAGTAAACTTACTAAACCAACCCTGTTTATTTTTGATTGCGTACATGTTTTGCTAAAAACCACCTACAAATCTACGTAATTAATTAATAATAATGCATATTTTCTATTGTAGAAAACAGTTATTCGAATTCCAAGATATTAATAATAATAATAATAATAAAAAGAAATCGAAAAATTATAAAACTTTTAGGTTGTTAGATGTTATTAAAGATGGAATTAAAATACCATATTTTAATTTTATGTAGCACATTTTAATTTATTTCGCCCAGAAGAATAGAGGTTTATTCGTATAAAGAACTATAAATAAAAGTTAAGAAAATAAACATTTTGCGTCTGAGGAATTCAAATTATGCAATTTTTTTTACTTGTCATTAGATCCATAAAACTGCCATAAAATTGCAATTTCTCTGTAAATAAATTATATGTGCGCGCGCATAAGCATGTTTTAATTTATATTTAGCTTAAATTTAAATAATTATATTTGCCTAATTGTAGTGCGAAAAAAAAAATAATTTTGTCTGCGGGGAAAAAGAAAAGCCTTGTTCGGGAATCGAACCCACAAACTTCCGATAGAGAAAAATTAGCAGTCTGCCGCTATGCCAACTGTATTATCCGGCCTCTCAGAAATGCGTGTAATTCATCCAATTGTGTACTAAAACGTCAAAATTGGATGATTTCTGGGCTTGTTTTTTTAAGACCCCACTGCATATTGTACTTTATCTTTGTCATATGTATACCTATTATCAATGCACAAAGGGTCACCAAATTCTGTGTCCCCAACCTACGATTCTCTCTTTGTTAGGCTAATCTGCGTTCGAGTTGTAGATGGATTTCTTTTTACTAAGGCGGTATTATTAAGAGGTTTGAAACAGAATCATGGGAAATTCCAATTCTGTTGAGACATTTAATCAAAATTTTTTGTAAACTTGAAAAACATTATTTGAAAATATACTTTTTCTCGCCGCTTTTGATTAGCAATAATTTTTTTTTTCTAATAATCAGTTTTCGAGCACCCCAGTTTAATATTTTAAAATTATTTTTATTGGTAAAATATGTTGGCTTTCTAATTTGTGAACTTTATATATTGACATTTTATTTAGGTATGAGAATGATTTTAAATACTTTTTTTACATCGTTTATTTAAAGTTAAAACAATTGTCATGTTCAAAAAGGTATATTCACTTTCTAAAAAGTTACTTCGTATTAAACTCACTTAAAATTATTTATTATTCTGTGCTGGACGACGTTTTAGTATAATTTCAGTCCAAGTCAACGTCAAAATAATTAATAATGATGCTAAAGAACTTTAACTGATGCTAAGGAATTTCACTTATCTAATAAAAATGGTTTAGAATGAAATTCTTTTAAACATTTGAAAGCGCATCTCCAATTTGACAGATTATATAGCTTCATAAATATAAAAAGTTTCGTATCGAAAACTTACTACTTTAACAATAACTAAATTAGAAAGTTTACTTATTTAATCTTTAGTAATGCTAATAAGTTGAGTTATCTTTAGTAATGCGTTAAATTAAAGCATATTTTCTCGGGGTATATACACTGCTTAAAACAATTAGGGGAGCACGCGGTTTTTAACAAAATTACGCAAATAATTATACCGATAAGTAACATAAAATAAAACATCCATAATGTAAAGCGTAGTAGACCACAGAGGAAAAAAACTTCACATGCAAATCAAAGTTTGACGTCCAAAACTAGAAAAAGGAGATAAGTGCAGAAATCGGGATTTTGCAGAAAAGTCTGTTTCACTGTCTCAGTTGTAAAATTCAATTGTTCAGCTTGTGTTTTGAGAATAGGCGACTTGAAAATATCACAACAATGTGATATATCGGAATCCATGGCTTGGCGTGTTATTGGGGCTGTTGAATCTGGAGAAACACAACGAAGTGTGGCGGACACTGTTGGGGTCGCAAGAAGTGTCAATGCAAGTATGTGGAATCTATTCTAAGGCACATGGAATGGTAGAAATCGACAAGTGCAAAATCGGCCATGTGGTACCTCAGAAACTGATGACCGATATATCCTGTTAACAGCTCGTCGAAATGGAACAGGCAATGCTACTCAGCTGCAAACACAGATGTTCTTGGCCACAGGTCAAAGGGTGTCCAGCCAAACAAGCCGAAATAGGCTTCATTAGGATGGTCTCTATGGACGTAAACCAATGGTCTGTATTTCGTTAACCTCAAGCAACTGTGCGGTCCAAATAAGGTGGGCAACTGAACATCGAGTTTGGAGGCAACGTTGTTGGAGTCAAATTCTGTTTACAGATGAGCCCCGATTCAGTCGGAATGTGACATCCGATGTGTTTAGGCATGGAGAGAAAGGGGCACTCAAAATAATCCCACATTCGTTCGTGAAACATCACATTACAGAGGAGGTGGGTTGGTGCTATGGGCTGGAATCGGTAGAGGTACGGACTTGCATGTAATTCGGAATGGTTGGTTGGTTGTGTTTATGACGGCCAATTATCAACACGAGAGATATAGGCCCTAAGGGGGTGTGCCCTTCGTGGGGGTCTCTCTAAGGGAACCTAACCCGTATTTACGCTTGGAAAATCCAAGGTTCAAAGAAAACCACGAAAACTCCGAACGATTAGGCCGGCGGGCGCAACTGGGATCGAACCCAGCACCTCTCATCTACTAGCTTCGAGGCAGAACCTCTCGGCCACTGGTGGGGCCATTCGGAATGGCATTTTGACGGTCCGAATTTATACAGACGAGATACTGAGACCTCATGTCGTATTTTATGTTGCAACAGTTGGTGATTCCATTTTTTCGATGCATGATAATACCACACAGCATACAGCTAGTCTGGCGGAGAACATTTTAAAATTTGAAACAATACAGCATATGGAATAGCCAACTTGTTCTCCTGACCTGAATCCGATCTTGCACGTTTGGGACACACTCGGACGATGCATTGCAGCGAGACTGAGGTCTCCTTTTATTGTCCGGGACTTGGAGATTAGAATTCTTGAGAAGTGGAACAGCACTTTCTGAAAACTTATCGATAATGTCATCGAATCCCTGGAAAACAGATATGCGACAGTTTTATCTATTCGAAGGGACCACATGCCATATTAAATACCAGCATAATTCCTAAATAGTACTTTTATGGTCATTTACATATGTAACCAAATTGTTGACCTAAACCATCTTTTCACGTTCTACCCATCGTTTCAAAGAATTATTTCTTTTTCAAAATTATTTGCCTGTTTGTGTCCATATTGCGCATTGATACCCATGTTACTCTCAATTTCCTGCCCATGCATGGCTGTCCCGTACTGTTCTCTTCACATTTTTGCTTGCTCCCCTAATTTTTTTGAGTAGTATATATATATATATATGTGGTGACAGAGTTTGAACTCTGCACTGCAAAGACCAGCACATTCTTTAAATGAGGCTCGGGACGATCCACCCCAACCTCTGAGTCAACGAAAAACTGCTGAACTTACAAAAAACTTGTGAGAAAGATAGAGATGACTGTTGGTTGCTCGTGAGAGCAGACGTGTTGAAACGTCGCTGTTCGACCGAATACCGGGGCACGGACCTGATTAAGGCGGAATGCCGCCGGCCAGTTATAATTATCATGTTCAATCTAAATGTAAATACCCCATCTGTAAATACCTCATCCATATATTCAAGAACATTAAAGTTTAAGATTCCCTCAAGAATCTGCCTGGACTAATTACTTCTAGACACCGACCACAGTGTACATTTATTCGTCAAAATCAATGTGCATTAAATTTCTACATATATATAAAGAGATTGTAAGAAGAAGGATTCTAAATAACTAGGTATTATAGTCAAGATTGACAGTTCATATTTTTAAATTTTGCTCAAAATATGTATTTTCTTCCGAATTTAGATATTCAGTAATTGTGTTACCCTAATATTTCACGCTATCCATGGGATCTGTTTAGAACATGTGCCAGCAATGTAATACTGATTTTGGTGTATTTTCTTTAAATTGTTTCAATTACTTTTTATGGCCATGTTCTTGGATTTTCATTCAATTGTTCAGATTGTCACTGTTTTAATATTAATTATTCGGTAATTTCGATAATACTTGTTGAGTTCTCTTCATAATTTTACTCGAGTATGTGCATAATACAGTTTAATGTCAATCGAATTATGATTAAGTGTATGAATTATATTGCCATTCTCTTTTACTTAAGATGACAAAATAGGTATTCAGGCAAGACTTATTTTCCGTGCAATTTCGTAACTAATTGTAATTTTGAATACAAATTTGAGAAATGCAATTCACTTACAGGTTAGATAATAGAAATAATTGTGTGAATATTTAAAGGTTACGCCTAAAATGCAAAACCTGCAAGTTTTTGTGGAGAAAATTATTTGAACAGTGCGTAGGTAGCTATTAGCATCCGGAGTAGGAGTGAGAAACAATGATAGAGACACTGATTTTAATTGGTGTTTATTTTTTAAGACTATAATCGGCTTTCAAGAATTTTCATGCAACAATTTAAAATATGTCTGAAAAGAATAATAAATTCTCTGATTAATCATGAAAAAGTTTCCGAATTCAGAAGGAAAAAATTTCTACGTCAAATTACGAATTCATTAACATCGAATGTTTCTGTGGTTTTCTACATTGTTGAAAATTTTGATCCACTGAAAATATAATTTTTTTTTTTGAGAAATTGGCTACCTAAATTCCTTTTAAGAAATAAATTACAGAAATATACTAAAGTAAATTGAAAATAATCCTCTTATTAACAATGAACTCTTAGCTAAAGATGTGGCTCCAGGTTCTGGCATTAAAGTCAAAAAGTATGTGCATAAATTAAGCTATAACTATAAGAGTAGAAATGCTATTCTAAATCCTAAAGAAAAATTCAAGTTTACAAGGGAATTTATGAATAACCATTTAGAATTTTTGAAGAAAATATTATTAACTTAAAACAATAATTATTGTTTATATGGTTCACCTCACCGAAATTCAATTTCGAGAAGTTAAAAGAAAAAGCCTTGCAATCTTTAAAATGTGAAACATTGGTAGTGATAGTTAATTGGTGTCATACTTTTATAGCTTAGAATGGAACAGATGAACTGGCAATAATTGACTGAATTCTTGATGCTAGAAAGTATATTGATATATTGTGAAATAATTTGTTTTCAAATGTGTCGAATTAAACATTCAGAGACTACTACTTTTTCCAGCAAGATAGCAACTTTATACGAACGGATGAATTACAAAATATTTTTTATAGAAGAATCCTCGAATGCTTCAAACATCTCTCCAGTAATCAGAACTTAACGCGATTAAGAAATTTATGGTCATTGTTGGATCAAGATGTTAAGTAATTGTATTAAAAATCAATTTTAATTTCTCAAAATATTTTTTTGATAAAATGGCAAGAGATATTTTCGAATTGGGGGAGAAAAGATTGGTAGAAACAATGCCATGAAGACTATAATCAATTATAGACTCTAGTGAATTAATTGATTGCAATTTATCAAATACTAAATATTTTAATTTTTCAAACAAATTGTAGCGCTTTGTAGAAAAGCTCTTTCCCTATAAAAACTTGCATATCTTGTCTTTTAGCCATTAAATTTTCGTTCATTGTTTTTCTATATCATTTGCGAGCGGAGTATATTTACTTAGATAAAATTCAAACTCAAGATTATAGTGAATTAGAAAATTATAAATTTATGCCTTATTCAATTGTATGCCTCTCCTACTACTTTTATAATACGTTGTTGATTATGTTGCTCCGTTTAGGCCACATATACTCTTTATAAACACATGTATATAAATATTCTTTATACATTCTTCGTAAATGCCGGCTGTCATTTCCTTTGTTCAATTTATATGGTCCGCGGTTAGTTTTTCACTGTAGGATCACTGTAGAGTGTAGAATAAGTCGTTCACCCGTAAGAAAAGTGACACATCTCGACAAAAGTAAATTTCGCAGGAGAGGCAAAGGAAAATTTGCACAATTTTAGTGTAACATGAAATTATAGCATTTATCTCTGCATGCAGGAATAAAAACTTGCATAAAAGCATAAAACCCGTAAGCATGAAGACGTATGATGCGGTTTGAAAGGTTGGGCAATTTTACCTCCCCACACAATCCGCCCCTCTTCTGTGGTCACCAATGGACAGATAGTGTAAAAAAGTGATTTTCAGTATAACTACACTTATGAAACTGTTTGTATAGCAAGACGAACCCATATCAGACATATTAGGGAATAAAACGCAAAATGAATTTTTGCGAGATGTGTCACTTTTCTTGCAGGTGAGCGAAGTGTCGGCCTAACAACAAAAGTATAGGGGAGAGGGGGGGGGCACATGTGAACATTACATAATTCACTCAGTTAATTTAAAATAAAAAAATTCAAAAAATTACCAATAGATGGTAGTACTGCTACCATCTTTTGGCTTAATTTTCAGAACAATAGGCCATTTAGATTTCTGGTAGTTGTAATTTGTTTGTTTTGGAAGGTGTTAAGTAAAGCCTTCTAAAGTTATTGAAGTCAAAATTCATTCAAGGCATTTTTTAAAGTAGAATATCAACATTGCATTCTATAGTAGCATTAATTAGTTAAGTCTACAAAAAGTTCTGTTTCCTTATTTCAATTAGAAATATCTTTTTTTATAAGTTAGGCGTAAGTTGGTAGATGGGGCACTTGTGAACAGAACATATGAGGGCAGATGTGAACAGTTCACAAGTGTATTTTTTAAGTCTGTGAATGCATTTATCATTTTTTATTTTAAAATTTAATTACCCTTGTCAAAAATTGATCTATAAATTCAATGTTTTTAGGATTGCTTCATAGTTTTAATTTACTGGAAGTTAGATAACAATTAAAAGTGATGGCTTTCAGTAAAAACCAACATGTTTATTTGTTATTCTTTAATGATGTCCAGCTTTAAAAGTATTTAATTTTTCTTAGCCCATATTAAAGTATTTGAAAGATATTTTATTTTATGAAAGTAAAATTTAGTTGCCCCCCCCCCCCAAAAAAAGTAGTACTGTGATAATGACCATTTTTTTTATCACAATTTTACCAATTTTTTAAACCATGATGAACAATTTTGTTATATACATTGCACAACATTTTGAAAAAAATAAAAACACAATAAGAGAATTATTCAATAACTTATTTAAAAGTAACACAGCTTTGCTAAGCTCTACTTAAAAGGAGTAGATATATTAGTGTATAATTTTACGAATAATTTCTTGTATCTATGTTGAAATATTTATTTATTCACACAAGTAGAAAGAGGGTATATCTAATTAGTTTTTATCCCAGTTTTTGTTCACAAAAATTAGTTTTGTCTTATTTATGCATGTGTTCACATGTGCCCCAGGTAGGTTCACAACTACCCCTCCACCGGGGCGCATGAGAACAAATTTAGACAATTTTTAGAATGATTATATAAGTTAGAAATTCTTAATAAATGCATCCAAATGTTTCACCAAAAGAACAAACAAAGTGTAAATATTCATATAAATCAATTTTTGGTTCAATAGCTCATAACAATTTTGAGAAATATTCAAAAATGTAAAAATTGTTCACATGTGCCCCCCTTTCCCCTATTTGATCGCCGCGCCGGCGGTCATTTAGAATCTAAAGTCTTCCCTTTTTGTGGAAGGGGTCGTTACTTCTCCATGTTAGAAGAATATACACGGAATAACTGTCTGTATTATGAAGGACAGACGTGTCCGTCCTTGCGTCATTTTGATGTTGGCAACAGCAGACGATCAAATTTCTCTTTTACTGCAATTAAAAAAAAAAATTAAACTTCTAAACATCGCACATTTTCTATTTTTACACCGTCGAATAGAGAATAAAATGTAGGGGAGAGTGGGGTAGAATGGGGCAGTAGTGTTTTCTCTTTATGTACCATTCTAGACGTTTCACAAATCATACACTAGATGAAGCAGTGGTAGCCAAATCTTCAGTTGAAAATAATTGCTGATCTGCCAAAACTTACAATTAGGTAAAGGAAAAAGTTATTTCAATAATCAGAAGTAAATTTACTTCATATAATTTTTATGCTTTCTGTACATTATGCCTTTTTTATGTGTAGATGCAATAGTTTCCCCATTTTTGGAACGTTATACTGTATATTATCCATGATTTAAACTAAGCCCAAAAGTAGTATTGCTGTTTATACAGGTAGCTTAACAAAAAGGAGGTAGTAGGGAGGAATGGGACAATTCAAATTCCTTCTTTTTAATAAGAGGAATGTAAATTGCTGAGTAACATATTAATTATACCATTTACTTCAAAATATATGTAAAATCTGAAAGACTGTACGGAAAATTCTTAAAACTTAAGATAGAGGCATCAAATAAATAAGAAAAGAAAACATAAGAATTCTTTAATTTTCAGATATTTCCAGTGATGAAGATACTGGAATTTGATATTGTGATATCACTGTAAAAAAACCGGACTAAAAAACGGAAATACTACTGGCAATCTAGACGCCAGTACTATTTCCGTTTTTTTACGGGAATTTTTACCCATAAATTGCAGAAAAATGTCTTTTTAATCAGAAAAACGGAAAATTTTCTGTAATTTATGGGTAAAAATTCCCGTAAAAAAACGGAAATAGTACTGGCGTCTAGATTGCCAGTAGCATTTCCGTTTTTTAGTCCGTCTTTTTTTTTTTTTTTTACAGTGTACAGACCTTCTCTTATTACAAAAAATTTGTAATGTAGGAAGTCAAATGGTGAATGATGAAGTCAATTCTAATGATAATGTTAACATTGGTGTAAAACGATTTTGTTCTTCTTAAGTATTATGCCAAGAAATCAGACATAAATTATATAGGAATAGTTGAAGCTGTAGAGGACAATTTTGGTTTTACTGTACAATTCATGAGAAGAAAGAATGAAAACTGGAGATTCTATTTTCCTCGACAACTTGACATAAGTTAGGTTTAGAAGACAGATTCTTTAAAATTGCCAGTTCCACAAATGATTGGTATGACAGTCTGGTTACTACTTGCATTTCACATAGATTTATCAACCTACAATCTTTGTTAGACTGTAGGGGAGACCGGGGGAATGCCGACACTTTAAGGGAATTTAAAAATTTTCACCTTACAAAAAAGTTTATTTTTTAATAGTAAGAATTCTAAAGCTGAATCATGATCTTTAGTATATGTATAAATTTAACCGTAATAACTGTAAAGTAAGCACACGTAAAAAAAAATTCTTTCAACCTCTTAACAGTGGAGGGATTACCCAGGATAATGGGGTAATTCCGTACTGTATCGGAGTAATGACGCTACTCTTTAACCCGGGAGAACTCGCTAGTGAGAATTTCTCTCACGGTGCCCAATTGCTTTTCTTTTACTTTACATTCGCTTAATATAATTTTTTTTTGCTTGGCTTAGTACTTTTACTCACAAATAGGTAAAATAATTGAAATAAGATTATTAAATTTTAATTAAAATAAAAAATGGTTTAAATAAGAGTCTTAAAAAAAGTACGACGGTGAGAGAAAATCTCATGCAGCGAGTTCTCCCGGGTTAATGACCTAGTAAATACATAAAATGGATATTAGGAAACACATAACCTACTTGAAAATATTTAGAAAGCAATGTAATTTAGCAGAATAATGAATAATTACAATGTTCCTTAAGCTAGATTTATTAATGTGCTAAGCTTACAATTTAACTCATTGCAAAAGTCACCCTTTGCCATGTTGGCGGAATTACCCCGAGAGGACAATAAAGCTGAAATCTCCCCCACCCCTCCACAAAACCGAAAGAAGTACAGAACTTGTTCAAAAAAATTGCATCAAAATGTCGGGGAATGCATGTAGATTACGGGTAATATTATCTTAAGTACCTAATGTAATAAAAGGTGTTTACCTCTACTTCATTTGAAGCTCCAAAATAAGAAACAACTAGATTAAAACAAAGTTTTTCACTAGTACAAATGAACGACGCATAATAATATCACTCTCACTCTAGGCACTGTTTCTATTGTTGGCCGCTATAGTGCAGGCGCATTCACTATCTCAAGCTTCCGTTAGTTTTTAAAGTAGGTGGGGTGGAGGCGTAACCCTGAGTGGCGCCATTCCACCGGTCTCCCCTATATGGAGCCGACACAGACTCTTTGTGCATTATCATACTTTCTTTTAAAGCTTTCCCATATCTCCCTGTTAGTAGGGAGGTATGGAACGCATTTTGAAACTTACAATTTCTTTAATTTAAAAATTGTCTTTGCATATTATGTTTCTATATTGTTTAGGGACATAAAGTATTTCATCTTGTATTCTATACATTGAAAGTTTTGTTTTTGTGACAAACAAACCTGATTTTCTTATTTTTGTAGAAAGTTTCCCATTCTTCCCCAATTTCGCCTTTTTAAAAATGCAATTTGTTTGAAGACTGTGTCGCAATTTACTCATTTTTTATGGTTTTAGAATGATTTTCAACCAAGAATTAAAAAAAAAAATCCATCTCTATCGCGTGCAGACGATTATGAAAGATAAATCCGTATGCACTTAAGTTAACCCCTTATGGACGAGCGTCACTTATACATGACACATAAAGTGTTTAGAATCCTTGATTATTCATGCCAGTTATTTTTTATTGCAAATTTTGCCTTATTTAATCAGGGCATTTTCTCGATTCAGTTAAGCTAAATTATCTGTTTTAAAAAACTGGTGATAAAAGATTAAAAATTGTGTAAATGACGCTCGTCCCGAAGGGATTAATCTTCGCGGTTTTCATTTTACGTGCAATTTACCCGTGAATGTATCGTGCGCGACGATTAAGGGGTTAATATAGATAGTTCAGCATTGTTTTAAGTCTGATATTCTATAAGGAAGCTAAAACTTCATTAATAAAATAATACAAATAAAACAGAAATTTAACAGACGCGTAATCAAAGTAAGCGCTTAAATAACTGAAATGATCAGAATTAAAAAAGACTGCTGAAATTAATAGTCGAGGGGAAAATGTACATGGTACCTTGCAAAAGGTCGGATGGAAGATTTTTTTCCCGATTTGTATATACTGAGTGCAACATGGAAAAATCGAATTTTCCAACAAAATTTCCTAAAGGAGACTTTTCTACGGGCAAAAAAGAAAAAAGAAAAAAAGAACTTTGTGACTTTTGCTTTTTAATAAATATCTCGAGACCCGTTGCCGTAGCGTATTATTTGTTAAATACAATCTTAAAGAGGAGAAAAGTCTCTGCAACATTCATATTTATAACCTTTTTATACACTCAGTAGCAAACGCAGTACGGCATTTTAAAAATAACACATTTTTTTTTTTTCAATTTCCTTAAAAACCGCGAAAACGTAGTTTAGTCCCGATTATTCAAATGTTCCCCACAGATATAATCATTATGTCAACTTCTACCTAGTGGTAGCAGTAAACTATTATTTGTGCACTCTCTTCTTCATTTTCATAGACATTTTATTTTCAATAAATCTATATAATTTAACAAGTAGGGTAAAATTTGGATGAATAAGATGATTTTCATATTTAAACAGTAACTTTAAGTGTATAAAATTGTTAATTTTAAAGAATTGTTTACAAGAGTACTTCAGTATTTAGTAAGTTATTGGCACGTTACTTTCACTAATAAAAAATATTCTTGTTTAATTTTAATTATTTTTTATAATGCATACATAATGTTCATGGGATCAATGGGATAGATATGGAAATTTTTGAAAAACGTTTTATTCCATATTACAATGATACGTTATTTATTAATATTTAATATCAGATAATTTAAATATTACTAGCTGACCCACCAGGCGTTGCCCGGGCCCGGGATAATAACTTTAAATATACCTAAAATCAATGTTGAATGTTTTTATATATTTAACAGAAGAATTTTCTAAAGGATCATAATGTAAAGGATCCTACACTTTCAGTAGTGTAGGCCCTCGTTTCTGCAAGATTTTTTAAATTTCAAATGAAAATCCCTCCTAACGAAATAAGAGTTGGGATACCTATTACCTCCAGCAACATGCATCGGGAGTGCTATGAACGCTCCAGTCTGTATTTATTTTATATTTTTAAACGAAAGACCGGCAGAGTCCAGGTTTTAAAGGAACCTAAAATCAGTGTTGAATGAATTTATATATTTAAGTGAAAATCTTTCTAAACGAACCTAATAATCCTTTGGCAGCTAAAACATGTTTTCTTCTCACTTTTATTTTACACATCGAGTCATTTACTATTTTAAAAAATAAATTAGTTCTTATAGTTCACACGTATTGACATTTTTTAGTAATAAATATAATAATAGCGATGCACATGATTAATTTTCATGCTAGAATGTTCATATTCATTTGTAAAAAGTATTGTTTTTCTTATAACTCCCCCCTTTTTTTACACATACAGGATTATTTATTTATTTATTTTTCAAAGTGAATATTTTATCCCTAAATGTAAACCAAATGTTTACTGGAATAACAACTAAAATATTAGTTTAGGGTATTAAAATTTTAGATCAATAGCGCAAAAATAGGTTTAGGTTATAAAGCAAATAAGCATATGCAATATTAACCTTATGGAAAATGTTTTATTTTCAAACAGATTACTTTTCTTCATAAAGCTTAAAATTTCTAAAACAACTTTATACTGCATTGTTATCTAAATGGTTAGTATATTGCTTTAAAATTTCAGAGCTATTGTATAAAGTGTTTTTTAAACAAAATGTGCCCTATGGGGGGAAAAAGCGGGAAAAAAAAAAAAACGAAATTCGGCAAAAGTGACTTTCGGAAATAAATTCTCTTCAAAGAGTTAATAATCCTATTTTTTAAAACCCAAGACGTCTTTCAAAAGTTAAACTATCATGCCAACAAGATACTAAATATTGAAGTATTCGTTTAAACAATGCTTTAAAATTAACAATTGTATAGACTTAATGTTGCAGTCTAAATATAAAAATTGTCTTATTCATCCACACACTCGCCTATTTGTTAAATTACATAAATTTATTTGATATAAAATATGTCTGTTGCGATGAAAATTAGAATAGGGTGTAGGGGAAGGTGTTGTACCTCTGACCGTATTGTTCCTTTGACCATCTAGGCTGTAGCGCCATCTAGCAGCATTTTACGAATTTTGGTGTAATTAGTGCATAGTTCCTTCACTAGAGGGCTTGTGCAACCTAATGTGGATTATTCAAGTCAAAGAGAATTCCTGTGAATAATATTAATCCATTTCCATCATAAAAATGTAATTATTTATCTGTTAATGTTTTGCCTAACAATATTTTTTGTGCTATGTCTTTTTTGATAGAAATAATTTGATATGGTAGCTATAGACTTTTATAAATATGGTGCGGCTTGTGAAACTGATTATACGAACTCTAACACTGTAGCATACTTTGTAATTTGCACTAGCATGGTGTTGTACCTCTGACCATTATCAGTTGTTGTTCCTTTGACCAGGTCAAAGGTACAACACTCTTAAAAGATTTTCTAAACATTTCAATTTTTATGACTTACTTACTACAACTGTCTTGAAATTAGTTAACGATATTTTTTACTTGAGTTGTTCATAAATAATAAAAAAATTTGTAGACTGGGATAAGCACAGTTGATGTACGCCCTGAACTCATAGCCCTCAAAGGAAAAAAACAAGTTGGAGATGATAACGTCTGCCGTAAGGGAACAACTATCACTCTGATTACTGCTGTTAGTGCATCCGGAAACATCATTCCCCATTTGTTTGTTTTCCCCGTGTCACCTTTAAACCATTTATGCTTTACAAAACGCCTCTTGGATCAATCGGGGCTACAAACCCACCAGGCTGGTCAAATGAGACCCTATTCCAACAATTCTTTCAACATTTTCTGAAAAAAATGTTAGACCTAGTACTGAAAGACCAGTATTGTTATTATTTGATAACCATGAATCTCATATTACCATACCAATAATTGAGATAGCCAAGGCTTGTGGTGAGATACTAATGCCGTTTCATCCAAACTCTAGCAATGAAATGCAACCCCTTAATAAGGTT
Organism: Maratus speciosus; assembly: GCA_963932465.1. Lineage (NCBI taxonomy): Eukaryota > Metazoa > Arthropoda > Arachnida > Araneae > Salticidae > Maratus > Maratus speciosus. The sequence goes on along the minus strand of OZ010796.1, from coordinate 396,488,731 downwards.
GTTCATGGTTCTTTTAAAGCCTTTTATAATTACGCTGTAAATAATTGTATGGTTGCTCCAGGAAATGTTAGAAAGTCTCTTTCAATCTACAACATTGCTGAACTTGAGGGCATAGCAGATTCTAAAGCCGTAGTTCCAAACAATATTATGAAAGGTTTTAAGGTCACAGGGTTTGTGCCTTTCAATGAGAACGTTCCTTTGATGAAGAATTTCTTGCAGCTACTGTAACACGCAGAGCGATGCTGCATGAAACTGATTTTGATGAACCATCAGCGGGTGGCGCAGCTCAAACTGACAATATCATTCCTCAATGTAGCAGTTCAAATTTATCGCCACTTATCATAACACCTAAAAGTGTGAGGCCTCATCCGAAAGTGCAAGCAAGGAAAATGTCAAATAAAGGGAAATCTCGTATCCTGACTGATACTCCTGATAGGCTAATTATTGAAGCTGAAAAAAAAGCAACAGCCTAAGCTCAAGAACCAATGATATTGAATAAAATGATTTTCTTTCTTCATTACTGTGTTATCTAATTGGCTGGTCAGAGGTACAACAACCCGTGGTCAAAGGTACAACTATATGTTGTACCTTTGACCACAGTGTTATTATTTTTTTTAAGTAAAATTAAACATAATAAATGTGAAGTTAGAACCTTGAAAAAATTGCATATGATAAACCAGATGATGCTTATTATAATAAAACAAAGAAATTGAATTTAGCTTTAATAGTTAAGCTACGAAAATTAAAAATTTGCAAAGTGGTCAAAGGAACAACACCTTCCCCTACACATATTAGATAATTTACTGCTACCAATTTCCCTGAACTATAACGAAATCTTTGGCTATTATCTCAAACCAAAGTATCGCTATTATAAAAGCATGGATTATTACATCATGTGCAGTTGTGAATAAAAAGTAAACACCCCCTACTAACTTTGCAGAAACTAGAAAAAATTTACAGGTACCAAACGATTAAAAATAAAGAATTCTTTTAAATGATGTATATAAAATTTGCTTAGGGGGGCATCTACAAATCAAAACCAGACCAAACTTTGTTTTTTTTCAATGGCAACACCCAATTTTGACAATATATTCTTAAATCTTCGGTTCAAACTATGCCTAGAAATGAAATTTCAAGTAATTTGGATGATAGGTTTTGAATTATAAACATTCAAAATTTAGAGCTTCTAATGTTAAATTACATTTTCATATTTTTATTAATATCTCCTGAAATTATAATCGTAATGTGATAATTTTATGTGTGGTTATATGATTAAATAAACGGTCAAGTGCGAGCATTACTCGCGTACAGAGGGTTCCGTGGAATAAATATATGAATTTGTAATTGTATTATTATAAAAAAAAAATTGCTAAAAGAATACTAAGACTTTGTAAAAAACTATACAACGTAAGGTTGGGTATAACTGTATATATTAGAAAAGTGTAAATGGGTATACCATGAAAGTTCAAAGAGATGTGGTCCCCCAGAGGAATACCTTCTTTAGGTATTTACGGGTTTCGCGACCCCGGATTCCCGAGCGATCTTTCTCCTTTCCTGTCTTCTCTTTTTGGTTATCTATCCTTTTTTCTTTGTTTCACACTTTTTAATCTTTTTTCAGTTTGTTTATCCCTCTTTGTTCTTGTTCATGTTTGATTTTTTTTACTAGCCATTTTGTTCAAATTGTTCTTTGTTCTACTAACGTTTTCTGGTTCTTTTGTTTAAAAAAATAAGGAAAAAAATGTTGAAAATGTTGAAAAAAGACAAAAAATACACCTTGTTTCTAAGTTTTCACCCACATTACTTTCTTTTTTACAATAGTGGTTTTTTTTATTTTCACGTGAGACACTCTGGGTGTTGAGGTTTTTTAATCTCATCGCCTCGGTTCTACCTTTTTAGGCTGATCTCGAGTCCCAGAGTGCAGGGCATTTCCGAATTCCGGTTCCGTGATCTGTGGACGCCATACTGTTTGGCGGCGGTTAGGACATCCACCGGGAGACTGGTGCCTTTCGGCGTAAGATGTTGTAGGTTGGACAGAGCTGTAAAGGCTTAGCTACGACTACAGAGTTCCACCGTGAAAGAACTGGTTATTAGGAAATGCTATCGAGTTTAATAAAATTTTCGAAAAACGTGGAAGTTTGTTGGGAATAGTTTTCACCTTTTTGAGACCTGCGCCTAAAGTAGGGGTCAAACGTTTAAAGAAGAGTCGGTGGCCAGCCCGATGTCTGGCGTTTCATAAAATCTCTCTCGAATGTGGTGACAACTCAAGAAACTAAGACGTGATGTGGAGGTCTCACTACCCCATGATTCATTGAACATTCAGACTGAGACTGTAATGTCTCACAGGAAGTCGAAGCAGAAACTCTCTGCATCGGGCTCTGGCCTGCAAGAGATATAAATAAGAGCCAACCCAAATCTTGGGCTGATAGAGAAGATATTGCCTCCAATGCTGATTCATGTACTGAAAGATTCTTTGTTGTCGAAAGACAAGAAGGCAACTTTGACAATACATCTCCTTTTTTGATTCACAAATCTATCCAAGGATTGATGGGTGAACCTAAGACTATTAAAAAAAAAAAAAAAAAAAAAAACGATCTGGTGAACTTCTTATTGAAGTAATCAATAGCAAACAAGCCACAAAGTTAATGAAATTTACACATTTTGCAAATATTCCCACCTCTGTAAGCCCGCACAGAACACTCAATACATCTCGTGGAGTTATTTCTGAACCCAACTTCTTGCATGTTACAGAATCTGAAATGGTAGATAATTTAAAAGAACAAAATGTCATTGTAGCCAAACGAATAAAATTTTTCCGCCGAGACGAACAAATACCAGCAAATCAAGTACAAATACCCACCAAGCACATTATACTCATGTTTAACTTACCCAGATCAATAAAAGCAGGATACTTATGTTCCGTTAGACCGTACATCCCAAATCCTCTACGCTGCTTTCAATGTTTTCACGGGCATTCCAAAACAAATTGCTGTGGTAAAACCACATGGGGTTGGTGCAGTACAGTTAGCCACGAAAGTGTTGACTGTAAGGCCCCACCTCACTGCGTAAATTGTAAAAAAGAACACCCGTCCTATTCTAAATCTTGTGAACAATGGAAAATGGAAAAGAAATACAGGCAATACGCACAAAAGAAAATTTATCGTACCCTGAAGCAAGAAAAATACTTGAATCCAGGACACCTGAAGTTGGCGTTTCATATGCTGCTGCCTTAACTAAAACTGCCCATAAAACGTATCAAAGTATTGAAACCTAAACCGAATTCCCCACTGAAAATAATTGCCAACCAAAACAAAAGGGAATCAACCTGTCTATTAATTCTGGTAAGATAAATAGTTCAATGCAATCTTCTCTTCCTAAGCCACCGAAATCAGTTTCTTCTAAGTCACCGAATACTGTTCCTCCTAAATCACCGCAACCAGAAACTGTCTCTTCTAAATCAGCACAACCTAATTTTTCAAAAATTCCACTCAATAAAAGAGGCTCTCAAAATACCACTAAAACAACACATTTAAAACCGGGCCATCGATCTAATGCAGAGAAACATAAACTACCAATAATTAAATCCAGTGTATCGTCTGAAAATACAACTAAAAAGAAAAAAAAAATAAAACTTCCCAAAATTAAACCCATCCCAAAGCAAAATGATAAAATACATGAAACATGTTTGGAGGATGGAGATGCACTTGGTCTTCACCCAGAATCGGATGAAGAATTAATTAAACGATGGAGATAGTATGTCAACTATCTCTGATTAAAATAACTCAGATAAATTTATCTATAACTTTAATCATAACTAATATTATCTCGTGGAACTGCCGTGGCTATCGTAATAATTATGACGGAATCCGAAATATACTTCATGACCATCAACTGCTATGTTTAGCTTTACAGGAAACCCATCTTAAACCCAATGACAAAGCAAAATTGCGCACCTATGCTACATACAGAAAAGATTTTACTGGTAGTGAAAGGGCCACTGGTGGAGTGGCTCTTTTCATCTCTCGCAATTTACCCCATGCTCATATTCATCTAAACACAAACTTACAAGTTGTTGCAGTCCGTGTACATCAGTGGCGTGGCGTGAAAGTTTTCGGTGGTCATCGCAATTATTTAAGTTTGTGGTGAAAAATTATTAACTCAAAAATTCAATGGTTGAATGTTCAAAAAAGAAACTTTAAATCTTACCTTCACTTATACATGAACTCCAAATGTTCTGCTAAAACTGGATCGTAGAGTTTTAAAAGCTTATTAAGAGTTTTTAAATATTGCTTGGTCATCGCCGCATCCAGCGATGACCGGACGCCACGCCACTGGTGTACATATAAACAGACTAATAACAATCTGCACCTTATACTTACCGCCAAATCAGTCTATTCGGTAGGCTACTCTTGATAATCTCCTGCAACTTCCCACTCCTTACATCATTGTTGGAGACTTTAATGCACATAGTCAACTGTGGGGAAATACCGATTCTAATCAACGTGGGGATGTTATTGAGAAATTAATATCTGACAATGGCTTATGCCTTCTTAATAATGGAGATCACACTTACTTTCATGAACCAACCCGCACCTTTCATGCAATAGACCTTATAATCTGCTCCCCATCACTCTATTCCTTTTGGAACTTTTGAGTTTCAAATGTCTTGCACGGCAGTGACCACTTTCCTACTTTATTTCATTGACTACTCCTAGTGGAGAATCTAATAACTATCCAAAAAGATATGTACATCACAGAGCCAATTGGCCAACTTTTACTGCACTTGCAAACATTACAAATAGCATGATAGAGGATAATATTGACAAGGCACTTGATAATATAACATAATGTATTATCAATGCTACTGATGCTAGCATTCCAAAAACTTCATCCACACATAAACACAGAAAACCATGGTGGAATAATGACTGTCAAATGGCAAAGAAAAAACAACAAAAGGCTTGGGGCTTATTTCGTAGATATCCAAATAATACCAACTATATGGGATATAAAAAAGCAAAGGCTGAAGCTAGAAGAGTGCGACGCAAAAGCCAACGGGAGTCCTGGGTTAACTACATCTCTAGCATAGAATCCAACACCTCAAGTAAAGAACTCTGGCAAAAAGTGAAAAAATGTATGGGCCTGTACTCTGAAATACATATTTCCATTTTAAATCATAACGGTCAAACCATCCCTTCTCCCAAAACATAGCTGAGATGTTAGGTAGTACCCTAGTCCATATGTATACTTTAAACAGAAAAAAAATTGGAGAGGTAAAATTTTTCATTAAAGAAAAATAGCTTTTTACACATAGGATGTCATTTACCTAACAGTGACTATCTTAAAACACATAAGTATCTTTGGTTTAACAAATAATGGTTAAAAATATTTTTTTCTGGCATATGAATTAATGTATGAACATCAATATATAAATAATTCAATTTAGAAATACCAATCAGCAGTTAATTATACTAAAAACACATACATATTAAAATAACAGTAAATTTTCATTTCAATACTTTTTATTTCATATAAAATGATAATATGTATAATTCTCAAAAAAATATACATAATGGAAAATATTTAGAAGGAAAAAGAGCCATAAAACATATTTTTTTGAAACATGGCAGAAATACTAGCTGTAAATCAGTTGAATTCAAATAAAAGATTAAAAATTAATATTAATGAGTTGATTGAGTTGACATTATTCAGTTCACTGCCAATTTCAATTTAAATGAACAAATCTTGACAAAATAAGTACACAAATCTTGTGTCATACAAATGTACAACAAAAACATCAAATATGTATAAAAGTAAGACTTAGATAAAACTTATATGAAACATATTTACATAAAATAAGAACAGGATACTTACATGGATATAACTTTATAATATATTGTTGAAAGGAACTTGATAATATGTTGTTGAAAATTACCAAGGATTTAATCTGTCTTGAAGTTAAGAAGAATAAGAGTTGAATTGCTGTATGCTCCTCTGGAGCAACAGTATATGTTCTTCCTGTAGCAGTCATTGGGGTAGACACTACTTTCATTATATGCTCATATGGAATCCAACAAACATCTGAAGATTTTGGCCATGAATATGATGAACTAGGACCATGCGGATGCATGAACATAATTTTATAGTCATTGAATTCCTCGCAGTAATCTAAAATCTTACCAATCCACCAATTAACACCATATACACATGCAACATATTGTTCACTTTTAAATGTTTGTGGTTTGTCGGTTTCACTAAATCGCACAGTAGCAATAAAATTTGTTGAGGAGCCTGATACCCTGGAAACCAGTATTTAGCCTTTATTTATTGGCACAAAGCTATGATTAACCCTTGTTCCTACGATTGTATCTGCCTTTGCATACCTATCTGCTAACTGATTATTGGCAATTTCAATTTCAGATTTTGTTATAAAAAAACTTTCAATTCCTTTAACATATTCTTTTGCAAATGTATACAGATCAAATGCATTTAAGATACCATCTTTGAATGGACGCTAAGACTTGCTTTGGTGGCCATGCGTTTTATGGTCGCCTATTCCATCATAAGCTCCTTTTCCGTGGCAAGAGGCAAAAAAATGCCATTCAGCTTTCACACCATGGTCTCCTTCATGATGGCAGAGATTAATAAAATTTTTATAAATTTTGTATTGGTCTGATGATCCATCACTAAAATATTTTATGTATTTAATCTGTGGAATTTGTGAAATTAAATAATTGACAATTACTTTTTGAAAAGCCCAAAATGTAGTAGTGTCATGAACTAAATGCTCGCTTATTGCACACATAGGAATAGATTTCACAGTATCAGTGATACTGTCCCTTATATAAGCAAGAAAGGGGTGAACTGTAACCTGTTCTTTTTGCCAATGCATATTTTGAATAGCATCTTGCACAATGCAAGTATAGTTTTCAGAAAAATCAGCTGAAATAACAGTTTCTGTATTCAATTCATCCTTTGTTTTCTTGAAATATAAACTTTGTGATTTTGCAAAAAAGTGGTGTGAACATAAAGCAAGGAGTTTTGTAATTAAATCATCAACAAATTCATCAACAGGCATAATCACTTTTTTAAATTCTGCTCCATCAGTCTTTACCCACTGTTTATAAATAATATCATTACTCATTTCCAATTCATCTAAACCCATTAAATCTTTCTTTAAAATTTCAGGAGATGGACATTTATCATACCTGTGCAACATGCATTCTTCAGATTCAATGCAACAAACAAGTTTTTTTAGCAGTGATATGTAGTCATTGATATGAATAGCATGAAGCATAGGTTTAATATTTTGATGGTATACACACACACAGACAGAATGAATACCTTTGCTACCAGCAGTAACACATTCTATTGGACGTAGTGAGCAAAACTTAGACAATCCAATTTTTAAGTCATGTTGTTCTTTAAATGCAATATATAAGTCCTTTAAATTGTGCAAAATCAATCTCTTTTGTTTTAATATTCTGCCGTTTTCAGTTGGAACAGATATGAAATCTTTTTTTCCAGGACACATGCGGCTGTTATTATCATCATAATAAAAATTAATAACTTTTTCTATAACGTCTGGACTCAGTTTAACACTTTTTCTTCCACTAGGCATCGATAACATCCCTTCTGTTGTTTTAAACTTCCTTGCCTTTTTTACAAGATACTGTGTAGTATTAAAATAAGTCATTGTTTGCTGTATTGTCCATGAATCTGGAACTAGTGTTAGAATTTGAACTTTTTCTTTAAAACATGCGTTTGTAAACTTCTCCAATAATTTATCCATCATAGATGTGTAGTCAGGACAAGTTGTGTCTTTACTATTTTGAGGCTTATTTATGGTTTCAACACCTAATACTGTAGCTGCTTTAGTTGCAACACACTTAGTTATTTTTGAAACTTTCTTTTGCATGTAATTAAGTTTTCTCTTTGAGGTACGCCTACTTACCTTTATTGGCGATAACTCTAACAATTCACAACTTTTGTTTAATTGTTCTATTACTACTGTGGGTTCATTAAAATCTGAATCAGAGGGGCTTTCTGTTCCTGAGGTGGTTATCCTGTCAACAATAGACATTTTTTTCATATTTACTGATGAATAACAGGAAACACACAATTTTTTTCCTGGAATGAGGATATCTGGATTTGTTTTAGACATATCTAATGATATTGTTTTTAGTGATTTTGCTCTGATGCTATTTGGATATTTATTAAATGGATCACAACACTGTCTCTGTCTTAAAATATACCATTTTAGATATTTATCCTTGTGAACCTTGCATATACTATTTCCATGGACAAAGCATTTTTCATCTGGGATTACATAATGCAATCTTTTTTTTAATAACTGCAAATCACGTGAAGACAATTGAAGAACAGGAATCAGATCAGTACTCAATGAAACACCAACTTTCTTGCATACAAAAAACTCCATGTCCACTGTAGAATCTTAAGCGCAAAATAACTATGCCAGTGCATACTACATTGAAAACATCAACAGAAATGATGTTTAAAAGGGATAGTCAAATTTTTTTTGTACATTATGATGTAATATTTCATCATACTTTAATTACAACCAATTAGAAAACAGATGACGATACAGCAGCAATCTTTTCCCAAAATTGCATCAGCATACAACATGATGCAATAATTCATAAATTATGTCAAATGTTTTTTTTATTTAAAATTTTATATATAATGCAGTTTATAATAAGCTTACCCACAAAAGGTTTCAAAAATTTTCAACAAAAGATTTGTTGGATACATTATGATAAAATTGCATAAACATATATCATGGTGCAATATTACATCAGGATAGAAGATGATGCATTATTACATCATGTTTTGAATTCAAATAATAAGGAAAATAGATTATGCAAGATTAGCATTCATTTCATGAATTCTGTCATTCTTAGTATGTAAATTTATTGAAATAGAAAATACATAAACAGACATATTTATATCTGAATATTTAATGCAACTTGAATGATGTAAATACATGCATACAGCAGAATTTTTCTATAAAGTCACATACAAATGTAAAACTTTTTAAGTGAGCAATTTTTAAAGTAAGAAATAGAAATTTAGGTATAAAAATTGAATTTCTTGCATGGAAAACGTTTTGAATAGATTCCACATATACACATGCAGTAAAATCTCATTTATGTATATTGCATTTAAAGGTTTTTCACAATTATACATTATATTCTTTATTTATTTTCTTATTTTCTTCAGTGTTAATTTTTTTTCAATTATACATTTTTAGCAATTACTTCTTTTTTTGAGTTGTGACACTTTTGTAGCAAGGGTGCGATATGTTATGATGAAGCACCTTTCGCCACTTTCTCTTAGCAATCTCCTTTCCTTTTTTAACGGGATTTGGGTGGAACATATTTTTCCCCGTGCTTGGAGCATGGCTATTGCCATTCCTTTTCCTAAACCAGGTAAAGACGCTACAAATCCAAATAATTACAGGCCAATCGCACTTTCTAGCTGCCTTTGCAAACTTCTAGAAAAAATGGTCAATATTCGCCTTGTGCATATTTTAGAGAGTAACAATTGCCTTGCGGCATTTCAAAGTGGGTTTCGACGTAGTAGGTCTACTATCGATAATCTGATCCACCTTGAACATTACATTCGGACAGCCTTTCTTAAACGCAACCATTTGGTGTCAGTAGTTTTTGATATGGCGAAAGCTTATGACAGAACATGGCGTTATGGGATTCTTCGTGACCTTTTTAACCTTGACTTTCGTGGTAACCTCCCAATTGTTTTTCAAAACTTCATCGCCATTCGAATTTTTCAAGTTCGAATTGGGGGGATACTTTCGAGTTACTATGTAAAAGAAGAGGGTGTACCACAGGGCAGTGTTCTGAGTGTTACCCTCTTTGCTATAAAAATAAATGACATTCTTAGTCAACTACCCCCTTCTGTGAAAGGTGATTTATATGTTGATGATTTCCGCATCATGTGTATGGTACAGGATATTCGTTTTATTGATAGAAAGTTGCAAATTGCAATCGCCCATATTCTTAATTGGACCAACAAAAATGGTTTTATTATACCTCATGACAAAACTTCTTGTGTGAATTTCTGTAGACGTAGGGATCTGCATCGGGATCCTGAAATTTTCATTGGATCAACTCAAATTCCTGTTGTCGACAGTCTCCATTTTCTCGGCCTCCAATTTGATAGTAAGTTGACCTTTTTACCACATGTTTTACAATTACGGACAAAATGTGAAAAATCTCTTAATTTACTAAAGGTGCTGTCAAATTCTTCTTGGGGAGCAGATCGTACTTCTCTCCTTAAAATCTATCGAGCTGTGATCCGTTCTAAAATTGACTATGCCTGCCAGGTCTATGGTTCTGCGCGTAATTCTGATCTTAAAAAACTTGACACTGTGCACCATTCCGCATTTCGTGTCTGCTCTGGTGCAATTCGCACATCCCCAGTTTTAAGCTTCTATGTAGAATGTAATGAACCGTCACTCTATCATATTCGAGAAAAACTCTCATTGATTCTGTTTTACTGTCTCCTTTCGCATCATGGTCATCCACTTCATTCCTACATTTTAAATATGGACAATGACATGCTTTATCTGCATCGCCCATCTCGATTCCCATCTTTCGGAGTCAGAATCAGAAGCATTATTGACAATAGCCCTCTGAGAAATATCAAGGTGAGTCCATGTCCCTCGCATGTGCTCCCTCCTTGGAAGCCTCCTAATATTACTCCTCTCCATCCTTTTAAAGGATATGATAAAAACAAATTGTCTCCTGCTGTTTTCCAACAGTTATTTGCTGCACATCGTGCAGATTTCATTAGTTACACTGACATTTATACAGATGGCTCTAAGAATGGAGATACTGTTGGTTGTGGGTTTTTTGTGAAAATACTTCTGTTAGCTATTGGCTTCATTCGTATACTTCTGTGTTTACAGTTGAACTGATTGCAATAGAGAGCCATGTTGCACATTTCTCATCAACATAGCTCATCCTTCATCATTTATACTGACACAAAAAGTTTTATTGACGCAATTAAATCTTTTAAAAAACATCCTTTTGTCTCATCCATCCTAGATTTTTATAATAAATTGACTAGTCGTGGCTATAATATTTTATTTTGCTGGGTACCTGGACACATGGGTATTCCTGGTAATGAAAAAGCAGATGAGGCGGCAAAACGTGCTCTTAATCCACTACACCATAAAGCTCCGTTCTCAGACGTTAAACTACTTATCAATCATTTTATTCAGAATAATTGGCAAGGGTGTTGGGATTTACAGGGCTCGCAGCGTTCCTAAAATTTTCACACTTTGCTACCAGTATTTTAAATCAAAAATCTTCATGGCAGATTATTTTAACATTTAGCGAAACAGCACCGAAAACTGGCGATATGAAGTAGTTAAAATAATAAAACTTTGTAAAAAATCACCATAAAATTAAAACAAAACACAGGACGCGTTTCGAGCTAAAAACATAACAGCTCGTCATCAGCTAAGCATACACGTGTCCGAAAACGAACAAGTTCAAAAATGAACTGAAGAAAAAGAATGTTGCGAAGAATGCGACAGATGGCGCTACCTGATAGAGGGAATGCAAAAGGGAAATGTGTTGAAAAAAGATAGAAGAGAAAATGAAATGGAAAAAATGGAAATAAAAGAAAAAATAAAAATAAAAGAAGTAAATTAATTAATTTTTTTTTTTTTTTTTTTTTTTTTTTTTTTTTTTTTTTTATTACAAAATAAAAAGAAAAGAAACAAGAGAAAAGGGAAAAGAATTACAAAATTAATTTCCACGCTGGAGATAGGAAAGGAGATGATGGGAGATCATTGACAAGATTAGCAGAATTTTTAGAAATAAAATATGCTTCATGAAAATCCAAGTGAGAGGGAGAGGCAGGGGAAGAAATAATTTTGGCCATGGAGAAATTGAAACAATGACTGGAAGACCAACAGTGAGAAGCAATCGAAGATTTAGAGATTTCTTGATTTGCAATATATCTCTGATGCTCGCCTAATCTGAATTTTAAAGCTCTCTTTGTTTGACCAATATAACCTAAATTGCAAGAGCAAGGAATGAAATAAACACCCCACCGGTTCTCAGTAGGAACAGGATCTTTTAGAGAAGAGAATTTAATTTTATTCATAGGTTTGAAGATAACTTTAAAGTTAAAACGAGAAAGTATTTTAGCAATTTTGAAACACAGAAGAGAATAAAAGGGCAGAACTATTATAGAATTAAAATTAGGAGGATTATTTGAATCAGAAAAAGGACGTTTAGGCTTATTAAATTTATACAAAGCTTTATCAATTAAAGAGGGATTATAACCACGAGCAAGGGCAAGAGATTTCAGATAATTAATTTCATTATTCAGAGCAGAAGAGTCAGAACAAATGCGTAACGCCCTAAAAACAAAAGTATAAAAGGACGCCACTTTTTGTTGAGGAGGATGATTTGAAAGGGCATGAGGGGGAAGGGAGACAGCGAAAGGTTTTCTATAAACGGAGGTAGAGAACCGATCTGGGAGTTTTGAAACCAAGACGTCAAGGAAAGGAAGAGAATTGTTCTCTTCGACTTCGAGAGTAAATTGAATACAAGGATCAACAGAATTAACAAGAGAAAGGAGATTAGAAAGATCAAGGTCAGATGGAATTAAAATGAAAGTGTCATCAACATACCTAAACCAGAAAGGAAATTTATATAAACTGAAGAGTTTTTCTTCAACAAAATGCATATAAATATCACATAAAAGAGGAGACAATGGATTACCCATGGCCAGACCCTCAGTTTGAGAATAGAAAGAATTGTTAAACTGAAAAGCAGTTTGCCTGACACAAATACTAACTAAATGCAGGATTTCATCAATCTCAATGGAAGAGTAATGAAATTGCGCAATTTCATTACTCTTCCATTGAGATTGATGAAATCCTGCATTTAGTTAGTATTTGTGTCAGGCAAACTGCTTTTCAGTTTAACAATTCTTTCTATTCTCAAACTGAGGGTCTGGCCATGGGTAATCCATTGTCTCCTCTTTTATGTGATATTTATATGCATTTTGTTGAAGAAAAACTCTTCAGTTTATATAAATTTCCTTTCTGGTTTAGGTATGTTGATGACACTTTCATTTTAATTCCATCTGACCTTGATCTTTCTAATCTCCTTTCTCTTGTTAATTCTGTTGATCCTTGTATTCAATTTACTCTCGAAGTCGAAGAGAACAATTCTCTTCCTTTCCTTGACGTCTTGGTTTCAAAACTCCCAGATCGGTTCTCTACCTCCGTTTATAGAAAACCTTTCGCTGTCTCCCTTCCCCCTCATGCCCTTTCAAATCATCCTCCTCAACAAAAAGTGGCGTCCTTTTATACTTTTGTTTTTAGGGCGTTACGCATTTGTTCTGACTCTTCTGCTCTGAATAATGAAATTAATTATCTGAAATCTCTTGCCCTTGCTCGTGGTTATAATCCCTCTTTAATTGATAAAGCTTTGTATAAATTTAATAAGCCTAAACGTCCTTTTTCTGATTCAAATAATCCTCCTAATTTTAATTCTATAATAGTTCTGCCCTTTTATTCTCTTCTGTGTTTCAAAATTGCTAAAATACTTTCTCGTTTTAACTTTAAAGTTATCTTCAAACCTATGAATAAAATTAAATTCTCTTCTCTAAAAGATCCTGTTCCTACTGAGAACCGGTGGGGTGTTTATTTCATTCCTTGCTCTTGCAATTTAGGTTATATTGGTCAAACAAAGAGAGCTTTAAAATTCAGATTAGGCGAGCATCAGAGATATATTGCAAATCAAGAAATCTCTAAATCTTCGATTGCTTCTCACTGTTGGTCTTCCAGTCATTGTTTCAATTTCTCCATGGCCAAAATTATTTCTTCCCCTGCCTCTCCCTCTCACTTGGATTTTCATGAAGCATATTTTATTTCTAAAAATTCTGCTAATCTTGTCAATGATCTCCCATCATCTCCTTTCCTATCTCCAGCGTGGAAATTAATTTTGTAATTCTTTTCCCTTTTCTCTTGTTTCTTTTCTTTTTATTTTGTAAAAAAAAAAAAAAAAAAAAAAAAAAAAAAAAAAAAAAAAAAAAAAAAATTAATTAATTTACTTCTTTTATTTTTATTTTTTCTTTTATTTCCATTTTTTCCATTTCATTTTCTCTTCTATCTTTTTTCAACACATTTCCCTTTTGCATTCCCTCTATCAGGTAGCGCCATCTGTCGCATTCTTCGCAACATTCTTTTTCTTCAGTTCATTTTTGAACTTGTTCGTTTTCGGACACGTGTATGCTTAGCTGATGACGAGCTGTTATGTTTTTAGCTCGAAACGCGTCCTGTGTTTTGTTTTAATTTTATGGTGATTTTTTACAAAGTTTTATTATTTTAACTATTTTAACATTTACACTAAAATTCTAGAATAAATATTATCGTTTTAAAATTGTAGTAGGAAAATGAGAAAATTTTAGGAACGCTGCGAAGCCCTGGATTTAGAAAACAACAATAAACTACATCATATTAAACCAACAATCATGACCTGGCTTCCGATTTATCCAAGAAAAACTGATGTTATTCTGACTCGTCTGAGAATTGGATATTCTAGAATCCCCCATAAACACCTTTTACTTAGCGAGGATGCACCCACGTGTCCACACTGTCATTTTGATTACCTGACCATTCATCATGTTTTAACTGACTGTCCGGGCCTCCGACACTTGTATAGAATTTATTTTAACACATCATCACCAATCTTGACAAACCTCATTGGGGAAACACCTCATGGGGCACTCTTTACTTTTTTAAAATACGCTGGTTTTTATTTTGAGATATAGTTTTCATATGCTTCATAAGTACGACTCCCTATGACATCTGGATGGAAACCCCATCCAGAAGACATTTTTTACTTTGTTTTACTGGATTTCTATCTTACATTGTTTTGTACCCTTGTTTGACGACTATATCTGGATGGGTACCCCATCCAGTTGGCTTTTCTATTTCCATTTTAACGCATTTTATTTTTTCTTGATGTCACTTGCTTAACTCACTTTTTTTGTATTTTATTCTTTGTTTGGCGCAGCATGTCGCCTACCTCGCATGTCGCCTATTAACGTCTACTACCTCTAATTTTTTAATAATTTTAGTTTCAGTAGATTCAGAATTAGATGGAGGGGGGGGGGGACATATTTTTGCGCTACATTTTCAACAATATCTTTGAAAATATAATACCTAAAATTAAAAGGAATATATTTTTGAGTTCAGCGTTACAAAAGCTTTCACAGGATACCCCACATGATATACAAAGAAAAGATTTTTTTTTCAAGTAGCATAATTAGCCCCTCTACTTTTTTACTAAATATATTTATGAATGTTTATTAATCTGAAAATATGTGGGTCAATGGTCTTTATTACTTCCCCGAATTTGAACTTTCTACGTTCCATAGTTTACGAGTAAAATGGCTGTTGACAGACAGACGGACAGACACAGGAGTGATCTTATAATGGTTCCGTTTTCACTTTTTAAGTACGGAACCCTAAAAACCCAAACATAAATATAAACTATATTGAATTTGTAATTTTAAAAAATTTATAATATGAATTATGTATTAGGAAATACATATTCGAAAAAAAATTTGAATTGTAATCTACATTTTTAGGTAGATTTCGTATGAAATTGGGACTAACTATTGGGATCGTTCCTACGTTGGAATTTCTGAAAAATGTTTGCAGATCTACACCGATCATGACCCCTAGAACCCAAAACCACCCTCAGTAAAAAATTTATCTATCTATCTGTCTATCTATCTATCTCTCTATCTATCTATATATATCACTTTCTTCTGGACACGATAACTTTCGTAATTCTGCACCAATCTCTTCCAAACTGATGCATAAAATCTCGGTCAAGTTCGTTAATGGGCAAAATCGGACCAAGGGGAAGGAAATAGGGAGGGGTTTTGTAAAAAAACCCCGAAAAAACCCCATAACTTCTTAATTTTTGTACATATCAAATCAGTTTAAGGTTTTTATTACTTATAAAAATAGGGCCAAAATATTATGTATTACAGATTTTTGATAAAGTTAAAAATGGGCTCAAGGGGCGCAAAAATAGGGTTTTGGGGAGAAAAAAATTCATAACTTCGTCAATTCTCAAGATATCAATTCCAATTAATTTTATTATAAATCTCCTTAATATTATCTACAACTTTTATATTCACAAGTTTTTGATAGGACCAATTCGTACCGCAAAAAAAAATTAAAAACGAAAACAAAAAGGGGTTTGAAGAAGTAAAAAATCCATAACTCCGTCAATTTAAAAGATATAAAATCCCACTGAATTTATCATATCTTCTTAATATTGTCTTAACATTTATATAGACAAGTTTTTGATAGGGCCAATTCTTACAGCAAAAACAAATTAAAAATACATAGCGGTTGAAGAAAAAAATCATCTTATTAAGGGTGCATTCAAATCCAAACTGTCTATTTTCTTACTCATTTTTAAATTCATTTTTGCTCTCAAACGCATCGAATTGCTAGATTCTCTTATTCAGAAACTATATAATGTACAGTATTGATCGAGTTTTTGATAGAGGCAGAATATATTTCAAAAAATGATGTCAAAGTGGGCATTTTGAAAAGAATTTCCCGAAGCGATTGTGTTAGAAACGAAAAATATTGCCCTACTGAGAAAATAATTGTTTATTAATAAAGTTTTAATTAATTGGAAGAAAAATAAAAACACAGGTCGCTTGTAAATCTTTTCAAAAATCACGTCAGCATGTTTCATATATTTTTTTTTATTAAAAATGAATCTGAAAATGTGCCAGAAAATTTCGAGTTGTTGAGTATGGAAAAATATTTTTTTAATATCGCCTTAACATGATTCTGATAAAACCAGCTATTTTATAAAAAGGAAATAAAAACTCGTCAAAAGCAGACAGATAAAACTGTTACAGTGGTTTTATATCTAATAATTATTTAGTTTTTGTTGGTGAAATTAGTATACTTAACTTTGAAATCTACCTCTGCCTGTATGCCGGGCCGGCAGGGAGTTTTTTTTTTTTTTTGATAGGTTTATATTTATTATGCCTTTTTTTATGCAAATTCTCAATTTCAAACTTTTCTTCCAAAATAGTTTTTGAATTATGATTAAAAACTTCAAAATGACGATTTAAGGAGCCATCTATGATGTTCAGAAAAGCATAAATTGGAAAAATATATTTTACTCGTCATAATGAAACATTTGGGCTGGCAATAGTCGAAAAACATTAAGCGAATGAGATGTTTATATTTGCAAGAAATAATACATTAATAGAAGTGACGTAATCATTCTGTAGCTTTTAAAAAATCGAGTACCGAACTTCAATTTGGATACAGCCCCTAAAATATACTCACTTTAAAATTATTAATTTCTCGGAAACTAATCAGACGAATTTCATAAAAATTTGGATTTAGGCTAATTGAAGGGTTTAGTATCTATTTATGGTGGCAAACTTGGGTACTGCTTTTGAAAAAAAGAAAGTTTGGGTTCGTTTTGATATGTAGACGGTCCCCTAAGCAAATTTTATATACATAATTTAAAAGTAGTCGTTATTTCGAATCGTTTGGTACCAGTAACGTTTTTCTAAAAGAATTTGTTGCAGAGTTAGTAGGGGTGTTTACTTTTTTTTCCACGACTGTACATTCAAAGAACTTGACGAATGCTATAAAACACATTGCTAAATGATGTATTAACTTTAAAGCATTAAAATTACATTAAAAATATAATAAAAATATATAAATCAACGGTTTCGGCCCTCTGCGGGGTCCTTCATCAGGATCTAAAAGCACAAAAAAAAAAAAAAAAACAATCGCATTTAAAAGTTTCTCTGTTGTACGATATCTGCGAGTCATTTCCTACGTTCTTCAATCCTTCCGCTGCTGCAAGCGGCCGCTGATTGCATATGCAGGCTGAGTCAGCTGCTATCTTTTATAGCTATAACTGAGTACTATGTGACCCAATGCTCATGGAAACTTAATCATTTGATAATTTTCTTCACCACTACCAGCCCCGTGGTTTGCATATGGATATTGGCATTCTTTCACAGTGTTGCAAATCAATCAGTCTCAAAAATCCCGAAGTCAATCCAAAAGGTCGCCTGATCTCCAAACTAACAAGGAAGGTCTCCATACGGGCATATTCAGAAAAAATCTGAAAAAAATTACAGAGTGTTTCTTCTCATGTGGATATATATGTTTATAAAAATTCTTTTGGCGGAACCTCGATAGAACGTTCGTAAAAAAATAATGAAAATTTCGTTTATTTGGCTATTTATCATCGGTTGGCGATGACATGAAATTTCGAAAAATACTTTTTTATGTCGAATACTGTTTAAGATAAAAATGCTTCATATTGAACTTGTTTAAATAAATTCAAAGTAAATAACTTAAGTTTTGTCCGTTTTAGTTTGATTTAAGTATAGTTTTATAATATATATACATTTATAATGAAAGTTAAATATCAAATTTTATGAATTAAAACAAAATTAAAATAAATTAAAATTGTTTCAATATCTCAAAATTAAGTCCAATTGAGCACTGTCAATTCAATTTTGTTGCTATGGAAACGACGAATTTTTTGATATTGAAATGAATAACTGGTAAATGAATCTTGCCTTTGTTTTGGAATACGCTTAAATATATGAAAGAGTTTTTTATATATGAAATTGTTTTTAAAGTAATAAAATTAAATAACAAGCAACATAAATATGTAACGCGAAAAAATGTATTTATTAAACTCTCTCATTGTTTAAATTCATTAAATACTTTTTACACGTATTCTAAAAATCAATTAACAATTTTCAGGTGCATTAAAATCGTTTGCTTCTGGCGTGGCAAAGTGCTGCTCGCCAAATCGCGTGACGCTTCCGTCTTTTTGCGCCAAATACTCGAAAGTATTTTATTTTTTTTACAGACTTTCTACTGTAATTCCGCCGCTAAATTTGACTGATCCTTTATTACATACATAAGTAGTTTAATTCGTATTTTTTTCAAAATATTCTGAGTATGCCCAGTAAGGAGACTTTCCTTGTAAGACTAAGGCTGTTACATCTGCAAAAACATCACATAGACCTGATACTAGCCAAACTGACAAACCAAGCAAAAAAACTTGCTTGCAGAAAGAGAAAAAGACAATTCGGGGTTCTTCACAGTGGAAAACTGCGAAGAAAAAGGACAAGAACAAATGCCTAAACCAGTCAGATAATAATATAAAGGATCCGAAACAACTTCAAAAGTATGTGGATGAAGCAATGGATTCAGATTCATATGACTCAAGTGCTGACGAAGATAATACAGTATTCGAAGAAATTGTACCTAAATAAGTTTACATTGTTTTTTACTTCTGTGATTTTTAAACGTGTTATTACGTAGTATTTGTACATAATCTTAAACTTTGTTAATTTTTTTAACGATATTACTTTTTAACTCCACAGTTTTTAATTATAATTCTTTTGACTCTTTTAAGTGTTTTTAACTATACATATTACTCTTTTCATTTAATGTTTTTGTTTGTGATTTTTTACTCTACTTCTTGGTTATAAATATGTTTTTTATTTTGACTTTGGCTTGGCGCAGCATGTCCCTAAAGGGACTTTGCGCCATAAAACCCCCAATCAACCAACCAACCAACCAACCTTCACAGTGTTGCAACTTCACTTTTGATGAGTGTAAAGTTTCTTATAATTTTCCCAACAACTTATTTTTTCCGACGTAGTTTTAAGCAAAACTTTTTTAGGAATTCTACAAAAAAAAAAAAAAAAAAAAAAAAAAAGGGCGGCTTAACAACTTCTGCACTATTTGCTTAGTACTAGTAAAGTGTGCGTGTGAATTCCTCTTTAAATCTATCGAATCAGTGAAGATAAATAAAATTTTCATTCTACGTAACTCATTATGTAAATTTCAAGTATTTGCAATACATTATACCACATATCTTTATTACATAAATTTTTTGGATTGATTTTATATTTGAAATATTTGAAATATATATGTATATATATATATATATTATATTGAAAACTTTAGAGATATTCAGTATTCAAGTTTTCAAAAAATATCTTCAATAAAAACTTTTACGATATCTTCCTCTAAAACAACTGATTTTTTACGACTGATTAATTTGGTTAACTATGCTCGGCATTCTTTCTGATAGATTTTATTGTATCGGAATACTTGAATTTTTATTACAAAACTCATTACACTTCTCTAAAATTTATCTTATATGTATTGGCATATATTGAGTAATGAAAAATATTTGTATTTTTAAAAGAGTGTCAGGATGCAGTTAAATAATTTATCATAAAAAATGTGAGTTACCACGTTTCATTCGCGAAAACCTTCATTCTGTGGGCAAAATAAGCTTGGATTTAGATCATGCAGCGTGTAGCGTTTAAATCACAAATTTGACTTGTTACTATGTATTGTGGCTACAAAAATACACCAAGATTCTGATTAGTTATTTTTCGCGAATATTTATAATGAATCTTATAATAAATCAATTCATGAAATATATTATTTATAATTAAACACTATACTTACTTGAAAGATTATCTAGAAATAGCATATGCCACATACGCGTTCCACTTTTATTGACTTAAAAAAAGTGATTTCAGAAAGACCTTATGGAAATGATTTTATCAATATTCACTCTAACTTTTTAAAGAACTACTGGGATTTTTAAGAGCAATTATTATACTAGATATTTTTTTGACTAAAAAGATTAGTTTTTATCGGAAAACTTTGAGTATTATCTTGTAAAGTCTTTTCCTGGAACCTTTTCAAAATTTCTTTGATCAGTTTTTTACATATCGACCCAGTTTTCTACCCAATAATAAAGAGTAATTAATCTGTTATCTCATGGGTCTAACAGACCCACTAATAGCTACTAATTTTCTAATTTACCAGTTTTGCCGGTTACCTTTTTAAACACTTTTCAACGCAGTTGAAAAGTGTGTATGAACTCCGCCTATCTATCTGGCTGTCTATCTATCTCTGTGCCAGTGTTCTAACATTTTTCTATACTTGCCACTTAATTTTTATGAAATTGAAGTTTAATATAGAACGTTCGATATTGAAAATGAAGTGTGCAGTACTCACAATTCGCTTACAGTGACACACAAAATAATTCCGTTACATTATATAGCATATTGAAAAAATCGTTTTCAGTGTATTTTAATGATATCACGAAGCTTCAAACATGATGTGCATATGAATCACTAAGGTGTATTGCAATATTGTTTCTCGGGAGTATATAATATGTAGCATTTAAAGTTTGCTTATGGGGACGCACAAAATAATCCTATTCCATTACGATATACTGCAAAAAATCGCTTGAGGTACAGTCGTGGAAAACAGGTAACATCCCTCGCCCCCACCCTACTAACTCTGCAACAAATTATGGTAGCAGAAAGTTAGTGGTATCAAACGCTTGGAAATGAAGTCTACTTTTAAATTATGTAAGGGAGACTTAGGTTCAGTGATCCACTTTTGCAGTTAACATTTTTTTTCTCTTTAACGGAGGGACCAATCTACCTAAAAATATTTTTGAATATTCTTTAAACCTTTCTACATGCTTCATAATTTTCGCAAAACATAGTTCTTAATACATTTTTCAAAAGAAATTTTTTTTTTATACACCCGTAAAATGGACAAGTGTGTCCCGGAAGCGGGGTGCACTGGTCCACCCACTGGGGCACAGTGGTTCACTATTAGTTATTGTCTAAATTACAATGTAAATCTATTTATAATTAATTTAATTCTTTTTTATTTCCCCTTTACCTCCAAAATAATATAATACAAATTTGCAAGTAGCATTTTGAAGCAAAAAATACGAAACTAAAGAATTATCCAAAAAATTTATTATATTTTGAAAATAACAATTTTAGATATAGAAGTGATTGCAAATAAGTTAAGTACAAAAATATCAGCAAACATTAAGACAAATATGATGATGAAAAATTTATTAGAAGCTCAAACTAGTCAGGATAAAATAGTTTATTATGAGCTAACCATGTGCTCTGAAGCTATAAATAACCAATCTATTATGAGCTAACCATGTGCTCTGAAGCTATAAATAACCAATCTAGTGATGTCATTTATTACTTATTAGGCTACAGTTATATTTTTCAAAGGGAGTAAATACAAAACAAAATATTTCTTAGTATAACTCTACAATGCATGATTTTCATTTCTCTTCTTCTCTCCCACCCCCCCAAAAAACAAAACAAACAAAACAAAACAAAACCCAAAACAAAACTGCTATATTGAACAAGAAAACTTACTTTAAAAATCATTCGTGAAGTGTTATCCATAATTTAGGAGAAAACTAAAGTGTCAGACGGCTGCATTATAATCTGAACAACATATAACATGAAATTTGAAGTGTGTCAAATGGCTACTCTATGCATTGTAAGGTTAAATAAATAGTCATTTTTCTTTGTTTACTTTATTTTATAGTTAAATAACTATTTTTAGACAATATTTCTTTATAGAGAATAAGCAAATATTAAATATTTTGAAAATTCTTCATTACAGGAGCAGTATTCATTGCGGGCCCCTATACACCAGCGGAGGGTGGTCCACTGTGCCCCATGTTGAAGTTCAGAACATAGGGGAGACTTGATCCCTTTTTCAGTTTTTAATTTTTATTTTGGAAAAAACAAAATTAAAAAAAAAAATGTTTCCAGTTATTATTAAAGGCTCATGTGTCTTTCTTTTTGTAGTATTTTTTTTTTTTTTGAAAAACCATTTTTAAAATAAATTGTTTTCCAAAAAATAAAAAAAAGGATAAAGTCTCCCCTGTTGCAGGGAGAGTTGATCCCTTGCCAAGGGGACTTGATCCTTGAAACAGATGCATTAAAATTATTCAAATTAAGTAACAGAAATCAAATTTATTGTTTACTAACATGCAAAAAAGGAGAAAACACAATGACCAAAAAACATTTTCAAAGATTGAAAAATCAAATGTAAATATTAAAATTATTGCAGTTGAAGAATTTCACCAAGTTGGGTAGTTTTTTGACAATGTCCTCATTATCCACAACACTATTATCAATATTTTCTGGATAAATAAATTGGTCACAATTAAGTGCTCGTTTTGTTAGAAAATAAAATCTTCTTTGAAATTTTTCCTTCGAAATGACTATTTTCTTCTTTCCCAGAAATCTATTAACCAATCTATCTAAGAAAATATAACTGTAGCCTAATAAGTAATAAATGACATCACTAGATTGGTTATTTATAGCTTCACAGCACATGGTTAGCTCATAATAGATTGGTTATTTATAGCTTCAGAGCACATGGTTAACTCATAATAAAATATTTTATCCTGACTAGTTTGAGCTTCTAAGAAATTTTTCATCATCATATTTGTCTTAATATTTGCTGATATTTTTGTACAATGACAAATTCATTTTCATCAATCGACAAATTTTTTGGTCTTCAATGATTTCATCAGAATGTTCATCAAGTTGATATGGGTCGGTTGAATCATAAAGACTATAACTGCTTTTATAACTTTCTGAAAATTCGGGTCTTTCATTTTAGTGTTTTTACTTTTTTCTCGAGATGAAATGAGTTTTTCCCGATTTTTTTTTTTCATTTAGTTGACGATCTTGTATTTCTTCTTCATTCTGTATTTTATTTGGTGTGCTTGTTGAAATTGTTGAAGACCCTTTTTTCATTTCTTTAGATTTTCCCATTTTTGGTAATAAACTTTAGGAAAGAAAAGGAGGACTTTAGGAAACTTTTGGAATAAACTTAATAAGGAATGTTAGTATATTATGTCGATAAAATTAAGTAATTTACTTATATTTAGTAAAAAATATGAAACACAAACTACCTACTCAAAAAGAAGTTTGATTGTAAGAACACAGCGATTCTTTTTTTACAATAAAAATAAAAATAGCTGAATGAAATTATGTTGCTAGATCTGTTGATAAGGAATCATTTAATTAATGTTTCTAGTTTCAGAGATTTAATTGAATTTTTTCTCTGGTTTTAGATCTAGTGATAAAGTCTCCCGAAGGGATCAACTCTCCCAAGTCTCCCTTACTCATAAAAATATTATTTAAAGTTTTCTTTTAAGCATATAAACTTTTAAATTAAATAAAGACCAGTGTCTTACCTTTTCAAAAAAGTTGTTTTATCTTATTTATCCATAACCTTTAATTACTTAATAAAGAAAAGTATGATGATGAAAAATTTTACTTTTAGGAGCTCAAAACAACCAGTCAGGATAAAAGGGTTCATTCTGAGCTAACGATATGTTCTGAAGGCTATAAGTAATCAATTCAGTGCTGTTATTAATTAGCCTAAAAGAAAAGCTTTAAAAATAAGTAAAATATAAGGGGTGGTGCACTGTGTACTTAGGTCCACTGTACCCCACTCTTCCCTATATAAAATTTGCTTATAAGGCCATTTACATATTAAAACGAACCCAAACTTTATTTTTCAATAGTAATACCCAAGTTTGACACTATAAATTCTACACTCGTCTTCAATTAACCTAAAAACAAATTTTCATGAAATTCGTACGATTAGTTGCAGATAAATTATTTTAAAGTGAGCTTATTTTAGATGCATCCAAATTGGAGTTCGGTACACGATTGTTGAAATACTATGGAATGACAATGTCACTTTCTAATAATGTATTATTTCTTTCCAGTATGACCATTTCACTCGCTTAATACGTTTCGACTATTGCCAGCCCAAATGTTTCCATAAAATGTGTAAAATATTTTTTTTTCAAATTATGCTTCTCTGCACATCATAGATTTAAACTATCGTTTTGGCGTTTTTAAAGAAAAATTTGACAACTACATAGAAGAAAAATTTGAAATTAAGAATTCGCATAAAGCAGGACATAATAAACATAAATCTATAAAAAAAAATTGTAGGTTGCAATTCATATTTTTTTTTTCGAATATTAATTTCATAATTCATATTATAAAAGCCCCCAGGGGGATACCTTCTTTAGGTATTCACGGGCTTCGCAACCCCGGGTTCCTGAGCGATCTGTCTCTTTTCCTTTTCCTCTTATTTCTCTCGTGTTTCTTTCCTCTTTGTTTCTCTCTCGTTGTGGTTTCCTCTTCGGAGGTGAGGGCAATTCTGTATGAGCCGATATCATCCTGTATATCGACTTGTGGAGAATTGTAAACCACCCACGTGTTAGCCGTTCGTGGCGACCCGTGTCCCTGGAAAGGGGGATCCTGGTAGTTGAGGGAAACCAACACACTGCTTTGGCCTCTGCTTCAGGTAGACGGGAGGTGCATATTGGTCCCGTATGCATCAATCGGCTGGTCAGCTGACTTCTGTCACTGGCTGGGGATCAAGTGAGCGAGTACTTACTAGCCATCTCATTAAGGGTAGAGACTGGCATAGGAGTGTCTTGTGACCGTATGGGCCCTGGTTAGCACTGGTGCACGAATGTGCATCCCCTTGTTGGGCTCGGTAGTGGGTGGTGCGGCCGGGGTCTGAACTATTTTTTTTTTTCAAATATGGATGGAAATAATAATGTTCCTTCTACTTCTCTTCCATGTGGAGAGCAACAAAGTGTACAGTCGTTATTTACTCGTTTTTTTGTTATTAAACGCACTGATAGTCTCTCTGATAGTTCTTTCAAAAAAACTTCACCATTTCTTATAGCAAAAACTTTCCAGTCTCTCTTGGGGGATGGTCATTGTCTAAAAAAATTACAATCTGGGGATTTACTGGTTGAGGTTTCTTCAGCCAGGCAGTCTGAACTTTTGTCAAATTCCAATGATATGGGTACTTTTTCTGTTTCTGTTAAAGCACATCAAACTCTGAATACTTGCCGTGGTGTAATATCTGAACCAGATCTTTTATTTTCCACTAAAG
The DNA here is from genome assembly GCA_963932465.1 of Maratus speciosus. Taxonomy (NCBI): domain Eukaryota; kingdom Metazoa; phylum Arthropoda; class Arachnida; order Araneae; family Salticidae; genus Maratus; species Maratus speciosus. The sequence continues at coordinate 396,462,834 of OZ010796.1, read as the reverse complement.
AGGAACTTCTATCTAATTTAAGCGATCAAAACATAATAGATGTTCGTCGTATCACTATCCGTCGAAATGGGCAAATTCTTCCTACAAAACACATTATTCTCACATTCAATAGTCATATTTTACCTATTAGAATTAAAGCCGGTTATCTAAACTGTCCAGTCAGGCCTTATATACCTAATCCTCTCCGCTGTTTCAAATGCCAACGTTATGGCCATACTAATACAACCTGTCGTAGCAATGTTACCTGTGCACGCTGTGCTGAGGTCGGGCATGATGGTAAAACTTGTGAAAAACCCGAACGCTGTGCAAACTGCAAGGGTGATCACACATCATATTCTCGCTCTTGTCCTAATTGGATCCGTGAAAAGGAAATTCTTGCTGTTAAAATAACCCAAAATCTCTCCTATCCTGAAGCTCGTAAACGTGTTGAAATCAGGACCCCATCTGTTGGGGCATCATACTCCAGTATACTCAAACAACAACCAAAATCCGTAAGGCACATCAGTACCCAGACCGACTGCTCTTTTCCACCAAATAATACATCTATGACACATTCAACCAATACTTCACCTAAAAAAACCCGGGACGTCTCTCTTGGTAGTAAATGCTATGGTACCCCATTATTGGAACGTTGGCTACCATCCTCAGAACCAGTTACAATAGAATATCAACTTACTCAGTCACAGAAATCTCCAGTTGGATCCAAAAAGTCATCTAATCATCAGACTGAAACTAAGGTTGCTTCATCTCCAGTTCTATCATTACAGAAACCTAATTCTCCCCGAACATCATCAGTTAAATCAAAAATATCAACCGAACATAAGACAAAAAAAACGCCAGCTACAGATAAAAGCAAATTAGTGAAACCTATTGTTTGTCCAACTCCGAAAGCAAATGAAAAAACTTTTGCGCAAAAATAAAGAAAGAAACCTCCAACTCAAATCTCTTCACAGTGGAAAACTGTGAAGAGAAAAGGCAATAAATCATGTCTTAGCCCAAAAATCAGTAATATAAAAGATCACAAACAGCTCCTCAACTATGCAGAAGAGGCTATGGACTCTTGTAGCTATGACTCTGATAATGACGACAATAATACTGTTTTCGAAGTTATTAATCCTACGTGACTTTATATCATTTTTAAATTTTGAATTCTAACTTTGTTTTTAAAGCAGTATTATATAACATTTTATGCTTTAATTTTATTTTCGACTAATTATAATTTTCATAACTTTAGAGATTTTAGATTTTAGAATTTTTTAATTTAAATATTCTAGTGTTTTAACTATTTTTTGTCTTTTAAAACCTTGTGTATTGTTGCTTTCATTGTGCATTATTTTTAATTACTTATATCTTCATTTTGTTTTGTTTTTTCACTTTTATATCTCTGACAATCTTTTAATGTAACTTTTAATTTTTAACTATGTTTTACTCCTTAACTTTTTCTTGGCGCAGCATGTCCCTATGAGGACTTTGTGCCATAAAACTCTAATCAACCAACCAACCAACCAACCAACCATATTATAAAAGTTTTAAAATTACAAATTCGGCGCATTTATGTTTGGGTTTTTTGGTATTATAGCCTACACAAAAAATATCACATTAGGATTATAATTGTAGGAGATATTAATAAAAATATGAAAATGTAATTTAAGATTAGAAGCTCTATATTTTTAATATTTATAATTCAAAAACTTATCATCCAAATTACTTGAAATTTCGGTTCTAGGCATATTTTAATTCGAAAAATTAAAAATATATTGTCAAAATTGGGTGTTGCCATTAAAAAAAAGTTTGGCCTTGTTTTGATTTGTAGATGGCCCTCTAAGCAAATTTTATATACATCGTTTATCGCGTTGATCGGAAAGTCATGTCGTATTTTTACTATATTTTTCAAAGGTTATTTATTCCTATAAAAATAAGAATTCGATCAATAATGTTATTGGCCATTTTTTTCGATGACCTTTCGTCATCGCTCAACAAGGTTCATAATTCCACGCTTGTAGAATGCCCTGTCTTTAGAAGCGAAAAACTGTACCAAGTGCCGATTTTTAGCCTAATCGAAATTGAATGTTTTACGATTCAAGGAATTTTTCAAAGAGTGAGACAAATGGTAATCTGAAGGTGCAAGGTGAGGTGAGTACGGTGGGGTGGGGCAACACATCCCAACAAGCTCCAACAGCTTTTGGCGGGTGACCAAACTCGTATGTGGTCTGGCGTTGTTGTGGTGGAACACAACGCCTTTACGAATCACGAGTTCTGACCGCTTTTGATTGATTGCATTTTTCAATTTGTCCAGTTGCTGACAGTACGCGGCTAAATTAATCGTTTGCCTCTGTGGTATGAGCTCGAAATGCACAAAACATTTGAAATACCACCACACTGACAGCATGAGCTTTTTCTGGTGAATGTTCGCTGTGGACGTTGATTGAGGTGGTTCATCGCGCTTTCTCCAAGACCACTTGCGTACAACGTTATTGTAAACAATCCATTTCTCGTCGCCAGTGACCATATGATTCAGAAAAGGGTAGTTTTTTCCACGTTTAAGAAGGAAATGGCAGGTGCTCAAATGCTTCACCAAATGTATTTCCTTCATCTCATGAGGAACCCAAACTTCAAGCTTACGAATCCGAGCTTCTTTAAATGGTAAACAACGGTTGATTGAGCAATGTGCAGTGCCTCTGCAATCTCTCGTGTCGTGTAACGCGGGTTAGACTCCACCATTGCCTTTATTTCGTCATCCTCCAATGTCCTTCCTGACCGAGGTGCATCATTCACATCAAAATCGCCAGAACAGAATTTTGCAGAACACCGCTGGCACTGACGTATCGTTAGAGCATCACCCCCATAAACTTTACGCAACTTTTCACAAGCTTGCGTCGCATTCTTGCCTTTGCGGAAATAGAAAAGCAAAATATAGCGAAAACCAACAGTTTTTTCCTCTATTTTCAAATCCGTATAAAATCTATCCAACTCATTCGAATCGAATAATTTCCTGTTTATTGAATGGGTTAGAAGTGTGACCTTATCTAGTATTTCAGTGAGGTGCGTGCGCATGGCGCTTCTACCCCCAAAAACGCACTATCGACATCTGTTAGCAAAATACGACATGACTTTTCGATCAACCCAATAAAAGTACTCTTTCTAATCGTTTGGTACCGGTAACTTTCTTCTATTACAAATAATTGGTTGCGGAGTTAGTAGGGGTGGTTACTTTTTTCCATGACTACATTAATTTAACATGGTAGGTATAGGAACTTCCGACTCCCTTAACTCTTCCAAATACTGTTACAGCTACTTAAAATGTTTTGTCGTAAGAGTAAGAGAAGTCCATTGTGGTCACAGTAGTGGACTAGATTCTGTACGGTATGGTATCAGAAATCATGTTCTCGGTTTACTTCAGATTTTCTTTTTCTATTTATTTAATAATGCTTCACCTGTGCTGTATATGTTTTCGTGATAAATGGAATACTTTTGACAAAACTAAATTTTGATATTTATAACACTTGTCAGAATTATTTCGAGTATTAAAATGAAATATTTATTTAAGTCAGATGATTAATTCTATTAATTTCATTAAATTCTATTAAAATTTTGCATTATAGTATTTAAAGTTTCATTTCAGTGCAATATTATCAAATGTTTAATTTATGAAGTAGATAGAAAATGACAATTGTGGAAAATATCGGTTTGTGCCGACGATCATTTCTCATATATTTATTTGTGGGTATTTTAACTGTGAATTATTGTGTAGAATGCAAATGATATTACAGGATTTAAAAAGTCAATGTGAAAGATAGAAACAAAAAAAAAGTAATAATTCACTATGTTATTTAAAAACAAACATTGGCATTTATATATGGAAGAGTAATCATAACAGAAATAATGCATGATTATATAAAAAAAAACAACAACAACTATGCAGTGTACTTCAGAAGAAATAATTTTAAGAAAATTATATTTTAACGTTCATTAGATATTGAATTATCTTCATTAGAAATGTTTCACCAATGTTGTTATGGCGGCCCCACCAGTGGCTGAGAGGTTCTGCTCTTGAAGCTGGTAGATGGGAGGTGCTGGGTTCGATCCTAATCGCGCCCATCGGCCTAATCGTTCGGAGTTTTCCGTGGTTTTCTTCGAACCTTGGATTTCCTTGCGTAAATACGGGTTAGTTTCCCTTAGAAAGACTCGTACGGCGGGCAACCCCCCTTAGGGCCTATATTCCTCGTGTTGATTTGTTGACGTGTTGATCGTGTTTGGTCGTCATAAACACAACCAACAAATGTTGTTATGGAAAAAGATTTTATAATAAAAATTTTAACTCTTTTGATCACATTTTAACGAACATTGTATTTTAATAGTAGAAATAAATCTGAAAAGGGCTATAATGCCACTTTAGTTTTATCAAGATCATTTATCAAGAAAAATATAAATGCACTGATGAAGCATCATTTTATATACACTAGGGTATCCAACTCGTGTTTTCCGTATCACAGAATATAGGTGAAAACCATATTTTTAAAAATTAAATCGGAAAACTTTAATAGATTGTTTACATTTATTATATATTTTTAGATTGTCCACTAATAATACAAAAATAACTTTACATGAAAAATAGCAATTATGTATTCAAGTAAAGTTTTGAAATTTATTAAAAGTGATACTTACGTATTGGCTTCGTTCCTGAAGTTAACAACCGAAGAAATTGCCAAAGATTGCTATTTAGAGCAGCGATATTTTGATTCTGATCATTTCAATGGTTTAAGCAAGTAGTTCGATTACATCTCTTAAATTTGTTTTTTATTTATGTTTTATTTATTTATTGATAAAGTTTTAATTTTGTTATGGAATATGTCAGAAATAAATGCTGAATTATTTATATTAAATTAAATACAAACTGATTTATCTTTCGTAATCTTTTGCCTACACGTGATAGAGACAGGTTTTAAAAAAAAAATTACTGAAAATTATTTTAAAAACCATAAAAAATGAGTAAATTGTGATACGGTTTTCAAACAAATTCCATTTTAAATTAGTTTTTTCTCATTCGACGATGTAAAAATTGAAAATGAGCGACCTTTTAAAGTTAAAAAAATTAAAAGCAAAATTTAATCGTCTGCTGTTGTCAGTATCAAAATTACATAAGCGTTACGCATGGATACGTCTGTCCTTTATATTAAAGATAGATAAGAAAAATCTAAAGTAAAAGGAAAGCGTGGGTTTTGATCCCATACTGCGCAGAGTCAAGCCTAATTCTCTGACCACTCGGCCATGGAATTTCTCTCGCTGATGCAATAAAAATTTGATGTAGATTCCCATAGCATTTGCAAGATTTTTAAATTAATTTCTTTTTTATTTTCGAGGGTTGGCGGTTAATTACTTCAAGGCTATTTTCTACCTTTGGTCTTCTACTAACCAGCATTGTGCTAGGAAAATCGGTGACCAGAACGTCTGGTGTGGTCTCTTTGTAAAATAAACGATCGGTAGTAGACGAAAAGTAGTTTTTATTTTTATTTTATAAGGTTCGTTCGACAAAGGAGACAACCTGAACGTCTGGTTGCCTCCTTGTTAAATGAAAAATTAACCCTTGGACTATCAGTCGGGTCCATTGGAGCCTAATAAAAATATATAAAATTACCAAAGTAATTTCCTACTTATAATAACAGATAATACAACATAACTTATACAAAAAAAAAAAAGATAAATAAAATTAAGAACGGCTAACCAGTGTATACAATATATTAAAAAATCTTCAATTAAAATAACATACTACTCACAGTAATAAAATACAAATATATTCCAACAGTTTCGAACAAAAAAAACTTGTCATCATCAGGGAAATATCCAGGAGGAACCAACAGGTTATAAAATGTACGTTACACAATTAAAAAAAAAAAATTGAAAAACTTTTTGTATTTTACTTTTTACCAGTATTTTACTTTTTATAATTTTTTTTTTGAAAATTGTGTAATGTAGATATTATAACGTGTTGGTTCCTCCTGGATATTTCCCTGATGATGAACAAGTTTTTATTGTTCGAAACTGTTGGAATATATTTGTATTTTATTACTGAGAGTAGTATGTTATTTTAATTGAAGATTTTTTAATATATTGTATACACTGATTAGCCGTTCTTATTTTTATTTATTGTAACATAGTGTAATGATTCCTTTTAGTAATGAAAAAAAGATTTTGTAATGATTAGACACTTATTTGTACGAGTTACAATTAGTGTTTACATGACAAAACTGGACAGAAAATGCTTTGATTCATTGGATCCGGTTGGTAAGTGCAAGGTTAAAGAAAATAGGTAGTTTTTGAATCGCACTCAAGTCAGGTTTGTCTGCATATAGTTTTGAAAAATATGGAAAAAAAATGTTGGTTTTTACCACATTTCAAAAATCCAATTTCAGTTAAATACGGAGGAGAAATTCACCTATTAGATCCGATTATATAAGGAATGGAAGCTGGGATTGTAGCTTCAGAACCTGGACTTTAGGAAGTTGTCCTGAACAGAAAAAAAAAATTCCCTGAGAGTTTTAATAAATTTTTGAGGGCCTGTAAATATTTCTTCCTCGAGGTATGAGACTTCACATGAAATGTTGATCCCAAAATATACAATACATTTTCTTCTTTTTTAAACTTGTGTTTCTAAATGTACAAATAAAATAATAGATCGTAAGTTCTTTTTTAAAGGATTTAACATGTAATAGCCAGAATCTGATGGAAGTCCAACTTAGAAAAGTAAAGCAAAATAATACAATTTGTAATTTATTACACTCTCATGGGCCAAAGTATGAGTTAAGAAAAACTCCACAAAAGAAAAAAACCCCAATAATATTTGAAGCTAGATTAGAAGATCTGTATAATAAAGCAGAAACATGTCTGTGAGTAACGCTGACCAATATCTTTCCCTTTTACTGTAATTTTTTTAATTTCTAAACATCGTACAAACATTGTAACATTTTTAATAGCAAAATAATACAATTTGCAATTTATTATACTCTCATGTGCCAAAGTATGAATTAAGAAAAACTCCACAAAAGAAAAAAAAACCCAATAAAATTTGAAGCTAGATTAGAAGATCTGTATAATAAAGCAAAAACATGTCTGTGAGTAACGCTGACCAATATCTTTCCCTTTTACAGTAATTTTTTTAATTTCTAAACATCGTAGAATTTAACTTTTTACACTGTAGAATCGGGAAGAAAATGTTCATTCAAATGCAGTTTGTTTGAAAACGATCTCAGTTTGCTGATTTTTTGTTTTAAAGTAATTTTCAAGCATTAATTTTTAAAAAAAATCTATCTCTATCCCGTATAGTCAGATTACAGAAGATTTACCAGTTTGCACCTAGAACAATATAAGTAGTTCAGCGATTGTTTCCAGATAATATTCCACAATCAAATTGAAATAAATAAACTAATAAAATAAAACACATTTAACGGACATGTAATCGAATTATGCGCTTAAAACTATGAAATTACAAAAAAATCTCAAAAGCTGCTGTAAGAGCGAAATCTTTGGCGCTTTCTTCTGATGTTTAACTTTTGACATGCAGGTAACATGATAGTATGGCTTTTAATAAATTTCAAAACTTTACTTGGATACAAAATTGATATTTTTCGTATACAAATACTTTTGGTGGTGTTAGAGGGCAATATATAAATATATTTAAATGTAAAAATCTATTAATCTTCAATAAATAAAGGTGCTTCTCACTATATACTTTAACCCGGGAAACCTACGTTGGATCTTCTAGTTCATATAGGGGAGAGGGGGGGCACATGTGAACAATTTTTACATTTTTGACTATTTCTCAAAACTGTTATGAGCTAGCTATTGAACCAAAAATTGATTTATATAAGTATTTACACTTTGTTTGTTCTTTTGGTGAAACTTTTGGATGCATTTATCAAGAATTTCTAACTTATATGATCATTCTAAAAATTATCTAAATTTGTTCACATGTGCCCCGGTGGAGGGGTAGTTGTGAACATATCTGGGGCACATGTGAACACATGCATAAATAAGACAAAAATAATTTTTTTGTGATAAAAACTGTGATAAAAACTAATTAGATATACCCTCTTTCTAGTTGTGTGAATAAATCAATAAATATTTTCAACATAGGTTCAAGAAATTATTCGTAAAATTATACACTAATATATCTACTCCTTTTAAGTCAAGCTTAGCAAAACTGTGTTACTTTTAAATAAGTTATTGAATAATTCTCTTATTGTGTTTTTATTTTTTTCTAAATGTTGTGCAACGTATATAACAAAATTGTGCATCATGGTTTAAAAAATTGGTAAAATTGTGATAAAAAAATGGTGATTACCACAGTACTACTTATCCCTTTATTTGGCCAACTAAATTTTACTTTCATAAAATAAAATATTTTTCAAATGCTTTAATATGGGCTAAGAAAAATTAAATACGTTTAAAACTGGACATCATTAAAGAATAGCAAATAAACATGTTGGTCTTTACAGAAAGCCACCACTTTTAATTGCTATCTAACTTCCAGTAAATTAAAACTGTGAAGCAATCCTAAAAACATTGAATTTATAGATCAATGTTTGACAAGGGTAATTAAATAAAAAAAATGTATTCACAGACTTAAAAAATACACCTGTGAACTTTTCACATCTGCCCCCATATGTTCTGTTCACAAGTGCCCCATCTAGCAACTTACACTTAACTTATAAAAAAAAGATATTTTTAATTGAAATAAGGAAACAAAACTTTTAGTAGACTTACCTAGTTAATGATACTAAAGAATGCAAAGCTGATATTCTGCTTAAAAAAATGTCTTGAATGAATTTTTACTTCAATAACTTTAGAAGACTTTTTTACTTAACACCTTCTAAAACAAACAAATTACATCTACCAGAAATCTAAGTGGCTTATTGTTCTGAAAATTCAGCCAAAAGATGGTAGCAGTACTACCATATATTGGTAATTTTTTGAAATTTTTAATTTCAAATTAACTGAGTGAAATGTATAATGTTCACATGTGCCCCCCTCTCCCCTATATAATATGAAAATTGGGAAAAAAGATCTTTCATTAAAACTGACTTATTAAATAGATAGATATGGGTCTTTCTGTGTAACATGTACTGTAATTCAGCATCTGGGAGATCAGAAAAAAGGGCGATATAACCGAAGGCATTAAAAAAGATAACTTAAAAATAGATGTTATACAGGGTACGCTTCTTATTACCTAATACCAGAATAGTTAGTTTTCGAGGTATAATTTTAATTGCAGAGATGTTTCAAATATTGTTCTCCATCATATTAAAAAACATTTACTTCAAAATATATATTTTTTAAAGTTGTAAAATTAAAATTTTTGTCCGGTCCCTGGTTCCAATAACTTATATTTGGAAAGATTTTCTCGAAGATCTAACAAGTAAATCAAACATAATTTCTCTCCGTACTAGAAAAACGTATAGAGTTATGGTACTTTGAATTTTATGATTTTTTAACTAAAAAAGGGGAAAAAACGCGTTTTCGGTACAGGAAAACATCGAAATTTCATAAAATTCAAGGTATTATAACTCGATAGATTTTTGTTGTAAATGAATGATTTTTGTTTTGTTTTACTTGTTCGAGCAGAGGGAAAGTATTTCTAAGGATAATTTATGGGACACAGGGGATGTATAAGAAAAAATAAATTTTATAGTAACTATTTTGATGTAAAAAGTTTTTATTATGAGGAAAAACATCATATTAAACTTCTGAAAATTAAAACTGCACCTCTAAAACTAACGGTTTTGCAATTAACTATTGGGCAACGATAAGAGGGAGGGAGGGGGGGGGGGCGTATATTTGTTTCTTAAACGTTAGTTTATATGCATATTGCAATAAAAAAAATTAACGGCATAGTGAACGAAAGAAATTTAACGATAAAATTTGTAGGCAAAATTTAAAGCAGCGGTTGAAAAATTTTAATCTTATGCGACCCACTTTAAAGCTTGAAAATTTTTTGCAACCCGCCTAATATGTAGGTGTACAGAGGGTTTTATATAATTTATCTCGCATAAAGGGCGAACTTTTATAAAAGCTCGTCTTTTATATACCAAAACAATAGACGCGCTTCACAAACGTAAATGAATTTTATACACGAAATCAGCAATAGGCATTCCCAATGTAAATAATCATATTAAGAATAATGCGATATACAATTGTAAAACATAAATTTCTTGAACCATCCGTGGAAAAATAAATTTATTAATACGCTTTGACCCTTAAGCGGTGAGTTGATTTTTTTTTTTTTATATATATACATAACGTAAGTGGTAAGTTGGGGTATGTAACCCTAAAATTTGATTTCTTGTGCACTGCATAAAATTTATCGAATTAAAAAAAAAATTCCTGTGAATTTTGCATTATTTACTTGTATAAAAACAACTGAAAAATTACTGTACGTGTACATACATATGTAAGGGTACAGTCTATGTAGTACTGTAAAATGGCAATATTTCATAATTTAAATTTTTCTGGGGTGCACAACACCCCACCTCGCCAGTTAAGAGTTAAAAAACGCTTTAAAGGTCAATGCAATTTATAACATTGTTTTCCGCTATTTAGAAGTTTGTACCAGGTTTGAAGCGTGTTAATTCTAGAACCAAGTCACTCTCTACAGAATATTTAATAAAATACTGTCTTTCCACGAAATTGTTCACTCTAATTCTTTACGATTTTTTCTTTAATGATGTAACATATCATGTTTGTTATAATTTTCCGAAGATAAAATTAATGTTTTTGAAAAAGTGGTGTATCATTCCGCGACCCACTAGTGGGTCCCGACCCATATTTTGAATACTGCTGCTTTAGGTTTTTAAAAAGTGTGGTTAAGGCTGTTCTCAACTGCTCTGCTCAACAAGCGCAAAAAGTTTTGACACATTTACAAATTCATTTTGCAACGGAAAGATATAAAATTGGAAAGCCTGACCATGGAAGCGATTTGTAATCGAACTGTTTTTTCCATTTTCTGAGCAATAAATTACCTATTGAGTTATAAGCAGTTTTGATCACGTGACACGGCATTTTTCTCCTCTTACTGACTAGATTTTCTTCTTTCGTTCGTAAGTTCGGTTCAAAATGCCAACTTTGACAGTATTTTCTGAAAGATCTATTGCGTTTACAAGACAAAGGGGGAAAAAAAAAAACCAGTTCGATGACATGGTTTCTGAATAACACCTTCTAGTTTCATGCGTTTCCGAACAGAAATGAATTAAATCTTACTTGGAACTTGGTGTTTATTTTTTCGTTAGACACAAAGAAAAGAGCTTTGGGTGAGGGATATAATGGGGCGTGATGTACAGTAGTGGAAAAAAAAAGTAAACTCTAACTCTTCAACAAATTATCGTAGAACAAAGTTACTGGTACCGAACGATTGGAAATAAAGTCTACTTTTAAATGATGTACCTAAAATTTGCTTAGGAGGGCATCTACATATTAAAGCGAACTCAAACTTTGTTTTTTTGAATCGCAGTACACAATTCTGACAGCATAAATGAACTCTACACCCTTCAATTAGCCTAAAAAAGAATTTTTATGCAATTTGTACCACAAGTTTCCGAGAAATTAATTATTTTAAAACAAGCGTATTTTAAGGACTATCCAAATTGAAGTTCCGTACTCGATTGTTAACCGAGAGAGCCCCTTTCTTGATCAAGGCACCTTTTGCGCCACTCAAGGAGTCAATGAAGCCTGTTAAATTACAGTACAGCAGAATAAATTTCAAAATGTCTACTCACTTCCATCATAAGACGGCCCCTTAAACCAGCATTTTGCCGTTTTTTAAGCATAACCTGAAAACTACTTGGAAGATAAATGTGAAATTTTGGTTTTTCATAAAGCAGGACTTAATAAATCTAAATCCACCAAAAAAATTGTAGGTTGCAATTCATATTTTTTTCGAATATTAATTTAATAATTCATATCATAAAATTATAAAAATTGCAAATTCAGCGTATTTATGTTCGGGTACATTAGTATTATTGCTGCAAAAAAAAAAAAAAAAAAAAAAAAAAAAAAAAATTATCACATTAGGAGCTATAAATAAGGAGATTTCAGGAGATATAAATAAAAATATGAAAATGTAATTTAACGTTAGAAGCACTAAATTTTGAATGTTTATAATTCAAAAACTTATCATTCAAATGACTAGAAATTCGGTGTCTAGGCATAGTTTGAACCGAAGATTTGAAATATTTCGTTAAAAATTTTCTACGACTGTATTTAGTCGTGGAAAAAAAAGTAAACACTCCCTACTAATTCCTCAACAAATTATCGTAGACAAAAGTTACTGGTACCGAACGATTGGAAATAAAGTCTGCTTTTAAATGACGTATATAAAAATTTCTTAGGTGTCATCTTCATATTAAAACGCACCCAAACTTCGTTTTTTTCAATGGCAATACCCAATTTTAACGAGATATTTCAAATCTTCGGTTCAAACTATGCCTAGACACCAAATTTCAAGTCATTTGAATGATAAATGTTTGAATTAGAAACGTTCAAAATTTAGCGCTTCTAATGTTAAATTACATTTTCATATTTTTATTTATAACTTCTGAAATTATGATCCTAATGTTCTAATTTTTGGTGTAGCAATAATACTAATATACCCAAACATAAATACGTTCAATTTACAATTGTTATAATTTTCTGATACAAATTATGAATTATGAAATTAATATTAAAAAAATTATGAATTGCAACCTACAATTTTTTTCATGGATTCAGATTTATTAATTTAAGTAGTTTTCAAATTATGCTTAAAAAACGGCAAAATGATGGTTTAAGGGGCCGTCTATGATAGAAGTGACTAAATATTTTGAAATTTCTTATGCTATCCTGTAATCTAACAGGCTTAATTGACTGCTTAAGGTGCCTTGATCAAGAAGGGCGCTCTCTCTGTTAACAATCGAGTACCGAACTTCAATTTGGATACAGCCCTTAAAATACGCTCCTTTTAAAATAATTAATTTCTCGGAAACTTATGGTACGAATTGCATACAAATTTGTTTTTAGGCTAATTGAAGGGTGTAGAGGTCATTTATGCTGTCAAAATTGTGTACTGCTATTGAAAAAAACAAAGTTATGGTTCGTTTTAATATGTAGATGGCTCCCTAAGCAAATTTTATGTACATCATTTAAAAGTAGACTTTATTTCTAATCGTTTGGTACCAGTAACTTTCTTCTACGATAATTTGTTGAGGAGTTAGTAGGGGGTGTTTACTTTTTTTTCCACGACTGTACACTGAGTGATCACTGTACTATAAGAATAATGAACAAACCTTTTTATTTTATGAGTCTTATGAAGCAATATATTGTGTTTTTTTTTTTAATCTCTAAATAAGTTGGTTGGTTGCAAGATTTTCCACTACATACCTTTCAAAATTATAAATCGCAGAGCCTGATTATCACAAGGGCACACGGGGCACGTGCCCCGGGCCTACATTTTCAGGAGGGGCCCAAAATGCATTTTGTGCACTCTCTGAAAGTACAAATTAATATAAATTTGCATTTGTAGTTCATAGAAAAAAAATGTATTTTTTCCATTCATGTGAACTAAACTATTTCAGTTTTTTCACTAATGACAACGAATTTAACATGTTTCATTCAATCTTATAGGTTTAGAGTTTCAATCACTCGAAAGACCATGTAGTGCAGAAAATTTTACCGTCGTACATATTTTAATGCACTTTTACAAGTGTGTATAATATATTGTTTTTTCATAAAGATGCGATTTAAATTGTAAACTGCACGTAAAGGTGTTTGTCAAGATTATAATAATGCTTGAATTGTTTTGAGAAAGAGGGCAACATGGCCTGTGTGCCCCAGGTCCAACATAGAGTTAATCGGGCTCTGTATAAATGCTATCAATACGTAAATGGTTGAGAACATGTGCATGTCAAGAAATATTAAACTTCCTAAAATTGCACTTTGCGTTATAGAAATGGTAAAGCAAAGTATTTTTCATGAATTATAAAACCTGATGCTGTTAATAGTAAGATGAATAGATTGCAGTGAACAAAAACTGGGATGAAAAGAGAAAATGTTTTCTCCATCCATCCACATGCGCGCACACACACACACACACAAAAAAAAAAAAAAAAAAAAAAAAAAAAAAAATTCCAAACATCTTTTTTGCCAATTTCGAATACTGAAGCAAATTTCGAATTTACATTGATTTAAAAAAACTTTTCTTTTTTTTTAATTTGTGGACTTCTAGTTCTTATGATAAAATTTGTTAATAATACATTTTCATTTATTTGTAATTTTTGTCTTACCTTTTTTCTTATAAAATCGTAAATAGAGAAGTAGTAGTTAACGCCTTCATGTGTGACTCCTTTGAAAGAACTGAAGCTTGTTTTCTCTCTCTCTCTCTCTCTCTCTCTCTCTGTCTAAGTTCAATATATAGAAACTTCACACTAAGTCAAAAAATGGGCTGTTCCAGGAAAACTGGGAGACCTGGTAACCTTGGTTAATAGCCATATTAAATAAATGTTTATTAAATCTTCCTTAAAGGGAATTTAAAGCCAGGTTTGGGCGCCAGCATGGTGGTCATTGACCCTTCCTGCATTTTGAAAGTTAGTTTTTTCTATTAATGACTAAATAAAATTTCCAGTGAAATTTATTCTCCCCCAATTACTTAAAATGATTAAACAAGATGGGAAAAGAAGACTTAATGTTTTTTCGTTAGGGAGGGAGGGGGCTCCGTCCCCCTGAAAGATCCCCTCCCATGAAAGACCTTTTATGTTGCTTTCCACTTCATGTCTTTAAAAAATCTTAAACGGGTAGTTCAGGGGGCAGAATCTATCTGGCAAAAAAGAAAAACTTTAATTCTCTCTTTCCGAAAAAGTGTATAGAAGTTAACTTTTGTATTTTTATTTATTTCTCAATTGTTACATTTTTGTATGATTCTTTTCATAGGTATGCTTAAGAGCTGTCTTGCCGTGGGGGGGGGGGGGTTAAAATATTTGTTTAGCTTATTTCAAATTTATATTCTTTATTTCAAAGAACGCGGGCTAGGTTGCGGAACTCAGGCACTTCCGTTTGAAAATCTTGCCCCTACCTGTATTTCGTTCTGCTTCACCTATGCATTGGGGTGCACAAAGTGTTTGATTTTTATTTTATAAGATAAATGTTGAGTGGCAATGAACCTCGAAGGTTGAATTGAGATATCTGCACCAATATGATGTTACTCCCAATTATCCCGAGAAAGCTAGAAATATAAATATAGAACCTTGATCGGGAAACATTAGTTACATCAGCGGTCAGACAAGTAGAACATCTAAGGCCTTGACCTCGGAGTTTGTTCAGGTAACGGAGCCTGAAACAGGTTTTGCGGCTGAAAACGCCTGCGCAGAGCTTTTGGAAAAGAACTTCTGATCGTGGTTATTTGACTGAACGAATTTTTAAGTGACTTACGCTGTGGATTTTCTACGTCATCAGGTGGAGGATATAATGTTAATTTCTAATTATTCCACATCTGTAATCTGTCTATTGCTGATTTGTTATCCAGCGCTATTAAACTGCTTTAAGCTCAGCGAACCTCGTTTATTACTAACATATAATAAAGGACTTCCCTCAAATTATTCTTTGAAAGTAATCGACTCTGATGAAAATGAATGTTTTGAATGGTGAGTTTTTATATATTCTTATAATTTATTATTTTAAAAGATGAACTACTCTTTTTTTTTTTTTTTTTTTTTTTAGTTTTTTGAAAAAATATCCAATTTTAATTCTTTATTTTTAATAAGTACAACAAGTTATAAAATGCTTTTTTTTTATTATTAAAAAAAGTTTGTATTTTACATTTTTTAAAACTCAATGATAATTGTTTAGAGTTATCCATTTTCTCTACTATTAATACTGATATAACGATTTCTTTTTAAGTCTTTTCTATAAACACTCACTGTGAACCGAAAAAGTTATTTGTAAGGGGAAAGTAGCTTTATTAAATCAAATAAAAACATTACAAATTTATAGATACATATAATAATAAAATAAAAATGCCGGCATAAAAACAAACTCTGTCAATGATCTGAAGTAATACCTAAGGATAATATGAATATACAAAGGGTAATATAATTTTTGTCAAATTATGTGTACCCGAGTTTATTGGGAAAATAAGGCAATTAGTTGAAAGCTCACATATGAACATTTTGATAAATTATACAGTCATGCTGGCATTTTTAGTTAAAAGCATATAAAAATTCTTTGGGGATATTTAACGAATTTTAAATTTGTTTTTACTGAAAACTGAAGAAAATTTCATGAATTTCATTGATCTATATTTATATGCGAAAAACTCTCCTAATAATGTGAATGAATGCATATATAACATATTTAATGGGCAAATAAAATGGAAACTTTAATTTATAAAGTGCACAGCGAGATTAAACTAATGCCTTATGAAAAGCATGAAATGTATGAAAATAACATTGTACGTAATCGATTGTAAAATCCATTTGATTATCTTGTTAATATGGATAACAATTATAACTAGTGTTTATGAAAATGTCAGCAAATGCCATTAAATATTTTTGTTTGAATCTTTTATTAAAATTCAGATTTTAACCCTTAAATGCCTGGTGTTGCTTTTCGGCAACATACCCAATTTAGGCTCTAAAATACTATTAGAATAATATTGAAGTTATAATGCCTAATGTTGCCAATAAAATACATTCTGAAAATATTATTAAATCGATTTTCAACATTTAGATGGCAACACCTGTGCTGTTTAAGAATAAAGATAGATTTATTTTTTCAAATGTTGCTACTTGTTCTTTTTGTTTTGTTTGGAAGCTTGCGAAATACCCTATTTTGACCTGCAGTGGGCAAGTAAAATTTATTTCTTATTATAGTTCCTGAAATTCTTGTGTGTTTAATATTATAGAATTTTATCAAGGGAAATTATTTTTTCAATTAAACACCAGTATTGCCGATTAGTAACAAACTGTTTTTTAGCCGTAAACTATACTTAAAACAAAATATGATTTTTTTAAGTATTTTCCCCATGATTTATTTAAAAAATGAAAGCCGATAAACATTATTAGAATGATTTTTGAAAAGTCAGGCATTTAAGGGTTAAGATAAGATTCAAACAAAAAAATAATAAAATGCATTGGCTGACATTTTCATTGTTTCATTTTAATTTTTGCAGAATTTTATTTTAATTAAAATAAAATTTTAATAAACTATATTATTAAATTAAACTTAAATTTTTAATAAAAATTTAATTCTTAAAGTTCCATCGCTGCAGTAACCCATTATACGCCTGATAAATCTCTAAGTGTTATTAGTTGTTCTCCCCATTACTATATTTAAATTGCGGACAGCCACGTGAGGAGTGAGCATTCCTTATCACCTACCAGAAATGTTATTTTTTTGCATAGAAACTTGTCGTAATTAAAGTTTTAATAAAAGTTGCATTATTACGTTGCATTCTAGCATATTATATTTTATTGTTGTTCTATTAAATAAACAAGTAAATTTTTATTTAAGTATTCATAAATAAACTTAAAAGTAAACTTATAAATAATTTAACCCCTTGGGGACGAGCGACCGGTATTCGTGCCACGTAAGGTGCTCAGAATAGGTGATTATTCTCACCTGTAAAATTGTACTGTAAATTTTGCCTTATTTAATCCGAGCATTTTCCCGATTCAATTAGGCAAAAATTTCTGTTTTTAAAAATCCGGTGACTAAAGATTAAAAATTCTGTAAGAGACGCTAGTCCGGAGGGGGTTAAAATTGTATTTAGCATCTCAAATGCTAAATGCAATTTTAAGGAGAATAATTAAACTGCGAAACAAGAACTCCTAAAACTTCTTCATAATGTTGCTCTTTCCACTTCTATATTTAAATTGCCGACTCCTAGTCTCATGGGAAATATTTATTTCCTATCAATTTACAAGATTGAAATTTCTTTAGTATGTGATTTAATTAGTAACATTTAAATTATTCGTATCTGTATAATTTCCTCCTAATGTTACGCAAATACTACGTGTCGTATATTTCAGCAACTATGCCTGCAAAACCACGAGTTTTTCTAGTTTGTAATAAAATTCGAAGCTTTATTATTTCAATTCATAATTGATATCTTTCATATAAAAGTTCTTTTTGGTGCGGTTTATAGGCAATCTAAAAATATCTATTACAATTTTCATTTAAAAACGATTTTCACTTATGCTTTGTACACCGGGCAGTACAATCTGTAACGCGGACAGTCGGTGTTCTACTATATATAAATGTATTTTTCAGCCTTTTTAGGGTTCTGTACTTAAAAAGTAAAAACGGAACCAGTATAAGATCACTCCTGTGTCTATCTGTCATAGCCATTTTACTCGTAAACTATGGAATGTGGAAAGTTCAAATTGGGGAACGTAATAAAGACTATTGACCAATATATTTACAGATTATTAAACATTCACAAATATATTTAGGAAAAATGTAAAGGGGTTCATTAAGTTACTTGAAAAAAAAAATCTTTGTATATCGTGTGAAAGTTTTCGTAACAATGAACTCAAAAATACATTTATTTTAACTTTAGGTATTATATTTTCAGAGATCGTCGAAAATATAGTGCAAAAATATGCCCCCCCCCCCTCTATTTCCGAATCTACTGAAACTAAAATTATGAAAAAAAAAATTAGATGTAGTAGACGTAAATTTAAACCTTGCTGAAAAACTGTACAGATTACGGTAGGTCACATAGTTTTTGAGAAAAGCGTATTTTCCGTTACACACAAATTTCGATTTGTGGGCATTCGGCAAAGATGGCGAGGAGCGCTGGAGGTACCTATCGTATCAGAAGTATAAAAGCATTGTTGATAAAGATTTTCGAAAAATATTGTCTGTAATTAGCCGAGATATTAACCCTTAAAGTCACGGACGGTTTGAACATACATAATGACAGGGGCAGCGACTGAGCGCGAGCAGTACTCGCACTTCACCTTTTATTTACCATGCGGAATACTTCAATCTATGGTTGAATTTACGTGATAGTCCAAAATTATCATAACGAAAGCATATGAAAAAAATATACTATGTATTACTTTATTTACCAAAATATATAAAATGCTCTACAGAAGTAAAAAAAAAAAAAAAAAATATTAACTGTTGTCATATTCATATACACAGAAACAAAGTGTGTGATTATAATAAATATATGAATCTGTTTATTCAGAAGGGGAAAACAGAAAGAAACAAACAACAAAAAACTGAAAATGAGTAAAAAAAAATGAGTATGTATATTTAAAATTTAATCAAAAATCATATAATAAATACATAAATAATTGCAATTCCGAGCATATTTTGATTCAAAAAATATCTCTTAACCAATTTAACATTATATATATTTTATGTTCAGCATGAAATGAAAATCTGTCTTTTTGTTCGCAAATTTCATTTTGGTGCCCAAGTGCGGTATCTCGTGTTTGACCTGACCTTAATATTATTATGCATTTTAGATAGATTTCGTATGCAATACTGCCTATTGCAATCTCCCCTATGTTGGAATTTCTGAAAAACTTTTGCAGATCATGACCCCTAGAACCTAAAACCACCCTCAGTAAAAAATTTTACATATATGTATGTAACCATTATATAATATTACAATTCATCATCTTTTTTTAAATCACCTTTTTATGGACACGATAATTTCCATAATTCTGCACAAGTCTCTTCCAAACTGATACACAAAATCATAAAATTTCGGTCAAGCTCGTTAATGGGCAAAATCGGACCGAGGGGTTGGAAATAGGGAGGGGTTTTGTGAAAGCCGAAAAAACCCCATAACTGCTTAATTATAAAACATATCGACTCAGTTTAAAATTATTACTTCTAAAAAAGGGACAAAAATTTATGTATGACAGATTTTTGATTAAATAAAAATTGGGCTCAAGGGGCGAAAAAATAAGGTTTTGGGGAGAAAAAAAATCATAACTTCGTCAATACTCAAGATATCAAATCCAATTAAATTTACTATAAATCTTCTTAATATTATCTACAACTTTTATGTTGACAAGTTTTTGATAGTACCAAGTCGTATCGCCAAAAATAAAAATTAAAACAAAAAAAGGGGGAGGGGGGGGGGGTTGAAGGAGAAAAAAATCCATAACTTCGTCAATTCACAATATATAAAATCCCCATGAATTTATCATATATCTTCTTAATATTGTCTACAATATTTATACACAGAAGTTTTTGATAGGACCAATTCTTACAGCAAACACTTTAAAAATACATAGCGGTTGAAGAAAAAAATCACCGTATTAAGGATGCACTCAAATCCAAACTGCTTATTTTCTGACTCATTTTTAAATTCATTTTTGCTCTCAAACGCATCCAATTGGTAGGTTTTCTTATTCAGAAAGCATATAATGTACCGTGATATTAAATATTTTGGTAGAGGCAGAATATATTTCAAAAAGTGATGTCGAAGTGGGCATTTTGAACAAAATTTCCAGAAGCGATTATGTTGGAAACGAAAAATATTGTCCTACTGCGAAAATAATTGTTTATAATTCAGGTTTTAATTAATTGAACGAAAAAAAAAAAAAAAAAGCAGGTCGCTTATAAATCTTTTCAGAAATCACGTCAGCAAGTTTCATGTTTTTTCTTTTAAAAATGAATCTGAAAATATGTCAGAAAATTTCGAATTGTTGAGCCTGGAAAAGTTTTTTTTAATTAGCACCTTTACATGATTTTGATAAAACCTGCTCTTATGTTAAAAACTCGAAATTAAAAACTCGTCAAAAGCGGTAGATAAAATGGTTAAAGTGGGTTTATCATGATTTATTTCTTGTTGTTTAAATTAGTACTTAACTTCGAAATCTACCTGCGCCCGTAGGCCGAGCCGGCAGGAATTTTTTTTTTTTAAATTTCCAATTTGCTGTGGACAATCACTTTCTAAATGTGTAACTTTGGACACAATTATTCACTGTTGAACAGGTTAAAAATAATATGTTGAAACTTGATTATGAAAATTATTTTAAAAATTTGTTTGAAAATTGAGCTACAATTTTCAAATAAAATTCATTCGAAAGTATTTTTTTCCGTTTTGATGATGTAACAATTGAGATTATGCTATATTTAAAGGTTGTGTAGAAGCAATAAAAGCGAAAAGACAGGTCGGGTAAATAAACATTTCATAAAATATTTTTTCACCCTAATTGAAAAGCACGCGCTTAAGAACCTATTCGAAACAGGCCCTAGATGCAAGTTTACATAGACGGGGCGAAAAAAAAAAAAAAAAGCCGCTCGCCCATTCCTTTCTTCTTTGCTGGGAGATTTGCGGAGGCGTCGACGCATGCGCCCGCGTGCTTGAAAGTGAATGCTTTTTTGATGAACTTTCATTTTGGTTTTTAATTAATATCTCGGCCAATTATCAAAATATGAAATAGCTGAGTCTCAGGTGCACCACAACTTACCTGGGACTCTCATCATCCAAATTTTCAGACTGCTTCCTGATAGTTTCTTGTTAGCCTGCGCTACTAGATTTCGCTAGTCATCGCCGACAGACACACATACGCACACAAACAACTTTCCTTTATTAGTATAGAATAGAAATGTCTTAGCTCAAAAATTTGTTCGCCAACCCCCCTAACCCCCCCCCCTTTTTTTTGTAGTATCTAGAGGCCATTAAACCTATTTTTACCAGTTAAATAAAAGTTGTATCGGTTGACAAATTTACAGAAGTTTTTTGTGGTGTACAGCATAGATTAATAAGTACCTTTTTTGAATAATTTGGTCCCTTAAAGGATTCGTTATAAAGTTTTTTGTATCTTTAAACAGAACTCTTTACTAATTTTCCCTATTAAAACATGAATATTTACAAAATTTTTCTTTATCGAAAATTAACCCTTCACAAAATTTTTCTACTTCCAACCCAGATCTTTCACAAAACTTTTCTTCTTCCAACACAGAACCTTCACAAATCTTTTCTACTTCCAAACCGCTTCACAAAATTTTTCAATGTCCAAACTTAGCCTCACACCCCAATATATATTTGAAATTTCAATTTGTACTCTTAAAATAAATATCTGACACAGTTTTAAGAACTGATTTTTTTTAGATTTTAGAGACACATTTTCCCTTTCGATAATCAGAAACTTATTCCCACCACTTTCCTGTCTTCTTGGTCGTTTTATTTTCTGTACATATAATATGTCTAATAGGTTACTGTCAGTGTTAAATATAACTATTTACGACAAAGATTGAAATAATGAAGTTTAAATTTGTATCAAAAATAGTTAAAAGTAAAGACTCGAGTAGGAAAATGAAGAACCTTAATCATAAAAAATAAATATAAGAATGATTGGAGAAGAGTGTGATACAGATAAAAAACAGCAACAAAACTTGTGGAAAATTGAAAGTTGGGTAACTTTACGGTTTAAAACAGAAGCCTTTCAAAGTTTACAACTTTTTGGAAAATCGTGTTAAGGGAAATTAAAAACAGTAACGCAGAATGACTGTCTTACAATAAAATGCAACATTTATTATTTGAAAGTATGTGTATAAAGAAATAGCTACCGTAACGTTAACCATTTACTCCACGCTGCATCATGTCTGATTACATACGATTAAATGCTACATATTTACTCATGTGACACAAATTTACAGAAAATGCGCCACGGTACACATTAGGAGTAATCAAATAACTTATTAAATGACACTGTGTTTATACTCGAAAGCAGTTCTTCTCTACTTATTGAATTTTGTTTTAAAAAACATAATTTGTGAGAATAGAGCGTTAGAGAAAGGATTCTTTACTCTTATTTATAAGTAATTAAAAAATATATATAAACATAAAAATCGCATTTGGTTAATTAATATAGTCCATATTCATTTTAGGCTTTGCGTGCTGTATCTCAAACTTCTTTGAATATTTAAAATTTATTGATACATACAAATACATATTGTGCCATTTATGTCACGAATGACAAAAATAAGGTTTTGGGCATAAAAGTTAAAGTAATAATTCTAAGTTATTTTTCTGTTTCTCTTTTTTTTTTCCTATTACACCATTAAATTTGTTACGTAAATTTTTCACAACAGCAAAAAACACACAGTAGTAACATCAAAACTACATTGAGCAAAAAAAGCATTTGCACGCAGACGATTTTTTGCATAAGTAACCATAGAAAGCAAATTTGATACTATTCTCTTAATTATTCATTTATTTAAATAAGAAGAAAATAAAAATAACTACCCATTTTCCTTAAACAGTAATATTACACATTTTAAAAAATAAATTAATATTTTCTCATACCAAAAAACTATTTGCACAAGAAGCATTGACTGTTAAAAAAGGCATTAAATGTGAACATTATGCAAATGTTTAGCATATCAGTCCTGCAGTACATTAGCCCCGCAATTTAAAGTCACGTAATATATTAACTGGAGCAGGGATTCTGGGGAGTTTTTGTTCTAATGGCGCCGAAAACGTATGAACTGTCTGTTGCTACCCGTGAGAAGATTATATTTCTTCACAATTCTGGATTAAGTTACCGAGGAATAGGTAAAAAAATAATATAAACTTTTCTAGTGTTCGTTATGTAATTAAGAAGAAAAAAGAAACTGGTTCAACAATAAATAAGCCGCGAACTGGGCGTCCAAGAAAGCTAAATACCAGGCAAAGGAGAGCCATCATAAAATAATCTTCAAAAAACCTTTTTCTAAGTGCTCGAGGATTGGCTGTTGATGTCGCTTCAACGTCGGGAACAATAGTTACACCACAATCAATTAGAAATATTCTTCATGATGCAAATATTCGAGGAAGAGCCCCTCGAAAAAAAACCATTTATTAGTGAAACAAACAGGGTGAAAAGACTTGAATTTGCAAAAGCTTATGTCAGCAAACCACTAGAGTTTTGGAAAACTGTTATTTTTTCCGATGAAAGCAAGTTCAATATTTTTGGCTCAGATGGTAAGAAAACTGTATGGCGAAAGCCAATTACTTCTCTTGAAATTAGAAACTTGAAACCAACTGTAAAACATGGCGGTGGTCATGTAATGATTTGGGGATGCATGTCTTTTAACGGAGTTGGCGAAATGACCTTTATAGAAGGCAATATGTATGATAAACAATGATAAGAATATATTGCGAGATCATTTATCTAATAGTGCTCGGAAATTAGGAATTCCCAATTCATATTATTTCCAACAGGATAACGATCCGAAACACACTGCATATATTACGAGGTTATGGTTGCTTTATAATGAAAAAATCAATTGAAAACGCCACCACAATCACGAGACCCCAATCCGATTGAAAATTTATGGTATATTTTGGATGTTAAAATAAGGAAAAAGAAAATTTCTAACAAATCAGAACTTATGCAAGCTCTTAGGGAAGAATGGCTACAAATCAGCAGTGAAACATGACACACATTAATAGAATCAATGCCCAGACGATTACAAGCTGTAATTGAAGCAAAGGGCATGCATACTAAATATTAGCACTGTTTTTAACTTATAAATAATTCGTCTAGTTCTATTTTTATTGCTAGTGTGCAAATATTTTTTTGGCAGTACAAATGCTACATTTTATGGTTTCATATTTTAACTATAATTATTAAGTCAGATATTAAATATGTTTATTTGTTTTGTAAATGTGTTGGTATTTTTAATTCTTAGTTGCTTTTTATTTATTTATACATATGCTACAACAAATTTACCTGGTGTGCAAATACTTTTTTTGCTCACTGTAGTTAAAAAATTGTGTTGAATAAAAATAAGGCAGAATAAGTCTTCCAGTAAAACAATCCGTTCATTGGATTAATTAATTTAATTAAAATAATTTATTAATTCATGAAATTTCAAACTAGTTCTGATTTCAAATAGTTTTTCAAATAGAATGTTCAAATTTAAGAAAATCTCAAATTCTTAAAGTTATGGAAATATAGCTTAAAATGTAGCTTGTTCATTCACCAACTTTCGTTAATGAAAGAATATAGAAGGATGAAATATAAATCGCAGAAAATCTAATATCACGGTAGAGGTTCTCATTAGCTTTTCCTACAATTCCACAGAAAATTTTAGTTATTTCATATTATGCACTTTCACGATCATCAAGGAAACAATACAGCCATAAATTTATGCCTTTTCACGCTTTCAGACTTGTTTGGAATAAAGTAAAAAACAACAGCAGGGAACTGAAACTGATGTATGTAATTTATTACCTTTCAAAGCGGTATAGCTTGACGTGAATCAGCTAAATTGAAAGAAGTGAAGTTTGAACTTTCGTTCAGCAAATCGTACTATTGCAATATTCGACTGAATAATCTGAATTATAATAAAATAGAAATGTTTCAAAGAACAGCAAATGACCCCCCCCCCCCCCCAAAAAAAAAAAAAAATCAGTTCTTCAAATATTGAAAATCTAATAACTAAGTCTGATAAAATCTGTTTTGTGATTTTACCAAATACAGAAAAAATTGCTATTAGAGGATAATGAGACGACAAATGTAAATATTAAATTCAAAACTAAAGAAATTTTTATTGTTTCCTTTTTACAAGCTGTTTTATATTTAAGACGATGGTACAGTTCTGGGAAGAAAAAAATTACCCCCCCCTACCACACACGCACACACAAATTCTTTTGAAAATAACTGTATGATAAATATATAGGTAGCAATCGATCAGGAATAAAGTTAAATACTTTCTGTGCATATAAAAATTGTACTAATTTTTATTTTTCAAATGGTAACACCTTCTTTTGACACTGATTCTGACTGACTTTCTTTGGATGAAGGTAGCTCAAAAAAAAAAAAAAAGGGTTTAAATTATATGCTTTTTCTGAAATCTTCATAGTTTTATCATCTTTTCTACACATATATTTAAAAAAAATGTCAGGTAAAATAACAAGAAATAGCCAAATTTAAATATCTAATAAAAGTTTAAATTATTAAAATTGAAGTATGATTCGAAAGTAGCGGATTAGACAATACGATAGGTGTTTATCCGTACAATTTGAAAAATAAAATAAAGTTCTTACACTGAAATGTACCGCAAACGTTCAGTTTCCAGAAAAGTTATAGCAAAATTATAAATATATATTTAACTCGCTTTATAAGAAAGATAATTCAATAAGATTTTTCCGGCGACTGTCTAATTTATTCTTTTTCGAGAAATAAAATTCATCTTTATCTTGAAAAATAATGATTGGAATGAATTGCAAATTTACACATCTATGTTTTTGAGGATTGTAGTTTCATCTATCCAAAATTTGTTATCGTTCATAGTGCATATAATTTTTTTAATATGAATTTATTAATAATTTCATATTGAAAATAATTTTTCAAATCGAAAAAGTGATTGACCTATTATTGGGTCTATTGATTGTATCTCATATAAAAAAAAAAGAAATTGAATGATCATTTAAGACGATATAAATTAGATTATTTACACGGATTTAACATTAGCATCCTCAAACATTGAACTCTTCCAACTCTATGAAGTTGAAGTTTTAGGAAAAAATATATAAACTATATCTTTTTTCTGGCGGACTTTATACAAGAAACACAAATATGGTGCCAAAATTGGGTGATATCATTTGAAAATTCAAAGTTGTTACAATTTTTAATATGTAGATGACTCTCGAAGCATAATTTATGTATAACAGTAGTTAGTAGACATTATTACCAATATTTTGTAAGCTTAATTTTTTTATTTCTATAAGATTTCTTGCAATAGAATTAGTAGGGGGGAGGGGGAATCACTCCTCCAAGAAATGTAATTACAATAAATTGTGTTGATATATTTTGTAATTACTCAGCAATACTTACTTAGTTTTACTCGTCAATGTATAACTATTATGTTTTAATGACTATTTAAAATTTATTTCTGAGATTTACGTTTAACTTTTTCTTGGTGCAGCATGGCCCAGGGTGGAATTTGTGCCATGAAACCCAATTCAACCAACCAATTGTGTTGATTGTGTGACCAAGTCATGATTAAATTTAAAGGAATTTTGATATCTTTTCAACACATATGTCAAAACAAAATGTCATGTCAGCTAAAAGGACAAAAAGTAGCCAAAAAAAATCTAAAAAGAAATTTAAATTATTGAAATTAGTATGATTAGAAAGTCTATTATAGTAGCGGATTAGAAAAAAAATACTTGTGAAAATTCCAGAAATCTAAGCTGTCCTATATACTGTACAATAGTACAACATCGGTTGAAACAGTCTATATACCCATGCATAAAATGCATGAACAAAAATTTTCATTCTCTTGTGAGAAAGCAAGCTACTCTTGTTTCTAGAAAGCACCTGTCATTTCTTTGCCTTACTGAATAAAATATTCAATTCATTTTTAATTCGATTTTATATGAAAAAAAATTGTTTCGTTCAACAAGCTATGACTTGGAAGTTCCTTATGAAATTACATAAAAAAAATCTAGTTGAATATTATACCACATAGAAAAGATTTAAGGATACAGTATACTGATAATGCTTTAAAAAAGTGAAATTATTTGCAATTTTCTTTTCTAAAAGTTCGCATTTCGTTATACTTTAAAATTTTCCAGGAAACTAATATCATTAAGCGAAAGATGGAATAAAATGTTAAGATCTATTTAAAAAAATGCAGTAAAAAGGATTATTTACTTAATTTTTATTTTTTTAAAAATAACTTATTTATATTACTGAATTAATCCTTAACCCTTAACTTAGTTACATGATCTTTTTTTGCCATTTGGCGCTTTCTAATGATTTTTTGGTAAACTATTATATGTTACTTAAGTATCGTAACATGCATTTAAGGTTTTAAAATCTGTTTTTGTTGTGATTTGTTATCACGGGGAGGTTATAAACATCTTTTGTTGACACTGCTTGGAATGTGCTTGATCGGCGTTTTTTCTCCTTCTTTATAAGATAGTGATTATTAATTCTGCAAATTGTTAAAAGCCTTATAAAAAATATTATATCGTTGAATAATTGTTATTGTGCAGTGTAAACACATCAAAGTAAATATATAATTTAAAACTAACATTTTTTGAGCAATTTCTGTTATGTAACACATAAGTGGCATTATGACATTATCTCCCACAGAAATATAAATAAATTTTTTCACCATTTTTCTAGTGGTTAATTAATAAAAAGAGACTCAAATATATATATTTTTTCCGAACAAAATATAAAATAATGCATTCAAGTGTTAACTTTATGAAATGTACAGTAGTGGAAAAAAAGGTACACATCCCTACTAACTCTGCAACTAATTATAATAGAAGAAAGTTACTGGTACCAATCGATTGGAAATAAAGTCTTCTTTTGAGTGATGTATATAAAATTTGCTTAGAGGCCATCTACAAATAAAAACAGACCAAACTTTGTTTTTTCTAATGGCAACGACCAATTTTGACAATATATTTTAAATCTTCGGCTCCAAACTATGCCTAGAAACAAAATTTCTAGTCATTCGAATAATAAGTTTTTGAATTATAAACATTCAAATTTTAGAGCTTCTAATGTTAAATTACATTTTCATATTTTTATTAATATCTCCTGAAATTATAATCCTACTGTGATAATTTTGTTTGTGCTTTTAATACTAAAAAACCCAAACATAAATACATTGAATTTGTAATTTTATAATTGGAATTATGAATTATGAAACTAATATTCGAAGAAAATATGAATTGCAATCTACAATTTTTTTGATAGATTTATATTTATTTTGTCCTACTTTATGCGAATTCTCAATTTCAAATTTTTCTTGCAAGTAGTTTCCGAATTATCATTAAAAATCGTCAAAATGATGGTTTAACACGAGACATTCGTTTATGATGTGCAAAAAAGCATAATTTGCAAAAATATATTTTACTCATTTTATTGAAATATTTGGGCTGGCAATAATCGAAACATATTAAGCAAGTGAAATGGTACCATATTGGCAAGAAATAATAATAGAATTGACATAGTCATTCTGTAGCATTTGGGTAATTCAGTTCCGAACTTCAATTTTCATGAACCGACACGCACCTTTCATGCAATAGATCTTACAATCTTCTCCCCATCTGTCAATACTTACTTACACAGTGGTGCTACAATCCATGTAGGATTTTGACCTCCCTCTATATACTTCTCCAGACCTTCCGATCTCTGGCCTTTACTTTATAATTTATAATTTGGTTTTCTGCAAGATCTTTCTCTTCTATCCATTTTGGAATTTCTGAGTCTCAAATGATCTGCATGGCAGTGACCATTTTCCCACATTTATTTCACAGACTACTCCTGACAGGGATTCTAATAGCCGTTTTAAACGCTATATCTGTGACAGAGCCGATTGGCCATCATTCACAGATCTTTCTAAGATCACAAACGATATGATAAAAGGTAATATTGACGATGCACTTGATCATATCATCCAATGTATTATCAAAGCTGCAGATTCTAGCATTCCAAAAACATCTTCTAAATCAGGACATAGGAAGCCATGGTGCAATAATGATTATCAAAAAGCGAAAAAAAGTCAACAGAAGGCATGGGGTATCTTCCGAAGGTATCCCAATGATGCTGATTATATTGCATATAAAAAAGCAAAGGCTGAAGCTAGAAGAGTGCGACGTAAAACCCAACGTGAATCATGGATCAACTACATCTCTAGCATTAATTATAACACATCAAGTAAAGAACTCTGGAATAAAGTGAAAAAATGTATGGGCCTGTACTCTGACAATAATATTTCTATTTTAAAGCAAAACGGTCAAACCATTGCCTCACCTAAAAACATCTCTGACAAGGAGATGGCCAACCTTGTTAATCACAGATTTTGATTATTTTAATATATGTTGTAGGGTAGATACCCCTTAGTGTCAGGTTCAACGGATTTTATCCAACGCTCCTTAGTTCTTAAGAAACCGGAGGGGGGGGGTCTAATAATAGTACACAACTTAAATACTTACATTGCAGCCGCAATGATAGGTCGGTCGTAACTCAGTTGGTACGGCGTTCGCTGGCTGATCTGCAGGTCCGGGTTCGGTACCCAAACGCGCCACATTGTTTTTTTCATTTTTTGTCTTATAAATATACTTGCAATTATAATTTAATAATTTCAATTACAAATTTTAATATCATACATTAATTATAATATTAACAAACTTAAATTTATCATTTTTTTTATTTTCAACTATTATTTATCATCCTTTAAAGAGGTTTAAAAAGAAATTGGATCTATTATTAAATGATAAAATTTCCAAAATCGTGACAAAATCTGTTGTGGTGCCATCTAGTTATGATAAAATAAAATAATATTCAAATAAAATAAAAATAAAAGCAGAATTGAAGATAAAGGTGAAAGCAAAATAATTGAAAGCACAAGCATACGTATTACAAATTAAAAAAAATTTAATATGCAAAAAATCGGTTGTAATTTAATTCTGATGCTAATTTTTAATATAATTATGCTTGTTACTTTAAAAACAGAATAATAGTGTTATCGCATTGACTTCCTTTGTTAAAGCAATGTGTAAATGATGTTTCTTTAAAATCACGAATTGACACAATGCTCAATATCATTGCATCGATAAAGAATATATGAAATACATTTTAAAAGTGATTTTTAAAAAATTAACAGTTTTATGATGTTTTATACAACTATTTAGTTAAAAGTAAAAAATTAAATAGGTTATAATTATAATTGATACCCAAAATTATAAATTTTAATTGATTATTAATTATACTTATAAGTATATTTATAAAACAAAAAATGAGAAAAACAAATGTAGCGTACTCAGGTATCGAACCCAGGTCCGCGGATCAGCCGGCAAATGCCATACCAACTGAGCTACGACCAACCTATCGTTGCGGTTCAAAATTAAGTATTGAAGTTGTGTACTATTATTAGACCCCTCCCGGTTTCTCAAGAACTAAGGAGCGTTGGATAAAATCCGTTGAACCTGACACTAAGGGGCCTCTACCCTACAACATATATTAAAATAATCAAAATCTGTGATTAACAAGGTTGGCCCTCTCCTTGTGAGACAATAGGAAATACCCTAGCATCTATTTCAAGCTCTGACTCATACCCCGAACCATTTTTAACATATAAAAGACAAACTGAAAGAACCAGGATTAATTTTAATTTTCATCACTCATATGCATATAATGAACCATTTGTTAAATCAGAGATGATAAATTGTTTGAGAGACAGCCATTTATCTGCCCTTGGTCATGATGGGATTACTTATATTATGCTCAAACACCTTTCATCGTCCTCTCTGAACAATCTCCTATCCTTTTTCAATAGGATATGGATGGAGCAGTGTTTTCTACGCGCTTGGTGCCGAGCTATAAAATTATACCTTTTCCTAAACCAGAAAAAGACGCTACCAATCCCAGTAATTACAGGCCGATCGCACTTTCTAGCTGACTTTGCAAACTTCTTAAAAAGAATGATAAATTGCCGCCTCGTGCATATTTTAGAGACTAACAATTGCCTTGCCGCATTTCAAAGTGGATTTCGACGTGGTAGGTCTACTACCGGTAACCTAGTCCATCTAGAACATTACATTCGGACAGCCTTTCTTAAAAACAGCCATTTGGTGTCAGTATTTTTTGACATGGCGAAAGCTTATGACAGAACATGGCGTTATGGGATTCTTCGTGACCCTTTTAATCTGGACTTTCGAGGGAACCTCCCAATTTTTATTAAAAATTTTCTTGCCATTCGAGTATTTCAAGTTCGGATTGGAGGAATACTGTCTAATTTTTATGTACAAGAAGAGGGTGTAACCCAGGGTAGTGTCCTGAGTGTCACCCTCTTTGCTATTAAAATAAATGACATCCTTAAACAACTTCCCTCTTCTGTGAAAGGGGATTTATGTGTTGACGACTTCCGTATTATGTGTATGGGACAGGATATGCGTTTTATTGAAAGACAGTTGCAAATTGCTATCAAAAGTATTCTTAACTGGACCAATAAAAATGGTTGTCTAATTTCTCAAGACAAAACTTCTTGTGTGCATTTCTGTAGACGTAGGGATCTGCATCCAGACCCTGAAATTTTTATCGATTCAACTCAAATTCCTGTTGTAGACAACGTTCGTTATCTAGGCCTACAATTTGACAATAAACTTTTTACCTCATATTTTACAATTACGTACAAAATGTGAAAAATCACAGAATTTACTTAAAGTACTTTCAAATACTTCGTGGGGTGCAGACCGTACTTCTCTTCTTAATCTATCGAGCCGTGATCCGTAGTAAAATTGACTATGCCTGCCAGGTCTATGGTTCAGCGCGTAATCGGTTATTAAAAAGCTTGACACTGTGCACCATAACGCACTTCGTTTCTGCTCTGGTGCATTTCGTACATATCCAGTCTTAAGCTTGTATGTTGATTGCAGTGAACGGTCCCTATACCATATTCGTGAAAAACTCTCATTGAACCTGTATTACCGTCTTCTTTCGCAACAGGGTCATCCACTTCATACCTACATTTTAAATACTGACAATGATACTCTTTATCAACATCGTCCATCTTGCATACCATCCTTTGATTTAAGAATGAGAAACATTATTGGCGACGGCCCTCTCAATAATATCGAGGTGAGCTCATGTCACTCACATGTTCTCCCTCCTTGGAACCCTTCTAGTATTATGTTGGTACACCCATTTAAAGGATTTGATCAAAACAACTTGGCCCCTTCTGTTTTTCAACAATTATTTGCAGCACACCGTGCAAATTACATGAACTATGTCGATGTTTACACAGATGGCTCAAAGAGGGGGAATATTGTTGGTTGTGGGGTTGTTTGTAAGAACACTTCTTTAAGTTATAGGCTTAACGCCTCTATTTCTGTTTTTACGGTTGAATTGATTGCAATAGAGAGAGCCATGTTGCACATATCTCATCATCATAACACATCTTTCATCATTTATACTGACTCAAATAGTTCTATTGACGCAATTAAATCATGTAATAAGCATCCTTATGTGTCATCCATCTTAGATTTTTATAATGAATTGACAAGACGTGGCTACAGTATTTTATTTTGCTGGGTACCTGGACACATGGGTATTCCTGGAAATGAAAAAGCTGATGAGGCTGCAAAACGTGCTCTTAATCCGTTATGCCATAGAATTCCATTCTCACACGTTAAACTACTTATAAAACACTTTATTCATAATAAATGGCAAGAAAGTTGGGATTTAGAATCCAATAATAAACTGCACCATATCAAACCAACAATAATAACCTGGCCTCCAAATTATCCAAGGAAAACAGATGTTCTCCTAACTCGTCTGAGAATTGGTCATTCTAGGATCACTCATAAACATCTCTTACTCCGGGAGGACGCACCCACGTGTCCACATTGTCATTTTGATTACCTGGCCATTCATCATATTTTAACTGACTGTCCGGGACTCCGGCACTTGTAAAGAATCTATTTTAAGAAAAAGGTATAAAAACATAACTTACGTTGTGTTTTTATACCCTTTTTTTGGCGCAGCATGTCCCCTAAGGGATTTTGCGCCATAAAACCTTATACAACCAACCAACCAACCAACCGAACTTCAGTTTGTATACAACCCCTATAATAGGCTCATTTTAAAATTATTAATTTCTTGGAAACTAACCGTACGAATTCCATGAAAATTTGGATTTAGGCTAATTGAAGAGCGCAGAATTTATTTATGGTGTCAAACTTTGGTATTGCTATTGAAAAAAACAAAGTTTGGGTTCGTTTTGATGTAAAAATGCCCCCTAAGCAAATTTTATATACATCATTAAAAGTAGACTTTATTTCCAATCGTTTGGTACCTGTAAATTTCGTCTACAATAATTTGTTCTTTTTCTCCATGACTGCATTGCTTATTAAAAATTCGAGATTTAATTTGTTGAAGTTTTAGCATTTTGATCATTCTAGTGTATTGAAAAAACACAAACTGAGAAATATGAATTTAAAGATTGCAACTCTGAATCACTTAGGACAATGGTCTTGACTATGGACATCATATGCAAAAATTAAGCTAAAAATTAAAAATAAAGCCTGAGAAGCATTTTTAAAATTCCTAACAACTATTTGGCTGTTTGAAATATGTTTGGAAAAATAATCAAATTGTAAAGAAATATTTTAATAAAAACAAGCTCAGATACCACATTAACAAGTATACATAACGCCATCAATAATAATCGTTTCGTGAATTTGCTAAGTTCGGTTAAACACAAAACGCTAAAATTTTCTAAACGCGCCATGTATTTTATTTTGAAATAGGGTGATTAGCCCCTCCCCTCTCCCTGTCTCCGTTTTGCTCTTGTTTTGACGGGGAAAGTATTATCGACAAACAAAAATTTTGTAATGTTTAAGATGTTTTATAACAATTTCATAATTTACAATATCTTCATTTCCGGTTTTATAATAACAAGGGGATATATCCGGGCTTCCGAATATAGATGAGAACCATTTATTTGAGAACAATATTAAATATTTTACATTTCATATTTTTTTTTTTTTTTAGAATACGTACTAACAATACCAAAAATCGTATTCATATGAAAAATAATCATTAATTTAGCCCTCGCAGTACTAAGATGAAAATATTGCTGCCTAAGATTTAAAAAGATAATTTTGGTAATCTATAGGTAATTTACCCCCCCCCCCCCCCCCAAAGTCATGTTCCTACGATGCGACGATTCATTTCATTGAATAGTGAAATTTACACACCAAAGAAAACGAAATGAGGGAGGAGCTTACACTCACTTGCATGGTAACGCTATGCCCACAGCAAACTACATTTGGCAGGATGTCAGAAATTATCTTTCTTTCTCTTGAAATGTAATAAATGATAGATATTTTCATTTATTCCCTGTTTGCCTGAGATGGGGTCCATGTGACCCCATTCGCAATTTCTACAAATAAACAAAAAAAGGTAACCGCGCGAAACTTACTAAATAGATAAAATCATGAAAGAGACCTTTATAGGATAATTCCAAGAAAATAATTTTATTTTACATATTTTAAATGGGAAAAAAAAACTGCAAAATGTTCAGATGGGGGTCAAATTGACCCCTTCTTCGTACTGCGAAGGTTAAATAAAGTTTTGAAATTTATTAAAAGCGATAGTTTTGTATTTGTCTCGCGCAAGGTGTTAACAGCAGAATAAATCGCCAAAGATTACTATTTAAAATCAGCCTTTTTTAAAATTCTGATCATTTTAGTGGTTTAAGTGCATAGTTTGATCACATGTCGTAAATTGGTGTTTTATTTATATATTGTTTTATTGATTGATGAATGCTTTAATTTCGTTATGTCATTGAAGCTGGAACAAATGCTATTTATATTAAGTACAAACGGAGTTATATTACGTAATCCTCGGCACGCGATAGACATCGATAAAAAAAAGCATCCCTGAAAATTATTTTAAAAACAATAAAAATTTTTGTAAATAGCGATACATTTTCAAACCAATTGCGATACAGTTTTTCATACAAATTTCATTTGAAAGTATATTTTCCCCCCTATTCGACGGTGTTAAAATACAGAATTTGCGATGTTTAGAAGTTTAAAAAAATTGCAGTAAAAATTGAATTTAATCGTTTGGTGTTGCCAACATCGATGGAACGATACCCAGCCTGGAAAGTCTCGAGTCCCGGCATAGAATCTTTTTCACTGTGTTGGCTTTTGCGCCTCTTAAGCAAATTATTTGAAATTTGATTTAAATTTGAAATATTGTATGCAAGGCGAATGTTTCTCTCTGGAATAATTTCCATGTATTAATATAGTTTCATTCGATGCTGGATTTAATTAAGTTTCGTGTTTGCGCCATGTCGGTGGCTCACGATAAATATTCCATCTTGTGCTGTGTTTTGTAGCCTTGCCAACATTTAATAGTGAGAAATTTTTTGCAGGCCTGGGTATCGTTCCATGTGGTTTAGTCGGTAGAACGTCAGTGCGCTATATTGATAGCTCGGGATCGAGTCCCGGAATGGAATCTTTTTCACTATGTTGGCCTTTGAGTCTCTTAAGCAATTAATTTGAAATTTGATTTTCATTTGAAATAAAAAACCTTCTTTAAGAAATTCACGCACTTACAAAGTAATACTCACAAATTTTTTGTATAGCCCTATATATGATCTTTAAAATTTATACGTATCACGTAAAATTCAAATAGTTGAAAACTCATACTAAAATTGAAAACGCACTTTAAATAACTATCGCTAATAGACAGCAGTGTAACCGAATTTTTTTGTATGTCCCTGTAAATTAACGATAACTATCATACATGTCATATTCTACAATAAGCAACTTGTAATGTAAATCAATAACGGACGTCAAATTCACTTTGTTTGGAATATTTTAACATTATTAAAACAAGCTTTAATTTTTTTTCTATAAACCACTATACAACAAAATTCTTTTGTATGAACCTGTCAATAAAAATAAATGGTTTGCAAACCCTTTCTGCATAAAGCACGTTTTAATATACTTGATAAATCCATATTAATTTCATTATGCTTTAAATAACGTAACACCATTAAAAGATACCGCATTTTTTCCTTATTGAGTGTAATGTATTCTTTTGAGTGTCCCTGTAAATGAACTAAAAATTCTCACATTCCATTAACAATAGAAAACATTCTATAGTAGACGTCAAAAACATAAAATTTCAAGCCATAAATAAAACAGTTTTTGTCTTCCTGATAAAAAGTCTAATTTTCATATTGGATAGTTTGACATGGTACGGATGCTTGGAAAAAGAAAAATATACAAACATTTGCGGCAAAGGATCGAATATGCCATATTGGACAGTTCTACATTATGAATTTGAGAAAAAATAGCATATTGGATCCTTTGAAACAGTCATTATCTAAGTTTCTAAGCAAGCTAGAGCCGTGACGATTTTGATTAGTACACTGTAAAAAAAAATCTATAGTTCTACAGATGTAAAGTTAGTTGCTTACTAAACTTTCAACTGTAACTGTATAAAAAAATCTGCAAAACTAGTTTTTGTAAAGCTACAGAAATCTGTAACTTTACTGTAATTTTAGCAGATTCATTTGTAATCTTACTAAAATTTTATCTATAACCCTGGTTGCAGTTACATGAAAAGTTCTAGGCATCGCAGTTTCCCAAAAAATTTTTAGTAACCTTACAGATTTTTTTTATTTTCGGCACAAAAGTGAGTCTGTTACAGGAATTTGTGTTGTTGCCGTTACATATATAGTTCTAGGAATCCCAGTTTCCTAGAAAAATTTTAGTAACTTTACAGGTTTTCTTTTTACAGTGTACGTATCATGCACAATACAACAAAGTGGCACAATAAATGAAAAATGCATTTTTTCACATTGGATAGTTTGACATGGTAGCGACGATATTGGAGAAAAACTCTCATTGATTCTGTATTACCGTCTATTTTCGCATCATGGTCATCCACTTCTTTCCTACATTTTAAATACAGACAATGACATTCTTCATCAGTATCGCCCATCTCGCCTCCCTTCTTTTGGAGTCAGAATCAGAAGCATTATTGACAATAGCCCTCTAAGGAATACCGAGGTAAGTGTATGTCCATCGCATGCGCTCCCTCCTTGGAAACCTCCTAATATGACTTTTCTGTATCCTTTTAAAAGATATGATAAAAACAACTTGGCCCCTGCTGTTTTTCAACAGTTATTTGCTGCACATCGAGCAAATTTTAATGGCAATACTGACGTACAAACGGCTTTAAGGATGGTAATACTGTTGGTTGTGGTTTTTTTTTTTTTTTTTGCGAAAACACGTCTTTATGTTATCGTCTTCATTCTTCTACTTCTGTCTTTACAGCAGAACTGATTGCAATAGAGAGAGCTATGTTGCACATATCACATCATCATATCTTATCCTTCGTAATACATACAGACTCAAATAGTTCTATTGATGCAATTAAATCTTTTAAAAAGCATCCTTTTTTCTCACCCATCCTAGATTTTTACATTAAATTGACAAGACGTGGCTATAATATTTTATTCTGCTGGGTACCTGGACACATGGGTATTCCTGGAAATGAGAAAGCAGATGAGGCGGCAAAACGTGCTCTTAATTCGTTACACCATAAAGTTCCTTTCTCAGACGTTAAACTACTTATACATAATTTTATTCAGAATAAATGGCAAAAAAGTTGGAATTTAGATAATAATAAACTGCACCATATTAAATCAACAATCATGACCTGGTTTCTGATTTTTCCAAGAAAAACTCACGTTATTCTGACTCGTCTGAGAATTGGACATTATAGGATCACTCATAAACACCTTTTACTTCGGGAGGATTCATCCATGTGCCCACACTGTCATTTTCATTATTTCACCATTCATCATGTTTTAAATGACTGTCCGGGCCTCCGGCACTTGTATAGAATTTATTTTAATTCCTCTTTACCTACTCTGACAAACCTTATTGGGGAAACACCTAATGGGGCACTATTTACTTTTTAAAACATGTTGGATTTTATTTTGAAATTCTAATTTTTTTAAAAAAATCTCTACCATTGGTTAACAAGTACGAATTTACTTTTACACTCTTATGACATCTGGATGGGACTCCATCCAGGCCTCACTCTTTATTGAAATATTTTACTTTTATACTTTACTATTTTTAGAATTTAACATTTAATTTTATACGCTTGTTTGACTGCATCTGGATGGGATACCCCATCCAGATTGCTTTTCTTACTGTTTCTTTAGCACTTTTTGTGGTTTTTAATATACTTATTTTGGCGCAGCATGTCCCTTAAGGGATTTTGCGGCATAAAAAAACCCTCATACAACCAACCAACAAACCAACCTACCTACCTATTTGTATTTTAAAAATCTGATAGACTTACATTACTGTCAAAATTACACTAAAGTGTGAACGCGATTATTAAAAATCACGTTTCTCTAAAAGAAGTTAAAAGGAGTTTTAGAGTTTGGTATCACTGTGTAACCAAAGACTTCCAATACTTTATTGAAAGTAAATTGTTTAAAACGTATACTAGAAATTTTCATTTAAATATTGAACAATTCTTTAATTAAATTATGGTTTAGTTCGGAATGCTTCGTTTTCTTAGTATAATACAGGATTCCATCCCTGCAGATGGGCAATTCCATTGTAACAGACTAACAGCCATAGAGGAAGAAATATCCTTACCTTATTTAAAAAGTAATAATGTAATTAAAAAATAAATACAATTAGCATATCATATTAGAAGATAAATTAATATAATTATTATGAATAAATTATTTAATGTAAATAATTATAATTAAAAAAGGCATTCTAACAGACAAATAGGAATAACCATGATTTTTGGATACCTTAATGTTTATCTATGTTACTTATAAAATAACGTACAATTTATTATAACAAAAATGCCTATTTATTCAATAGGAGTTCAGAAACATATATCTTCCACAAACTTTGACTGTTGCCACAATAGTCCTGAAATATATATTATCTGATCTGTAACAGAATGTAACTGAGAAACAAACACATAAAAATAAGTTATGCTGATTATGATGGATTTTATTGATTTTGATTATTCAAAATTTTATAAAATGCATTGAAAATTTAAAAAATATATAAGGTGGCCATAATTAAACTGACGGTACTCAGAGTGTTCTGTAGCGTGATCTAATTGCGAGAATGGTGCCAAATTTTGTAGGCGAACACTGAGCAAATTTTAATGGCTATACTGACATTTATACAGATGGATCTAAGAGTGGTAATACTGTTGGTTGTGGTGAATTCTGTGACAACACTTCATTAAGCTATCGTCTTCATCCTTCTATTTCTGTCTTTACATCTGAACTGATTGCAATAGAGAGAGCCATGTTGCACATATCTCATCATCATAGCTCATCCTTCATTATATATACAGACTCGAATAGTTCTATTGACGCAATTAAATCTTTTAAAAAGTATCCTTTTGTCTCATCCATCCTAGATTTTTATAACAAATTGACAAGACGTGGTTATAATATTTTATTCTGCTGGGTACCTGGACACATGGGTATTCCTGGCAATGAGAAAGCAGATGAGGCAGCAAAACGTGCTCTTAATCCGTTACATCATAATGCTCCTTTCTCAGACGTTAATCTACTTATAAATATTTTTATTCAGAATAAATGGCAAAAAAGTTGGGATTTAGATAATAATAAACTGCACCATATCAAACCTATAATAATGACCTGGCCTCCGAGTTATCCAAGAAAAACAGATGTTCTACTTACTCGTCTGAGAATTGGACATTCAAGGATCACTCATAAACATCTTTTACGTAGGGAGGATGCCTCCATGTGTCCACATTGTCATTTTAATTACCTGACCATCCATCATGTTTTAACTGACTGTCCGGGCCTCCAGCAATTTGTATAGAACTTATTTTAAATCATCATCACCACTATTGACAAACCTCATTGGAGAAATACCTCATGGGGCACTCTTTACCTTTTTAAAACATACAGGGTTTTATTTTGAAACATAATTTTTTGTGTCTTTCTTTGGTTTAACGAGTCTGTTTGCTGTTTTACACTTTTGTGATATCCGGATGGGAACCCCATCCAGACTGCACTTTTTATTGACTTACTTTTATCTTTGTACTCCACTGTTTTTAGTATTTAAAATTTAGTTTTTCTACACTTGTTTGACTACATCTGGATGGGATACCCCATCCAGATTGCTTTTCTCATTGTTCTTTTATTTTGTCATTGTTCTATTTCTCACGTTTTTGATGTTTAGTGTACTTTTTTGGCGCAGCATTTCCCTTAAGGGATTTTGCGCCATAAAACCCCCACACAACTAACCAACCAACCAACCAACCAAATTTTGTAGGAAGATTAAACAAGACGGGGGACGAAGGATTCCGCGAAAAAAAATAATTCGAAAAATCACCGCCAGGGGAGTATGTGGCGCTGTATTCGAAAAAGAGAGTTTCAAAAAATGAAGAATCAATACTGAAATAAAATTACTGTTTATTTAGCGAATTTAGCAATTTAATCCAAGCTCAAAATGGTAACAGTTTATAAAAAGCTAAAAATTTACATAAACATTGCTAAAGTTTCTTTATCTGCAATTTCACTTGCAGAGCGCCAAAAAAAGCTACAGCAGAAGATGTTCTTTATTCAAATTTCACGTTACATCTTTTGGCCCAGTGCAGCTTGTTTGGCTTTAAAAGGTAATGTGCTACTATTAGAAGCAACTTCATTGAAAGTTTTCTTTCATAATGTTTCCTTCTTTAGTCGAGCGAGCTCTACTAGTCAAATTCTTTTACCTCAACCAGTGCAATGCAACCAGCCGCTCTTCGTGCTTTTAGAAACCACAAAAAAATGCGTAAAGGTAACGGTCCTTTGTCAGTTAATGGTTTAAAAGCAATGGTTGAGAAGTTTTGAGAAAACAGGTTCTCTAAATGTTCAGTCAGGCAGAGGACGAAAACTTATATCATAGGATACAATCGAAGAAGTGGCAACGGCGATTGTCGACAGAGCAGCAGACAATATTGCTACCACTTCCAGCGCTCGTGGGATAGCTTGGAATCTGGATATGCCTTATTGTACGGTATGGAAAATCCTACGAAAGATTACCCACTTCTATCCGTATAAGATCAGCCGTGTAGAAGAGTTACGTCACACCGACCATGGTAAGCGATTGACTTTTGCTCTCGTGTTTCTTGCCTGAATGATGCTTGGCACTGGAAAATCTTATGGGGAGACGAGGCCCACTTTTACCTGAATGGAACTGTAAATACCCAGAACTGCCGAATTTGGGATAACAAGTGACCGAGAGCATTCAAAGAAATTCCTTTGCATTCACCAAAGATAACTGTTTGGTGTGGTTTCACAGCAGATATGATCATAGGTCCATTCTTCCGTGAGACCATTACTCCGACAGGACCTGTAACTTGTTCTGTTACCCGAGACAAATATCGCCAAATGCTAAACAACTTTGTTATTCCGGCACAACAGCAAAGACAGTGCTGGAGAAAATCATTTTCATGCAAGATGGAGCCCCTCCACATATTGCTTTGCGGATACAGCAGTTGCTACGACAGAAATTCACAACAAAGTCATTAGCCGCTTTTTTCCAACTGCATGGCCACCTTGGTCCCCTCATTTTACACCCTGCGACTTTTGGCTATGAGGTTACCTAAAGTCCATGGTCTATTACGGAGGTGTCCAGGACATGGCTACGTTGAAGGATAACATATCGCGAACTGTACGGGAGATTCCTGCAGACATTATTTTCTGCTGTGTGCTCAGAATGTGGTCCACAAAAACGGCGGCCACATCGAACCTGAGTTGGATGTGCTAAATAAAACTTATTTCAGTATTCTTCTTTTTCGAATACACAGCGCCACATATTCCCCTGGCGGTGAATTTTGGAAATAATTTTTTTTTCTTCGCGGAATCCTTCGTCCCCCATCTTGTTTAATCTTCCTACAAAATTTGGCGCCATTCTCGCAATTAGATCGCGCTACAGAATACTCTGAGTACTGTCAGTTTAATTATGGCCACCTTGTAGATTTAATACTATCGAAAAAAATATATATATATACTACCTATTTGATGTAAGATAATAAAATACTAAAAATGATAACATTATCTTGGAATTGCCCAGATGTATTAATCGTCTTTTTGAAGTAACCTGTTTTCTCGTAGTACACTGTAATAAAAAAAATGGTTTTTGTAATTAGCAAAAAAGATTTACGAAAATATAACCTCATCAAAGTTGCTCACTTGTCCAAAATGCATTCCTTTATCTTCTTCAGAAACCTCAGACCCAAATATTTTCAAGATTTAAAGATGCATTTCGGAAACAAGTTTCTTTGACTGCCCGTAATTTTTGGAAACGTTTCCAAGTAGCTTTTACAGTGAATTAACCAAATTTCTCAACACGAAAAATAGATTTTCGGTTGCTATCAATTCTGAAGTAAACATTTTCTTGTTTAACAGAAAAAAAATTCGAAATTAATAGCGTAACAATAACATTATTTTGTGGTTCTTGCGTGTATAAATTCTTTTACACAGTAGACAATTACTTGACAATTGATAGCATCCGAATTGAGAAAACCCCATTGGCCTCATGGGACACTCTTCACTTTTTTAAAACACGCAAGAGTTAATTTTGAGATATAGGGTATTCTATGTTTCATAAGTTTGACAATTTGTATGACAAACTCCATCCAGATAACATTTTTAAAAATTTATTTTACTTTTATTTAGTACTGGTTTATTAATTTAGGCTATTTCCAGATCTTGTAGTGCAAGTCACATGCTACGATTTTTCGCTACCAGTATTTTAGAACGGAAAAATGTGACTTATTTTATGGGAGATATCTCATTAATTGACTAAGGCCAATCAAACTTTACGAAAATAACGGTGGCCAAAAAGCACAGCTGTTATCAGCAATGTGACTTACACTACCAAAAACCCGTGGAACTAGCCTTTACAGCTTTGTTTCCTACATTTGTATGACTACATCTGGATGGGATACCCCATCCAGATAGCTTTTTCTATTTTCATTTTTAACTTAGTTCATTATATTTTAATGCCAATGTAATTTCACCCTATTATGTTTTTAATGTTCCCTTTTTGGGGCGGCATATCAGTAATGGGATTTTGCGCCATTAAACCCCATACAACCAACCGAATTGAGAAAAATGATAATACACTGTAAAAACTACTCGAAAGAGTTTTCGAGATAGAAACTTTTGTTTCAGAAGTGCTTCTTTAAATTTTGGAAATCTGTTGATCTCTGGGGTTTCTGAAGATAAAAGAAACGGTTTTCAGAATCGCGGGGAGCTCAGAAGAGGTTATATTTTCGTAAACTTTCTTGTTAGATAAACATTTATTTTTTTATTGTATATAATGCCTATGTTGAATGTAATTAAGAAAACACCCCATCAAATGTTTTTCTTCAATTTTCTAGGAGTTCAAGCCATCCAAATCTTGTTAGTGTGACACCTTTGTTTACTGACAGGGACAACTGTTCGAAATCAGCGATTTTATCTTCCGTTGCTGATCTACCATACCGAGAAGTAACAGACATATTAGTTTATGAAAGTAAGTTATTCAGATATGTTTTTTTTTAAC
This sequence comes from Maratus speciosus, assembly GCA_963932465.1. NCBI lineage: Eukaryota > Metazoa > Arthropoda > Arachnida > Araneae > Salticidae > Maratus > Maratus speciosus. The sequence goes on along the minus strand of OZ010796.1, from coordinate 396,418,754 downwards.
CCATTTGTGCTAGGTGTCCCATTATTGGAACGGCAATCACTTGCAAGTTATTTATATCTCATTGACCGAGATTTATTGATATGATCTAATATGGCACATCCCATCTGATTCCTAAAAGTAGATGGTATTATCTAGTTCATAGTTCACCAGTTCCGCTGACACGGGGATATATGTATTTTATGAAAAGAAGTGAACTGGAATTTTTCTGCGAATTTTTAAAATATCTGAAGGGTAATAAAAACAGTTTTAGGATCTTACACATGCTAAACTTGAAACATTTTAATTATTTTAATAGTTAACCCGGGAGAACTCGCTGCATGAGATTTTCTCTCACAGTCGTACTTCTTTAAGACTCTTATTTAAATAATTTTTCATTTTAATTAAAATTTCAAAATGTTTTACAATTATTTTACCTATTTTGTAAATAAAAGTACTAAGCCAACCAAAAAAATTGATATTATATGAATGTAAAGTAAAAGAAAAGCAATTGGGCATAATCACTAGCGAGTTCTCCCGGGTTAAGCTACTGTGCTGAAACAAGTAAATACAGACGTTATATATATTAAAAAAAAAAACAGTCTTAATGTTCCCCTTTTTTGAAGGAATAAACTCTACATAACTGGAAAAAGGAATGAAATATAAAAATATTACATTCGCCTACCTAATATAAATAACATTTTTTACATAACGTTTATGAATTTAAACCGAAAATTAAAAAATCTCCTGCTACCTGCTTTTTAGGTGCGTTCGTAATTATATAAATACGTAGCACCTATAGTCGTCGTTCAGTCCGTCCGTCCGTCCGTCTGTCCGTCCGTCTGTCCGTCCGTCCGTCTGTCCGCATGTAACAGAGCAAAAACTACCCAACCGAATGGTCTGAAATTTCAAATATATGATTGTTGCAAAATTTTGTCGAGCCATTTCAGATTTTATGAAAATCGGATGTATAGTTTAATTACAGGGACAGTCAAAAGTTTTTCTTTACATTACGGCCAATGGGAAAAATTATTGCAAGTGCATTTTAATGATATTAGAGCCTTCCGAATGATCTGAAATTTTAAAGATATAACTGTTGCAAAATTTTGTCGAGCCATTTCAAATTTTAGGAAAATCGGATGTATAGTTTAATTACAGGGACAGTCAAAAGTTTTTCTTTACATTACGGCCAATGGGAAAAATTATTGCAAGTGCATTTTAATGATATTAGAGCCTTCCGAATGATCTGAAATTTTAAAGATATAACTGTTGCAAAATTTTGTCGAGCCATTTCAAATTTTAGGAAAATCGGATGTATAGTTTAATTACAGGGACAGTCAAAAGTTTTTCTTTACATTACGGCCAATGGGAAAAATTATTGCAAGTGCATTTTAATTATATTACAGCCTTCCGAATAATCTGAAATTTTAAAGATATAACTGTTGCAAAATTTTGTCGAGCCATTTCAAATTTTAGGAAAATCGGATGTATAGTTTAATTACAGGGGCAGTCAAAAGTTTTTCTTTACATTACGGCCAATGGGAAAAATTATTGCAAGTGCATTTTAATGATATTAGAGCCTTCCGAATGATCTGAAATTTTAAAGATATAACTGTTGCAAAATTTTGTCGAGCCATTTCAAATTTTAGGAAAATCGGATGCATAGTTTAATTACAGGGACAGTCAAAAGTTTTTCTTTACATTACGGCCAATGGGAAAAATTATTGCAAGTGCATTTTAATGATATTACAGCCTTCCGAATGATCTGAAATTTTAAAGATATAATTGTTGCAAAGTTTTGTTGAGCTATTTAAAATTTTAGGAAAATCGGATGTATAGTTTAATTACAGGGACAGTCGAAAGTGTTCCGTTACATTACGGGGAATGGGAAAAATTATTGCAAGTGCATTTTAATGATATTACAGCCTTCTGAATGGTCTGAAATTTTAAAGATATAATTGTTGCAAAGTTTTGTTGAGCTATTTCAAATTTTAGGAAAATCGGATGTATAGTTTAATTACAGGGACAGTCGAAAGTGTTCCGTTACATTACGGGGAATGGGAAAAATTATTGCAAGTGCATTTTAATGATATTACAGCCTTCCGAATGGACTGAAATTTTAAAGATATAATTGTTGCAAAGTTTTGTTGAGCTATTTCAAATTTTAGGAAAATCGGATGTATAGGTTAGTTACAGGGACAGTCAAAAGTGTTCCGTTACATTACGGGGAATGGGAAAAAATTATTGGAAGTGCATTTTAATGATGTATCAGACTATGCGCTTTATGAAGTGCAAAAAAGTATACATTCAGTACAATATGGGGTGCAAAAAATAATTATAAAACTAGTTATAGTACGAACGCACCTCATTTGCCACGTTTGACGAGCAATTTCCAACTTGTTTCACATTTGCTCTCTTGGTCATATGATGCCCCTTTCAGTATGATAGCTTAAAATTTTCCAATTTTGTTCATGGATGAGATTTTCTTATGCTACCACTTTGGCTGACTTGACTTTTTCTTTTTTCGAATAATTCAGTATTTTATTGTATTTTATCTTTTGATATTTCGAATTATTACGACCATCATAGTGCCAAATACAGTTAAATCTCGTGAGATATTTAGCAACATTTTCAAAAAAGGAATTTCTTCTGCTAGTCATTTTTTGTACTTTTAGATGCATGGATAGGGGAGACCGAGGGAATGGCGACACCTTAAGGGAATTAAACTTTTTCACCTCAAAAAGATGTTTATTTTTTAATAGTAAAACTTCTAAAGCTGAATCTTGATCTCTAGTATCGTTATAAATTTAACAGTAATCATAACTGTAAAGTAAGCACACATAAAAAAAATTTCTTTCAACCTCTATACAGTGGCGGGATTACCCAGGATACTGGGGTAATTCTACCACTGTATCGGGGTAATGACGCCACCCTTTAATGACCTAGTAAATACATAAAACGGATACTAGGAAACATAACCTACTGAAAATATTTAGAAAGCAAAGTAATTTAGCAGAATAATGAATAATTACAATGTTCCTTAAGCTAGCTTTATTAATGTGCTAAGCTTACAATTTCACTCAAATTGCAAAAGTTACCCTTTGCCATGTTGGCGGCATTATCCCGAGAGGACAATATAGCGTAAATCTCCGAAAGAAGAACCGAACTTCTTCAACAAATTGCGTCAAAATGTTGGCGAATGCATGTAATATACCTTAAGTACCTAATGTTATAATAAAATGTGTTTACCTCTACTCATTTGAAGCTCCAAAATAAGGAGCAACTAGATGAAAACTAAATTTTTTACTAGAATAAACGAACGACGTACAACAAAATCACTCTCACTCTAAGCATTGTTTCTACTGTTAGCCGCTATAGTGCAGGTGTATTCTCTATCTTCAAACTGCTGTTAGTTTTTAAACTAGGCTGGGTAGCCGCATAACCTCGAGTGGCGCCATTCTCCCGGTCTCTCCTAATAACGTTATCTTTTAATTTAAACATTGCTTTAACCCATTATGTACTGAATCATGAATTCATGAAAATTTTATCTTCTAAAGCATTTTTCATGAATTTTTGAAACTACATTAGAAGATTTACATAATCATTTAATGAATTTTAGAAAGATTTTAGAAGGATTAATTAAATATGAATTTATAGGGATTTTGTTCAATATTTATAACCCCGCTCAAATCTTTTATTTTAAATATTTTTCTTAGTATTTTGTAGAATTATGAAATGTACAAATATAATGTTCTTACAATAAAAATATAGAAATATTTCCGAATTGAAAAATCCCCCTTCCCCAACGCGAAGAAAGTTGGAAAGATGCAAAGGCAAAAGAAATCATCCTTTTAAAAATATTTTTGTCTTGTGTAACCAATAATGCTTTTGTAACAAGATAAAGTAATGCATCCATTATAACTCATTCTAAAATGTATTACTACTAATCGATGTACTAAATGAATTTTATAACAAGTTATTTTAATGGTACTTATAAGTACCGTCAGTAGGTAAAGGTATACCTGTAACAGTATAACAACCTGCAACAAATACCTGTAACAGTATAATGCCTAATAATGGAAAATCAGTGTAGTTCGATAACTACGGCTATGTATGAAAATCCAACATTCCGTATACGGAAAAGGAAATCAGAGTGGTTCCAAGCAGTTACCTTTAAAACAGTAGTTCCAAAACGATCCTCCTTAATGTTTGAAAAATTTTCCCAATCCACATAATATTTAAGTATATAGAGGTTTTTGTATAATAGTCCAAGAGCTGTTAAACATTTTAGGGAAGGTATTTGAGGCACCCTGAAAATTTGTGCAACACTTCTTTTGTAATGCCTGAATACAAAATCGAATGTCTGGCTGAAGGATCGTGGCCCAAAACCTGTGCCAGACAAAAAATGGCACTTGACACGTGTCTGGCACAGTTTTTGTGCCGACTAAAGTGTCTGTCATTTTCAAAATATTTTTTCTAAGCGTAAATATTATTGTGCCTCAAATACCTTTTTTGGGTAGTCAAAAAATGGCACTTGACACGTGTCTGGCACAGTTTTTGGGTCGACTAAAGTGTCTGTCATTTTCAAAATATTTTTTTCTAAGTATAAATATTATTCTGTTTCAATCTCAGCGTGCCTCAAATACCTTTTTTGGGTAGTGTCAAAAAATGGCACTTGACACGTGTCTGGCACAGGTTTTGGGCCACGATCCTTCAGCCAGACATTCGATTTTGTATTCAGGTATTACAAAAGAAGTGTTGCACAAATTTTCAGGGTGCCTCAAATACCTACTCAAAAATGTTCAACAGATCTCCTACTATAATCTATCTTACAAAAAAAAAAAAAAAAAAAAAACAAAAAAAAAAAAAACCGAACTTTCATTCAAAGCATATACGGCTAATTCCATGAAAACTTGTCATGTCCGTCACACAGCTGAAAATCGCTATGCTTGTTGGCCACCGTTATTTTCGAAAAGATTGCTTCGCGTTATTCAATTGATGAGATATCTCTAAAAAGTTAAGTCACATTTTGCCGTTCTAAAATACTGTTTGCCAAAAATCTTAGTATGTGACAGACATGACAAGTTTTCGTTGAATTAGCCGTACCCGATAACAGTAATAGGTATTCCCAATGTAAATAAACATAATAATAAATGCGATCTAATCATAAAACATAATCTGCTTTTAGTACGCATGCAAAACTATGTTTATTAATAAATGTAGTTAAAAAAATGCATTTTAAAGTTAATGCGATTTATAACATCGTTTTGCAATAACGAGTGTATCTATATAAGCATTGAAACCTGTTAATTTTATTTTCTTTCAACGTAATGTTTTAATAAAACGCTGTTATTTCTTGAAGTTGCTCATCTATATATTTTTTCGCGAATTTTCTCTTTAAAATTAAAATATTGTGCTACTTTTGTTTTGATAGCATATAAAATCAGTAATATATTTCTTTAACGATTCATATTATAATATTTTCAATATTTTTGGAGAACATAGATCATTTTGGAACCAATAAAAAAAGTTAGCCGCGACTCACTGGTGAGCGGCGACTACTGTTGCCAGGTATGCTGATTTTCAGGAGTTCTAAGGCTTGTCCCGCGAAGTCGCTGCGTGGGACGCCAAACGTCCGGATTTTTCACGATACACAAATTCTTTTAAATTTCATTTATTACTATGCTATTCGATAGTCTGCATGGATCGGAACTTAATAGTAAAACCTGTATAAACAAAACCTTTCTGTAACGGAAATTTTTTCTGGTTCTGTCGAAAGGAATGTCTACCTGCTTGCTAAGACGGAAACCTGTTTAAAAACAAAGTATTTTTCTAGCCGCTGGAGATTGTTTTTTACTGTCTAAAATAATTTTATAGTATTTCTTCCGCAGGGACTGTGATTTTTTTTTTTTACGTTTAAGTCAGGATTCCTTTATAGACAGGTTCCGTTTCTATAGGATTTTTTGCACTTTTATGTCCCGTTTTAGAAGACATTGTCCCACTTTTTGTGAAAGTGGTAGTAACGATACTGGCTGCTACCCACAGTTTGGGAACCGCTGATCTACAATATTGCGGCAAACCCAGTTTTGTCCATGAAAACCTTTTTGTTAAGAATGTTAGCCACTCTTTTAATCTAAAATATTAATAAATTTTAATCCTCATACCTTTAGGTCAGGAATATTTCTCTCTTTCAACGAGAATAATTCTGCATAAATTCTGCAGGAAAAAGCCAGTATCGGATTTCGGCGTTAAAAAAAAAAAAAAAAAAAAAAGGCGATTGTTTTATTTTATAAAATTTTTTTGGAATATTACTGAAAATTTTTTCTTACATACTTATATTGAAGGGTGGATATTGGCTTTTTTATGTTATAATTATTGTGAAGGGATTTGTGAAAATAGACCAAAAAACGCAATTATCAACCCTTTATCAATATCGCCAAGTCCCCATCTAAATGATAATAAAAATAATATGAAAAGTGAATTATATCATTAAATGTCTATTTGAAGGGAAAATGAAGTTAATACGGCCTTCCCGTAAAAGAATTATGTATTAAGCAAATTAAATTGCATTTGAATTATCAGAGATATTGCTCGTAGTTGCTCGACCTGGTTAGAGCGACACTGTTAAGGGGTTTAAAAAAGGTAATTAAGTTCCTATCACACGGGATAATCTGAAGCAACAACCACAATGGATCGAAGGAAAGCATCGATCAAGGCTCCTTCCTCCACTGCGTGGTGCTAAGATTGCCATAAAGATCTGAACACATTTCTACTTTGAGATTTTTCTCCCTAAAGGTGAATGAAATAACGAAATGTCAGTCACAACGTGAAGTCAGCATAATATACGCGATAAAATTCCTTCAATCGTAAAAAGTTAGTGCTTGTTTCCAGCAACTCTTTTTGAATCCAGGGGTTAACATTGTGTCGTCCAAAAGTAGCGGCAACTTTTGACGCCTCGTGTAGGACCGTTACGGATTTTTTAACCCGGGAGAACTCGCTGCATGAGATTTTCTCTCACAGTCGTACTTTAAGACTCTTATTTAAATCAGTTTTTAATTAAAATTTCAAAATGTTTTTCAATTATTTTACATATTTTGTGAATAAAAGTACTAAGCCAACAAAAAAAGTTGATATTATATGAATGTAAAGTAAAAGAAAAGCAATTGGTCATTCTCACTAGCTAATTCTCCCGGGTTAAAAGTGTGTATATTGAATTTTTTGCATGTGACTATTGTGAAGTGATTGATGGACATAAACAAAAAAAGTGGAGGCTTTTTGATTGGTGCTTCTTCTACCAACGTACTGAATGAATGGAACTTATGTTGTGGAAAACAACGACGAATATTTCGAATGTTTGATATTATTCACAGTCCCCTAATTTACAAATACTTGGATACTAACTGTTTACTGTAGCATGCAGAACAAATAGTTTTCTCTGAATGGATCGTGCTGTAACTTCTAAACTTGATGACAATTTTATGTTTTCATATTAATAAGGCATTTTTATAAAGTAATGATTTATGGACTTAAAATGTCGTAGTTTAATGAATTTGAATACACAGTACAATTTCTATGATGCTATCCGACTGGCTTGCACTTGCCATACAATCACAAGTGACTTAGACATATAAAGACAGATCAGCGATGTTACAGAAGTGTATTTTGAGCATGTGAGAACACTTGTTGCCACTGTTTTGCAGTATAAAAATTTAGTGTGCGCATTCGTGTGCATATAAGGGTGAAAAGAAATGTTTTCGTCCGTTGTGGCCATCCCATCCAGATTTCTTTTATCATTATTCTTTCTTTATTTCATTCTTTACATTTTAATGACAATGTTTTATCCTCACTTTTTGTAAGATTTTATCTTTTTGGCTCAGCATATCCCCTAAGGGATTTTGTGCCATAAAATCCTACACAACCAACCAACCGTCCATTGTGGAGCGGAACGTTCTCATTCTTTAAAATAACATTCGAGGGCATCCAAAAAGTTTATGGAATGTCACGCCGTTGCATAAAGCATATAGAATTTGGGATTGGTATGGAAATTGTGACTTGAAAGAATAACTGCATAAATTGCTGCAGTTTCTCTATGTGCATTGAAGAAAGTATTCCGGAATCTCTCTTAGTACCGAAATTCAATTCACTGCATAAGAATGAGATTTTGTGCTTTCTTTTGTTTTAGGTCTGCGCTAGAAAAGACGCACTCAGGGATGCCAGAGTTTTCCAAATCTGAAATTCTCACTCTCCTCCACTCCCCCTCTCCCCCCCCCCTCTCTCTCTTCATGCACACGCACACGGATTTGGGTAGAAAAAGCGGAACAAATTTAAGGAACTTCAAAATTTTATTTCTAGGAGATAATTAAGTATAAATTATCTTGTAACGGTGAAACACAAAATATGAAGTTATATAACTATCAAAATAATATTAAAAAAACTGGTGCGACTCCATGCGACTTTCTGAATGCTGGCGTACTTATCCAAAAAATAAAAAATAAAGAATTTTTTATTAACTTCTATAGTTTGATCACTCCACCTGGGTGCCAACCAAATATGGCATAAGCAAGAATACCCCAGATAAAAGTCCCTCCGCTATAACAAAGCCTCAGCCACGGCAACCGACCCGGAAAAACAACGAGCAATAAATTTAAAATATTTTCACAAAAGTAAAAACAGTAGGTGCCCTGGCAACCGTAAATTAAATAAAAGCTTAACAGAATTAGAGACATCTACACGTATATCTGGAGCAAAAAGTTCACAGGTTTTACGATAACTGCACATTTGTCTGTAAAAATTTGAAATAGAATTATGAATATTTACTAATGTGTAAAACCCTAGAACACACAGCTCAATAAAGAAAGAATAAATAATAAAAATAAAACTCAAAACTTCTGGTTCAATGTACAACGTTCAATTCAACGTTTCAAAAGTTCTGAAAGTCTAGAAATGTATGTGCAAAGTTTTAAGTCAGTGTATAGTATTATGAAAGTTCTCATGTTAGAAGTCACACCATATGAGTTCACAAAAGGAATCACTTAAATGTCAGGATTAAACGAGTGTGAAAGTCTAAAATGCTGGTAGAAGAAACCAGGAAATGGCGAGAACGAAAAGAAAGCCTCATCACAGTTATTCACACGATCATCATCTGAAGTTGTCACATTAAAAGACGCAGAATAAATAAAAATGATGCTTCTGAGCTTATTTGATAGCAAAATGTAACCCCCCCCCCCCCAAAAAAAAAAAAAAAAAAAAAATTCTGGTCATGTATATGTTTAAACGTTTATTCAGTTCATTATTTAAATTTCTGACACTAACCACTAATCACCCACTCGTGGACAGCCAACCTTTCGGTATAGGAGCTGATTAGTCCACGAGGGGAAAACACATATCTACCACCCCGCGGAGACTCCAGTACTTGCGAACAAGCCCGGAAGCTCCAGCAGGCTGGAAGACCCTGCTTAATGAAAATTACATGATTATTACAGGTAATTCACAATGGGTTGCACTATTGAGCAAACCCGAGAAATTTTACAGTTATAGTTGATGATGAATAGTTAAAATTATGTTATAAAATAAAGTTAATATAGGTACTTAATTATATCTCATTCTGACACAGTGAAATCGTCTGGATTTGAACGTTCGACCTCCTATTTTGAAATTGAATATGTTACCTTTGCACAATTAACCTTTGATGATATCGCTATAATATTTATCAATTACCCTCTGTTATATTTCCCTGGTGATTTTTCATATAGAATTAGTATTAGTCACAAAAATGTGTTTAATACCTTATCCGTCGGTCGATTTTTACGAAAATCTATACGGTTCTTGCGAGAATAGTCTATAAGATATTCGACATATAGGAGCTCAATAGGAAGTGCCGTTTGGGAGTTATCTTGTTCACTCGCACACAAATCATGATTGGAATACTTTCTTTACACTATCTGTTCGGAAAGTAAAAAAATAAGTGTTGCTCAAAACATAACTAATTGCATTTATTTGAAGATTTTCCTTCTTAGAGAGCTTCTTTCTGTTCCTTAGTGTATTGTTGAGTCTTAATTGATGGGATGGACTAATTCGAAATTTACCACCGAAAATGAATATCTGTGTTTTGCATTACACCATTTTAAATTTATTTTAGAAATTATCAATTGGAATTTGAACCTAGATTGTCCAAAATAAATTAATTTATAGATTTTAATGTATTTTTCTGAGGAATAACTTGAAATATTGTTTTGATTTCTGAGCCGCTAATTCTTTTGAATTTTTCGCGCATTCATTCAAAGAGTTGCAATAAATTAAACTCCTCGTACAACATGTATAATGATCACTTATAAACAGATTAAGTAAAATAATGCTATAAAGTGATAAAATATCATTTATTAAGATTGACGATCGTTTCGTCGCACCAACGGCGACATTTTCAAAATCATACACGATAGAAAATATTTTCACATAATTTAAAAATAATAAACATAGTTAAACTATGCGCTATAATAAACTATGTTTATTATTTTTAAATTATGTGAAAATATTTTCGATCGTGTATGATTTTGAAAATGTCGCCGTTGGTGCGACAAAACGATCGTCAATCGTAATAAATGATATTTTATCACTTTATAGCATTATTTTACTTAATCCTCGTACAGCATTTTCAATCTTTGGGCGCTCGAAAAGGAATTATGTGCTGTGTGTAACGGACCTGAAGGATTTATACTAGGGTTGCATAACTTCTAGCCTTCAGGCCACCAAAATACTACTATTGTGACACGGAATCGTTTAGACCTTTTATAATGACAAACTTTGGCATTTAATTAAGTCGAAAATTACCTTTCGGACAGTATGGTGGTAAACGATTTTCAGGCAAGCATGTTGTGAAGCACTAATTTATTCTATGAAAAACCTCAAAACTAGCTTTATCATGCAGGCCATTTAGCCAAAAAAAGCTGAACATTTGTCAACCGTGTAACATCTGCATTTTATTTATAAAATATTAATTTTGCTTTTTAATTTTTTTGTAGATAATAGTGCGGGCATTGTATACTTAATATTGAACCTTTCTTAACGTTAAGGGGACAGTTTACCTTTTCAACAATTTTGTTTATTTTAAAAAATACGTTTCAAATGGTGAACTCACTGCATTTCAATGTTCACCTAAAAGTACATTAAAAAATTAATTGCATATTTAATTAAAAATTTAAACTTTCCAAAAGTTTGAATTTTTTAAAATCCCTGCTAATTTTTTAAATATTGATATTTTCCCCCAATTTTTTTAAGTGTTCTTCAAATGTGTATTACACAAGACTGCGCATAGGTTTTTAGATACATCTAATATTACATTTAATATAATTTTTTTACTGATATATATATATAGTGTAAAACGATAAAATCTAACACATCTTCATATACTTTCATTTTTTAAAAAATAACAAAAACCAAAAGGCTAATTTCATCAGCAGATTTATCACATATGTAATAAAGAACATGTACAAAAAAGTTTAAATCTCTACCTCAAATACAAAAAAAGCCTTTCATTTTTAAAATACGAAAGTGAAGAAAATATGAACATAGAGAAAAAAACCATTTAACCTTCTATCTAATGACGATACTTATAAGTACCATTAAAATAACTTGTTATAAAATTCATTTAATACATCAATTAGTTGTAATACAGTTTAGAATCAGTTATAGATACAGTACTTTATCTTGTTCCAAAAGCATTATTGGTTACACAAGACAAAAACATTTTTAAAAGAATGATTTCTTTTGCTTTGCATGTTTTCAGGTTTCTTGGCGTTGGGGGATTTTTTAATTCGGAAATATTTCTATTGTAAGAATATTATATTTGTACATTTCCTATTTCTACAAAACACAAAGATAAATATTTAAAATAAAAGATTTCATTAGGGTTATAAATATTGCACAAAATCCCTATAAATTTCAAATTTAATTTATCCTTCTAAATCCTTCAATCCATCTAAAATCCCTCTAAAATTTTTTAAATGATTATGTAAATCTTCTAATGTAATTTTAAACAATTTACTAAAAATGCTTTAGAAGATACAATTTTCCTTAATTCACAATTCAATACATAAAGGGTTAAAGTTTTAACTGTGGGTAACTACACTGAGTGTATTAACAAAATTTACAGTATTTTTATTACATAATTGCCGTATGGGTAAAAATGAGGTGTCAAATTATTCACAATTAACAGACTTTCATTGAATTAAAAGAAAAAAAGATAATCGATTTTTTGATCAATTTTGAGGTTAACTGTCCCCTTAAGAATTTTATTAAATATTTTGCAGATGTAAAACGAAATAATGATGTTCGAATCAAAATTATTTAACTTTCATGGCTTTTCAGTTGTGAAATATACATGAGACTTTCCTTTAGATTTGTCGGATAAACCAATGTAATTTTTAAAACACTAATTAAATGTTTTCGTTTTAATTAGTGAATACCGATTCAAATTTACATAGTTTTGGATGTGTTGCAAGATGTTGTCATGGTAACCATAAGTGCGAAAGAAAGCGCAATTCAACCGAAAAAGTAATTGAAGTTATATTTTTATCGCTCACTGTAAGTGCAAAAGTCTGTAAACTTTGTCGACATATAATTAAAATAAGAATAGATATATATTTTAAAGCCAGCAACTTATTTTTGCTTATGTGAAAACACTTTTATATGTATTTTGGTTTTTAAATATCTGTAGAAAAACATATTTCGAAATCTTTGAATGAAAATTTCTGATAAAATTAATAGCTTCAGCTCTTTCTCGTTATTCAAAAGTTAAAACAAAATAATTGTAAAATTCGATTTTTACTTTCGGGACATATGGTGTAAGGGACATTATAATTATGATAAAAACCCGATTATGGAAATTTTTGTATTCTACCAGGTGCCCATAAAAGAATGTCCCAATTGAAAATTTTAATATTTAGTTTTAACTGTATTTTAGTATTAACCGTAAGCGTTGTAGAGTGTTGGTTCAAGGTCACAAATAAAGAGTAACTCAGTTTTAGATAAGCGCATGCTCGAGTATTGCTTTGTTATTTACTCGCTTGCAGTGCCACATACTCAAAATGGCGATAACTGAGCGCAAAGCGTTTTGTGTTCTGTAATTTCCTAACAAGGAATCTGTAATTTCCGTTGTGATCCTCTACGTTTCAAAAACACACAGAATTGAAGAGGCTATTGCGTCCGGACTTGTTAACCGAAGTGTGAGAAGAATTAGACTTTAGGTTGGATATGTGCCGTATAACTAAAGCTTGCACATACTGGACATTTGTAACAAAAACTAGGTTAGTTTACCTTCAATTTGATGCATGATTTGTTGTAAATAGTCTAAATCAAACTGTTATAAAATACCATCGAAACTGGGACATTTATGGATACCCTGATGTATATTTACATTTTGAGGTCCCTGAATCTGCTTTTGGCATTTTTACAAGGATTCTATATGTATGTGTGTATGTCTGCGTGCAGGTTGGCATTTTTTTTCGTTTTCGGTGTTTTTATGACGATGTATGTGTGTGAGTAAACATAATAACGTGAAAACGATATTTGTGATTGATATTTGGTGAATTTGTTATAGGCCACTGACGTATAAATTGTACTCATTTTCGTAGAAATTGAAAAATATTCAATTAAATATTTTTATTGTTCATGCTTATCTTTTGTTGCTATAACAGTCATGTTTCATTAGACCGTGACTTAATTTAGTAAGACTTTTTTTCTTAAAAAACAAACAAAAGTGTTTAACTTTTAATTAACTGATAAAAGCGTATGGAATTTAAATATTGCATTTTGTTGAGGAAAAATGGTGAAATATCTACATTTAAAACAACTTAACTCCCATTATCATGACTATGTAAATGAAAGTTCAATATGCATTTTAGTTTACAGGCCTTAATCTCAGCACGGACAAAATGAAAATTCATTGAAAATTACGTCATAATTTTAGAAAAGTATTTCACCTTTATGAACGAAAGTGCACATTTTCTTAAGAACATGAGGTCATTTTAACCTGTCGGTTCATTTAATATCTTTAAGGGCGTAGGATACTTTTTGAATACTCCGAAGAAGCAAAAAATATCACTTTGTTCCAAGCTTCAAAACTTGTGTAATAAGTCAAAAATAAAAATGAAACTTCATTTAAATAAAAGCTCATATTTAAATTTATATTTAAAACATCTATATACTTGTAAATTCATAAATGAGTATTGAAATGATAAGTTTAAAAATATATATGATAATAAGAGAAAAAAAACATAACGTCTTGCGCGCATAAAATGTGCATATAAAGAGGAAATTTTGGTGAAAATAAATACTTAATAGTAATACCTTTATACTAAAATCAGAATATTTGTAAAAAAGATTGACTAAATTAAAAAAAATAACTTAATAATTAAAAAAAAACTTAATAATTAAAAGAAATTAAATTTTCAATTAAAAAAAATGTTTTCAAAGTACAAAAATAAATAAATAAAATCTTACCTTTTACTAGTTTTAATTTGTAGATAATACAAAACTGAATATGTGGTGAAAATTTCTTTTGATTGCCATGCATAGTTTTTTAGTAACTTTGCGCGGTATGAAAATTCATCGTTTTGAATAAACGCGACGCGATGTTTAATTATCATATGTAGTCTTACTCTGTAGTCTTAATAAAACTGCTGTAATTAGTGAACTAATGGGGATTTTATTATGTAGTTTTTTGCATATTGTTCAGAAATGATTACGGAATCAACATGTATTTAAAAAAAATCGAAAATTTTGAAGGTTTAAAGGTATCCTACCCCCTTAAATTTAGGATCTAAATTATTATTTATTTTTGCATTACTATTTATTTGAATCGTAATATTCTGTAAAGTATTCGAAAAGCCGAGTGAAGTCACTTTAGGTTTTTTTTAATAGTAAAGATTTCTAGATATAGATTTTTTTTTAGGGAATAATTCTTTCGTAGCTTGGAATAATTTGAATTAGCACAAATAGGGCGGTATATAACAGTAAGAAATATCATTTATTTAAGAAAGAAATTTTATATTAAAAGCTAAGAATAAATTGAATTTACAGTTAATAATTATTTAAACTGTTAACACAAAGTTGGTCAGTAGTATTTTAAGTTACAAATCCACATAGTTCTGAGATTTAAAATTTAATATAAATGAAAGCAAAATATGTTAGTCAAGTGGCATTAAACTAAACGAAAGGAAAATTTAGCACAACGCGGGCAAAAGCGAAAATCAACAAAATATGCTTTCAATTCTGTTAAGAAATACTTTGGTATAGATCAAAGTAAAATGTACGCGCGTCTTCCTTTAAAAGTTTATCAAAATTATTTATATATGTTTTTGCTTTTTAAATATTTTTTTTTTGCGCGTCGTCGTATCAAATTAAAATATGTATTTGATAATACACCGGCCTTCAAAACTCAAACAGTGACTGGATGCTTTCGACTGTACACTGTTTGTAGAATATCTGCCAAAATTCTTGAGGAATTTTCCTTGAACTTCAAGTATGTGAAGAACATGTTTGACTTCATATTTTCAAAGAAGATTTAGTCGCGGGGACAATTAGGTGGTCAACAATAAATATAATAATAAAATGTTTGCGATCACCCGTATAACAGAAAATGCTCAAACACTCTCTCACTGTAGAAAATGACTATATGGGTCCTTTTTAACACTTGTGTGCTTTTTTTTGTAAGTATAGCACCCATATTCGTGAAGGTGTTAACGTTTCTGTGAAAAATTCAAATGTTTTTTGTTTATAGCATAGAGTTTTCAATCAAATTTAACATCAGTTTCCAAAAACTTGAAAACGAATAGTAGAAACAGTATACTGCAATTAAGTATTGCATATTTAATGAAATATGGGCATTCGTATGAAATAATTTTTAACTGCGCATGCGTTAAAGATTCCAAAATTTTTATTTCATGATTTACTAGTCAGCTACTTAGAGCAACTTATATAATAAGTCTAGTCAAGTATCACGAAAATTCAGAAATATAGCGACGATATAGTGAGTTACTTTCTAAAAGTAGATTTATTGTAATTAATTTTCCACAATTTCTGAATCAGCTCACAGTATCTTTCTGAGTTTTCAAAATATTTGACTGGGCGTTTTATAAAAGCTGCCTTAAATAGCTGACTACCAAATTATGAAATAAAAATTTTGGAATCTTTCACGCATGCACAATTGAAAATTATTTCATACGAATGCACATATCTCATCAAATATTCAATACATTCCTGTTTTAATTACAGTATACTATTTCTACTGTTCCTTTTCCTATTTTCGGAAAGTTATGTTAAATTTGATTGAAAACTCTGTATGCTATAAACAGTAAAAGCATTTGAATTTTTCCCAGAAACGTTAATATCCTCACGAATATGCGTGTAATGCTTAGACAAATGCACGCAAACGTTATACAGGACACTCATGGTCGTTTTCTACATTTACAGACCATTTTGAGCATATTATGTTACATGGGTGATCGCAAATATTATTTTATCATTAAATTTATTTTTAGCCCTCTAACTGTCCTCGCGACTAAATATCCACTGAAAAATATGAAGTAAAACATGTTCTTCACATCCTCGAAGTTCAAGGAAAATCCGTCAAGAATTTCGGTAGATATTCGACAATCGAAAACAATCAATTGTACAATCAAAATCATCCGGTCACTGTGCATTAACTTTTAAAGGACAGTGTATTAAATCAGCATTTAGATCAGAATTATTAGTTGTGATTGACCTCAATCAATTATAGAATAAAATGTGTGTGTGAATATAGAGGATGAATCTGAACTAATGGCCAAAACTTTAAGGAGAGATGAAACACATCTGGACAAGCTCAAAACACCATACGATGCATGGTCGTGTCTCAGCGAAGCGATACAGGAAAATTTCTGACTGTAGACAGAACTCCTGTATACTACACAATTTGGACTTGCAGAGCATTCCCGCAAGCAGCACTGTACATGAAATATATGTCAGTCTTATCCTGATTAGTAAAACCAGCAATCCCTTTTACAATCCACGGTGGAATTGAGTGTGGAAAACTAGCACGTTACACGTTTAATGACAGCGACATCTAGTTGTTCACCGTTTGCGATACGCCCATGTATTGCATGACAAAAATTTCTTGTTTAGATGTGTTTTATCATCACTTTGGTTACGAGTTCTGATTTACACTCAAGTTTTCTGAAATAAATTTAGTCTGATAAAATGTACCTCCCTTCTTTTCAGTTCAGTTGTTTGTAAACTTTCTTTGCAATTTCAGTTAGTAACAATATTCTGCATAAATAGAATTACTAATCATTTATTGGTTATTTAGTAAACAGGGTTCTTTCCACAATAAGAAAGAGCCTTATAGCGCTTCACTACTTGGGATACGACCATACATTTTATGGCGATTTGAGCTTATGTAGGTGTGTTAGATCTTTCTTTAAAATTTTGCCGATAAGTTTAGATTCAGCCTGTATATATATTCTTTTCACTTGGTGATAGTTATTCTTTATTTTTTTGGTGATTATATTACATATACAGTGTGTTTCCGTATATTGTTTACAATCTTTAAGAGGTGATGCTGTACGCAACAACAAAAACGTTTTATACAGGAAACCCGGGTCGCAATCTATTCATTCAGTCGAAATTACAAGGTTCTTAACTTCTATCTAAGCTTGGATTTTTGCTTATAACTTTAATAATAATATTATTAATAATAAAGATATTTTAAGGATATTTACAACAGAATTAACTTGCTGTGTGCAAAAATGCGGTAAAATCGCGAAAAGTTGTAGAAAGTAAATCATTGTAATTCGGTCAATGCGCCTTACGTAATCTCAGCTGTATTCCGAAAAGTGAATGTTTACCGCTGATTGTATGCGTATGACTGCCACTTCCACCAATTTAAATGGTCAAATAACTAGGTGTGGTGAAACTGACTACCACCGACATCGAGTCGGCGCAAAATTAGACGATCCCTTTTTTGGAATGTAGTTGACAATACAAGCAGTTCACCGACTGAATTACTCTACAGTTCTATTTAGTACTCTTCTTGATTCTACCGCACTTTGCACTCTACAAGTTCTAAAATTCGTTAAAATAATATTGTTAAAAATATGACCAAATATCCGAGCTCACTTTGAAGTGAAGCACTCTATAATTTTAACAGAGTGAGTAGATTGCGACCCTGATTTCCAGTACAAATGTTGTGTGTTGTAGAGCGCTCTACCACATCTTAAAGTTTGTAAACCTTATACTAAAACACTTTGTATACATTTTTCTTTAGCTCAATATTTTAAATTTTCGCAGCAGTCTTAACATTTAAACGAGATTTGAAGAGTAACTTGTTGGAGAGGCCATCATTCGACCTTCGTTAAATTTACGCGAAACATTTGAAAAATGCAATCTTTCAAACATAGAATCATTATCAGTACCAAAGCTTTATGGAAACATGCGTATGATAACGTCAAACTGCAAAAATGTTTTCATTTCCAGTATAACTAACATTAGACTTAAAAAAACGCTATTTTTATGAAATATTGTTTCCAACTAAGAAGACAAGATATAAAACAAAACTGGTAAATGCAATTTATAGAATGTATATATACCCTTTTCTGTATGATGTGCCATGTCTGAAGCATAATGCTATTTATGCAAAAAGAGCTTTGTTCTACGTCAGGAGTAACTAGGCGTATTAAATGACGCCGGTTTTGCCTACATGGCGACACTGCTATGCCAATTATTGCATTTAGTAGGCATTCATAATTAGGGGTAATCGAGCGTGAGAGACAAGGTTTCTGTTCTATTTTTGTTAATAAATAATTAAAATATAGTTTAAGGGGATCTAGTTATCATAGGGTTATTATTAATTTGAATGGTCTCGAGCTATACCTATCAGAAGCTTCTTTGAAGAGATAAATTGTTTATGTGACGAGGATAACATTTTCTTAAGACTTAAAAATCGAAGTAGTATTTAAAAAATATATTTTTGTTTTTTACATAAGACTATAATAGGGTAGATGTTTAGTAACAATATAAAAACATATTCCACCTTAAAGAGTTAATTCTTTCGTACTTTTGTCTTCACTCTGTGTCGCAGGTTTGCTGTATAAAACTTCAGCTTTAATAAACTATGCATTTAAAACGTAACATTATTTTCAAAACTCTTTTTTTTAAACTATTGAACATAGAATCGATAAATAATTATTCTTTTCTCCCTGTTTCTAGCAGCACGTATTATTTTCTGTCATTATCTTATGAAAAACGGTTTTATAAATTCTGATAGCAAAGGAATATTGAATTCCTTTAGAAATTGCAGAAAACACCATTAGCCCTTTAGGGTTTAACATTATAGTGCAAGGAAGTTTTTTTTTATAATTTTAAATGAAATTTAATACTTCAAGAAATGATGATTAAAGTTAACCACTTCCACAAAAATTTAGAATAAAATACTGATAAAAATATTTAAAATATAGTTGTGAATATTTAGAAGCATTTTAAAATATCAATCTAAGATAATTTAATTTACATTTAATATCATTTTTTACTTAATTGGTTCATACTCCCTACATAAAGTAAAGGGTTGTTTCTTTCGTAAGTCTCACCTTGTGTAAAACTGTAATTACAATGAACTCTGAGTTAAAAGTGTTCTGAAATCCAAAGGACCTATTTTCTGAATTCATTTTTGTTCGGAAACGCCTGAAATTGGCAGGTGGTCGTATTCAGAAACTATGTAATCAATTTTCCATTTTTTTGGTAAAGGCAAAAGATCTTTGAAAAAATATTGTCAATGTTGGCGTTTTGAACCGGATTCCTGGACGCGATAGTGTTGGAAAGGAGAAAAACCTGTTGTCACGGGAAAAAATCGCTTATAACTCAATAACTAATTTATCAAAAAATGGAAAACACCATTTGATTCCAAATCGCCTTCAATATTCAGCCCTGCTAATTTTTATACCTTTACGTTTAAAAATGGACCAGAAAATGTGTCGAAGTTTCGTGACTGTTGAGCAGAGAATATGGGAACCGCCTGAATAAGTGACAGTATTTTAAAACGTTTTCTAAACTGTTGACCGTATGCCGTATCATACCAGAAAGTTGATATTACACTAGTAGTTGACACTTGCTTAAATAATAATAATTTTTGCGCTTGTTTAAATAATAATATTAGAAATAGGATAGGAATTTGAACTGGTACAATTTCAAATGTTAGATATCCAAGAGAGATCAGAACTACTTCGAAATCAAACATAACTAAAGACAAGCATAGACGGTTTTTCAGAACAGTGAGTTGGCTCCAGATTTAAGTATTGTGCGCTGCAAATTTCTGAAACACTTTTGCAACACTAAATGAACATAACACTTCTAACTAAAATCATTTTCGATTGTGTTGTGAATGTCTTGTGCCAAATAAAAAGATTGTGCAAAAAGTGTTGTTAAAATTACAAGAGGAGAAAATATGTTTTCAAAATATTCATTTTTAAAATTGTTATAAATGTTTAATAAATAGTACGTTTTAAGTGTGTGTGTGGATGTTATTTTAAAGGCACCATGTAGGAAGTGTTTTGAAAGTGTTTTACATGCGTTGTTTTATAGTGTTCTAAATTGTGTGGTGTTTACAATGTGTTGTTAATTTGGTGACAAAGTCTTGTGCAGCACAAGACTGTTGTAAGAAAATATTTTCATCAACACTGTTTACAACACGATTTCAAAGCAATTAACAACGCAATTAACAACGCAATTAACAACACGATTTCAACACAATTAACAACACTATTTTAGAACACATTTTTAGATAGCAACACTTTTGCAACATATTAAGAACACAAAACATATTTTGTATATGAAGTTTTCTCTAATTCACAACACATTAATGTGTTATTAATTTGGTGACAAAAAGTGCTGCAAAATGTGCTTATTTTTGTGTTTGAGAATTTGCAGTGTGAAAAATTCGCTTCTCGTAAATACGTACAGTGTTCCACAACAGTCATGGTACGAGAGTAGTTCTTGAAAAATGTGCGAATTTCATCATAGTGAACATAAATAAAATTGGTTAACAAACAGAAATAATTATCCTCTTTTGTAACATTATGTAATGAAATAATAGAAATTTATTTTTGAAATACTGAAAAAAAAATTATAAAATTATTTTAGTTCAAAAATGCTTCCATAAAAGTCATTGTACATTTGTATAAAATTAAAACTTTTTCACTCATTTGCATATTTCACAAAACAGAGTCGTTGTCCCGCAATATCCACTGAAGAATTAAATGTACCTGCTGTTATCTCAGTAGAAAGGAACTAATCTGAATAATAATAAAAAATGGCGCGATAATAACTTACAGTTGAAGAAAGAATATTAATTGTTAATCTTCATGGGGAAAAAAAGGATAAATCTCATAGTGATATTTCTCAAATAATGTATCGAATTCGTTTCACCCTCCATACGGTAATTAATCGGTACAGAAAAGAAAAGTGGATTAAAAATAAAGCTCGAAACGGTCTTCCTAAAAACAGAACAGTGAGAGATGTTAGAATAATAAAACGCAACATTTCTGAAAATCCCTCAATTAGTGCTAGAAAACTAACAGAATATTTGCAAAAGTATGGCAATAAAATAGCATAAACTATCAAAAGAGCCGTTAATGATGTGGTTTTAGATAAAGAACTTCAAGGAGGAAATCGTATATATCTCTGATCAACAGAATGAAAAGAATAGAGTTTGCCTGAAAATATTTACATGCATTCCCTGACTTCTGGAAACAGGTAATTTTTTTCAGAAGAGTCCAAGTTTTATATTTTCGGCATAAATAGCGAATTAGAGTAAGAAGGAAAAAAGGCGATGCACTGAATCCTAAATATATGACAAAAATTCTAAAGGATGGTAGAGGTGGTGTAATGATTTGATGCTGTATTTCAGCTTCAGGAATAGGAAATTTAGATTTCATTGAGACTATAAAGGACAGATTTGGATAATTTAAATATTTTAAAGAAAAACTTGAAAGGCGGTGCGTTCAAGTTGGGGGTCGCTCAGGATTATTTCTTCCAACAAGATAATGATCCTATGCACACTACTAATATTGCCCGATTGTGGCTACTGTACAATAGCTCTACGTACTTGTCACTACTCCATAAAGTCCATATTTAAACCTCATCAAGCATTTATGAACTATCTTACAGCAGCGAGTGATATCTGAACTAAAACACAGTTGAAAGAAGTTTTATTTTCAAAATGGAATAAAATTCAGAAAAATATTGCAGAAAATCTGATAAAATCAATGCCAGACATGCAAATAAATATTTGAAAATGGTTTTCTTTAATAATTTAAAAATAATTCCATGCGTACCATGACTTTTGTGGAAGCACTTTTCAACTTAAATTTTATAAATTATTTTGAAAGTTTCTAAAGAAAATTATTGAATTTTTCTTGTATAATATAGCAAAAGCTGTTATTAAATAATTCTTATTTGTTAATTCAATTTGTATGCTAATGGTTAAATTTCCATATTTTCTCAAAACTACTTCCTCCTGTACCATCACTTTAGTAGAATACTGTATTTTCTCTCAATACCAACTGTTTAATTGAAGTATTTGGCTTTGTTAGTTTCTTTATATAAAGTACCTTA
Organism: Maratus speciosus; assembly: GCA_963932465.1. Classification (NCBI taxonomy): domain Eukaryota; kingdom Metazoa; phylum Arthropoda; class Arachnida; order Araneae; family Salticidae; genus Maratus; species Maratus speciosus. The sequence continues at coordinate 396,396,140 of OZ010796.1, read as the reverse complement.
TAGTTATGTGTTTGTTTAAGGGTACAATAAAATATTAGTTTAACTGGTAGTATAAACTACTTGCAAAATTTAATAACATTCATGTACCTATAATTGACACTTGTGTCAACTACAAATATCTGATTTTTCAAGTGAGTATTTTATCGAGTATTCAAGTAAGTATTCTAGTACATTTCCGAAGTGGAGAATTCGCAAGATGTGAAAGCTTGATGAATGATTGCATTTTGAACGAAGCAAATCTATTATTTCATTAGTTTATTTTTTGAAAAAAAAAAATAAGGGTTAGTCTATTGCAGAAACACATTTAATATCATAGAGATAGATGTTCTGACAAAAGTGATCAGTCAAAAAATACCGGTCAGAGTGGATTGCCAAGTACATTCAAACAAATATTGTAATGGCCTGAAAAATGCCCGTACTTTCGGCTAAATATGTGAAAAAAAGAAATATGTTACTAAGTGTTACATCAGATTCATGACAAAGGTATCACTAGAAAAAACAAAGGAAAACTGGAGGAAAAGGAACAGAAAAAAGAAAGTTCAGAGACTCGACAAAACTAAAAGTAGGAGAGAGAAGAATTGAGAAAATGAAAAGGTACCAAAAGAGAAACCGCTAAGTAGGGTCGAGAATTTATCCTTTAATGGTTTCGTTATCATTATAAGATGAAAATTGAATATCATATGATAGTACATATACTGCATTTGTAATAACTCGCAAAATAACTTGCATTTGTAATTAAAAGCAAAATTGTTTATGAAAAGTATATATTGTATAAATATATATTTGCTTGCATAATATACGCCATCGCAGATTTTTCTCACCACCTAACTGCGAAAAAAAAAATTCTAATACAAAAAAAGTTCTCAATTTTTGCATATAATGAATATTAAGATAATTATTAGTAGTTAAATACATAATTTAATATCCATTACAACCTTCCTAAGTTCTGTTTTTATCTTCTGTTTAAAAAAAAATTCATTTAAAAACAATTAACATTACTTTTTAGATGTGTCAACTACTGGGTCTTACGTGTCAACTATAGGTATGATGGAAGGGGCGCTCATTTCAAGCCATTACATTCTTTAAAACTGAAATTTTATTTATTGAAGACAGTATGCCTTTTGTCATGAACTGACCAGCAATATGCATGTTAAAAAGCTTCTGTTAAAATAAAAAGGTTTTCTTTACATGTAAAAAATAAACACATTATCTTTATAGTGTCAGCCACTGGTGCAATTACCGTAATCGATAAAATTTCTTCTCTCCCTCTCTTAAGCCAATCTTTCTTTTTCAATGAAAAATTTTGTGAAATTCTGATAACGAATAAATATTAAATTTACTTTGGTATTCAAAATATCATTAGCTCTTTTTGATTTAGTGTATATGTCAAAGAAATTGTTAAAGAAATCAGTTATTAAAAGAAATGAAGATTTTAGGAGAGTAATGAAATAAGTCTTGTACCCAAAATTTATTAAAATAATAATAATGAAATATTCGTGAAAAATATTTGATTATTTAGAAATGTAACCACCTAGAGAAGTTGAGTAAAAATACAATTAATGTATTATATTTATTTATTTTTTTTAATTTCGAGTAATTTTTGCACGAAGAAAATGCGATGACATGAATTAGCCTCAAGGAAGCCAGTGAGGTAAAAAAATTATATTTAAAGATTGAGACATTTCAGGTCTTATAATAAAAATAAGATTATCATATTTGCTTCCATAATATACGCCATTGTAGATTTTTCTCACCACCTAATTGTGATAAATTTCTAAAAGAAAAAAAATTACCTTAATTTTTGCATCAAGAAGATTAAGATGATTTGAATTAACGAAATATCTTTTTACGAAAATCTCCGAAATCTGTTTTTTTTTAAGGTAATTTGTAGTTTAGATTGGAGAAGTTTCCAAGATTTGAGAGAGAAAAGGGACATGTAAAAAAAAAAAAAAAATTCTGAAAAAAAAATTGCTGTTAGTACGTTACTTGGAACATTCCTGTGATTTGATGGAAAGGCAGCTTAGATTGAAGCATTTCAGGTAATTTTAGGTTACGTAGGTGAAACATCAGTGTTTTTAAGGAAAATAGGCAAATCAAAATATTCACGAATTAACGGATTACAATGAATAAAAAAATGCATGTCAATTCATGTTTTTAATTTAAAGCGCGATCTATCTGTTGAATAAAAGTTGTTTACGGTGTGAAATATAATTATGGTGAATGAAGAAAAAAATGACAGGACCAACATTCTAGCTGAACTTGCCAACAGCCGGAACTGAATAGCTGGAAAATGAGTGTTTTGGCGTTATCTCGCAAAACCTTTCATAAAAATAAGAATGCAATGTGAAATAACGAGTACCTAGAATCATACGGTGCACGATGGATAAAAGAATTCGTGCCATATTTTTGTTGTTGACTTCAAAACAAAAATCTTACCCATGATAGATCCTGTATATTCTAAACGCATATATAATTTTTACAGCAAATTAAAAGTGAAAGAAGGGGCCTTGACTCTGTTGACTTGTTCTTCTATGGCGGACAGAAAAAAAATTGAACATATCCTCCTAAGTTTCGCTATTATAAAAATACCTGCAATCTTCATTTAAGTTCTTTTATTCCTGCAACTATCACTTTCGTAAAAACCCTAAAACTAACGAAAAATAAGTAAATAAATAAAATCTACTTAAAAAAATATTTCATTTCTTTAACCACCACTTTAGTTAGTATCCTTAAAACCAAATCTAAAAATAAATAACAATCTTAAGGTTTTGAATTCATTGTTGGTTAGATGCATCTTTTTATGAGTTTGAATTTGAGTGGTCCGCATTTCTCCCCCCCCCCTTTTTTTGTTTGCTTTATTATTTTGTTGTTGTTTTTGTTGCCTCTGTTTTCTTGCCTTCAGGCCTTCTGCATGCCTCTAGGTACATTTTGTGGAACGCGATGATAACATTTCTAATTAAAAAAAAGTATCCCAACGTACTATACTGAAATAGACTATATTCAATTTGTCTTTTCCTAGAATCTGTAATAAATACAAATTTGAATTTTTTTTGTAAATCAAATACACATTTAATAATTTGCTAAAATAAACTTTTAAAGAAATGTTTTAGAATAGGAAAAAAAAACATATGTCAACGCCTCGGAGCAACAGTAGGACATCTAGTAATAATAAAAAATGAGATGTCGGATGTACTGCTATGAATAACTGTGTTTGCATCTAGTGGAACGACTTTTGAAACACAAAGTTGTTTAATACGATATCTCAGATGTGTTTTTTATAAAAATTCCCTACTGTCCCACTAGATGCAGACAGTGTTTCATAGCAGGGAGTCAGACATCTCATTTTCGATTATTACTAGATGTCCTACTGTTGCACTGAGTCGACGACATAATGAAAATACGAAATTGTTAAACAAAAAACAAACCAAAAAAACATCGAATGCTTCTGTTTATCGTATAGACTAAATTAACGTATTTTTAAAAAGATAATTGTAATTAGACTTAAAAAAATAATAATGGCGAATTGAGATTTCCCACAAATATTAGCTCCGGTTCCTCTTAACTTATTGATTCCGTACTAAATAAGATATCGCGCTCCTTTAACAAAACATTTGTTAAATTTAGATCATGTAACGGGAAAAAACGAAGAATATATTTTCTGGGTATCATTAAGCAAACAATTTGAAACAAGGCTCTTTACGAGAAAATAATTTTCTGCCGAAATAAAAGTATCGCACTCCCTAATTTCGTAATTTACGTTTTCCATGGGAAATCTCCAACTCAGACCTAAATTAACATTAAATTGGAGAGCTGATTGAATCTGAAATGGATTTAGAACGTTTTGCTGTGGGATTAGTTTCCACTAAGTATTCATTATTCTCATAAAATTATGGAACAGATAAGCGCTTGTTAATGGAGTTTGGTGTTTCTAATTTTTCAAATAATGTGGAGAAATTTTCGAAAGTTTCTCTTTTAAAATAAATTCAACAAGAGAATAAATTAACTAATGATAAAAGCAGTTAATAATTTTTATTTAAAAGTAAGAAATACAAAACTTGGAATAAATCATTTTCGCATGTTTTTCGATTTAAGGAGGAGCGTCTTTTGAAATTGTGGGTTATGTTTGTTTCTTTATATGTATTTATAAATAGTTGTTTTTTGTTTTTTAGAAGATTCTAGGCTCTCAAACATTTTAGAGAGTAAATTATAAAATCTAGATTATACCGGTTTCCAGCGAAATGGAATAGTGTCTAGGAATGCTGGAATATACGCATGTGCATAAAAGAATCAATAAGACTCGTTAGTCCTTTAGAAGCCAATGGTAGAAAACTAATATCCAAAAGAACTGTAAAGGATTAAAATGAATTTAGACACACGTAGAATGTCTAAATGGATGTCCTAGTTATTACGAAGTATGTGATAACTATGCACTATTAACATATTTCATAGGAATAAGTTTAGGAACAACTATTAAATTTAGTAAACTAACTTAACTAATTCTAAATTAGCAAATTCTAATTAACTAAATTAATAACTCAACTAAAGAAAGAAACTTACTTTATTACTTAACTAATTTAAAAGAACTTAACAGTTTCCTACTTATCAGTTACAAGCACATTCCAAAAAGATAAAAAAAAAGTCCTTCCGGCCAGTGCCGGGAGGAAGAGGTAGCTTTCAAATTCCTTATTTTAAAAAAGCCAACTAATATTATTCAAACACACGAAGCTCAATTTAGTGGAAACCGAATATAGGAGATTCAATACTAATTTTTATCAATACTAAATCATTATGAATGAGAATTTCGCGAAATTAGTCAGTTTTATCCAAGCTGCTTTTATGTAAAGTAACTTATATTTCGCTGAGATGTTGATGTATACTATCCACATGCCTTCTTACATGGAAATAGGCGAATACGTGTGTTATCGCGTGACAAACACAAGATCGTTTCAAAATGTTGGCCATACTAGAAATTCAAAATGCTATAATTCAACCATATTTTAAGATATAAACAAAAGAACAAATTTTCAGAAACAAAACCGGCTTCGGAATCTTTCTATCAAGGCCCAAGACATAAAAAAAATCTTTTTCATTTTCCAATTTTTTAATACCTCATTTTAAATTTTAATTTTTTTTAAAAATGGCAACCCTTTTGAAACAAGAGGGCGAATGAAGCTGGTCAACGAACTTGGTCGAGACATTGGTATGTACTATGTACAGACCAAGTTACATCCAAATCGGTTCATAAATACGCTTGTTATCGCGTGACAAAAATCAGGTCGTTTTAAAATGTCAGCCACAATAGAAATTCAAAATCTTTTCCATTTTCGTATTTTTTGGTATCTCATTTTAAATTTTAAATTTTATTTAAATGGCCGCCATTTTGAAACAAGATGGCGGATGAAGCTGGCCAACAAACTCGGTCGAGATAATTGTATGTACTATGTACACACCAAGGTACATCCAAATCGGTTCATAAATACGCCTGTTATCACGTGACAAATATCAGGACGTTTCAAAATGTCAGCCACACTAGAAATTCAAAATGCTATAACTCAGCCATTTTTTAAGATATAGACTAAACAAAAACTGCTCCCGAATCTTTGTATCAAGGTCAAATACATAAGAAAAAAATATTTTTTCAATTTTCAATTTTTTGGTACCACATTTCAAATTTAATTTTTCTTAAAAATTTAAATGGCTGCCATTTTTAAACAAGATGGCGGATGAAGCTGGCCGACGAACTCGGTCGAGACATTGGTATGTACTATGTACAAACGAAGTTACATCCAAATCGGTTCATAAATACGCCTTTTATCGCGTGACAAAATTTAGGACGTTTCAAAATGTCAGCCACGCTTCAAATTCAAAATGCTATAACTCAGCCATTTTTCAAGATATAGACGAAACAAAAACTGCTCCGGAATCTTTGTATAAAGGTCAAATACATAAGAAAAAAATATATTTCCATTTTCAATTCTTTGGTACCAAATTAAAAAAAAAAATTTTAAATGGCCGCCATTTTGAAACAAAATGGCGGATGAAGCTGGCCGACGAACTCGGTCGAGACATTGATATGTACTATGTACATACCGAATTACTTCGAAATCGGTTCATAAATTTGAGAGTTACAGTATGACAAAGGTCATATATATATATATAACCATTAATTAAACATAACCTACCACCATCAAAAACCATAATATTATGAATTAAAGCTGTAAGTATAAAAAAAAGTGCCAAATAATTTATTATAAGAATTATTATGGAAGAAAAAAGAAGAAAGTGGACACCGACAAATAATGGAAAAGCTTATATATTGAATTACGTTATCAAGGGCACAAAATTCAATGATATAAGCAATATGGTTGTTTTCTGTGAGAAAAATAAGCTAGAGCTAAAAATTATTTTTCCCTGTGCCCAAACAACCATTAAAAATAAGTGAATTGATTAAAATTGAAAACAGAATAGAAACAAATAATATGAAATGGAAAAATCAATAAAACCTGTTTAAATATTTATAGGATATAAAATAGAAATAATAAACAACATACCGATTAATATTTCAGTATTTTTCAATAAATCCACGCGCACATGGCTACCAAAATATCGTAAAGATTAAGGTGAATAAAACAGTTAAGAAATCACAGTAATTGATACCAAAGGATGCAGTTAATACATTTTGAAATACCACGATAAATGCATTTAATATAATATAAGATAAAATAAATAGAAAGTAATTACATTATTTAAAATAACTAAAATGCACTATTAAATTAATTAATTACTATTTAACAATATCGTCAAAATTTAGCTAAAAAATCCACCTGGTGTAGTAAATTATAACTGAAAAGGAGCTGGAAAAAGCAAAATTTATAACTTATCTTCAAAAGACAATTTTTGGTGCTGCCATCTAGTAGTACTTTTATTATTCAAATGTCACAAGATAAACAATTGTAAGCTTTTGAATGTAAAAAATTTTATTAACAGCAAAACCAAACATATCCTTATATATAGATAATTATAAACCTAATATAAACCACACTATGTATTTTTTTAAAAAACTATTGTTAATAAAATTAAAAAGCATACAAAATATTCTATTATCTAACTCATTTAAACTACACTAAGAATTTAAATAATTCTATAACATTGATAATACATAGAATATAGCTATATGCTATAAAACAAAATAAATTCAATAATAATTAATATAAATAATTATTAAAAATAATATAAAAATATTTAATAAAAACTATTATATATAAGATAATTATAAAATGAACAGGAAATAGAAAACATATGGAAGTATATAGAAGATTATCAGATACTTAAATTCCCATTACCTAAAAATCTCAAATATAGTGTGTGGATTATTTTCATACATCCATAAAAATCCTAAAAGTATGAATGTGGGACATTCAAAAACATTAAACCGATAATAAATTTTATAACACAAAGTGAAAATAGATCAATATTAAAAAGAATAGAGGAATAATAATAAAAATAATTACCCAATTTTAATACATACAGTATAACTTTATTTATATTAAATATACTTATATGTATATTAATCACTATAAAAATGGCATACTATTAGTAATTGATATGATATTGTCCTTAGTAAATTAAAATTTAATAACAAATGATTGTAAATAAGATTAAACAATAATTAAGCTAAATATAATATTAATGATAGTCACCAATTACATATAAAATATCAAATCAACATCCTCATAAAATACGTATCAAAAATATAGTAATAATACAAAAGCCCCATTTTTTTTTTAATTAACCATTGCGTATTATCCAGACAACACTACCCTCCTCCGTACTCTAACATCTACCCACCCATCCAACCTATAATAATTTTTTTATATTATTTTACAATTTTTAATTTTTTATAGATATTTTTTTATTTTATTTTTTTGTAATTTTGTTTACGCATGTGTTAATTTGTTTTAAAAGATCATGTAAGTAAAGTACTAATTGTATATTAATGAATATATGAATTTTTTTGGAAAACCATGATTTAATGCATCATAAATTAGTTTTTTAATATTGTTAATTAGAGGAGAAATATATATATATATCAATTTTGAACGGAGGGTGGTTTCGGGATCTGGGGGTCATGATCGATGAAAATATACCAAAATTTTTTGAAATCGCTTTCCTCCGAACGGCTGCAATAGGTAGCTTTTTGTAATGAAAGCTACCTAATATATCAAAATAAGAGATTCCGTTCTAAAGCTACGCGTGGACATACTTTAAATGTTAAATATTTCATTGGAAGTCAGTTTGTGGAAATCCCTTACCATACAGCTACATTTAGAAAGCAATTGAAATTCAGACTATCAGTTACTCTGTTCAGTTGACTACTAAATTATGCAAAATAATTTTTTTATCGTTCGCGCATCATGTCAATTAAAAATATTTAATCACACACACACACACATATATATACCCATATTTCATCAAATATTTAACAAATTTATTATCTAATTACAGTACATTGTTTCTACTATTTTTTTTTTTTTGTCAAATTTTCTGAAGATGGTGTATAGGGGATGAATGGAAGACACAAAAATTCATAATAAACAACTTCATTTTAGCTGATGTTTATATACAAAAAGAAGATTTAACAACTTTAATAGATTGAGAAGCTACACTAAATAGTACTACAGAATATACAGATACATATATTTAAGAGTTTTTGAATTTACATGATATTTTAATATTTAATATCCTTGTATATAGTTTCACTTTGATTAAACATTACATAATGCTTTGTTTGCATTTTGACTCGGCTATTTTACATGTAAATTTTAAATTCAATCTCAAACTTGTGATGCCCCACCAGTGGCCGAGAGGTTCTACTCTCGAAGCTGGTAGACGGAAGGTGCTAGATTCGATCCCAATCGCGCCCGTCGTCCTAATCGTTCGGATTTTTCATGGTTTTCTTCGAACCTTGGTTTTCCAAGCGTAAATACGGGTTAGGTCCCCTTAGAAAGAACCCCGCGGAGGGCACTCACCACTTTGGGCCTATACCCTTCGTGTTGATAATTGGCCGTCATAAAAACAACCCAACCCAACTCAAACTTGTGATATTATATTCACTACTATGTTTCACCAACCATTCCTGGGTTGAATAGTTTTCGAACGAAGTCTAATATAGCAAATTCCTGCAACTTCTCGGTATTAAAAAACAGCTATTTTCCTTCTTTTTGGAGATATTTTTAGACTTCGCACTCTTCTTCTTGAATTTGTATCATCTAGCAATATAGGGGAGGGTAGTACATAAGTGAGACGAAAATTATTATTACTTAACAAATGGCGACGATTTTTATTCTTTTGAAAAAATTTTTGCTACATCTTTAAGCTACACAAATGCCTACACATTAATGTATAAATGGTTTTAAAAAAGTTATTTATAAAAGCACAGAAGCAGCATAACGGAGTATCGAAAATTGTCTCACTGTGTACCACAAGTAGTACACAGTGAGACAATGTTTATATTTTCATAAATCATACATTGAATATTTTCATTTTCATACACTCTATCAATAATTTTCTGCAGTTTATGATTTCTAATTAATATTTCTAGATTTTCAAAATATTAAAAATATGAGCCTCGGGTGGACAATGGCAGACATTGGGCTTCCTTCATGCAAAATTTCAGCCTCTGACGTTTAGTAAATTTCACTAGCCATCGGACGCCCCTCCCCCCCCCACACACACACAGAAAGAGAGAGATAGAGAGAAAAACCTTCTTTTATTAATAAATAACTTTTTTAACATCAGAACCACATAGTAGGTACACAATAAGACACGTCTCACTGTGTATCACAACTGTGTGTGTCTCACTGTGAACTTTCGTTACGTTGTAACAAAATGGATGCCACATCTGTTACATCAATTTCATCGCTTTAAAATGTTTGTCGTTTTGCCGAAATAGTCTATTATTAGATATAGCTAGGTTTGGTTAAGTAAATATATGTTATATTTAAGGAAATAAACTCTAAAATAGACGTTCATGTAACTTTAAGCATTATAAAATAAGTAATTATTTACTATTTTGTTGGACGAGTAACTGAAGTGCCAAAACTACATCCACGTGTTGTATAAGATGAGGCCGTTATGTATATGTGTGTGTGTGCCAGCTTGAAGAAAAAGTTACAACTATATGTCAAAGTGGCTGCTGTCTCACTGCGTACTTCCCTACCCTAATAGAAAAAGTTCTTTCTTTGGTAACTTAATACTGCAAATTTATTTTCTTTTGAATTTATTAATGGATTTCATATTTATAAATTCGAAATGAGATTTTTAAAGAAAATTTATAAATTCAAAGTGGGGTTTTAATGAAAAATTCCCCAAGTTCATCAATATTATATTTTTAGACTCTGAAATTTTCTTCATCGTGTGCAATAACATGCCTTTTTTTGCTTGCCGCTACAGATTTAATATTGGTCTTTTTTTGGCTGTCTTTCCATACAAGTAACTTCAATGGTTTCCTTTTTTAGCTCACAGGCTATCAAAGCCTGAGAGCTAATGTGCCCGCCCGTTCTGTATGTATGTATGTATGTATGTATGTATGTACGTATGTACGTAACGCGATAACTCTTGATAGAAACATCCGATTTGCTTCAAAATTTTTTCCTAGGTTCACTGTGATAAGGCGCTTCCCTGATTAGTTTTTGGAGTTCATTGGTTAAGGATAAAGGGGGAAAAACGGGGTTAGTCCACACCCCACCCCCTTAATTCAGATAAATGGGTTTTCATGCAGAATGATTCCATTTGCTCCGAATTTCATATACCGGTTTATTATGTTAAGGAACTTCCCTGATTCGTTTTGGGGGTTCATTGGTTAAGGATAAAGGGGGAAAAGGGGGGTTAGTCCACCCCCTTAATTCAGATAAATGGGTTTTTCATGCAGAATCATTCGATTTGCTCCGAATTTGGTATACCGGTTTATTATGTTAAGGAACTTCCCTGATTAGTTTTGGGAGTTCATTGGTTAAGGATAAAGGGGGGAAAACGGGGTTAGTCCACCCCCCCCCCCTTAATTCAGATAAATGGGTTTTTCATGCAGAATGATTCGATTTGCTCCGAATTTGGTATACCGGTTTATTATGTTAAGGAACTTCCCTGATTAGTTTTGGGAGTTCATTGGTTAAGGATAAAGGGGAAAAAACGGGGTTAGTCCACCCCCCTTAATTCAGATAAATGTGTTTTTCATGCAGAATGATTCGATTTGCTCCGAATTTGGTATAGCGGTTTATTATGTTAAGGAACTTCTCTGATTAGTTTTGGGGGTTCATTGATTAAGGGTAAAGGGGGAAAATGGGGTTAGTCCACCCCCCTTAATTCAGATAAATGGGTTTTTCATGCAGAATGATTCAATTTGCTCCGAATTTGGTATACCGGTTTATTATGTTAAGGAACTTCCCTGATTAGTTTTGGGGGTTCATTGGTTAAGAATAAATGGGGAAAAGGGGGGTTAGTCCACCCCCTTAATTCAGATAAATGGGTTTTTCATGCAGAATCATTCGATTTGCTCCGAATTTGGTATACCGGTTTATTATGTTAAGGAACTTCCCTGATTAGTTTTGGGGGTTCATTGGTTAAGGATAAAGGGAGGAAAACAGGGTTAGTCCACCCCCCTTAATTCAGATAAATGTGTTTTTCATGCAGAATGATTCGATTTGCTCCGAATTTTGTATACCGGTTTATTATGTTAAGGAGCTTCCCTGATTCGTTTTGGCGATTCATTGGTTAAGGATAAAGGGGGGTTAGTCCACCCCCTTAATTTAGATAATTTTTTTTTTTTTTTGCAAGATTATTCGATTTGCTCCAAATTTGGTATACCGGTTTATTATGATAAGGAGCTTCCCTGATTAGATTTGGAGGTTCACTGGTTAAGTATAAAAAGGGAAACGGGGGCTAATTCCCCTTCACTTATTTTTTGAGTGGCATTATTCTTTAAAATAAGAGTATAATATACAATTAGTGTGAATAGTCTGTGAGCTCAATGCCATCAGTTTAGCTGGGCACTTTTCTTTTTTATTAGACTATTGATAATTTACTCCATTCTTTAGAATGCACTCAAACGTATACAGGTTTATGGGAATTCATTTCTAAATTTTATTAGAATGTTACTAAAATTAAAAGTATTTGCTTCCATACAATTGAATAATATCATTCATTTTGCATTTTAAATCTGAATAAATGAATAAATTGATTTAATTATTTAAATGTAGAAGTTTTATACATAATTGCTATAGATAAATAGAAAAATTTTAAACTTTAATTTTCCTGACTTTTATAAGTATTACCAGTGCCCCATTAAATGATTCATTCTCAGCACACATGGTTAGACACACATAGAATGAAATACCGCGCGTAATCATAATATAAAAATATGCATAACATTAATTTTCAACCCACTTAAATAATATTCTTGAACCTTGATTAACTTATTTTAGTATGTACACTTCGCAACAATGATTCGTAATTAATGATTAACTCCGAAAAATTACTTTGAACGAGTTTGAACAACTTCTTCTAACTCTGAATCAAAACAAACAACAAATCTGAAAAAGTTACTGCACTTATCTGCAAAAGTAAAATCTATTTCCTCATTTTAGTATGAGTAACAGGCAGTGTCCTATTCACCCGCATTCTCTCTAGGGGCAATCCATTCCAAATCACTAAGGTGGTGTCCCTCGACATTTTTAATTTACCTAATCTTTTAACCAAGTGTTCTTCATAGTTTTCTGAGTTTAAAAACATGGTTAAACATTTTTTTGATCATGCAGTTTTTTGGAGGTGGCCAATTTTATCAAGCTACATAGCCATTTTTGGGCGAAAAACGTGTCTTACGGAAAATGCTGTAGCAGCTTTATTTTTCTACTGATCAAGATGAATCAAAAACCAAAATGTTCAGCATGAAATTATCAACATTTTTGTAATTATAAAATTTTCATTACACTTAAAGATCTAGGCCAAAAACATGCTTAAAAAAACGGAGAAAAAAAGGTCAAACACCACATTTCGCTGCCATTATTTTTTATGAAGGAGATCAGACTCACCTTAAACATTTTTTTTCTTACACAGACCTGTTATAGAACTACTTATGTTTACAACTTTCAATCCTCAAAACCTTTTCTCTTTTTTTGTACAGCTCATCAAAAACTGTGTTATGACTGTTTTTGGCAATTTTCACTACTTAATATCTGAAAAGGGACGGGCTAAAAAAATCTGAAAACGTAGGATAATAAACATCTTTGTAATATAAAGTTAAATTGTAAACTTTATATATTTGAGACTTGATTGGTTTTTGAATAACAGTTCACTAAAAAATGCACCCCTCCCCCCTCATTTTCCTTTTTGTTTTGTTCCAGATACATAGCATTATAGGTACTTTATGCTTAGGTACGTTCAAATTGACTATAAAAATACATTTTACGCATTATTGCTTAATTAAATAGGGCAGTGACACCTTTTCAAAACTTTCTTGAAGGCGGGGGTGTCTTTTGAATTTATTGTGCACAGCGGAGGAGCACCTGATAGTTTTATTCTAACATGTTTTTGAAATTAGCCTAAGTACTCGCTAAGAGGTTACTTCAGTTCAAGAGCGAAAACACTTCTCACTAAAGAAATTTTATAAAATATCTCATAAAAGGCAGGGGGCAGTGGCGTATGCAAACAAGAAATTTTATAGAATTTCTTCAGCGAGAAGCGTTTTCGGGGTATCGAAGGGTACCGAGTTCACTTGGTGGTTACAATCTTTTCGTTTTGCTTTCAGCTTAAAAACGTTGTTGAAACCTTTACACAAGTTTCTGACGTTCTCTTGCTTGTTTTCTGCAACTCAACACTCAAAATAAAGGTACTTGGTGAAGTTAGTCGTTTCTTTAAAACTGGAAAATATATGAAAAAAAATTAGTTGAAAGCCAAAGAGAGCTGTAAATGAATAAGAGTTGTTGATATAGCCCGTCTCAAAAGTTTAAGCTCTCTTTAAATCTGGTTAAACATAATTGAAGAAGAAAATATGCGAATCCAATTTAAAATAAATACTGGACATTTAATCAAAATCAAATAAAATAAGCAGTTTTTGTTGGTTAAAATAAAAATTACATGAAGTTTTATTTAATTTACTTTTTTTCTCGAAGAAACAGTCTCAAAAGCTTCAGCACTTTATGCATTTTTTTTTTAGAAACACGGGATAGGACGGTACAATGACATTGTATGACGCCGTATTCTAATTTTATAAAAGTATAAAAGTGAAAAATCATTTCCACTCGTTTTAAAAATGCTGAAGGGTAAAGATTTCACAAAAAGGAGATTTTAAAAGTTTTTAAATTGAAATCTCAAAATAAAACTGTTTCTCAAGTTGCAAAAATTGTAAATCAATCAAAGCAATGTAGGGGAGAGTGGTAATGAATGGGCCAATTTTCGGTTTTTAATTTTTGTAATTTTTTCCAATAATTTTTTTGGCTCAGAATTGGCTCCTCAGTTAATTTACTTATTTGGTTATATAAAAAAGTCATAAAAATTGGATTAGAAAATGTCTATAATGAATGATAATAGAAAATAAAAAAATAGAAATTTGGCCCATTCATCCCCACCCATGGGGCTGAATGGGCCATTGAAGGTAATGAATGGGCCACTAAATGAATTCAATGGAAAAATGTGTAATTAATCTTTTATTCACCAAATATGGCAAAATCAATGGTACCTCACATGATATGATCAAAGCATACTGACATAGTAAGTAATACACATCAATGCTTATCAAAATTTATGAACATCAAAAGTGATATTATTAAATCACATAATTGTAGCAGAAAAATGACAAAATAATGAGATTATAAGAAAGAACATAAAATATACATAAAAACAATAGATAATACACATTATGATTTAACGAAATTTATATTTTTCAAAATTAATATTAAACGACATGGTTGTAACAGGGTAGGAACTGCCTATTAATTGACTATTTAGTGTAAATGTCTGGTATTATTTATTCTACCCATCAGATTCAGAATATAAACAATTATTCTAGTTTTATATCAAATGGGAAAATATTGGTAGGTGTGGTCAACAACTGCACATTTCACCTTAATCATTTATACAATTTAACTTATGTTTCCAATAAATAACTGATATTTCTTAGGGTGAAAATGTGCAAACTACTTTTTAGACATTACTATAAACCTATTCTAGCTAGAAAGTAATTTAATCTAAATCCATTATAGTCAGTTATGTTTCATATTAAAGAGAAAATCAGAAAAAAAGAAAGAAAAACCATATTTTCATGATCAGGGCAAAGGTGGCCCATTCATGACCATGATATAGTGGTCCATTCAGCCCCACCTATACTTCTGGAATATATTCAGGTTTTTTTTAATACATTACATTCAAATAACATCTAAATACATCCTAAAATTAGTTTACAGATATGCAAAGACTTGCTAATACACATATCTGCAAAGGAATAAGATATTTTTTAGCTTATTTATTTTACTGAAAAGGGAAAAAATTTACTTTTCAATCTGATTCTTGACCCGTCCTACTCTAGTGGGAAAATGGCTTCTGCCAAACAATGGAAAATTTGATGAGTTTGGTAGAACAAATAGCTTCATCTATTGGTGGCATCTAAAATAATTTTATGCAGATACTTTTCATATTTTGTTAATGGCCCATTCATCCCCATGGCCCATTCATTACCACTCTCCCCTATATGTATCATCTCTCTAGAAATTATAATTTCAACCGGAAACCAAGAGGTGGACGATCATGCATGACGTTTGTTGAGACGGATCGGAGAATACGGAGATTGGTGTTTAGGTAAAACATGCCAGTACGACTAATTTAAAATAATCTCTGTGGACAGGTGTCCAAAAGTACTGCACATAGATGTATTAAAGAATGTACTTACACCATACTAAAGAAAATGGCTCGCAAACAGTGTCTCAAACTACACCACTAAACAGGCAGGAATGAACTGGACTAAAAACACATGCCCTACGGGGACAAATTGCTTACTTTTTTTATTCAGTTATGATAAAAAAAAAAAATGGAACTTAGATGGGCCTGATGGATGGAATATGTATTGGCATGATCTACGAATGGAGCCAAGGACTTTTTTCAGCAGGCAGCAAGGCGGTAAGCATGTTATGTTTTGGGGGATATTCGGCTTCAAAAACCTGACCTCTCTGGATTTTCTAAAAGGAAGACAAAATCCCCAAAAATATGGAGAGATGCTGAACCAAAACATTTCCTTCCTTTCGGTGACATTTTTTTTCTTTTTTTGGGGCGGGGGGTGGGGTGATTCCTGAATGGATCTTTGAACAAGGTAATGCCCCAATCTACATATCACATTCTACAAAAACGTGGATTTCACAGAAAAAAATTTAAAATTCTTGACTCGCCAGCTTTAAGTCCAGACATAAACCCCACTGATAATGTCTGGGGCATTTTAACACACCAGGTTTACAGCAATGGAAAGCAGAATGACTCTCTTGAACTCAAAGAGACCATTGAGAAAGCATGGCACTCATTGCCACCAGCAACCCTAAAAAATTTAATAATTTCGATGGGCACGCACTTATTTGAACTAATCTGAAATCATGGTAAAAAGAATTCGCATGTAACAGTTTTGCAATAATAATAAATGTAGTTGTTTTTGCCATTGTGCATAAACTTTTGAGACAGTTTTGTTTGAACATATTTTAATTATATTTTTTACAAATATGTAATTTTTTTTCTACTTTTTATATCATTTATATGCAGTTTCGAAATCCACAAATATAAAAATGAAGCTGTGACTTCCATAAGCACATAAGATCAGCTGAATAGGTATTGAGAAAATCAAAAATAACTGAATATTTCTTGGAAATTTGAAGTTGGAAATCAGATTTATTTTCATAGTTATGTTTTCATAGTCTTTTTTCTGGTAATTATGAAAACAAATCTGATTTCAAAGATCAAATTTCCAAGAAATATGCAATTTTTCTTCATTTTTATCAATATCTATTCAGCTGAACTTTGTGTGGTTATGGAAGTCACGTCTTCAAATGTTATTTATTCTAACTTTTTATTATTCATTAAAAATCAACTTTTTATGCTTGTGCTTAAACTTTTGAGACGGACTATAGTCGAAAAATGTGAAATAAAATCTAGTCTAAACCTATTATTTCATTTTCAGGAACAACTAAGAAAAAATTGTACTGTGTGGTGCACACGGATAATGTTGAAAGCATAGAATTGAATTCCGTAACAGACGAGCTTTTCCATGGCGATTCTCCCGAAAAGATTTCCATTATTGCAAGAGACAAACAAGGTAAGTTTTACTATATTTCCATTAGGGATTGCGATAAACAGAAGTAATTTTTTTTAAATTACTGTTTTTTTTCTCTTTGAGTATTTCATTGTCATTATAGAAGTCCTATATTAGCTCAGAGTGAGAAAGAAAGGAAAGTTCTAGGTTTACACTTTTGCGAGCCTGAGTTCACGATCCGTCTTTTTTTTTCAGTTTCTCTCCTTTATAAAGTACTTTCATTCTCTTTTTTCCAATAACTTACTTCTGCTGTGGTTTCCTCTTCGGAAATGAGTGAATTTTCCTATGAGGTATCATCTTGTATATTGACTGATCACAGATGATAATCACAGTTGGTCGGATATGGATCAATTTTGGAAAACCTTCACTACGGAGATCTTTTGACAATTCTCCTCAGTTGATACAGACATCAGTGATATGCTGTACATTACGCTGAAATTTTTGAAAATCTGTGAGAACAGGATGTAACTCACAACTGGCATATCAAGATTCGTCGTTACAGTCAGTTTCTCCGGAATAACATATACATTTCTGACCTTCTAGTTTCTCTTTTTCAACGCATAAGAAAGCAGTTTGCTTCAAATATTTCTCTGTAAATGTTTTTTGTTTGGAATACGCTTTGCTCTGTCATAGTATAATTAAAAAAATATATCCTGTCGAGGTTTGCAAGCTTTTGTTCTTTGTGCTCATTTGAGCCGTAGCTATGATAAAGAAAGCTTCACACCCAACCTCTTCGATGTGTACATTTTAAAGGTGATATTCCTAGCTATCATAGATGATGCTCAAAATGAGTTATTGAGATTGCAGATTTACAGATTACGAAGATCTCTGACAGTCTGGTTGTCGTACGACCACCGACAACTAATCCTTATGATAAATTGTTTCTCTCTAATGTTTCTTCACCTTTACAGTATGTTAGGATTTATTTGCATTTTTTGTTTAAGTTATACATTAATAGCTTTCTTCTCATACTTGTGGAAGTATTGCTCTTAATAAAATATATAAAAGAACCCGGTACTTAAAGCATAATAGACATCCACCCTTTCTTTTATTTTGCTGTTATAACTTTTCTGTTTAATTTATAATCCTATTGATTTCTATTAATTTTTTTCTAAAATTATTCTTTCTGACAGAGATATATAGAAATATTTATTACGTAAATAGAAAGCGAAATTTATTTTAATTGCATACAAATAACGGAAAAGCTGAAATAGAAAAACAATATACAAAATAAGACATCGACACTTCATTTAAACTCGTTCATATTAACTACTCTTCTATGAGCTGAAATATAAATGTTTTATTTTGATTAAATTTGTGATAAACGAAACTTCGCAGCAATCTTAGTTAAATAAGACTTTGTTACAAAATTCTTTCATGTAATTGTGCTTAATGGAATTCACATTTGAAGTGCTCAGAATATTAGCGATAGAAAGCTTCTTTTAAGAATTTTAGTTTTAAAGATATATGTTAATCTACTTTTCATTTTTTTTTTTTTGGGGGGGGAGGGGGGTATGAGCCAATTGAATTCAGAGGACATTATCTATAATTTCGGTATCTGTAAGATTAAAATCCAGGGTTCTTACTTTGGAAGGAGTTATGGATTCATGATAATACACTATGACGCAAAAGTTTAGACAATTAAGAAATTCTTACATACTTTGAAAAATATTTATTCAATTTTCAAATCACTGCTTGAAATTAATGTGCTGTACATATAAACAATATTTATAACAAAGAAAAGTGGAATTGTGCATATTGCAATAAATTAAATGGTAACAAAAATAAACTGCTGTCTCAAAAGTTTAGACACAAATTAAATAAAATCGAAATAAACAATTTTTAAAACCTGGTTGCGCATCCATGCTTATGTATTACGTCATATACACGAGATTGCATGGAAGAAACTAAATCTTGCATAGTTTGTGGATCGATATCGTACCATGCATTCTCAATAGATGTCTTAAGTTCCTTTTCAGAAGAGTATTGACTAGCGTTGCTATAAACTTTGCGACACATGATGCTCCAAAGGTTTTCTATAGGGTTAAGATCTGGGCTACATGCTGGCCAGTCGAGAACTCTTATATTATGGGAATTAAACCAAGATTTTGAATGTTTTGCAGTGTAAATTGAAGCATTGTCTTGCTGAAATTCCCACTGAGGACCCCCTAGAAGCTCAGCAAATGGCAGTAGGTTTTCTTCTAATGTCTGTGTATAATGCTGTGAAGTTTGACGACCACTGGTGAAGGTCAGAGATACTTGTCCATTATAGCAAAGGGCTGCCCAAACCATCACCGAGCGCCCTCCTTGTCTGCGACTAAAAAAACGTCGAGGTTCCTTCCGCAAGTCATGCCAATACGATAAAGAACCATCTGGACCATCCAGATTCCACTTTTTTTCATCGCTAAATATGACTGACTGCCATTTCTCTCCATATGACATATGCTTTCGATCCCACATAAGTCTTTGTAACTTATGCTGTGGTTTCAGAGCTGGTTTCTTCTGCATTTTGCTATAAACGATTGTTCCTTTTTCCAAAATTCGTCTACGAATCGTATCCTTTGATACAGAGAGTCCCGATGAGCTTTGAACTCCACGTACGCTCATTTGTTGAGTACTCGCTAGTCTTTGTATCAGGCGATCCTCTCGTACATTTGTCACACGTGGCCTCCCAGACCGACATTTTGCTTTATATTTGGAACCACTCGATAAAACTCGATAAATAGATTTTTTTGACCTATTAATAATAGCAGAAATTTCAGAAACGCTCTTCCCTTCACCTTTCAACTGCCAAATCCTTGAAACCTCATTCACTTGAATTTCTTTAGCTCTCGGCATGTCGACTATGAAGCGCAATCGTTTGCAGAACTTTAGTACTCCAAATTTGTGACATCATCGATTCTAAATTTGCATATGCCAGCGAATATTCAAAGAAATTTAGAATAGTGTCTAAACTTTTGCGACAAGCACATTTGAATTTTTATGAAAAAAATTAGTATTATAGCAAATAAAACGACTGTCTTTTGTACATAGCATTTTAAACCAGTTTTTGAATATATTTACAGGTTTTTGTAATTCTGACGTCATAATTCTACATTTTAAAGCTGAATGACGTCATTGTCTAAACTTTTGCGTCATAGTGTACACCCGATATCTTGCTCTATTGTGCTTCACATTTTTTATTCTTTTAAAAATTCCACAATTTCGTGTCTGTATTTTTCGCACATGGTACCATTTGTTTAATAAAATTTTATTTTAAAAGTATATTTAAATGAAAATTTCTTTTCTCTTTTTGATGTGCGAGTTCATGATATCCACAGTTTTCTACGACTTTAGAAACTATTATTTTGATCAAATTCATTCGCTGAAACACTTATTTTTTGAGTCAAGAAATGGAAAATAATGACCTAAATCATGAATAATGTTAAGAGAATGTACAGTTTTAAATGATGTACAAAAAGTTTTCTTTAGGGCTATATACATATCAAAACGAACCAAAACTTTGTTTTTTTTTTCAATAGCAATACGTCAGTTTGACACCATAAATAAATTCTACACCCTTCAATTAGCCTAAATCCAAATTTTCATGAAATTCGTACTGTTAGTTTCAGAGAAATTATTTTAAAATGAGCCTATTTTAGGGGATTTATCCAAATTGAAGTTCGGTACTCGACTGTTAAAATGCTACAGAATGACTATGTCACACCTATTAATGTATTATTTCTTGCCGATATGATCATTTCACTCGCTTAATATGTTTCGGCTATTGCCAGCCCAAATGTTTCAATAAAATGAGTAAAATATATTTTTTCAAATTTTTCTTTTCTGCTTATCATAGACAATATCCATAGACTTAAACCATCATTTTGCGTTTTTTAATTATAATTTAAAAAATACTTGGAAGAAAAATTTGAAATTGAGAATTCGCATAAAGTAGTAAGTAAAGTAAATTCATAATAAATATAAATCTATCAAAAAAATTGTAGGTTGCAATTCATATTTTTTTTCGGATATTAATTTCATATTTCATAATTCATATTGTAAAATTTTTAAGATTACAAATTCAGTGTCTTTATGTTTGGGTTTTTTAGTATTATAACCACATACAAAATTATCATAGTAAGATTATAATTTCAGGAGATATTAATAAAAATGTAAAAATGTAGTTTAACATTAGAAGCTCTAAATTTTGAAAATTTATAATTCAAAAACTTATCATCCAAATGACTTGCAATTCCGTTTCTAGGCATAGTTCGAAGATTTAAAATACGTTGTCAAAATTGGGTGTTGCCATTGAAAAAAACAAAGTTTGGTCCAGGTTTGATTTGTAGATAAGCAAATGTTTTATACATGATTTAAAAGTAGACTTTATTTCAAATCGTTTGGTACCAGTAACTTTCTTGTATTATAAATAGTTGCAGATTTAGTAGGGTGTTTACTTTTTTTTCCACGACTGTACACCATTCTCAAAATAACTTTGTTCTGCTTTTTCGTTTGTGATGAGATGTGAATCATAATTAAAACGTAACTTACCATATAAGTCAGAGCAATGGGAAAAATACTTTAATCATGAAAGATAAACAAGTCTAAAAATTAATTCATTTTCTGTTTTCAAGAGATAGTTTAATTAGATAGACTCTGTTGAAATATGTTAAGTATTTTTGGCATTTATTTACTCAAAACTAATTAGATATCGTTTTGTGAAGCATGAAATTAATTTGATTACTACCCTCATCCTTGAGTTAGTTTCTTTCCCATCGTATTGCATTTTCACATTGTACCACAGTATCGCGATTCTGCATCTAATTATTGCTTGAGGCAGTGAATAGGAAAACTGAAATCTTAATTTTTGTTCATGCACCCATAAAAACCATGTAGCCTTTTGACCGGAAACTGATCTTTCTAATTAGAACAGAAAATATTTTATTTACAGAACTAAACGTTTGTAACTGTAAAAATTATTAAAGTTTTTATAAAATTTAGTTTATAATGTAATTTTTTTCTTTATAGTCCAGGATTATATTATTGTAGATAAATGTTTAGCTCTCTCATACATGAATTATTTTTAAATAGATGACAAACCTTTTGCAGTTAAAGTAGGATATAAAATTGATTATTAAGAATAAAAGATGTTAAATTTATAAAAATTTTACACTTATTACAAAATTACTAAACGACCTATAACGTTATCGTATAATGTTTACAAGAACTAAAAATTATAATTTCTTTGTTATAATTTCATCTTTTGACACCTTGGCACAGAGTAAAAAGTAAAAAAACAACAAAAAAAGTCGGAAATTGTGGGTCAAACGTGGCAAATGAGGTGCGTTCGTACTATAACTAGTTTTATAAATATTCAGATCTTGGTGCAATAGCTGTTGCATTCTGGTGCAAAAATGCATGAATACAAAATTTATTACGTTTATATGTATTAAATTCAGCAATAAGGAAATAATTATACAAGAACTAAAAATTCTTTTTTTGTTCTAATTTCATCTTTTGACACCTTGGCACAAAATAGACAGTTTAAAAAAAAATAAGTCTGAAATTGCACGTCAAACGTGGCAAATGAGGTGCGTTCGTACTATAACTGGTTTTATAAATATTCAGATCTTAGTGCAATAGTTGTTGCACTCTTATGCAAACAAGCATGAATACAAAATTTATTACGATAATATATATTAAATTCAGCAATAAGGAAATATGACTCCATTTTAAATATGACGTAATCGTCATGCCAACCTAGAATCATTACCTATCATGGGATATCACTGAATTAATTGCAGATGATAGGATTTAATACAAGGAATAAAACTTTTTATTAATATCTTTTTAAGTTTTGATTCGATTTTCATGAAATTTAAAATGACTCGACAAAATTCTGCAACGATTATATATATTAAATTTCAAACCATTCGGTTGGGTAGTTTTTGCGCTGTTATATGCAGTCAGACGGACGGACAAGGTGACGACTATTGATGTATTTATATAATTACGAACGCATCTAAAAATGGTCATGTTTTTGTTTAGATCCAAGAGCAGAAATTGTTTGACAATTTCGTTTTCTGTTCTGCACGAGAGAAGATATGCCCAAAGGCAGATTTTCCAACTGACTATTCGAAAAGGAAATAGCTCTTCTATCTGTTGCTGTAATTTCCAAGCATTATTGAAATCTGAATGAGATTTTTTAAATACAGGAATAAGAATAAAATATGCACAGTTAATTGGTGGTTTGTTTTACTAGGTTGAGCAAAAAGGTCTGGGAAATTTGTGAAAGTTGCATTATTATGCGCAAATTAACAACAAAAGCAACAAAGATTATTCTTCAAAGTAGAGTCTCTATAATTTTGTAGAAACTTTCTGTATTTTAACTCTATCTTCTGCTTTTATAGCTTTTTTAAATAAACAAAATAATGATCAGAAATAATTGAAGAAATAGATATGATCTCTATACCATATTTTGATAACTTTTGTTTAGCTACTCGCTCGAGATTTAGAAATTTGAAAATGTATTTTTTTTTTCAGTCGAAAAATATGGGAAAACATAAGTATGCGAAGCAATGATTTATTTTGTATGACTTTGTTTTTTATTTTTTAGTTCAGAACTTTTCTAGAATTATAAAAACAAATTGTGAAAATAATATAGTCTCTTTTAATTTTGAATAGCGTAGGTGACATTTAGCGTAGTAGCTTCTAGTTAAAAGTATAAAAAATGAAAAATACAGGGTGTCCATAAAAAAGAATGTCCCACTTTCAATGGTATATTATAACAGTTAGATTATTTAGAACAAATCATACATCAACTTGTAGGTAAACTAATCTAGTTTTTCTTACAAATGCTCAATATGTGCACCTTTACTTATACGGCACACATCCAACCTAAAGTCCAAATTTTCCCCACACTTCGGTTAACAAATCCGGAGTAATGCAAGCAATAGCCTCTTCAATTCTGTGTCTCAACTCTGGCAAATTATTAGGTATCGGCGGTACCAGATCTTTTATAAAGCCCTAAAAGAAAAAATCGCATGGCTATAACGGTTTTTAAATCTTCAGCCCAGCAATAACGCTTTACGCTCAGCAGTCACCATTTTGCGTATGTGGCACTGCAAGCGAGTGAATGACAAAGCAGTACTCGCGCATTCGCTTATTTAAAACTGTTTGAGTTGCTCTTTATTTGTGACCTCGAGCCAACACTTTACAATGCTTATAGTTGATACTATTAAAATATAAAACTGGGGCATTCTTTATGGACCTGTATAATCAGTAAAGATTTATTTTCTAGCATTTTAAACCCATATTGCGAATAAAATAGTAATAATAATAATAATAATAAATAGCTATTCTAAATACTACTCTATACCAGTGGTTTTATGGAAAACTTGATGTATCTTTATCGTCTAGAGCCGAGTAATATGTTTTAGTACTGGCGTGGGCGAAAAATCGCAGCGGATTCCCTAATTATTTTTACCACTTCCTTAAGTATGAAATAAACTTATTAGATAAAAATAATATCTTTAAAAGGGGGCAAAAACTAAGGATAAATCAATACATCAAACAGTCAATCCTATGATATATAAAAACTATCAAATTCGATGCATTATCATATATTTATATATTTTTTGCAAGATAAAAGAAATTCCATATCTGAAATACAGGGTGATTTAGAACTCGTCGCATAAGATTAAGAAAGGAGAGTTAAGCACACTAATATATAAGAGCTCAGATGATAAAGGTGGTTACTGACACAATCCTCATTTTGAGTAAATGAGATGTAAAGTTCCAAATATTTATTTGCGTTTATTGTTAAATGCCTAAATTTGCCTTCTGCAAATATGAAGCACATTAAGTGCTCTGTAATTCTGATAACACCTTATTAATTCCAGTTTCATTCCAAATTAAGGAGCGTGTAGCTTATTGTTGTCTGGACGTGAACGATGACCATTTCCAATGCTTTGCATGATGCCTTCACACTTCACGAAAGAAAAGCTGGTATAAATTAAAATATCGTTACAATACTTCATTATTGGTAAAGTTATGAAAGAAAATTTGGATTTGACTTTGAATGGGAAGCCCTGTGTTTTCGACTGAACAAGTGGATTGCGACCTTGGATTCCTTTAGAAAACTGGATTGTTGTAACTTTCTTTATTACTTCCTAAAGTTTGTCCATGTGTTCTGTAACTGATTTTATGAATAAAACCATTACTGAAACTAAAATGGTATGGAATTCCGTTAACAATCGGACAATATTTGGTCATATTGCTATACAGGGCCAGATTATCAAATGGGCACGTAAAGCACTAGCTTCCCCTCTAAAATATTATAGGGTCCTCAAAATGACTAATATGGGTCCTCCAGCTCCAATTTTTTAAATTGCATTTTTATTTTTTTTCGAAGAAAAAGTTTGTCTAATGCAAAAGAAAATCTACACAGTTGCAGAAAACGTATTTAACTGGGAAATCGGAATGAAATCAATAGGCTGTTAACAGGGCTGGCGCAACCATCGGTCAAACTGGGAGGTTGCCCAGGGCCCCGCACCAATTGGAGTCTTATTAGGGATCCCGGGTCTCTTTATAGAATTCGAAATAAAGTTTCCTCTGTGCAAAATAATATTTTTGCTGTAAATTTGTTTTTAAATGTTTCTTCATGAGAAAAAGTTATTAACTTTATTTCTCACAGGCAAAGTTGATATAATTGTCTGGAAATGTGCAGATTTGATGATCCTGAAAGTAACCGCGAACACAATGTGAAAGTAGCGGTATTTTTGATAAATTTTATTATTTGCATTATATTTTATTCTATGATACATACAATGTAAAAATAAATTTTATCAGTCCAGTACAGCAGCATACATTGTGCCCTACTAACTGCTTTTCCAGGGGCCCGTGGAACGTTGCGCCGTCCCTGGCTGTTAACGAATCGTATGACATCGAGATATGACCGTTAGAAACCACCGAAGTAACTGAACATACAGCAAATATACTATATCTATAGTATATAGAAGGAACATAAAAAAAGTTGTGTAATGAAATGCAAGCGAATTTGGCTAAACTCTGGAATAATAGAGTAGGTGGGGGCAAAGATACGCACTTTCCATACATTTTGATTTTTAGTGCACACATTGGTCTAAACTTATGTAATGAGTGATTAAAATGTTAGATTAGAACCTTTGGCAAGTGTCACCATCAACCGACGTTCTATCAAATTAAAATTCTGTGAGAAATTGCAATTTTTAAAAAACATTGCTCTGCGTATCTTCGCCCCATTGGTTGGGGTAAAAGTACGCAGTAATGGGGCAAAGATACGCAGCGAGTATTTTTGCTCCATTACTGCGGATTTTTGCCCCATTTCCAATAAAAGAAATTAGTTATGTGAAAGCATTAGTAAATTTCACTAGTATTTATAGTTAAACTGAAAATTATAAGTTATACCATGAAAAAAAGAAAAACAACTGCGGTCTGAGATTGCAGTAGATTGCAGAGATTACAAATAGCAGATAACCTCTAACTACTGTTACAAAAATTGTTGCATAAATACTGTGGGCGGTCTCAAAGACCCCTCGATCCCAGAATGAATAAAAGGGTTGACTGACTCATAAAATACTGTTTTTGCGCTAAACTTTATGTAAAGGCCTATTATAATAAAAATTCTCCTCATTTAGAAGTCTTTAGCGATGGTACTAAGTTTCCAAACGAATCGAAATTAAACTAACATCAATAGTTAAGCTGAAAATTATAAGTTAAGCTATGAAAACTGAATATTAGCAGCGGTCTGTGAGATCCTTAACAGGAGTAAAGGGTTAAGTCTAAAAACAAAATCGTTTTATTAAACAAGAATATTGATTTTTAAAAGTAGGTAGGTAGATGATACCTACGTTCTATATTTAAAAAAAAAAATAACTAGAAAACTGAAAAGGTAGTTAGCTAGCTTATATTAGGTAGCTATTATATTTTATACAATGCTGACTTATAAAAATTAAAACTTTCCACAACGTAATCGTAGAAAGCTTTGCCTAAAACAATAGGGCAAAGCCCCGCATCTTAAACTTGTGCGTTTCTTTGCCCCAAGACGGATGCGTACTTTTACCCCATTCTGCAGTATTTTACTTAACCGGCTACCTACAAGTTTAAACAAATGCGATTGAGGTAAACTATACGGCATTTAGAAGCTATATAAATTCCGTTCTCCACTGAAATTTTTGGATTTGTAAGAATTCGAAGTATTGTCAGCTAAACAATAAGGTGAAATTTTAAAAATATTAGATCAAAATTCGAAAATTTAAACTTACCTAATTTTCTTGGTACGGATTGCTACTTTTTTCACAAGGTTTGGACACACAACTACTACACTTGAGACCAAACTACCACCTAGCAGTCATGATTGTAGAAATATTTCTTCATATTAAATCAGCTAGTGCGTATCTTTGCCCCGTGCGTATCTTTACCCCCACCTACTCTATTTATTGGATTGATGAGTGTGCTAGAGAGATGAGTTCGAGCTCACTTCTTTGAAACCGATCCCAACTACACTGCTCAAAACAATTAGGGGAGCACATAGTTTTAACGAAATTACGCAAATATTTACAGCGATAAGTAACGTAAAATAAAACATCCATAATTTAAAGTGCTGTAGAAAACAGATAAAGAAAACTTCACATGTAAATTAAAGTTTATGACATCAAAAACTAGAAAAAGGAGGTAAGTGCAGAAATCGGGATTTTGCAGAAACGTCTCTTTCACTGCCTCAGTTGTAAAATTCAATTGCCCAGCTTGTGTTTTGAGAAAGGGTGGTTTGAAGATGTCACAACATGATTTTCCGCAATACATGGCTTGGCGTGTTATCGGGACAGTTGAATTTGGGGAAACACAGCGAAGTGTAGTGGACGCTATTGGAGTCGCAAGAAGTGTCCATGAAATACTGTGAAACCGATTCTAACACACATGGAATGGTAGTCATCGATAAGTGCAAGGTTGAAAATGTGCTAACACAGAAACTGATGACCGGTATATCCTGTTAACAGCTCGTCGAGACGGAATGGGCATGCTACTCAGCTGCAAACACAGTTGTTCTTGGCCACAGGACGAAGGGTGTCCAGCCAAACAGTCCGAAATAGGCTTCATCAGGGTGGTCTCTATGCACGTGTCTGTATTCCGTTGACCTCAAGCCACTGTGCGGCCCAAAGAAGGTGGGGAACTGAACATGGAGTTTGGAGGCAACGTTGTTGGAGTCAAATTCTATTTACAGACGAGTACCGATTCAGTCTGGAAGTGACATATGTGTTTTGGCATGGAGAGAAAGAGGCACTCAAAATAATCCCACATTCGTTCGTGAAAAATCACATTACAGACGAGGTTATTGGCTGGAATCAGCATAGGTGGGCGTGCGGGCCTGCATATCATTCGGAGTAATACAGACGAGATACTGAGACCTCAAGTCGTATTTTATGTTGCAGTAATTAGTGATTTCTTTTTTTCCATGCATGATAATGACAGACTTTATACAGTTCGTCTTGTGGAAAGCATGCTTGAAGCTAAAACAATACAGCATATGGAATAACCAGCATGCTCTCCTTACCTAAATCCAATCGAGCATGTGTGGGACATACTCAGACGATGCATTTCTGCGAGACCGAGGCCTCCTTTTACTGTCCGGGTCTTGGAGATTGCAATTCTTGAACAGCGGAACAGTATTCCCCAAAGTCTTATGTCTTATCGATAACCTCATCGCATCCATGGAAAACAGGTGTGCAGCAGTCTTAGCTGTTCGAGGAGACCACACGCAATATTAAAAATCTTGCATCCTTTCTAAACAATTTTTTTTATCATTTACATGAAATCAAATTGTTGCCCTAAACCATCTTTTCATGTTCTTTTCATCTTTTCAAAGAATAAAAGCTCCCTTACAATTTTTTTTGCGTCTTTTTTTCTGTATTGCGATTTGATACACGTGTACTATCCATTTTATGCCCATTATATGGCTGTCTTGCACTGCTCTCTTCACTTTTTTGCTTGCTCCCTAATTTTTTTGAGCATTGTATTTTAAATCCGAGCCCGCCTGATACCAAAAGTATGCAAAAAAAAAAAAGCATAATATTTAAAATTTGTTTTAAAGAAATATCTCATTTTTTAACAACTTCTTGCATGGAAATAACTGTTAATCCCCAGCACACAATTAATTTTATGAAATTTACATTCTATCTTATCAAAAGAGAAGTTTAGTATAAAATAAAAATATGCTTCTGTAAAAGGATTCTCATATTTTTCTCCCACAACAAGCACATTTGATGGATACGTAAACAAAGTGCGTTTTATGAATAAATGAAACTACTATTTATATAGAAATTAGGGGAGAGGGGGGTACCTTTGAACTGGGGCACCTTTGAACACTGTAAATATTTTTCTTTAAATAAATTATATATTTTAAATATATACGGTAGCACAGTACTATTGCTTCAATGTAACAAGAATACAAAGCTTTACTATTTTGAAAGCACACTATTGTCTAAGCAACATATGTGTATTTTGCTTTCTTCAATCTAAACTTAAACAAAATAAAGTTTTAAGCTTTTTGTTGATAAACTCGTATCCCTAAAATTATAATTTACTATTTAATACCTAAATAAAGATGTTAGCTTTAACTTATAAGGTTTTTTTTTTTATTTTTATTCAAATTGTCAAACATAATTGAGTAAATAGTTGTAATGCTAAACTATATGTGATGGGGCACCATTGAACAATTAAAATTATAATGTAAAGAGTTGTAGATGTATCTAAATATTAATTTTGTTGATTTTTTTTAATATGAAGATTAAGAAATTAAGTGTTATTATACTTGATATGAAAGTTGTACTGATGCAGGGCTTCAAGTACAGGCAACTTCAGGACATACTACACTAATTCATGATTTAGCAGATTTGCCTAACAAACCCTATACTGTTTCATTTACAATAGTAAACATTATTTCTGGATTTCATAACAGGGTTTTATCCATTTTCTATAACAATTTGAATGTAAATGATTTCATTTTAGTTCAATTTCATGAAAAAAAGAACTCTTCATCATGTTGGTCAGATTAAATTGCTTAATGCCAGGTTTCTTCGTAAAAAAGAACATACGATATATTTTCCAGAGGCATCAGATATCCATTTGGTGGATTTTAAGGATATTATATAAAAAAGTTGCCACAAAGAAACATAATTTGAGAGATCCTTCGTTCTGTCTCAACAATGTGCTTTGATGGATACAAATTTGGTTAAATAATAAAAAAATGGTAATTTCAGTTAAATGTAATTGTATAATTTTATTCTTTTTATTTTATATTTTGGAAAGATATGCAGATTTTAATAAAAACAGTCAATATTTTCGTATTTTGTTTATTTGTTCAAAAGTCCCCCTAGCTTGTTCAAAGGTACCCCTACATGGGGCAGGTTTGAGCAAAAGCTTGCAGCTTTTTAAAGCCTCACAACATATTTAATTTATCTGAAAAACTGTAATTTTTTATTTCATATGATGCAGAATTACATTCTTTCTCTGATGAGATATTTAAAATTCAATAAATATAATTCAAATAAGAAATATGTGGATCTTTTTAAAAAATGTTCAAAAGTGCCCCCTTTCTCCTACTATTTATATAACAAAGAATTGAACGACGTTTTTCTATTTCCTATGAAATGTGCACATCTTAATTTATAATCTATTCCTTCCTAAAAAAATCTTTCGTAATTATCGTGTCCTTGAAAATCAGATTAATTTTAAAATTTGATACCGTTTCCTGGGAGATCTGATGAGCTTTTATAGGAAAAGAGGAAACACTGCTCGATTGCTTTCTATCGGACTAACAATTCATGCCAATTATATATCTTCTTACAAATGAAAGTGATTTCGTTAATGTGAAGAGCAGAGCCGCAGCATAATTAGAGTTCATGAAGAAAAATGGACGGAATCACTAACGTTATTTTCATCATAAAGAGCGGTTTTGACTCGCACACAATAGAAGATTAAAAATCAGAAATCCTTAAACTAATGCTTTCTTGACTAAAAACAAAAGAAAATATTCATTTTGCGTTAAATCTATAAAACTAATGATGATAATAAACGTTTCAATTAAAAATATCTTTAATGGCACCATATTCAGATTGGCACCATATCAACTAGTCGTTGTTGTCAATGCCAGACATAAATCTGCAAATATCACAAATTTTAAAAGTAGTATTATAATACTTAAGAAGAAAAAAACGGTTCCTGTTTCCGCTTTATTTTGATCAAAATAGCATTAAAATGACTTAAAATGGAATAAATAAATATATTTTTTTTCTATTTGAGAATAAATGAAATTGTTAACTTCAGTAAGACTAAGGCCTAGCCCGAAGGCTGATATAAAAATACAGCCAGTGTCGGGCTTCGTCTGAGCCCACCTCATCTCTAGTGTGCATGTATAGTCCAGTCAAATGGGGATTCAACCTCGGAATGAAAGACAGCAAGCTGAAATTTTTGCAAAAAAGATTTGTTTTGACATTCTAAAGGTTAGCTGAAAAGTCTCATAAAATCTCGTGTCCGCGTCGCCAGATATTCAAGATCAAAGGTCACGAAAATCAGCTTTTTGCTTATCTCAAAAACTGTGCATCTTATTGAAAAAAAACCCAACTACAAAATTAAAGTAGACAAAATGTCCTATAAAATACATATATTAACTTTAATTTTCTGACAAAGACTTTTGCACTAGAGCGCGCTAAAGAAAGGCGACTTTTTGACCTTATGGGCAAAACGTGATAAAAACCATCGCCCATTTCTCAGCAACTATTCATTTTATCGGAAAAAAAAAGTTAGAAATTCAAGTAGACTATTTTCTACAAAATTCACAAAATAACTTTAATTTTATGACAAAAAGATAAGACGCTAGATCGCGCTGAAAAAAGGCGATTTTTTTACCTTTCAGTTAAAACGAGAGAAATACCCTTTCTATCCTCGATTTTTTGAAAATTGTGTGTTTTATCGAAGAACCTTAATTACAAAATTAAAGTGGACTTCATTTTCTAAATAATGCAAAACAAATCTTAATTTCCTGACAAAAGGTTCAGACGATAACGCTGAAAAAGGGCGAGTTTTTAACCCTCTGGCCAAATGGTGTCAAGAAACTCCTTCTCAAGACTGTTTTCTGTGCTTCAAATGATCTTTGAAACTATTAAAAAGTTTGTGTAGCATACAATTCTCTACAAGTCAGACAACGGTCGCTTGTAACTCAAGATTTAATACATTTATCCAAAAAAGAAAAACGCTAGTCCAGGGTTGCCAAGTCTCCTGCTTTTTCCACACCAGTTTTATCTTAGAGAAAAGTTTGTTCTCTTAAATATTCCAATTAAATAAAAGGACATTTTCTGTATTAAAATACCGGTGTCCAAAAAGCCGGAGATTTGGCATCTCTGCTATTCGATTTCGAATCACTTCAATAGTCTTGCCACCAGATTCCGTGCTTTCACACTTGCAAATCACTCCGTGAATGTGTCAGAAAGTTTTGAGCTTATAAGAGTAATATACATATATGTTGGTTGTTTTGAGCTTCTAAAAATAAGTTTTCATCATCATACTTTTCTTTATTTAGTAATTAAATTTTATAGATAAATAAGGTAAAAAAGCTTTTTTGTAAAGCTAAGATACTTGTTTTTATTTAATTTAAAAATTAATGTGCTTAAAAGAAAGCTTTAAATAATACTTTAATGAGAATGTATTGAACTTCAACATGGGGGACAGTGGACCACCCACTGCTGGGGTACAGTGGTCAACAATCTACTCTGTTACTGTAATGCAGAAATTTCAAAATATTTAATAATTGCTTATTCTCTATAAAGGAATATTATTTTAAAGTAATTATTTAACTGTAAAATAAAGTGAACAAAGAAAAATGGCAATTTAATTACCATAATAAGAAATATTTTGGTTTGTATTTGCTGCTTTAAAAAAATATAGAAGTAGCCTAATGACTGTAGCCTGTTATTACTAAAAGAATTTCATGCAGGTTCTGAAATTTTATTGCTCATTTTAGATCTAACATAAAACAAATTTGGAATCAAAACTAAATGGTTTTTAATTTGTGGTTTATATCAGTGTTCTCGTAATGTCGCCCTCAGACCCAAAAGCATTTCAAGAAAATTTCAGGCTCATAAGTATTTTGGAGTTTCATTTGATAACTTCACCTTACTTGCAATTGTCTCTGTATCTTAATCAGTTATTATTTAAAAAAAATATAATACATTTTTTGATTATTTTTCTGTTTTGTTTTGCATGTGTTTTGTTTGAAAATATTACTTGCAAATTCGCATTATTATGTTATTTTGGATGTAAATGGGAAATAAAAAGGAGTTACATTAATAAAAAGTAAATTTATATTGTATTTCAAATAATACTTAATAGTAGACCACTGTGCCCCGTTTCTGGGCCACACTGGTCCACTTTATGAACGTATAATTTTTTTAAATGTATTTGAAACTATGTTCTGAAAACAAATGTAAACTGCAAAAGTGGTCCACTGTGCCTCAGTCTCCCCCGCTTTTTTTGAGAACCGCTCTAAAACCATAACCTAATATTTAAATGTAGAGCAGTCAGAAAATCTTCTTGATTTTCCTATAAACATATAATTACTATCTACTCGATTCCATTCAGAGTCAGTCTTCCTTAAAACGGGCCAACGAAGGGGAGTTTTCGGAAGGTCTTATATATATAACCCCCCCCCCCCCTCCTCTTCAAAAAACAAAACAAAACAAAGAAGTTTCTTTAAGAGTCGTTTATAAGTGCGAGAGATAGGCGGGGAGCAGAATAAAATCCTTTCTTCTTCAAAGATATAAAAATATATTTTAGATTTTAGCCTCGTTGGGACCCCTTATAAGCGCGCTGTCCTTTTATCTTTGGTTCCGATTCCATTATATTACTATCCAATTGCTTAAGAAATCAGTGACAACGGATTTTTAAAGAGGATTGGTTTGTGAACGCTTGCGTTTGTAAACGGGTGAAATATATTATCCAAAGGATATTAATGCAGAAAGTGAATATGAATAGGAGGTTCTTCAGACTTTAGAGCCAAATTTGACGGACAACGAGGACGATAACGATCTTGAAATTCAAATGTGGACGACCCGAAGAAGGAGACGATGACGAAAAAGATGAATATTAAGCTGTATGCCTGTTGTTTATAATCGGACGTTAAAAAAAATTGCTCTACATTTTAACTTAAATAATTGTAATAGATTTACGAGAAACTTGCGATGAATAAAAATGTAATTACAATGTATTTAAACTATTTCATTTCAATATCTTCTTATTTATACAATTTAAGTAGATATCATACGGATGTCTTATTTATGAATAATATTTATAAATAAGTAAATGTAATTTTCTTAATAAATATAATATTATTTGTAAATAATTAAAACTCTAAACATCATTGGAAATATAGGAAATAATCTTGAGTTGGCTTTTCTCTCTTTTGGTGAGAGGGCCAAAAACTAATTAAAGTACTCATTTTTCAGAAAATGTTATCTACTTTAATTTTGTAACTGGGGTTTGTCGATAAAATGCATACCTTTCGAAAAATCGAGTGTAGAAAAGGGCTTTTCTCTCGTATTGGCTGAAAGGTAAAAAAATTGCCTTTTTTTTTTCAGCTTGATCTAGCGCTTAAACTTTTTGTCAGAAAATTAAAGTTAATTTGTGAATTTTGTAGAAAATTGTCTACTGAATTTTGTAACTTTTTTTTTTTTAATAAAATGCATAGTTTCTGAGAAATATAGGATGGGCGATGGTTTTTCTCACGTTTTGCCCAGAAGGTCAAAAAGTCGCCTCCCTTCAGCGCGCTGTAGTGCCAAAAGCCTTTGTCAGAAAATTAAGGTAATGGATGTATTTTATAGAACATCTTGTGTACTTTAATTTTGACTTTGGGTTTTTTCAATCAAATGAACAGTTTTTGAGATATAAGCAAAAAGCTGATTTTCGTGACCTTTTATCTTGAATATCTGGCGTCGCGGACACGAGATTTTATGAGACTTTTCAGCTAACATTTAGAATGTCAAAACAAAGCTTTTTGCAAAATTTCAGCTTGCTGTCTTTCATTCCGAGGTTTGCACTTTTTTTCACCTTATTTGGCTGGACTAGTATGTAGAATTAGATAATTTTTTTGGATTGTAAAAGGCCTTTAAAATGACACTGTGCTTTCCCTCGCTTCAGAAGTTAATTGCCCTCTGCTGGTGTAGGAGAGATACCTTCAGGTAAGACATTTGTAGGGAAAATGACTCGAATTAGACAAAACTAATCGGCGCATTTCTAACTTTTATGTTTTATAAATGTAATTTTAAAGTGTTCTCAGTTTTAGCTAAAGCTTAAAAGAAAGAAAAATGTGGTCTGGGGTCGATCTAATACGTGTTATTGCTATTGTTCTATACATATAAATAAACCGATTCTAGAAAAGACATTTTGTATAATCTATTAACTTAAAAATGAAATAAATGTAAACTGATCGAAAATTTATATGCTGAAAAGCTCAGCACTTTGATAAAATAGACTTTTCTTTCTCGGTTAAGAAAAAGAAATATCCGTCACAAGAGTAAAAAAATAAGACTTTCGTATAATGAACTGATTTCAGGATTAAAGTAAAAGAAAAATTGCTGCGTACAGAAAGGAACAACTTACCGAAAAAAGCAATTTTATGCACTAAAGAAAGTGGAAGAAAAGAATGGAAGTAAAATAAAATATACTAAAACTTGACAAAATAAGACAAGAAAAATTAATTTAAAATATAATGGCAATACTTTAAATTGAAATTAATAATGTTTAATTTTCTTGCGTGTAATATTAATTAGAAGTTAATAATGCATATCATTAAACATTTCTCCAAGATTAAGTTATTACGATTCATAATATAAATAAAAGAACAGAAATTATATATTCGTAAATGCAATGAATTATATACAATAAATTCTTTACCCACTTAACTGATCTCTTTATTTTTTCTTTTTAGGTTTCCTTACAAAAAATATCGATTTTTTATTATGCGTTTCTAATAAATGCAAGACTCAAAATATCCTACATACATTTTAGCAAAATTTTATTATTTTACATTTTCTTTTCATACAATGAATAGTAAATTATCTTTTTCACCTTTTTTACTACCAAGAAAATTTATATTATCATCCCTTTTTGAATCGCTAACATAATCATCCGTAGTGAACCAATCAAATAATTGTAAAGAAAGAAAATCTTAATTTTTAAAGTAAAATAATGGTAAAGGACATAATTATAATAGTCAATAAAATATAAAGTCTGGGATTAAGAACGAATTCAGATCGTGAACCAGAGTTTGAGGTAACACTCAATAATTATTTTTCATTTCTGCGTAACTGAGTTCAATCAGAATAATAATACTGGTTAAAAGTCTTACCCAATAGAACAGTAATAATTCCGGTTTATCTACCCGAAATTTTGTATTCACTGATATATCAAGTTAAGCTTGAATTTTAGCAAAAACTTTATTCTCTGTAACAATAGAAATGTAAAGCGCGTATCAATTATTCCTCTATTTAGAATAAGAGAGGGAAGAAATATTATTGTTGCCATTAACTTTCTGAGTATTCCGAAAATGAAAGTGGATTAAAAGAAAAATATCAAAACGAAAATATATTGCTGGTAATTATAAGGCAGGTTTCCTCATCCTTTTTTGTACTATGCACCGGATACCTGCTTTCGGAGATGAAAGGATAAAGATTTTTCCTGTTTTTGAGTAATTTTGGACGCTTTCTGATTTAGAGATGGTTAAAAAGGCAAAGACAGGTTTCGGTTCCTGTAATCACAGACAAAAAGTAATGAGAATCGTACTTAAATTGCAGTTGAATAACCCATCTCCGTGCAACAAAAGGAATCGCTCATAGAAATGAAAAAATCCCTGCCGGCTTTGCCTACAGGAGCAGGTATATTTCAAAGTTAAGTACTAATTTCAACACCAAAAACTAAATCATGATTACAGATAAACCCACTTTAACAATTTTATCTGGCTGTTTTTGGCGAGTTTTTAATTTCATTTTTATATAAGAGCTGATTTTATCAGAATCATGTTAATCTGGTATTAAAAAAATACTTTTCCATGCTCAAGAACTCGAAATTTTCTGACACATTTTCAGATTCATTTTTAAAAGAAAAACACATGAAACTTGCTGACGTGATTTTTGAAGAGATTTATAAGCGACCTGTGCTTTTAATTTTTGTTCAATTAATTAGAACTTAATTTATAAACAATTATTTTCTCAGAAGGAAAATATTTTTCGTTTCCAACACAATCGCTTCGGGAAATTCGGTTTAAAATGCCCACTTTGACATAATTTTTAAAAATGTATTCTGCCTCTATCAAAAAATTGACCATTACGATACATTATATAGTTTATGAATAAGAGAACCTACAAGTTGGATGCGTTTAAGAGCAAAAATAAATTTAAAAATGAGTCGGAGAATAAACAGTTTGGATTTGAGTAAGCCCTTAATACGATGATTTTTTATCTTCAACCGCTATGAATTTTTAATTTGTTTTAGCTGTAAGAATTGGTCCTATCAAAACCTTGTCAATATAAAAGATGTAGATAATATTAAGAATATATATATAAAATCATGCGGATTTTATATCTTGTGGATTGACGAAGTTATGGATTTTTTTCTTCTGCAACGCCTCCCCCTCCCCCCTTTTTTTGTTTTCGTTTTTAAATTTTTGCGATACGAATTCGTCCTATCAAAAACGTGTCAATATAAAAGTTGTAGATAATATTAAGAAGATTTATAATAAATTTAACTGGATTTGATATCTTGAGAATTGACGAAGTTATGAATTTATTTTCTCCCCAAAACCCTATTTTTTTCGCTGCTTGAGAACATTTTTAATTTTATCAAAAAATTTTCATACATAAATTTTTGGCTTTTTAGAAGTAATAATAACTTTAAACTGATTCGATATGTATTATAATTAAGAAATTATGTGGGTTTTTCGGTTTTCACAAAATCCCTCCCTATTTCCATCCCCTTAGTCCGATTTTGCCCATTAAGGAACTTGACCGTGAATTTATGTATAAGTTTGGAAGAGATTTGTGCAGAATTACGGAAGTTATCGTGTCCATAAAAAAGTGATATATATACAGAGAGATAGATAGATATAAAGTTTTTTACTGAGGTTTTGGGTTCTATGGGTCATGATTGGTGTAGATCTTCAAACATTTTTCAGAAATTCCAACATAGGAGAGATTGTAATTGGTAGTATTTCATACGAAATCTACTTAAAATGCACAGTTTGAAAATTGCCATGATTGGAACATGCCTCTTGTTTTTTAAATAATATGTAATAATATTAAAATGGGCAAATATTCGACGCACGTAACGCCCTAAAAAGTTGCAAATGACGTTCTAATTTTTTTGTTTCTAGGCGATTGAAGGATCTGACTTTCATTCACATGGATATACAGTTGCCGTTCTCCGTAACGCACAATAATTTTAGATAGATTTCGTATGAAATACTACCTATTACATTCTCCCCTATGTTGTAATTTCTGAAAAATTTTTGCAGATCTACACCGATCATGACCCCTAGAACCCAAAACCACCCTCGGTAACCAACTTATATATATATATATGTCTATCTATGTATCTATCTATATATATCACATTCTTCTGGACACGATAACTTCCACAATTCTGCAGAAATCTCTTCCAAACTAATACATAAGAGTCCAAGAGCCAACAGCACAAAAATCTATGTTATCAAGCACAAGAACAAAACCTTTATTTTATGGAAGAGTAGAAGTAGGGGAATCTAATGATCCATGTCTGCCGGAAGTGAAGTGGTGCATAAGCCAAAACGTAATACCACCAGTTGTTCACTCGTAGGTTTATCACTGTGTTTGTCCTACAAACAAAGGTATGAAAACATGAAGGACTGGGAGCAGGAAAACACAATGATAAACCTACGAGTGAACCACTGGTGGTATTAATTTTTAGCTTATGCACCACTTAACTTCTGGCAGACATGGATCATTAGATTCCCCTACCCCTACGCTCCCATAAAATAAAGGCTTTTTCTTGTGCTTGTTAACATAGGTTTTTGTGCTGTCGGCTCTTGGACTATAAAATCAAGAGGCATAAAATCTCGGTCAAGTTTGTTAATGGGCAAAATCGGACC
Source organism: Maratus speciosus (assembly GCA_963932465.1). Taxonomy (NCBI): domain Eukaryota; kingdom Metazoa; phylum Arthropoda; class Arachnida; order Araneae; family Salticidae; genus Maratus; species Maratus speciosus. Next base: position 396,356,613 of record OZ010796.1, on the reverse strand, counting down.
AAGGGGATGGAAATAGGGAGGGGTTCGTTCCTATGTTGGAATTTCTGAAAACGTTTTGCAGATCTACACCGATCATGACCCCTAGAACCCAAAACCACCCTCAGTAAAAAACTTTATATATATATAATCTGTCTATCTATATATATCACTTTCTTCTGGACACGATAACTTTCGTAATTCTGCACCAATCTCTTCCAAACTGATACATAAAATCAATGGGCATAAAATCTCGGTCAAGTTCGTTAATGGGCAAAATCGGACCAAGGGGATGGAAATAGGGAGGGGTTTTGTGAAAACCGACAACCCCCCATAACTTCCTAATTTTTGTACATATCAAATCAGTTTAAAGTGGTTATTACTTCTAAAAATAAGGCCAAAAATTTATGTATCACAAGATTTTTGATCAACTTAAAAATGGGCTCAAGGGGCGCAAAAATAGGGTTTTTGGGAGAAAAAAAAGTCATAACTTCGTCAATTCTCAATATATCAAATCCAATTAATTTTATTATAAATCTCCTTAATATTATCTACAACTTTTATATTCACAAGTTTTTGATAGGACCAATTCGTAATGCAAAAAAAAAAATTAAAAACGAAAACAAAAAAAGGGGGGGGGGCGAGGTTGAAGAAGAAAAAATCCATAACTCCGTCAATTCACAAGATATAAAATCCCCATGAATTTATCATATATCTTCTTAATATTGTCTACAACATTTATACAGACAAGTTTTGGATAGGACCAATTTTTACAGCAAAAACAAATTAAAAATACATAGCTGTTGAAGAAAAAAATAATCTTATTAAGGGTGTATTCAATTCCAAACTGATTATTTTCTTACTCATTTTTAAATTCATTTTTGCTCTCAAACTCATCCAATTGGTAGATTCTCTTATTCAGAAACTATATAATGTACCGTAATGATATTTTTTCATAGAGGCAGAATATATTTCAAAAAATGATGTCAAAGTGGGCATTTTGAGCAGAATTTCCCGAAGCAATTGTGTTAGAAACGAAAAATATTGTCCTACTGAGAAAATAATTGTTCATAAATCAAGTTTTAATTAACTGAATGAAAAATAAAAACTCAGGTCGCTTATAAATCTCTTCAAAAATCACGTGAGCAAATTTCATATTTTTTCTATTAAAAATGAATCTGAAAATGTGCCAGAAAATTTCGAGTTGTTGAGCATGGAAAAGTACTTTTTTGAATACCTCCTTAACATGATTCTGATAAGACCAACTATTATATAAAAATGAAATAAAAACTCGTCAAAAGCGACCAGATAAAATTGTTAAAGTGGATAAATCTCTAATCATGATTTAGTTTTTGTTGGTGAAATTAGTATACAGTAAACTCTGTGTAAGGAGGAATCGGTCGGGACTCAGAAAATTTCCCGTGGTAGACAATATTCCGGCTTATGCAAAAAGGCTTCCTCACCCTCCAAAAAATACGCAAATCGTATATTTTTTTACGTTCGTAACTTTTACTAATGTTCTTTAAAACGAAATTTTTAATGAAATTAGATTATTAAATTTATTGTTTTTAACAATTTCGAAACACATTATTTGAACACAAATAAATATTACCAAAAAGAAATTGCTCTAATTCTGAAATTTAATGAAAATCATTTAATTTAATCGATAAAATCACATACATTATATTTCGCATGGTAGTTTAAAAAATAAAAATAATAATCCTTTATCGATGTTTGTTTTTCTTTCGGTTTACCATGCATTCTACACTAACGCGTAAGTCTTATTATCAGTATTATATTTTAATTTCTTTGAACAAGAAAAATAATTTCGAGGTACCTAATTCTTCTCAAGCCATCCTGTTTGAATTGCATCGCTGTCTTCAACGCTTTCAGAAGCGTGGTCATCCTCGTTTGCTTTCCTAAGACAACGGTTAGTCTTTTCAGAGCATTTCTGAGCAAAGTTTGGCTATCTATTTAACAGCATCGAAAACACTGATTTTTTTTTTTTTTTTTTTGGGGGGGGGGGGGGTGTCAGGTCGGTGGCTGAAGAAAAATCACCAAAAGACGCAATAACCAAAAGACGCAATAATCGACCGCAACAGATATCTTTTGTAGTAGGTTTCAGCATTTTAATAACTCATTGATCCATTAGTTGTGTCACTGCAGTAGTATCTGCCGGAAGAAATTGTAAATTTATAACAGTTTGTTGTCGGCATGACAAGGTGCATTATCAAGGAAAAAATTTCATTTTTTAGTTTCTTCAATCATTCGTCTATTGAACTCCTTCAGCCACCCCTCCATTAAAACAATCGACAACCAGTATTTTTTCTGAGATCTCCAGGTCACAGGCAGTTTAACAATATTTACATTCTTGAAACATAACGTCGTTTTCTATTTCCAAATCACTAACTTTTTTTTTATAAACTGCCCTACAAATTCGTAAAAGGCGAACAGTGACACGCTCTTTGGAAGTTTTACCTCAGCGGCATTAGCTTCATCTTTTTACAAAGGAGTTATTTGGCACACACGATAAAATAGTACAGTCTCATCGCAATGATATATGTCGTTCTCTTTGATACCTTTCAATCAGTAGATGAAAGTTTCCTTTCCAACGAATTTTGTGCTGTGGGACATCTTTCGGGTGTCAGCAAGCATGCTTCATGGCAATATTGTGTAGATTATGGAAACTCATTAACCATTCATTGGAAGCTTTAAAATCCATTTTACCTATTTTTTCGTAATATAGTCCAGATGTCCGCAAAATTTTCACTCTAGCAATCGAAAAACATTCAAAAGTTAATGCATTAATGTCTTCGTCTTTCACAGCACGTTTCCTCTTTCTATTGAATGTTTTCAACTCTTTCTTTTTAAGCATCATAAATTTGAGTTTTACCATAATTAAACCAAATACAAAGATCTCCCACAGAATAATTATTTTTCTTTTAATTTGGTAACTTCGGCTTTATCCTGCAGCGATTGAATATTGAGTTTAGATTTTGAAGCTACTTTTACGATGCACTTACTTATACCCTTAGACAAGATAAAACGACGAAGAACAAATAATCCGTGCAATGATCGAGTTTTCTGAACACGCGATTTATTGGAATGAAGCATAGGTCAATCGAATGACGTTTTATGTTTACAATAAAAAGGTTGGACCTTGAGTTGTAATAAACTGCTCGACGATGACGTTCTTTCATTGATTGTCTTGTCTCGAAAATCGGTTGAAAACTGAAAGTCTTTACAGATAAATGAGAAATGCCATTCAATTTCTTAGTGCTGCTGCAATACCTGCAAATTTGAAGTTTACACTCAAACCCGCACACACAGACAAAATAACTTCGGGAATGAGACAGTAAGCTATCGCTTTGGATTTGAGTACAACCTTAAAGCATAATGTATTGTACTTAGAAAATACTTATTTTCATAAATGTGCATCCTTCTACTAATAATAATTTTTACATGCAAATTTATATAAGAAAAATGATTATTTCATTTTTTAAATGCAAGAATTCGTTAAAATTTAAGCAGTTTCTAGTTATTTAAATTAATTTTTTGAAACTATTACGGAATTTAATTAAAATTCTCGGCATTGAGTATATGACGTATGTATATTGGTTTTAAAGTTTCATAAACGGAATGATTTCATGTTTAAAATATCCTTTTTTCCGCCTTATGCAAATTTTGGTTTTGGTGGGACCTTAAAAGCATTTCCGTTTCTACGTTAGACAGATTCCGGCTTCTGCAACAAGAATTAATGTTATTTTCTATGGGTTTGCCGGGACTTGAGAAATTTTCCGCGGTAGACAGATTTCCGGCTTGCACAGAGTCCGCCTTAGACAGAATTTACTGTACTTAACTTCGAAATCTACCTCCGCCTGTAGGCCGGGCCGGCAGGGACTATTTAATATATCAGGAGTACTACTGGCGACTATTTTTACATTTTATTAACAGCACTCTTTTTAAACAATTTTCGTGACACCGCTTACTTACTTTTTTTTTTTTTTTTTTTTTTTCAGAAATATTCAACCAAGAGTATTAGTTGAAAGTAATGGTACGAATAAAATATAAAGTTAGTTCCATAATATGGAACCCCTGACATATTAAAATGTATTGTGCATTTCGGAGAACGGTAACTGAATATGCTTAAGAGCTCACTGCAGTCACAGATAAAAAGAAATAAAGATGGCCGCTGGCATTTTAGCTGAATTGAAAGGATGGTCTAAATTCAAATGATTGACAAGCGAGCTCTTCCAATCAGCAAATGGCCAATTATCTGGCACGATTCCAACCCTCACCCCACTTCGGCTGAGCGCTACATGTGATAATTTCCAGTAGGTTTCAGGTGTAAAGGATTTTTTTCAATTGTCTTCGCTTTAGAAGCGTAGATCAAAGCCCACTGTTTTGTGAAGACTCGATAACGGTAAAAGCCGTAAAAAGAATTTTAATCTGTTTATGATAAAAGTGCAAAAATTAAAACGATTTGACTTTCAATTTTTTTTTTTTTTTTTTTTTTTTTTTTAGGTTTATTTTACAGCTTTTACAAACATAAAATTGAAATTAGTGCAGTATAAAAACTATTTTATTTCACATAAGGCAATTACATTTAAAATCAAGGGGGAGATACTGAATGAGGGGGGAAACATATCAGGTACAAATATTCTAAAATAACTATCTTTTGTGCGAATTCTTTTTAGAACATAAAATTTATGAGATTTATAAAAGCTAAATAACATTGAAGGTTAAAAATAAGATGTTCATAAAATTAGGAGAGGAAAAGTTAAACAAATAAACTGTATATTTTGTACTGTACATCTGTAGAGGGCAGGGTCGTACTGGCCCACCGGGCAACGAGGCAAATGCCCGGTGCGCCCATCGTCACTTTTTTCTTTTTTTTTCTTTTTTTTTCTTTTTTTTTTAAGCACGCATTTTGAAAGGCATAAAATTTTCAAAGATTTTCATTTGGAAAATTAAAAAGTAATGCTTTTTATTTTTTAAAGTATAGCATAAACAAACTATGTGTGATCAAAGACAATTAAATAAACCAATTTCGAGATAACATAAGTTATCGACAATCAGATATGCCGTTGTTACACATTGTATCCAGGACCAGACTTTGTTTCAAAGTAAAATGATAAATTCTAAGAAAAATAACATTAAGTACTCACTTATTTAGATATACGCCTAAATAATTTCTGTTCTAGGAATGCTTCTAATAAGTGTCTAATAAGTCTGCGTCTAATACGTTTGCACATTTTCTGCGTCTAAGTATTTAGCGCCCCTGGTGTTGTGAGGTATTTTTGTATTTCTGCCTTTTGTGCAAGCATAAACGACGAAACACTGTATAAGAAACATATTCTCATTTTAAATGGATTCATTCACAGAGACTTTGATAGTCATGGCGCCCTGGTCCAGATTTTATTCAGTACCCCGAAGAATAGTAACTTCTACATAAATTTATATTGGTATTAATGATGTATTTAGTATATTTTCTGTCAAATATTCAGCGCCCTGGGTGGCTGCCCGGTAGTTTGGTATTTCTGTTTTTTGTGAAAGTAAAAAAAAAAAAAAAAAAAAAAAGGCCAATTTAAGACAAGAGATTTTCATTTTAATTTCATTTGGTCCCTTTGTCAGAGGCGGCTTTGGTAATCATGGCGCCCTTGGATAATTTTTTTAGCGCCTCTGTAAAAATAAGTTAAAAAAAACTAATATTGTGTTTTCGTAATAATGGCGCCCTTGGTCAGATTTTTTCAACGTCTCTGTAAAAATAAATTTCAAAAAACTAATATCGTGTTTTTGTAATCATGACGCCCTTGGTCAGATTTTTTTCAGTGCCTCTGTAAAAATGCTTTTCAAAAAACTATTATCGTGTTTTTCTAATCATGGGGCCCTTGGAGAGAATTTTTTCAGCGCCTAAGTAAAAATAAATTTCAAAAACTTAATATCGTATTTTTTAATCACGGCGCCCTTAGTCAGATTTTTTTTTTCAGCGCCTCTGTAAAAATCCCTTTCAAAAAACTATCATCGTGTTTCTCTAATCATGGCGCCCTTGGACAGATTTTTTTAGGGCCTCTGTAAAAATAAGTTTAAAAAAACCAATATCGTGTTTTCTTAATAATGGCGCCCTTGGTCAGATTTTTTCAACGCCTCTGTAAAAATAAATTTCAAAAAACTAATATCGTGTTTTTATAATCACGGCGCCCTTGGGGGGATTTTTTTCAGCGCCTCTGTAAAAATAAATTTCAAAAACTACATCGTGTTTTTGTAATCATGGCGCCCTTGGACAGATTTTTTTTTTCAGCGCCTCTCTGTAAAAATAACTTTCAAAAAACTAATATCGTAATTTTGTAATCATGGCGCCCTTGGTCAGATTTATTTCCAGCGCCTCTGTAAAAATAACTTTCAAAAAACTACTGTCGTGTTTTCGTAATCAATTCGCTCTTGGTGAGACTTTTTCAGCGCCCTGTAAAAATAACTTTCAGAAAACTAATATCATGCTTTTGTAATCATGGCGCCCTTGGTCAGATTTTTTCAGCGCCTCTGTAAAAATAAGTTTTAAAAAACTAATATCGTGTTTTTGTAATCATGGCGCCCTTGCTCAGATATTTTTCAGCGCCTCTGTAAAAATGCCTTCCAAAAAGCTATTATCGCGTTTTTGTACTCATGGCGCCCTTGGGCAGAATTTTTTTTTCAGCGCCTCTCTGTAAAAATAACTTTCAAAAAACTAATATCGTAATTTTGTAATCATGGTGCCCTTGGTCAGATTTATTTTCAGCGCCTCTCTGTAAAAATAACTTTCAAAAAACTAATATCGTGTTTTCGTAATGAATGCGCTCTTGGTGAGATTTTTTTCAGCGCCCTGTAAAAATAACTTTCAGAAAACTAATATCATGCTTTTGTAATCATGGCGCCCTTGGTCGGATTTTTTCAACGCATCTGTAAAAATAAATTTCAAAAACTTAATATCGTGTTTTTTAATTACGGCGCCCTTAGTCAGATATTTTTCAGCGCCTCTGTAAAAATCCCTTTCAAAAAACTATCATCGTGTTTTTGTAATCATGGCGCCCTTGGACAGATTTTTTTAGCGCCTCTGTAAAAATAAGTTTAAAAAAACTAATACCGTGTTTTTGTAATCATGGCGCCCTTGGTCACTTGGCCAGATTTTTTTCAGCACCTCTGCAAAAATAACTTGAAAAAAAGTAGTATCGTGTTTTTGTAATAGCAAGCCCCCCCCCCCACACACACACACGCACACTCCCCACAAATACACACATAAATTGATGCTGATAAATTGAAATCCTACGAGCTACGCTCGCTAACCCCCGTTCAGTCACACCAAAATCCAAAAAGCACTAATTTGATCGGCTTTAAAAATATTGAATTAAAAAAAAAAAAAAAGTAGTGATTTTTCTGTAAACGGGTTTCCATTCGTTTTCTTTGGATTGGAGATTTTTAAGACCAAATCTGCTGCTGTTAAGAGATTCAATGGCTGTTTACGTATTTAATTAAAAAATTAGTTAAACATTTGAAAATAAGCTAATGTAAAATGAATTAAGTAAACAGTGTCCTTGTCTCCCGGTATTTTTTAACAGCGCTATAAGATAGTTCTTTTAAATAATTCATTTTAAATGTATCGTTTTAAATCTGACGTAATTTACACCAAAGTTTTATTTCTCTTATTAATATTCAGGTGAAAATACTTTAGTTGTTAGAAGGAAATATTATTTGCGCTGTCTTCGAATTCACGATAATAGTTGAAAAGATTATCTCAAAATATCTCGCGCAAATATATTTTTTAATTTAAATTGTTTTACTATATTTTTGGCCATTTTAAATATGATGTAATTTCTTCCCTTTACAAGTTTTAGCGTATAATAATTTTTTTATTTTAACATTTTGTTCCTCTTTTAAAATTCAAGTGTGAATATGGTTCTTATGGCGTAATTTTCCTGCTTTTAACATGTGATCATTTAATTCTAATTTTAAAGTTTTTATTTCTGTTTACAACAGTCACGTGTAAATAAATTTTTAATTTGAAGTAAACATTATTGTTTCGCTGTTTATACAATTGGAAACAGTTTAAATTAATAACATTTTCTAAAATATATAAAAAATATCTCTCGAAAAGCTGAAAATTTGAATTTAAAATAGAAATAAAACCTCAAAAAATGAGTCAAAAAAATAAATGCAATCTGCACACCGGGAACTTATAACGTATAAAATGATCTAAAAATGATTAAATTTTCATGTATAGTTCAGTGGTGTAGTCGAGGGAGGACGCAGAGTGACGGCGTCCCCCCACTTTTTTATTTTATTTCAAGCGTCCCCTTACTTTTTTTTTTCAAGGGGGACGCTAAGGGCGCGAGAGGATGCAGATCTTCCTGATTTATTAAATGTTTAAAATAAAAAGCACATTAATAAATTAAGAATTTTACGAAGTAAAGAATTGATTTTTAAAACTATTTCAGTTTTCTTTGAGTATTCAGAAAACAAACTGAAAGGAATTGGGGAGAAAGGGATATTTACTTGCCGTTTCAACATAATTAACAGTAGTGAAACATCTGAAATACCGCGCTAACATTAGTTCCTTCAAGTGCATACATTAGATTTACTTGGAATTTTCTAATCGAAAACTATTTTCCTCCTCCTTTTCCTAACATAAAGAGAAAGACCACAAAAGCTCTTTGAAAAAGATCTTTACACACCGCAGTCTCCGTTTAAAAATTTCCAGATGTTTCAGTTTTGAAAGACTGATCATGTTTTTCTCACATGGTAATTAACAACAGCATGTTTCCATTAGTCAGTAAATGCAGACCGACAACTCCTGATATATTGCAGTGCCAAGAATCCCACAAAATCATTATCCCCCTTTCTCCTATCTTCCTGTATCATTCACATTGACAATTACTTCTTGGTTTACTATTCGGAGATTACTTCTTTAGACAGGAATAAACTACAAGCATTGGATTATTTTGAATTCCAGCGAATATCTCTGAAGTATCTGTTTTTTAAATTCTAGCCATAAGTATTTTGCATCAAAATTTCAATTTTTGAAGGAAAAAATAACAATGAAACGATATATAGGCAGCCAAAATTGGAAAGTTTTATAATTTCTTCGAAACGTTGGTCGTCGATGATAGTATAACAATGCCGTGATGATAGATACGAAATTATCGAGCACAATTGAAGATCAAAAGTCCGATGCAAGAGAATCGTAAGCATATTTTGAGTTTTGATCAATAATATTTTTAATTATATGCTATGTTATACCATGAATCTTTGATAAGGGTTTCATATTTTCCAAATATCAGTATGTTTTTGTATGAAATTATATCTTTTGTACAATGGGATGGAAAGGAAACATGGGTGCCAGAAATTGTAGTTGAGTAGAATTGCCCCTCTTTAGATTTTCAAATTTAATTAACTAAATTTTCTTTCCCTCTCGAAAATTTCAAAAAATAACAAAGTTTGTTCTTCGCATAGGATTTAAAGTAATTGAACAGTAAAAGAAAGGATACCAAGAATTATTCATGAGGGAGAGGGCCTGTCCTCCTGAAGCCCCCGTAAAAGACTATTTTTAGTTCTGTTTTTCTTTTATGTTTGTGTATTTTTTTTCCTAAGCCACCGATTAAAATATATCAGGTGTGCAGAAAAAAAAATAGTAATATGTTTCACTAGTTCCTTTTGTAAAAAAAAGCTGATAAGTGTTTAATTTAGGAGTTTTTAATATGCGTTTTATTTGTTATATTTCTAAAATACTTTGTTTTAAAATAAAGTATAGATTTTATTTAATAACGGCAATATTGTTTGAAAATGTCTGCAATCTCAATAAAATTTGCAGTAGCATAAACAATACAAAATTAAACTACAACATTTTAACACTTTCTAACATAGTTGAAAAGTTTATGACTTTGGTTCGTCATTCCGATTGCCCGTAAATAAACTTGGATTGCCACTCTATTTATATACATTATTATGATTTACTATTTACTACAAAGATTCTTTAATGAAAATGAAGTGTTTAGCACTTATAGTTCGTTTGCAGGTATACATAAAAAAATATTCCGTTAAATATAATATTCCGTTCCTATGGAAAGAAAATTCTATATTTTGTATTTTAATGATGTTACACTACTTCAAACAAAGAAATTGATATACATAACTGAAGGGCACAACAACACGCTTCATATAGAATACGTATCGTGTAGCTTCTTTCGTTTATTTACAGGGATATAGAAATAAATTACATTGTATTAATCTCGGTTTACAATAATCAGTGTTGAATTCAGACACTTTCCTCGGGGGGGGGGGGGATTTCTGTGGCTCTGAGGGTGACATTATAGAGTTCCGAGGGGGATTGCACTTTTTGACCATTCAAAACACGAAATCTCAAATCTTCCGGGGGAATGTCCCTTTCGGGCCACCTCCTGAATTCACTAATGACAGTAATTGTTTGAAAAGCGTTTTTTGAAATTTATATACGTTATTGAGGAGGGAGATAACGTCATCCACAGAAAGCATAGGGAATATGTCATATCAATTTTCTTTAACAGTCTATAAGCAACATTGTAAGATGTGCTTTTTCAATCTCAACTAATTTTTATTAAATTCTGTGGAATGAATTCTACAAATTATATGCAGTGCAACAATTCAAAATATTTGAATTGTGTAGGCGGGATTTGATGAAAATGCATTTTCAAGAGTGTTATTTGTTTCTTAGCACAACTAAGTCTTACTGTGTGAATATAATATAAATAAATTCATACATAGGACTGCACAAAAGACATGGATACACAAATATTGTCGTCAATGAACTGTAAAAACCTTTTTTTTAGTGAAAAGCGTTGTTCTATTTAATTAGACTTTTAGTTTTACTGTGTGGTATGCATAAAATACAAGGATTATATTACTGAAGATTTTGCATGTTAACACTCGCAAATTCTTCACACCCGCTTTCTAATGTTAATCATATGGAAGATTTTTTTTTTTTTTTTTTTCTTGTTTGACTTTTAATATTTGTAAAAGATTTTTTTTTCATTGGATAGCTGAGGCCAATCTCTACAAAAGCCGAATCTTTTTTTTCGATTTTGTTTGTATTTTTTTTTTTCCAATTTAGATAATTTTACTTTCGGAACCGGTTTCGAAAGTCGACCTATCCTCATAAAAAATGACTGCGAACAAAATCGAAAAAGTAAAAAAACGGGCATTATGAAAATCGACCTTGGCTATCCAATGCAAAAAAAAAAAAAAATCATTTAAAAATTTTGACATGCAAACGATATACCTTTTTAAAAACTTCTCCCATAGGATTAACATTAGTAAGCGAATTCAGTTCCCGTGAGTGAAGTAGTCCCTTAATGTCTTTAGGGACTACTTCAGTCTAGGCAGTAATTACTGAGATAAGGCTTTTAACTTTGTTAAGTATTTTCTAAAATGTCTATTAACGCATCGCTGTTCCTTGTAAGAAAAAAATAATTATAATGAAATATTTTTGATAGTATTAGAAAATATTTCATATTCTATGCATGGCGCATGATTTTTATTCTAGTTAAAGTTGTATTTGGAATAAAAAATGTAAAATCGCTGTAACATAAATTACGTTTAATGAATTTCTTTTTCATTTTGAACAACTGTGTACAAAAAAATTAATTAATTATTTATGTAAACAATTACCATTTTCAAAAATTTGAAAGAAAATCTTATCTATAGTACGATGTTTAAAACTAAGATTGAAGTAACAGATGTTATTAGTACTAAGAGGCGCAAAACTTATTTATTTTATTAAATGGGAATGTAGTAACAGATCTTACATTTTTCTATTACAAATGCTGAATTAAATTGCACAAAATTAAAAAATAAATATTTTAACTAATCAGAACACATTTATGAAACTATTGAAACTGTTAATTACACTGAAACCGAAAAAGATGGTATAACTTTTATTTAGTAATATAGTTTATTAAAGTTGCGTCTATGCATTTGTGATTTGCACCACGGGTGGATCCATCTTTCCTTGTAGATGAGGTGGAGTCTGCGTGTCATGTACCTCTTTTTGTAGGTAAGGGTCATATCGGTATAATATCAATTTTTATATCTTACGATTTTTCTTCGTCCACAATTCCAAACTGGCTGTTTTATGACACGTTATCAAAGTTGCATTTTCTGTTTGTAAATGCATAAAATTTACCAGTTCTATTCAGACAATATTAGTTAAAATAATCGATTAGGGAAGTGCTTTATATAACGTGGTCTGGTTCAAATATGAACACGAAATTAAGGGGGGCAGAGGGGTCATGTACCCCGAGCGCCAAATGAAGATTTTGTTTGTCGATTTTTCTGGCATCTGCGTTTTGCACGGTATTGTTAAAATCATTCTGTCTGGCGTATGACAAAACATAGAAGAATCTAAAGATGATATGGCATAAGGATCCTGTATAAAGCGGAATTTTTTTCGATTCCGTTTCCGAGATTTTAATCAATCAATATTCGACAAAGCCAAGGACGGATTCAGCTCATCATTTAGAGGGGGTCATGGATTTCCTTTTTGGGGTGGAGGGCGATCACATCCTCGTTATGCAGGGATGTAGTGGCGGGTATACGGAGGTATACGCGGTATACCTTCTGGATTTTTTTCAGGAACATCGTATACTCTCTGTTTCTCAAAAAATCTATTGTATATATACTCTAAGGTCTACTCTCTGTCTTGAGCGTATATCCTCTGCTTAGAGCGTATACCCTCTGTTTTTTTTACGACTACATCACTGTCGTTATGAGAATTTTTTATATTGAAAGCTATTCCCAAATCCAAACTAACTACTTTTCTGATACTTTCGCGAAGTCATTTTCATTCGTAAATACAAAAAAATTGCATTAATATTCGTAAAAATATAAAATTTGCCGATTTTGTTCAGATACCAGGAAATTAGAGTTTCCCATTTTTAGGTGCGTTCGTAATTATATAAATACGTAGCACCTATAGTCGTCGTTCAGTCCGTTCGTCCGCATGTAACAGAGCAAAAACTACCCAACCGAATGGGCTGAAATTTTAAATATATGATTGTTGCAAAATTTTGTCGAGCCATTTCAAGTTTTATGAAAATCGGATGTATAGTTTAATTACAGGGACAGTCAAAAGTTTTTCTTTACATTACGACCAATGGGAAAAATTATTGCAAATGTATTTTAATGATGTTACAGACTTCCGAATGGTCTGAAATTTTAAATATATAATTGCTGCAATATTTTAGCGAGCAATTTAAAATTTTATGAAAATCGGATGTGTAGTTTAATTACAGGGACAGTCAAAAGTTTTCCGTTACATTACGGGGAATGGGTAAAAATTATTGCAAGTGCATTTTAATGATGTTACAGACTATGCACTTATGAAGTGCAAACAAATATACATTCAGTGCAATATGGGATGCAAAAAATAATTATAAAACTAGTTATAGTACGAACGCACCTCATTTGCCACGTTTGACGAGCAATTTCCAACTTGTTTTATAAAGGCAAAGATTCATTCAGAAAATGTTGTCAAAGATAGCACTTTTAGCCAAGTTTTACGAGTTGAAGCCACAGAAATGTCGTCGCAAGGGAACAATTGGCTGTCACTTCCGGAATTTCAGTTTAAAAAGTCTAACAATTGTCAACGATTAAATATGGCAAAAATTTGTGTTAAATTTTAGGGGTAACTAAACCGTACACATTGGCAGCTATGGGATTCTATTAGTGTCATAAAAATTGCAGGTGAAGCCTCTTCTTTCTGCTCAAAGTATTAAATAGTTTTTTTTCAATCGAACTTATACCTTTGGAATGGATCATTTTCTTCTGATGGACTGGTGCCATCCATTATTATGAAACAACCGTTATAAATGAAGTGTTAGGTGAAGATGAAAGAGCTGTCGTAAAAAGTTAGAACTCTGATTTTCTGGTCAGAAAAGGAAAAAAAATGGTCATAATTTTTTTTTTTCTGGTCAGGATGAAAAAAAAAAAATGGCCATAATTTTGTTTCTGATCAGAATGGGGAAAAAATGGCCATAATTTAAAAAAAAAAAAAAAAAAAAAAAAAAAAAAATCTATGATATCTTTTGAATGTTGAAAAAATAAAGAAATAAAACATATTTTTAAAATAATTCACGTAAAATAGACGTCACTCTTGAACTAAACAAAAATAACTTTCCTGAAATTTTATACACCATAATTAGTATTTGTATTCTAGAGATTGTATTATATAAAATATTATTGAATTGTATTAAATAATGTTTTGCACTTTTGAGTTTTGGCCCAACGAAATTGTTTTTGTTTGTTTTATTTTAATATTTTATTTTCCATTTGGAGATAATTGTATGGAGATTGTTATTCAAATATTCGGGGTAAAGTTTGAATTAACTCATTAGATAAGGTGAGCGAAATTCGAAAATAGAGATAGCTTTCTTAGAAAAATGTGGTGGAAAAAAAATACCTCTAAATTGGCAACACTGGTCTAACATCAGATTTTTTTTAAGTGCAATGTCTTGCGGGGAACTATTTTTGTGCATATTACATTTCTATAGTGTTAAATACTAATTTGGGTGACATAATTATTTTAGGAATAAAGTTTTCGCTATAGCAATATACTCGTATATATTTTTAAAGTGATTTTTTATACATAATTTATATAGTATGTGCGTGTGTATGTGTATGTATATATATATATAAGCATTTGCGCCCTTTTGTAAGGCAATCGGCGCCCTTTTTATCCATTTTGCCACCGCCCTCTCAGTTATGCCAGTACGACCCTGGTAGAGGGGGTATAAATCTAAATCCCAGCGTAGTCATTTATAGATATAGTACACAATTTATTGTTGTTAGCACTAAAATATGCGACAGAAAAAATAAAGTTTTCCAAATATTAAAAACTTTGTGTGATGTTAGCAGAAAGAAGGATGGCAAAAATTTTAGTGAAATTTTCAGGCAGAAGAAAATTTAGATTATGGATTATTTTTACAAGAATGTTATAAAACATAAAGGAGTTTTAACAATTTGAAATTTTAAGTGCACAGGAGTAAATTCAGGTGTGTGTGTGTGTGTGTGGGGGGGGGATTTCTGAGCACTAAATATTTTTTAAATGATGCGGTCAAATAAGAATGTTTTTTGTAGCGGTTCGTAATCTAAATAACACTAAAATACTTTTATTTTCATTACATTTTTCCATTTTTAACACTTCCCAAGAAAGTTGAAAAGTGTTTATGGATTGAGTTTGTCCGTCCGTCTGTCTGTCTATCCGTGCTCTAACTAGCGTAAATATAGTCGGATTGCCATGTAATTGATATACGATATTGAAAATCATCATGGTATGTTCGGTGCACCATTCATGGTTCATTTACAGATGCACTCAAAAGTATTCGCTACATTATGGTCTATGTGGGGGAGGGGGGGGGGATTATTTAGGATGTATTTTAATAGTGTTACACAATGTTAAACACAGTTAAATTTATGTACATTGAGACACACTTTAAAATTGTTACTATAGACTATGTTATGTGTAATGCTTAAAGTACGAGTATAGGGGACTCAAAAGTATTCCGTTATGTTATAGCCCATGAAGAAATATCGTTTGCGGCGTATTTGATTGATATTACTCTGTCACAAAGATAATGAAATTGATATGAATTTCTGAGGTGTCCTAAGCCTACTTTCTGTACAACATGAGCATTTAACAATTATTTACGGTGTCAGACAAAAGAACTTGGTTCAATATGGTCTACGAGAAAAACTGTTTGTAGCGTATTTTGATCACGTTACACTATTTCAAACATGACGAAATAGATACACATTACTTTGATTTACTACAAGATGCTTACATTCGAATATGGTCTGCATTTCATTTAGCGTTCATTTACAGGGAAACATAAAATATTTTGATACAATACTGTATCCGATATAGCTATTAAAAATTAATGCTGAAAGTACATTTTCAATTACAGAATGCGTTTTTAAGTTTAACTAAATTTTTGCGCACTACGTGGTGTGCACATATTTTACAAACCCTATACAGGACCACACAAAAGAATTCGTAACCATTGCTGAGAATGAGTATGAATTTCTTAAAGGTGTTAGGTTTTTTTTAGTTATAAATGTACAAGCTCAACTACATTTAATATGCTTAGAGATGTTTGTATCATACAAATAAAATCCTATACAGGGATATTCAAAAAACTGGATACATGGGCCGCCGATAGAAAATAATTCCTGCAAGTGTGATTTCAGTAATTTTGAGCATGATTTTGCATGAATTAGATTTCAGCTTAATACTGTTTGACGTGTATAAAAATTTCTATATACAGAAATGCACAAAAGAATTCAAGTATGTTTCCGTCTATAAGTAGAAATTGCAGAGGGTGAATTTTCAACTGTTTTATGTATTTTCTTACAAAACTAAATTTTAACATAGTATGTAGAATCCGTACAAATATATGCAGTACAAATATATCATATACACTGCCTCATATGAGCTGCATATATCATATGAGCTGCACAAAAGAATTTGAGTACCTTCCAGGTTATGGGTGCAATTGTTGAAATCTGCTTTTCAAACGTGTCATAGGTATTACAAATGTTTAGTTAGATATCTTCTTTACTTTATTAAACGGCGAAGTTTTGTTACAGTGTTCTGTAAGTGTTGGAAAGTATCGACGTAGACGCATGATTTTTCTTTTTTCTTTATGGACATACTCGGTTCAGTCGATTACTCAGGCACCTTTGGTATCTACGTTTGATGGTTCTTTCTGAGCTAGTCGGAATAAAATGATTTCGAAAGGTTTGAGAATTTACTTGCACGTTGACGAGAAACCACAATATTTTCCTTACAAATATCTCTCTAAAGACATTTTCCTTTGAAAAATACAGTTAAAATGTTTTTTATGCACAATTAAATGTACACCTATCGCTTTATTGTTAACACTTTCGTACATAGTTGAAATGATTTAGTTAATATTATAGATAATAAAGATTTATAATTAGGACGAAAAAAAAGTAAAAATTAAAAAGTTTTAAAGACTGTAAATTAGATTTTTTAGCTTCATGAGTTGAGGGTAAGACAAATCAAGAAACATATTTTTTTTTTTTGGCGGGGGGGGGGGGGGGCGGATTTAATAGATGACCGATTATGTAACTTATTAAAGATTTACAAATAGGGCAAAAACATTGCAATTAGGAGTTTTAGAGACTTTAAATTTTATGAGCATGGAAATAATGGGGGGAGAAAAGAAAACGTCAATTTTATATGGGGTGGAAGAAATTATATAATCGATTATTTATTGTTCAATATGAAACAGATAAAGCTGAAAATGTATTAAAAAAAGACTTTCAAAGATTTTAAACTTAAATAAGGGAAAGAAAAAAAAAAGGGGGGGGATTTTATTTGATGACTTATTTATTTACCTTACTAAAGAATAAGAAATAGGACAAAAAAAGACTAAATTTTGTGTTCTTGGTAAGGGTAGAGTCAGAGCAAGCGTCAATTTTTGTGGGGGAGGAGTATAGTTATATGATTATTTATGATTACAATAAATTAACGGATAGAGTACAAAATTATATTAATACATGGAAATTATTCGAGAGAGAAACATTCGCCTTGCATTCAATATTTCAAATGAAAATCAAATTTCAAATTTCAAAGTAATTGCTTAAAAGGCGCAAAGGCCAACATAGTGAAAAAGATTCCAAGCCGGGACTCGAACCCGGGCCATCAGTATAGCGCACTGACGTTCTACCGACTAAACCACTTGGAACGATACCTAGCTCGGAAAATTTCTCACTATTATATGTTGGAAAGGCTACAAACGCAGCACAAGATGGAATATTTATCGTGAGTCACCGACCTGGGACAAACACGAAACATAATTAAATCCAGCATCGATAGAAATTATATTAATACATGGAAATTATTCCAGAGACAAACATTCGCCTTGCATACAATATTTCAAATGAAAATCAAATTTCAAATTTCAAAGTAATTGCTTAAAAGGCGCAAAGGCCAACATAGTGAAAAAGTTTCCAAGCCGGGGCCCCACCAGTGGCCGAGAGGCTCTGCGTTCGAAGCTGGTAGACGGGAAGTGCTGGGTTCGATCCCAATCGCGCCCGTCGGCCTAATCGTTCGGAGTTTTCGTGGTTTTCTTCGAGCCGTGGATTTTCCATGTGTAAATATGGATTAGGTTCCCTTAGAAAGACCCCCACGGAGGGCACTCCCCCCCGGGCCTATATCCCTCGTGTAGATAATCGGCCGTCAAAAAATCAACCAATCCAAGCCGGGACTCGAACCCGGGCCATCAGTATAGCGCACTGACGTTCTACCGACTAAACCACTTGGAACGATACCTAGCTCGGAAAATTTCTCACTATTATATGTTGGAAAGGCTACAAACGCAGCACAAGATGGAATATTTATCGTGAGTCACCGACCTGGGACAAACACGAAACATAATTAAATCCAGCATCGATAGAAATTATATTAATACATGGAAATTATTCCAGAGACAAACATTCGCCTTGCATACAATATTTCAAATGAAAATCAAATTTCAAAGTAGTTGCTTAAAAGGCGCAAAGGCCAACATAGTGAAAAACTTTCCAAGCCGGGGCCCCACCAGTGGCCGAGAGGTTCTGCGTTCGAAGCTGGTAGACGGGAAGTGCTGGGTTCGATCCCAATCGTGCCCGTCGGCCTAATCGTTCGGAGTTTTCGTAGTTTTCTTCGAGCCGTGGATTTTCCATGTGTAAATATGGATTAGGTTCCCTTAGAAAGACCCCTACGGAGGGCACTCCCCCCGGGCCTATATCCCTCGTGTAGATAATCGGCCGTCAAAAAATCAACCAATCCAAGCCGGGACTCGAACCCGGGCCATCAGTATAGCGCACTGACGTTCTACCGACTAAACCACTTGGAACGATACCTAGCTCGGAAAATTTCTCACTATTATATGTTGGAAAGGCTACAAACGCAGCACAAGATGGAATATTTATCGTGAGTCACCGACCTGGGACAAACACGAAACATAATTAAATCCAGCATCGATAGAAATTATATTAATACATGGAAATTATTCCAGAGAGAAACATTCGCCTTGCATACAATATTTCAAATGAAAATCAAATTTCAAATTTCAAAGTAATTGCTTAAAAGGCGCAAAGGCCAACATAGTGAAAAAGTTTCCAAGCCGGGGCCCCACCAGTGGCCGAGAGGTTCTGCGTTCGAAGCTGGTAGACGGGAAGTGCTGGGTTCGATCCCAATCGCGCCCGTCGGCCTAATCGTTCGGAGTTTTCGTGGTCTTCTTCGAGCCGTGGATTTTCCATGTGTAAATATGGATTAGGTTCCCTTAGAAAGACCCCCACGGAGGGCACTCCCCCCCGGGCCTATATCCCTCGTGTAGATAATCGGCCGTCAAAAAATCAACCAATCCAAGCCGGGACTCGAACCCGGGCCATCAGTATAGCGCACTGACGTTCTACCGACTAAACCACTTGGAACGATACCTAGCTCGGAAAATTTCTCACTATTATATGTTGGAAAGGCTACAAACGCAGCACAAGATGGAATATTTATCGTGAGTCACCGACCTGGGACAAACACGAAACATAATTAAATCCAGCATCGATAGAAATTATATTAATACATGGAAATTATTCCAGAGAGAAACATTCGCCTTGCATACAATATTTCAAATATTGTATGCAAGGCGAATGTTTCTCTCTGGAATAATTTCCATGTATTAATATAATTTCTATCGATGCTGGATTTAATTGTGTTTCGTGTTTGTCCCAGGTCGGTGAAATATTGTATGCAAGGCGAATGTTTCTCTCTGGAATAATTTCCATGTATTAATATAATTTCTATCGATGCTGGATTTAATTATGTTTCGTGTTTGTCCCAGGTCGGTGACTCACGATAAATATTCCATCTTGTGCTGCGTTTGTAGCCTTTCCAACATATAATAGTGAGAAATTTTCCGAGCTAGGTATCGTTCCAAGTGGTTTAGTCGGTAGAACGTCAGTGCGCTATACTGATGGCCCGAGTTCGAGTCCCGGCTTGGAATCTTTTTCACTATGTTGGCCTTTGCGCCTTTTAAGCAATTACTTTGAAATTTGAAATTTGATTTTCATTTGAAATATTGTATGCAAGGCGAATGTTTCTCTCTGGAATAATTTCCATGTATTAATATAATTTCTATCGATGCTGGACTTAATTATGTTTCGTGTTTGTCCCAGGTCGGTGACTCACGATAAATATTCCATCTTGTGCTGCGTTTGTAGCCTTTCCAACATATAATAGTGAGAAATTTTCCGAGCTAGGGATCGTTCCAAGTGGTTTAGCCGGTAGAACGTCAGTGCGCTATACTGATGGCCCGGGTTCGAGTCCCGGCTTGGAATCTTTTTCACTATGTTGGCCTTTGCGCCTTTTAAGCAATTACTTTGAAATTTGAAATTTGATTTTCATTTGAAATAGAGTACAAAATGTTTTTAAAAAAGCAATGACTTTTAAGGTTAAAATTTTGTGATCTGAGGGAAAAAAAAGAGGAATTAGTTCTTTTTTTGCGGGGGGGAGGGGGGAAGTTTATCGGCGACCTATTATTTACTTACCTTAGAAAATATTTACAAATAAGTAAAAAAAAATAATAAACGAAAAAAAATTAAGGACTTTAAATTTCAGATGCTTGGTAAGAGGGAGAGGCGAGGAGGAAATACCAATTTCAGTTGGGGTTGGGGGGGGAGGAGAAATTTTTATGATCGTTTGTTTATTGTTAAAATAAAGTGGCAAATTGAGCAGAAAAGATTTAAAAAAATTAAAGCGTTTTAAAGGGTTTTTATTTTAAAATATGGGTACCGTGGATGAGGGAGCAAAAGGGAGAAATGACATTTTCGATGGAGGCAATTTACAAGAACTTTTAATGAAATGAATATGGTGAAATAAATTGATAACGAAATTTATGACTGACTATTTATTGTTAGTTTAAAGTAACAAATAAAACAGAAAATTAAAGAAAATATTAAGGAATTTTAAAGATTTTAAACCTTGATACTGTAAGGGGAGCAAAACGGGAAACGAAATTTCGGAAGAAGGGGAGACAAAGAGTGCAAGATGTTTGGATAAGAATATGGTGTGCATCGAATTTATTGTTCATTTACAGGGAAACATTAGGGATGATTGCTGATAGTGAGTTTTAAATTATGATATGTTTGATTTATGATAAGTTATGGTATAAGTTAAGTTAAACTAATATTTTTGCACAGGCACATAGATGGTGTATATGAATTGCATAGAATATAAAGAGTGATCAAAGGGCTCCAATGTGATGTATCTCATGAGGGTTGTCGAAAAATGTTAGAAAAGTACCGGCATATTATACTATCAGCTAAATGTCCTGTCGGCTAATCATCTTTTCGGCTAAATGTCCTCCCGGCTAATTGCCACGTTCGGCCAGTTGTCTGTCGGCCAATTGTCTGTATTGCTGAAATTATTGCTATTCCGTTGCATAGACACTACACAAAAGATTTCATCAGTAGTACCGAGAATGACTATGAATTACTTAAAGATGTTTTTTAATTTGATTTATGCATTATCAAGCTCAACTACTTTTAGTATAGATGTTTGACCCGTAGCCGGTCGCAGACATTTAGCCGACAACCAAATAGCCTTCAAGACATTTAGCAGATTGCAGTTAGCTGAGACGTGCATTTAGCCGATACGTACATATAGCCGACAACACAATTAGCTGAAATTTACATACAGCATACAGGACAATTGATCGAAACGGACATATAGTAATAATTTTAGCAATACAGACAATTGACCGACAGGCAACTGGCCGAACGTGGCAATTAGCCGGGAGGACATTTAGCCGAAAAGGCGATTAACCGACAGGACATTTAGCTGATAGTATAATTAGCCGGTACTTTTCTAACATTTTTCGACACCCCTCATGAGATACATCGCATTGGAGCCCTTTGATCACTCTTTCATATTATGTACCTCCCGTTCCCCCTCCCCCAATTTGTATCACCGGGAGCATTTTTCTGACTTTTCCGACATCCCTCAAGTGATATATCATTGGACTGGGCAGCCCTTTGATCACTCTTTCATATTATGCACCTCCCGCTAGGTTACAGTTAATTTGCAGTTTGGTTACAATTGCGATTAGTTACTCTTAGATTACGGTTAGGTTATAATTAAGTTACGTTTAGGTGATAATTAGATTACACTTAAGTTACAGCTTGGTCATGGTAAAGTTATGTTACAGTTACATAACATTTAGCATATGATTAGGTTATAACTAGGTAAACGTTATTTACAGTTAGATTATGGTTAAGTCCCAGTTAGGTTACATTTAGGCTACAATTAGGTTACTGTTAGGTTTTAGTTTGGTTACGGTTACTTCATAATTAGGTTACACTTAGGTTACGTTTAGATTATGGTTAGGTAACTGTTCGGTTATAATTAGGTTACGTTTAGGTGATAATTAGATTACGCTTAGGTTACAGCTTGGTCATGGTAAAGTTGTGTTACAGTTACATTACTGCTAGCATACGATTAGGTTATAATTAGATAAACGTTAGTTACAGTTAGATTACGGTTACGTCCCAGTTAGATTATATTTAGGCTACAATTAGGTTACTGTTAGGTTTCAATTAGGTTACGGTTACTTTATAATTAGGTTACCGTTAGGTTACGTTTAGATTAGGGTTAAATAACTGTTAGGTTACGTTTAAGTGATAATTAGAATACGCTTAGGTTAGAGCTTGGTCATGGTAAAGTTATGTTTCAGTTACATTACAGTTAGCATACGATTAGGTTATAACTAGTTACACGTTAGTTACAGTTAGATTACGGTTACGTCCCAGTTAGGTTACATTTAGGCTACAATTAGGTTACTGTTAGGTTTCAGTTAGGTTACATTTAGGCTACAATTAGGTTACTGTTAGGTTTCAGTTAGGTTACATTTAGGCTACAATTAGGTTACTGTTAGGTTTCAGTTAGGTTACGGTTATCTTACACTTAGGTTACGTTTAGGTTACAGATAGATTATAGTTACGTTACAGTTTGGTATTGGTTAGGTTACAGTTACGCTACAGTTAGTTTATGCTTAGGTTATAATTAGGTTAAGATCAGGTTACAGTTGCGTTACAGTTAAGTCGGATGAATATCCTGTCGGATGAATGTCCATGTCGAATAATTGTCCTCTGTTGGCTAACTGTCTTGTCGGCTAACAGTCGCTGTCGGCTAAACATCCTGTCGTCTAATTGCTGTCTGCTAAATGTCCCGTCGGCTAAGTGACATTGTAGCATATAAATAAATAGGGATATGACAAAAAACTGGATACATGCCCGTCCATGGATAGCAATTCTTAAGCTAATGTTAGCCTTAGAAGTGTGATATCAGTAATTTTCAGCGTATTTATTTCTGAATTAAATTTCAGCTCAGTATGTGGCGTGTATAAAAATTTATAAGGAACATACAGAGCTTCACAAAACAATTGAAGTACGTTTCCGTCTTTTGTTAGGAATTAATAAATGTGTATATTCAAATGTGTTATGTGTTTTTCTAACTGAACTAAAAATGTAGGAAAGGGTTCATAATCCATACTTGACACATGGTTTTCCTTTCTTGTTTTATTTATTTTCAATAATTCATCTTCTTATGTTTTTGTATTTCTCAGTTGCAATAATCATGATTTTTAGGGTTCCGTACTTAAAAAGTAAAAACGGAATCATTATAAGATCACTCCTGTGTCTGTCTGTCACAGCCATTTTACTCGTAAACTACGGAACGTGGGAAGTTCAAATTGGGAGATGTAATAAAGACTATTGACCCACATATTTACAGATTATTAAACATTCACAAATATATGTGGGAAAAACGTAGAGGGGATAATTAGGTTATTTAAAGAAGAAATATATTTTCTTTGTGTATCGTTTGGGGTATCGGTTAAAAGATTCCGTAACGCATAACTCAAAAATACATTTCTTTTAATTTTAGATATTATATTTTCAGAGATATCGTCGAAAATGTAGTGCAAAAATGTGCCCCCCCGCCCCCCCCCAATCTATTTTCAAATCTACTGAAAATAAAATTATGAAAAAAATTAGAGGTAGTAGAGGTTAATTTAATACTCGCAGGAAAATTATAGCGATTGCCCTAGGTGGCATAGTTTTTCATAAAATCGCATTTTTCTGTTACATACAGATTTCTATTTGCGGGCATTCAGCAAAGGTATCGAAGAGCGCTAAAGGTACCTATCGTATCAAAATTATAAAAGCATTGTTTATAATGATTTTCGAAAAAAAATCGTCGGTAATTCGCCGAGATATTAAGACTCCTGTCCCTGCCGGCGAAGACACTAACGAGCTAATGCTAATCCGATGGGGAGGAAAAAGTAAAGAAAGGTGCGATGTAGAGACGGATCTCGGCTATATAATGCCAAAAAAAAAATTTAAAATATCGAAATACAAAATAGATATTAGAAAAATCCTTCCCTATACGATTAGCATTAGCTCGTGATTGTCTTCGCTGGCAGGGGCAGGAGCCTTAACCCTTAAAGACACGGTTGGTTTGGACATACATAATGGCAGAGGCGGCGTACTCTATATACCATCGGTTTTTAAATACTAGATAACAACTTTTAATGATATATATGTGTAATGCAATACCCAGTAGCAGCATAAAAGCAGTAAACATCAAATTGTTAAAAACAGACCAATTTAATTATAATTAATCGCATAAATACTATGGGATTCGCGACTAGTTTGCGTTGAGTGGATCTCTCAATACGCCTCCCGTGTCTTTAAATGATAATTAAAGACCTATTTGAAAAAACGCGGCACGGACAAAGTCGAGTTGCATCTTTGCGACCTCCTTTCGAAACGCGCGTAGTACAACGCCAAGTTTAAACTTTGAACAGGGATTTTATTTCATCTACACTGTAAAAAGAAAAATATTTCTATGTTGAATTTAGTTTTATGAAATGCCAAATGAAATTTAAATATGCAGTACTTTTATTGTTAGTACCAAATTAAGTTCACCATATCCAGATTAAGATACGTTTAAAAAAAGAATTATACAAAATAGCAATATTTAATTTTATTTCGGCTTCATATCTCTTTGAACCTTTGTGGTATACTCAATCATACTTTTCTAATATATACAGCTATACCCAACTCTACGTTGTATAGGTTTTTACAAAGTTTCATTATTCTTTTAAATAATACAGTTAATAATTCATATATTTATTCTACGGAACTCTCTGAGCGCGAGTAATACTCGTACTTGACCGTTTATTTTATATACAAGCTATATGCATTGGTCTGCCAAGTCGTATCTTGGTGGAAACCATCTGCAGAACATCAATTAATGGTTGATCCGCAGGTTTATCATTGTGTTTTCATGCACCCAAACTTCAATATTTTCATACATTTGGGTGCTGCAAAATACAATGATAAACCAATCGATCAAAAACTAAACTCCGGTGTGCAGGTGTTTTCTATCAAGATATGACTTAGCAGACCATTTGCATTTTAATATGCTAATTGAGTTCTATCTAATCCTAAAATTTCAGCCTTCAACTTGATGAGCTGATGGTCTGTGCAATTGCCACCCGTCGAACAAATCCCTTCCTGTGAAATCTTGTATCACTCTTTAGGAATCTGTGGACAGGCACAAAAACATCCTATCTGTGTTTTTATACCTAGATTGTGTATAAAAACCTTTTTTAATTCATTACTCTGAATTTGGAGATTTTTGTAACAAATACAGCTGTATTTTTTTTTTTTTTTTTTTTTTTTTTTTTTTTTACAATTGTTTGAGAAAGACTTTGTTTTTATTTTCTCTGAAAACTGCTTGGATTTTTCATTACATTGATATGCAATTCTGATAATGAATTTCATAGAATTCCATTTCAAAGCAATATTTCGAATTTCTTCCAGTTTTACCAAAGCATTCTTTTTCTTTATCAGAAATCAGCGAAAATAAATTTATTTCTGCATCTTTATCTTTAGACTAAGTTACAATTTTATTTTCCCCGCATTGCTGATTGAGATTTTTTTTTTACCTTGTCAGTTGAAAGCTCACAGTCAAATATCTCCAGAGATTCTCCATCTTCTTCCTCTACTTCCCAGTTAATAATCAGGAGGAGTTGCCGTAATATCCTTTACCAATCTGTGTCCTATATCGGAATTTGGTAAATTAGCAGTGCTTTTAGTTTATAGTCTTTACTTGACCTTACCGATCATGACAGTGTTAAGCTATCATTCGTCGTTGCTAAGAAACTGTTAGGATAGCTGAGGACGCTCTATAACCGGGCTAGTTATTACTTTTTCGATTTTTGTTTCAGATATTTTTCTTTAAAATTACTTTTACTTTCATATCCGCTCTAAAATTTAAACTATCCTATTATATATAAAAAAAAAAACTATAGCCAAAATCGAAAAGTAAAAGCTAGCCTCACTGTCGATAGTCACCAGATATCCTATGCAAAAAAAAGAAAAAAAAAAGAAAAAGAAAAAATCATTCAAAAATATTAAAATCAAAGCGAGAAATATGAAAATGACCCCCCCCCCCCATAGACTTAAAATTAGCGTTTTCATTCCTTCCCGTGTCTGAAATAGGCGTGCATGCATCCAATTCTTTGAATAGCCTTGTATATTATTATATTTTTATTTTCCAAACATATCTTTCTAAATGTAGTTGAATTTGAAAATAAAATTAATCAATTTCTCAACAATTCTTCCTAGTTCTTTTGCGTAGCCCTATACGTAGTCTATCGAATTTATATATATAATCTAGTATGCAGAAATTTAGTTAAAAACGTATATCATAGCTGAAATCTCACTTTCAGCAATCATCCCTAATAGACAATACTTCATATGCAATATTGTATCCAATATCTTTTATGTGCCCCTGTAAATTAAATAAAATGTGATGCACATCATATTATAATGTAAGCATCATATTGTAAACCTCAGTAACGTATATGAATTCCATCTTGTTTGAAATCGTGAAACATAACTAAAACACACTTTGCAAGCAGTTTTTTCTGTAATAAAACTGAACCCTTTTCTGTGACCCTGTAAATGAATGATAAATGCTTTGCTATCCCTTGAGAAAGCATGTTTTACTGCGCCTCATAAATTCATATCAATTTCATTATGTTGTAACAGAAAACGTTATTAAAATACCCCGCAAACGTTTTTTCTTCGTAGTCCATAATGTAACGAAATATACTTTTTAATTCCCCTGTACAAGTACCTATGCTCTTCAATAATGCGAATAAATTGTATGTTTAAAATTGTTTTATGTCATTAAAATACACGCAAATGTATTTTCCCACATAGACCATAATATAAAATACTTTTGAATGTCCATGTAAGTGAAGTATAAAATATTAAAAGGTAATACGTATTAGAAAAAAAAAATTGCTAGCTAGTATATTTTTATAAAATGCTATATTTTATCTTACAGTTTCATAACTTTTAGTTTTACATTATTAAAGTTAATGATAAATTTTCGCGTTTCCTAACCGTTGCAAAAAAAATATCTTTGCGTTACATTTGAGAACCCACGCAGGTTACGGGGAAAAAATGTAAACGCTAATGTTAAATATATGGGAGCGTTATTTTCAAATCTCACTTCCTTTTTATCTCACTTCCTTTTTAACATTTTAAAATGATTTTTTTTTTTTTTTTTGTATAGGATAGCTGAAGACGATCTACAACCGGGCTAGTTTTTACTCTTTCGATTTTGGTTTCAGATATTTAAAAAAAAAATACTTTTAATTTCGGAACAGGGGTGAATCGTTTCTGAAATTGAAACTTTCCTAATATATATATATATACTAAACTAAACTCTGCGGCTATACAATCCATGAGGATCAGGGCCGACAGTGGCCATCTCTGTTTTCTTGACCCTAGGCCCGAGGTGCTATACAGCATGCGTCCCGGCCAGGTGGTCAGCCTAACGCGAGACCCTCGGTGTTTAGTTCCCAAGCAAGCTTGGTACTCATTTTATCGACCCCAAAGGGATGAAAGGCTGAGTGAACCTTGCCCAGTCGGGAGTCGAACTCTCGACTTGCGGTGCGGCAGTCAGATGCCCTGACTACTACACCACTGGGCTTTATATATATATATATATATATATATATATACCAAAAAACACACACTACTCATCCAATCCCAAAACTACTGAACTACAGAGAAAATTAACAAAATAACCATGGAAAAAACTTACTAACAAAACCATGAACGAAAAGAAAACATTCAATGGAAAACATTCAATATATATATATATATATATATATATATATATATATATATATATATATATATATATATATATATATATATAAAATAAAAATCTAAAAAGTAAAATCTAGCCTGGTTGAAGATCGTGCTCAGCTATCCTATGTAAAAAACATCATATTAAAACAAAGCGAGAAATTTTAAATTAACGCCCCCATAGACTTCGTTTTACTTTCTCTCCGTGTCTGAAGTGGGCTCTTTAAAAAATATATCTGTTACACAGGACAAATTTCGTTCTCCGACTGTTAAAGGTGTACTGTCCCCTTAAAAATAATAAATATTAAAGTAATGAACTATAAAAATATTTCTTTAAAATTTTGAACAAGTTGATTTACAATTTTAAAGTTAACAATCTTTAAAACTTATTAACTTTAAATTCTGCTGATTTTTAATTAAAAAAACTTTTTCGAACGTAAAATGTTAAATTGTCGAATATTTTATACATATACAAGAATAGGAGGCTTGAAAACCAGTCTCCTGGCCAGGCCACAAATATGTTCTAACAAATTATGACTTCGTAATTATTTGTTAACTATTTTAACTTAAAAAATAATTTAAAAAATACTCGTCTATTTTTTTACCATTTTACTTAATAAACTAGGACTGAAATTTGATTCCTTAATAACTTCTATATGTTGTAACTCCTTCTGTGTGGTTCTGAAATTGTTTATATAAACGAAATGTATAATTTCTTTCGTTATTCATAGAAATATAGAATTTAAAATATTTCATTCTTTCAAGAGTCTTTTGTTGAAATTAAACAATAATTTTAGAAAAAAATAAATCCAAGGTTTGAAATAGGAGTGATCTATTTTAACACGATACAATAATCCAATCACAATTAAATCGTTTCCATTTGCTAAAGTGTTTGGATTCTAGCCA
Organism: Maratus speciosus; assembly: GCA_963932465.1. NCBI lineage: Eukaryota > Metazoa > Arthropoda > Arachnida > Araneae > Salticidae > Maratus > Maratus speciosus. The sequence goes on along the minus strand of OZ010796.1, from coordinate 396,327,435 downwards.
ATCATATTTTTAATAGGCGTGGTTTTAATCGTCTTGGTAGAGGCGGAGAGCATAACATTACGAGGCCATTTTTGACACATTTTTCATCAAAATCTTTGCATATTTTGCTCAGCCTAATTGTAGTAGAACTATTGAAAGCATGTTATTGGAAAGCTTAAACTCTATATTTTCGTTGTTATTAAAAAAATTTTCCTGAATTTTGCTGATATGAATGTTATAAGACTAAAAAGGACACAATACCTCGAATTTCACTGGATCCTAAATTGACAGGATCCTGAGAATTAAACTACAACGAAAATCGGAAAAGTAAAAAATAGCCCGTAAACAGATAGTCCTCAGCTATCCTGTGCAAAAAAAATCATTTAAAAATATTAAAAATCAAGCAAGATATTTGAAAACATTGTTGCCATAGACTTATCATTAGCGTTCGAACTTCAAGCCGTGACTAGTGTGGCCTCTTAAGAGCCCACTTCAGTCACGGGAAGAAAGGAAACGCTAATGCTAAGTCTGCGAGAGAGTTATTTTCAAATATCTTGCTCAAATTTTAATAATTACCCGACTGAAAAGAAGGGTTATGTGTTCCATGCGTATCTGGGTATGTGGATTTCTTTATACCCTCGAAACATCCCAACGGCTGGATTGATTTTAATGAATGAGGTCTCTATCAATTCGTCTTAACGGCCCGATGGTTATAGGCTAGGTTTGATTTTTATAAATTGAAAATGGCGGCCGTAAAATACAAAATGGCGGTAGAGACGAAAAAAAAAAAATTACGCACCCCATTGAGTGGCATATCATTGGATATGTCTTTCAAAATGAAGAGGATGGTTCATTGACTATTTTACAGTCAGAAGCTCCGTTAAAATATTACACAACTTGGAAGTTGTGTATGTAGGATCTCTAGCTTTACTGCAACTCTAAGCATCATAGATATCTATAGACCTCACCAAAACAGTGTTTATAGATAGGAACTAACAATTAAACACAACTTAAAAGTCAGCAATACAAGTAAATAAAAAAAAAATAGGTAAGTAATATAAACAAGTAATATTATATAAAAAAAATTTAAGTCAATTCCTACTTAGGTCAATAAGAGAATTTTTTTCTCCCATTCTTCTTTCCTCTTGAGTGGCGCTTAAAATGCCTTGATCAAGAAGAGGGCTCTCTCGATTATTGAAAATTAATTTAATTAATGAATTAATATTTGAAAAAACTGGATTAATACATGTGTCATCCACTACAAGTTAAAAAAAAATATTTGAACTTGATTGGATGAATAAGTATTTTATTAATGATTGAAAATTTGAACAAGATATATATAGCGAAAGTGTGAGCTAATAGTAGGAATTGAAAAAATAGTTTCACATTGATGAGAAATAATTAATTAGTTCACTTTTTACGCAGTCGGGTTTTTTGATTTTTAAATTTAATTGTTTATTTTGAATGATTTTTTTTTTTTTTTTTGCATAGGATAGCTGAGGACGATCTACAACAGGGATAGTTTTTACTTTTTGGATTTTGGTTATAGTTTTTTTTTATATTAGGGTAGTTTCAATTTCAGAGCCGGTTCAAACCGGTTCCGAAAGTAAAAGAAATTAAAAAAAAATCTGAAACCAAAATCAAAATAGTAAAAACTATCCCGGATTTAGATCGTCCTCAGCTATCCTGTGCAAAAAAAAAAAAAAAAATCATTCGAAAATATCGAAATTTAAGCCTGATATTTGAAAATAACTTCCCCTTAGGATTAACATTTTCATCCGGGTTTTTTTGAGTGACTAGTGTGACCTCATTAGAGCCTACACTTGTCACGCGAAAAAATTCGAACTCTAATGTTAAATCTATGGGAGAATCCTTTATAGATTTCACGCTTGTATTTTAATATTTTTAAATGATTTTTCTGCATATGATACCCGAAGTCGATATCTAACGTTTGCGTTTGTACTTTTTCGGTTTTGGCTATAGTTTTTATGAAATTCAGACACTTTTCCTTTTAACCGGTGAGAACCGGTTCAGAAAGGGAAATTATCCTCATAAAAAAAAAAAAAAAAAAACTGTAATCAAAATCGAAAAAGTACAAACGCACAACATTAGATATCAACTTAAGGTATCCTATGCAATAAAAATCTTTGAAAAATATTAAAATAGAAGCGAGAAATCTATTAAAGTTTCTGCCATAGGTTTAACATTAGCGTTCTTGTTTCTTCGCGTGACTAATGTAGGCTCTTAACAACAAATTCTTAATGTGCGTACCATTAATCCGCATTAATTTGATAATATAAAAGTGTTTATTCTGAATAAAACAGAAATTTTGTAATACATTTTTATGTAAGGTATGCAATAGAATATTCATATATAAAAGTAATTAAAAACTGGATTTTAAAGAGTATGTAGTAAGATTAAAAAAAAAAAATTTAAAACGAAGGGTTTTCTAATGATATTTCTATAGTTGTTAATGATAAAGCTTTAACCCGTGTAAAGCTAAATATTTGAAACTTGTTCATGATTCTTGCGTCATTTAAAATGCCGCATTAAGGTTCGTTGTATATTTTCAGTTAACAAAATTCTTTAAAAATATAATAAAGTTTAGAGCAGGGTTTGGCAAACCACCATGCCAGTTGTTAAGGGTATTTCCGAATAGTAAACTTTGACTTATTTAATCACAGGATTTGTAATAATTTTCTGCGATTAAAGAAGACGAAGATTACTTTTAGGAAATAATGGTAGCAATTCGCTGGGTAGCACGCAGGTTCGCCACTCCTGGTTCAGATGAATTAAGTTTTCTTTAACAGAATGTGAAAACAACAACAACCCCCCCCCCTCCCCCCCAAAAAAACAAAGATGTGTTGGTGTTTTCCGGAATCTTATTTTAAACGAAGATATAGATATGCATATTCTCATAATACTTCGATAGATCTTATTGGTAAAAAATATTAAATTTTAAAGCTTCCAAAATAAGCATATGAAACTTGAGAATGATTCCTGCATCCTTTACAGTACAATTTTAAAATGTATTGCATATTTCCAATTACCAAATACTTTTCAAAAATACAAAAAACGAGTTTACAGGAATTCAGTTTTCTGTTAAAAGAAAAGAATGTCTGGAATCCCATTAGTTTCTTATTGATGCTTCAGCTGAAGCATAAGAAAGGAATTCCGACGTATTTTAAGCTTTTTGCTGATGAACAAGTTCCATCAAAAAGCATTTTCTTCTAAATTTTGTTTTATAAAAAATTCTATCGTGAAATAAATATATAAAACGTATCCGTATGCAATTTTGTTCCTCAAAATAATAAAGAGTTGAAAATTGAATTGCATCGGTAGAAATATGTACTTTTTAAAGACGCTTTGGATTTTGATTATTTTTTTGCAATTGTATCCTAAACATGTTTATGCTTTGAGGAAATAATATTTTTTTTAGAAATTCTATGCAAGTTTGTTTTTCTAAAGAAAAAAAGGTTAGAAGATAGAATTGTATGGGATGAAATCAAGCTTTTTTCAGAAGCTTAGAAGTTCGCTTATTTTGTGTAATTGTATCATAAACAAGTTTATATTGGTGTAGGAAAGCATCTTCATAAGAAAGCTTATGCAATTTTGTTTTTTCAATAGAATAAAGATTTGGAAATTAAGTTGCATTAGTTGAAAACGAAGTTTTAAAACCGCGGAATGTAAACTTATTTCCCTTATTTTTAATGACTGATCTGTTACTCTGTGGTTTCAGGGAAACCAAAAATATATGTAGGATTTTCTAAAAGTTTTACTTTTTTTTATTTAAAAAATAAATATATAAAAATGAAGTATACCAGAAAAAAATTCCAAAAAGAAGTCGTAGGATTAAAGACTTTTTGAAGTTTTCTTACTTTAAAAATTACCTCATTAAGCACTTAGTGCTGTGAAAAAGTATCTCCCTTAGAAAATCTATGTAATTTTATTTATATAAAGAATATAGATTTTGAAAATGGAATAGCATGAATTACAATCTAAGCTTTCAAAATGTCTTTGAAATTTATTTTTTGGAAATTTCGCGTTAAATGAGTTTACATTTCTGCATAATAGAATTTTACTTAGTAAACCTATAAAATCTTGTTTCGGAAAGTTGGGTACGCAAATCACTTGGGGGTAAGTGAAAAGGTTTTAGTGATACCATAGTCTGTGCCGACAACCAACAAAACAGCACATTGGCACAGATAAAATGTGCGTTGAAACTTTTTTTTTTAAAAATTTACTTTGTTTTAAAAACAATATATAAAATCACACTAGACATTACATTTACCTTAGCAAATTATCACTAAACAATCAAGAAATATTCAGGGATAAATAAGCCCACCCGTCACACAAAAAAGTTGCTACCTGTAGTGTTTACATTAAGTTGGTTCTCAAAAAATATTTTTCTCCGCTCGACTACGTGGAACATTGACACATTGTCTGGCTCATTTTTAAACGTAAAAGCATGAAAATTTCGTGCATGATTATTAAAGTGATTCATCATTGGACAGTTTTCCATTTTTCGATAAATGAAGTGCATCTTATTTTATAAGCGATTTTATTTTTATGGCTGCAGTTTTTTCCCGCTACCTCACTGTCGCGTCTGAATATTTGGCTTAGAACGCCAACTTTGACAGCATTTTCTCTAAGATGTTCTGCCTTTGCCTAATGAACAAGGGATAAAACAATTAGGTTACATAGATTCTGAATCAGAGCAGCTTCTAATTTCATTCGTTAGCGAAAAAAAGAATTAAAATGTGTCAGAAAGAAGCCAGTTTGGATTTGAGAATAGACCTTATATCCATTCGCTGTTTTCTTTGTTTCCATTTTATATTCATGACTGTTACTAGTAAAATAAATCCCTGCCGTTTCGGGCTACAGGCACAGGTAGATTTTGAAGTTTTTTCTTCTACAACCTCCCACCACCTTTTTTTGTTTGCTGTAAGAGTTCGTACTATCAAAATCTTGTCACTACAAAATTTGTGGATAATATTAAGAAGATTTATAACAAATTTAAGCGAATTTGATATCTTGTGAATTGACGAAGTAATGAACTTTTTCAACTCTTTTTTTTTTTTTTTTTTTTTAATTTGTTGTTGTTGTAAGAGTTAGATAGTTAGAAGAAGTTGTCAATATAAAAGTTGTAGATAATATTAAGAAGATGTATAAAAAATTAAGCAGATTTGATATCTTCTGAATTGACAAAGTTATGAATTTTTTTTATTCTTAAACAATATTTTTTTCGCCTCTTGAGGCCATTTTTAATGATATCAAAAATCTGTCATACATACATTTTTGGCCCTTTTCCTAGAAGTATTAATAACTTTAAACTGATGAGATATGTATCATAATTAAGAGGTTATGGGTTTTTTCCTGTTTTCACAAAACCGCTCCCAATTTCCACCTACTTGGATTTTCTGCCTCTTGATTTTATGTATCAGTTTGAAGAGATTTTTGCAGAATTATGGAAGTTAGTGTCCATAAAAAAGTGATATATATGCAGCTACAAGTAAAATAATTAGAATAATACATTTTATTTGTATTTCGAATTGCATTTAAATTTATTTCAGTGTAGTACAATTTAAAAAAAGAACCGACGGTTGATGTTTTAATAAATTTGCATGTAAAAATTAAAACTGTAAAAGATTAAATTTTGAGTGAATATTGTATTTTTGTAAAATTATTTTCATTATTCAAAATATTAGAATACTAAAATAGGTTGTTCAAAAAATTAGAATACTTATGAATTTATTTTCGCGATTTGTTCAGAAGGTTGCATAAATTAAGAATAAAATTAGCTTCTGCTAAACTTCATAAAGTGCCTGCCTACGTTCGGAAGGATTTTTTTTTTTTTTTTTTTTTTAATATTTGAAAAAATTAAATCATAGAATGTAGCTAAAAATTGCGAATAACATGTGAAAATACGTATATTTTTTAATATTTAGATTTTTAGGCTCAAAACATTCATAAAAATTGCAATAAAATGGCACTTTTGCAAAACAACAAAACTCAAATTTAAATGAAGATATTTTTATTCTGTAAATTTTATTATGATTAATGAAACTTTCTTGAGGTACTGAAAGCACTTTCATAACTATAACTATGTCTTTAAAAATTATATAGAAGTTAATGTTTTTACACACAGAAAAATCAAGAAAATGTGGCAATTTATAACTTGTATCAACTCAAATATAAAAAAATAACTAACTGTAATCATGACAGAGGCACATTACCTAAAAAACTCCTTTAGAGTATTTTTGCAAAGTTTCATAACGTTACAATTATTAGTTTTCGAGTATGATTTTTTGCGATAAAGCAAAATGTTAAGAATCTCATTTTGAGGAAAAGCAGAAAATGCAATTAAAAACCAGATTTTACCTATTAAATGAAAAATCTAATTAATAAAAGCTCCTGATAAATAAAGTTCACCATCTATGTTATTTAAAACAGTTATTCTTTTTTTCTTGATGGTTTTTAAAATTTTTCTTTAAGTGGAAACATTTACGGTCACTTCGGTAACGGAAGGCTAATTTTAGTTTCAAAAACTTGGGACTGACTAATATTAAAATGCCTGTAACTCAAGTTCCAAGCAAGATAGAAACAAAATTCGAACTGATTTAGAAAGCTAAAATGTCAGGTTTTAATATTAAACAACCCCCCCCCCCCAAAAAAAAAAAAAAAAAAAAAAAAAAAAAAAATCTAATTTTTGACCGAAAACTGCATTTTAAAGATAGGCAGGCACCTTAAATTATAAAAACGCCTTGCATCATCATTCTTTTCATTTTGTGTGAAACATGGGTCGTTCGTCCGACATAACGGAGTTTACAAAGTATTGTACTATTGATTTGCATAAAGAAGGTTGTTATCAGCAGCATTTTGCCAGTTACTTAAATGTTCTCAGCCAAGTGTTAGTAGAGCAATAAAGCAGCATTTTAACGATGGAAATTTTGAAAAGAAGCATCTGAATAGCGGCCAAAAGCGAGAAACTACTCAGAGAGATAATAGAAAGCAAAAGAGTATTGCTAAAAACAACCGTTTTAGAAGTGTAAGATATTTACATCGAAAGTGGAAAGAACACGGTTTTGATGCGAGTAAATCTACAACACTAAGATATCTTCATAAACTTGCATTTCAATTTCGTGTACCAAAGATAAAGCTCCTCATGACTATTAAACAGGAAAGGCAAAAAGTGAATTGGTGCAAAAAAGGCTTTTATGGAGTCTGGATGATTGGAAAAGTTATTGTTTAGTGATGAGTGTGTTTTGAGTAACATATGGTGATCAAGGTATTCGTGTATGGCGAATGAAGCAAGAAGCATATGACAAGGACTGCGTGAAACGATCAGTGAAATTTGCAGCCAGTGTAATAGTATAGGCTTGTATGACTGCAGATGGCTATGTATTGTACTTCCCTGACCGGCTAATTCGCCGGATTTAAATCTAACACAGAATTTGTGAGGAATAATGAAGAAAAGACTGCAAGATATTGCGCCAAAAAATAAAGTTGAGCTTATTTCCAGCATAAAGTCGACATGGTCATGTCTGGGCAGAAAACATCGTGTACCACTTGTAGGTAGCTTGGCAAAGCGAGTTCGAGCTGTTATAAAATGTAAAGGCGATGCTACAAAATGTTAAAGTATAACTGGTTTTCCTTTTTTAAACGCGTATTATTTACAATGCATTAAGATAAAGGGCCCTAAAGCTGATATCTTTAAATAAAACAAATATTTAAAGCATTACCAGTTTTCTAGAATAATTTAGAATGAGTTTTTCTTTCTTCTTGAATGGCAGCACTTCTTAAATCCAAGATATCTTGGATTTGAAAAATTAGTAATGCTTTAAATATTTGTTTTATTTAGCTATGTCAGCTTTAGGAACTGTTCTTTCGGTGTCAGCTTGAGGGCACTTTACCTTATTCTAATATTTTGAATCAGGTAAATGGTTATTCAAATATTTTGATTTTTTCCAAGTGTGAATAATTATTTTAATTTTTGTATTATTTCCTTTTATTTTTATGCTAAAAGATTTTATAAACTATGTAGATTCTTACAATATTAAGTTTTATCCTGTATTACTTTTTGTATAAGCTATACATAAAAAAACCCTTTTTTCACAATTCCTTTTTTTCTATTATTCTAATTTTGTGTCTTGGAGCTGTATATAAAGTTTTTAAGTGGGGATGATTTTGGGTTCTAGGTGTCACGATCGGCGTAGATCTGCAAAAAAAAAAAATATCGGAAATTCCAACATAGGGGAGATTGTAATAGGTAGTGTTTCTTAGGAAATCTACTTAAAAAAGGGGTGGGGGCTGGGGTCGGGAAAGGTGTATCAGTTATATATTTTCAAAGGGTACAAATGTTATATAATTACTCCTTTTAAGTGATAGATTTTAAAATTTAATTACATGAATTAAAAATGAAAGCTTTTTTAGAAGGTTTGAAGTTTGATTATTTTATGTAGTTCTATCGAAGATACACAATATTACTTATACTTTCAGTAGTACTATAATATTAATTGCAATAACACCACTGTAGGAAAGGTTATTTCTGAATAAACGTGTTTGATTTTGTTTTTTGTTTTGTTTTTTGACAATGGAATTGCATGAATGAATATCAATGCATGCCAGGAAGTGTTCAAGTATTCATATTTCATATAATTGTATCGTAAATAAGTTTATATTACTGTCGAAAAAATATTATTTAGAGAGAGAATTTCGATACGTTTCTAAATATTTCCCACCATTTCTCTCATTTGAATTTCTAAACATACACGGTTTGAATTCTTGCAAATGCAAATTTGTTTGCTTGATTGCTACTGCATACATATTCATTATGTGTTGGAATTTGAAACAAATATTTTTTAAAGTGTGTTTTGTCTGAACGTAAAATTGCGTGTTTGTACTTGAATCCTGCTATTTGTTCGGAAAATTGTCGAACTTGGAAATCTCAAGTTAAAATGTTGGATAAAAATACAGGAAATGTGAAGGGAGGACGCGTATTTTGGGAAACCTGCCTCATTTTCTGACCAAATTGCTGAAGGAGTTGTAATTTGAAGAAAGACCCTTTACATGGAAACCAATATCTCACGCTCGTGGAAGGGAAACACTGGAAACCTTGCAGAGTTAACATTACTCGGCCGCAGCAGTATCGTAACTTCTAACATCGGTTCTAAACTCCGCATATTCTATGACATTCATGCTAATAAATATTTAATTAGAAAAAAAAAATTTTTGCTAATTTTGGAAACTTTTACAAAACTTATGAGCAGTGTGGTCTTTTATGCTTAGAACAAACGGGGGGAATCGGGCGAATGAACGACCTCCTCACCCCCCCCCCCCCCCCACCCACCCGCGTTTTAAGTTTTCTTTTTTTAACACTTTCGAACATAGTTGAAAAGTGTTTGTCAATTCGGTTTGTCTGTCAGTCTGCCGCTTGTCCGCGCTCTAACTCGCGTAAATGCAGTCGGATTTCCATACGATTTATATATGTTCTTGAGGTTTATCATGGCATGCTCTGTATATAATAAGAAGTATGTAGTATTTATAGTTTTTACAGGGACACTCAAAAGAATTACTCTCCTCTACTTTACGTTATGTGGAGGAAACTCCTTAGCGGTGTATTTTAATGATGTTACACTATTTCAAACAGATTGAAATGGATGTGTCACTGAGGTGCACTACAAGATGCTAATTACAGAATAGGTTGAGCTTAGCATTCATCGTTCATTTACAGAAACACAAAATAATTAGGTTATAATTATTGTCTATGAACAATAATTGCTGGAAGTTAGTTTTCAGTTGTGGTATGAGCTTTTAAATATAACCAATTTTCTGCATATTACTTTTTGTGTTTAATTGTGATCGAGAAAATACAGGGCCGCGCAAAATATATCCGTTTATTGACGGAAATAGTTCAAGGGGGATTTTCAACTGTGCTATGTGTTTCCTAATTGAACTAACTTTTAGCATATTACAGAGTATTTATACAAATCAGTAGGGTATTTACAGGGCTGCACAAAAGGGAATATTTTCTCAGCTATTGATGGTAATTTCTAAATTGGATTTTCAATTGTGTAATGAGTTTTCCAAATTATTTTCTTTAGAAGGTGTTTCATAATCAATGCTTGACGCATGATTTTTTTTCCTTGTTTCAGATTTTTTAGTTTTATAGGAGATGAAGTCGCGTGTGCGATTGCATTTAATTTTTTTGTCGTATTTAATAAAATAATTCAAACTAAGTTTAATCAAAAATATGTGAGAGCTAGAGTTAAGATTTTTCTTCTAAAATTTTCTACGCATTTTTTGTTTATTATATCTATTCAATAGTATATAATATATGCAGTTGTTAAAAAGATTTATTTTGGTGGCGAAACTTAGCTGTTTTATATAATATTTAAGATATTTTTTTATATATTCTCCGTAGAGTGGAAGAAGGTGCCATTTTGATATTTTACTTTAAGGATATGCAATTTATCAAACATTATAATAAAATTGGTACCTCAATTCGCTCATACACAAGAAAACTTATAAAATAAAATTTATTATATTATAATTTTATAGATTTATTTTTTATTATATTTATAGAAAATTATATTTATGTAATATCAATAAGTGAGTTATATTTCAGTAGTATAAATAATTTTATTGTACAATCGATTTATATTAGGTCGTTTTTAATTACCCGTTATATGTAATTTACTTTGCGTTTTAAAAGTAATCTTGATTGCGTATTGTTAGTTAGTAATTGTTCTATATACTTTAAAATTTAGAGTGTCGCACTTTAAAGTTTTAATACATAACATCTTGACGTGCTTTTAACCCTTAAATGCCGGGTGTTGCCTTTAGGCAACATACCCAATTTAGGCTTATAAATACTATTAGAATAATATTGAAGCTATAATGCCTAATGTTGCCAATAAAATACATTCTGAAAATATTATTAAATCGATTTTCAACATGTAGATGGCAACACTTGTGCTGTTTAAGAATAAAGATAGATTTATTTTTTCAATTGTTGATACATGTTCTTTTTGTTTTGTTTGGAAACTTGCGAAATACCCTATTTTGTTCTGCAGTGAGTAAGTAAAATTTATTTCTTATGATAGCTCTCAAAATTCTAGTGTGTTTAATATTATAGAATTTTATCAAGGAAAATTTTTCAAATAAACACCAGTATTGCCGATTAGTAACAAACAATTTTTTAGCCGTAAACCATACTTAAAACAAAATATGATTTTTTAAAGTATTTTTCCCATGATTTATTTAAAAAAAGAAAGCCGAAAATAATTTTTTAAATGATTTTTGAAAACTCAGGCATTTAAGGGTTAATGTATTTTACACAGGCCTAAAAGGCAATTTTGCTCTTCAAATTAAAGTATTTGAATATTTTTTATACTAATTTTGGGGTAAAAAAAAGAGAAAAAAAGCTTCCAAACAAACCTATCACGTGCAATTTCCACAGAAATCTGAAATTTCTGTCGTTAGTAAATTATAAATTTAGTTAGGAAACAGAATTATTAATTAGTTATAAGTTTGTTCAAAAACGCCAGATGTTTTAATTTGTTGTAATTTTACTTATAAAGACACCAGACAACAAAATAGCAGATTACTGCTGGTGGATATACGAAAACCAGACGAAAGTAGTGTGCAGAAAAAAGTAGTTTTTAAACGGAACTTGGCGTGGCACAAGAAAGATTTCATTTTTGCAGTAAGTTTGAAAAACATAGTAAATTAATAAAAATGTAGCATGCAGCTTATTTTTGAGTTTTTTCAATAAATTGTTTTGATGCTATCACACCTTTTTGTTTATGATTTTCTGGATTTTCATTCTTATTTAATTGGGAAAACCTTATGTGAGGGAAAAGCTAGGCACGTTGGATCGAGGGGGAGGTGGGGTGTTGCAAAATCATCAGAAAACCTAAAATAATGTAGACGTGTAGTGTTGTAAAATTTAAATAAAAATGATTTTTTTTTTTGTAAATGAAGTAATGTTATAAGTGAGGTTAAAAGCTGTTATATAATCACTGACTAATGCTGAACTAGTTTTTGTTTCCATTCCCGGATATGAATGTTTTGTTTAAACAAAAAAACAGAATAATGAAGTACCGAAGACGTTGTTCTGAGAAAATGTATGGCTCAAACAAATAAAGAAAAAATGTGACTTCAAAATTGTTTCGAATATTTGAATTAACATCTATTGAAGAAAAATTCTTAAGAGAAAGAATTCTGTTTTATTAACAGACTTCAAAGAAAGGAGGTTATGCAATTCGGCACTGTAATTATTTTTAAATGTGACGTGGGGGAAAAAAAGAGATATTCCACGCTAATTCGGTAGCAGATTATCGTATCAAAATGATAGTAGTACAATCCTGTTGGTATTAACGTCTACTACTAAATGGTATGCATTGATTAGGGTTTGGAGCCGCTCTTTAAAAAATGTACCAACTTTCACTTTTCAAATGGTCACAACTACTTTTGACACCATATTCATATTCTTTGCATCAAGTCAGCATGGAGAAGTCTATGGTTCATGTATTTCACTTTAAATATTGATAGAGTTATTAAGAAAAATGTATTGAGATTTTATTCATAAATTTAGGAAAATGAAATTTAAATATACCAGATAAAAGTGTCAGAAACATTTAACTTGTTACCGGAAAATATATTGAAAAACTGAATACAAAGTAAACCAAACTTATGTAAAAGAAAGTTTCATATATATATATATTTATATATATTCTGATTACTTTCTAAGATTTTCTTTTTTCTGGATGTAAATAATAACAGGAGACTGTGTTCTTAGACCGCAGAAAAGTAAAAATTTTCTATATCGAAAATTAATGATAGGAATGAGCTGTAAAACCATGTTTTTCACGATGCTTACTTTTTTATGTACAAATTAAGGTGAGTCTTAATTCATAACCGTTTTCAAAACGAACTTATTGATAATTACAAGTTAAGCTGAGTCTTAATTCATAAACGTTTTCAAAACGAATTTATTGATAATTTTCATAATTGAAAATGTTTTTTAATTTCGAATGGTTCTTTGAGTCTATTCATTGTATTTCATTGATATTATTTGAAGTTTGTCACGTGCATTTATCATTATTATCAAACTTTGGATTCTTCTAATCCTCTGACTATTTAAGATAAAATGCATAAACTGCGTATATTGTCGATTTGATTCAAGAGAACACAAATATAGTGTCAAAAGCAAGTATTTTTTTTTTTAAAGAAAACTGGTACAATTTTTAATATTTTGACCACTTCAAAACCATAATCGGTGCCATAGCATTCAATAGTAGACATTATTACCAATTGCTTGTGCAAGTGTCATTTTTATGCGATTCTTATGTTTTATTAGAATTTTCAAGGAGGTTTAATTTTATAATGACTCTACGTTCTCGTTTAACATTTAAACGATGCACAGTAGAATGACGTTTTATAATTTACAGAGACTAATTTCGTTTTTTATATATAGAGCTAGGTTAAATCATTTCGATTTTTCCTTTATAGATTTGTTCGTTCATACATTAATTTCACATTTAACTCTTTGTGCTTGTAAGAGTTGTTCAATCTAATATAGACTAGTCTGATTTTTCCTTAAGATTTTGTAAAAAATATTATAACATATTTAAGCTGTAAAAATGTGACAAAATATCTTGATAGCTCAAAGCATATCTTGCGATTTTAAATTTTTAAGCAGTCATGGCTGCCAACATTCCAATTTTTTTCACATCAAAAATTGTAGCATGAAATTAGTTTTAAAAAAGTATTCAATATTAATTTGACTTCATTCTCTGTTTGTGTTACTTGATTTTATTTCTTAAGAAAAATTCTGGTACTAAGAGTGCTTATTTGACTTAAGAAAACCCACGGGTTTGTCAGTTATGTATATATTTACATTATCAATATATTAAAAGTCTGTCACTCTGAATTATAGTATGGCCATTAGGCCGTTAATTTTAGAACTATCCACAATCTACCACTATTCTAGAATAGAATATTTTGCCATGTTTTTTCTCTCAAACTTTGCAATTAAATAAGGCGAAGATTATCTTTCGGAAATTTTGGTGGAATATGATTTAAAAAAAAAGGTTGTACAGCCCTAGTTTAAATTACACAAATGAAAACTTATTAATATCGAGCAACCTGTGATAATAGGTCAATATTTACCTACCATTACTGGCGTTTCTAAAGTGTTCGGGGTCTTCAGTTTTCAACATTCCATTTCAAAATTATTTTTAATATTTTTTAGCAAATTATTTTGCTGAGCTTGGATGTATGTATTTGTTACAAATAGCATCTAAACTATTTCAGCTTTTACAGTTATGTCAGGGTAATAACTACTTGGATGAGTCAAGATTTTGCTACTGGCGGAAACATCTTTTATAGAGTATATTCTAGTGAAACTTGTTCACATTGATACTTCCGTTTTTAAATCAAATTTTCCTACCTGGCTGCAGCTTTTAACCTCTTTCAATCTACGAAAGAAGTAGAATATCTTGGATGTTGCACCTAAAGTGCTACTTCGTGCAGTAACTAGGTTTTACGAGCAAAGATACATTTCAAATTAAATTAAATGCCAGTTGTAAGCCGTGAACTGTAAAGAAACATTTTCGAGTATTTATAATCCTCTCAAAGGAAGAGAAAGAAATAATGAACTTAATGCTTTCAATGCGTATTTAGGAGAATCTCATGAAAACAGATATTTGGCGCACTTATAAATCAAAGTTTGATACTCGGAAATAATTGTTCTCGCTCTAATAGAGCTCAGTGCATCTGTAAATACCTTTTGTAATTGAGCTACTGTTATATGCTCTCAGTAACTTTTAATTTAACCAAGATAATATTTAATGGAACTGATAATACATGTAAAAAACATTTTTTGTAAGAGATTATGGGAGGTTAGTTGTGCAATAGACTATTGAAATAAAGGTATATTAACGAACGAGAACAATACAAAAATATATATTTAATTTAAATTTCTTATATTTAATGTTATTCGAAAACGTCATTTATTTTCTTGGCTTCTTTCAGATAGTCATTTTCTTAAACACTTAATGCCCACACATATTCCAACTGGAAATTCAAAATCGAAATGTTGTTAATAAAAGAAGATTTATAGGATACAGTAATAGAAACTGCATCGGAACCGCTTACAACTAAAAGTTTATAGAAAAATAATATATGGGGCATTCTCACAGTCTTTGTACTTTCATGTCCCTGAATAATAATTTTTATTTTAATACACTTTTTTGTGTTTTTTTTATTTCATATATTGGGGAACATCCCATTGCATGTTTGCATAACAATATTAACGAGATAAATAAGTTTTGGACGATGTTGGGAGTCCAAATACCAGGAAAACTCCTATACCGTCCCATGTCCCTGATGCTGATTTTTATGTTTGGAGCTGTCTGTATAAAATTGTTTCAATAATAGTAATTCGATGTAATTTTTTTTTCCGAAACTGGGACAATTGTTTTATATAAATATGTAAGCAAATAATTAACCTGCACACATTTTTACGGTTGATATTATTTTTTGAACTCTGTCCCTGGGTTTTTCATCCTTACCATCCCTCTTGCTAAACTTATACAGAAAATCACTTCAGATGCAGCCACAGAATTTTTTTCCAGTTTTTTCTCATGGAGAAATACGCTAGCGAAAGAATGTCTAAAATTCTTTGACAGGAAATTTACTGCAGAATTTAAATCAGCATTTAAATATCAATTTCAAGATCGTGGCTTTATTGGTAGTCTTACCGTTCCCAAAGTTTATTCCTGCACTTTTCGAGGAAAATTAAAAAGAAAAAATAATTTAATCCAATGTTAACAACTGTTTCTAAAAATCAATGAACATTGTGGCTATCACTTAGTCTTAACATGATTTGCCTAAAATAGGTGGTAATTTTCCTTACCGTTTCATCCTTACCGTCCCCTTTTTTTCCCATTTCGTCCCTTTTTTCCTTTACCGTCCCCCTTTTTTTACCTTGCCGTCCCTTCTTTAATACACATTTAAGACAATGTTATGCGGAAATTTTGTACTAAAAATACTACATTGTTATTATTTCTTATTTGAATGTCCTGTGTGTACTATGGAAATTCATTATAAGTAAAAATTCGAAGAAAATAAAAGGTTTTAGTGGTAAAATGGTTAGGAAAATTAAACTCGCAAAGTTTAATTTTCCATAACATAAGTTTAACATAAACCTCAGTTAAATAAAATTTTTTTCGCTGCTGACCATTTTCTTTATTCTGAATCATTAAGGCATTCGTCTATCAGATTAAAATTTTATTTTAGCAAGTTTAATTTCGCGAGATTTTTCCCCCCAAATTTTAAAAATTGCGAGAATGCCCCATATAGAAATCACTTTTTGAAAAAAAAGTATGAATTGTAACCTATATATTTTTTAAGAACATAAATCGATTTTTAGAAGCTTCAAATATGCAAATCAAATATTGCAAATTATTCTGCCATGTACTTTGAGTTATTCTTAAAAAATCCATCTGCATTGCAATGTTTTGCAACGATTAAAAAAGAATTTAAACTTAGTTCGAAACTTTTAAACCTTCATAATTTTTAAGCTATTTGAATGAATGACTTCCAGTTTGAAATTCGAAGGGAAAATTTATCGAAACAAATCAAATATGATGCCAAAATTGGGTGCTGGAATTGAACATTTTAAATTTTTGTACAAGTTGTGTAGGAATTCCACCCCTAAGCTTATTTTGTTTTAACATAAATTGAAAGAAGACATAATATTCAACTAAAGGGCAATTTTCGATTTTCTCTGTGACTTAAAAAAATGGTACGTTGTTTGGTACGTAAAAATGGTACGTAAAAAATGTTTTTTTTTGTACGTTGTGCGGGTATTGTACGTTGCTCAGTAATAGCCGCAGTACAAATGAAAATGAATGTAAGGACGGTTATTAATTTCAGCAACAACGGATAAAGTTGAAACCGCCAAAAATAGATTTTCGCAAACTGGCGAAATTTAGAAGAGTATATCATTTTGAATAGCATACTTCGAATGAAATTGGATTAATACATCCCGCTTAAATATAAACGACATAATTATTTTAATCCAAAATAGACTTACCACTGCAAGCACATGAAAATATCTGATCCACATATATACCTTTAAAAATGAAAGTTTTATCAGTGTTCGCACCAAGTTTCTCCAACAATTTTGTTTTAAACAGTCAATTTTAACTGACTTATTAACTCGCCTAATTAGACTAACTCAAAAAAGAATTGGTCTTAATTATTAATAATAAAATAAACCTTGAAATTTCAATAATTGTTAAATAAATATTGTTTTTCAATAACATATTTCTTTTTTCTTCTTCATAGAATTTGGGATTATGATTAGATTATATAAAATATTCTTTTAAATTCAGAAATCCCACCAACAAAACTAAAAACAAAGAAATCTTAGGCAATAAGGATCTTCAAAGCTTCTGAAAAGGTATGAAATGATTTAACAATAAATTCTAATCCGTAATGACGACATAAACCGTGTAAGCCGGTAATAAAATTGATAAATAATTACATTTTCTTTTCCTTCCGACGCAATTTAGGATAGTAAAGAAAAAAAAAGGTGAACTTTAATTGAAAAAGTTTTTTCATATTACCTTGGAAAGATATTCGGAGATAACTGATTTGTGCTTATCCCATATTTGCTATTTTGGGATCAGGCGTAATCGTTAAAAAAAGTAGAAATTCGCCCTGGAAAAATTGCTGTCTTACATGTGGGCAATCACCACGTTGCAACAATGGCTAAAAAAATTTTTTTTTTGAGGTGCTTATGAACTAACCAAGTAATCTGAAATGTCTAGGTTGCTAAGCAACTCTGACAGTATAGTAACAATAACACGTAGTGTTCGGAAATCACGTTTTGTATATACTGAACCGTAAAATAAAATTTATAAGTGTAAATCCGGATTTATCTCGACAGTGAAGGAGGCGAGGAAAAAATCTTAGATTTAATCACATCAGAAAGAAAAATGAATCTCGAGGAAAAATATTTCCTTCTGACTTTGTTTCTTAATTTAGGAAGATTTAAAAGTATATATAAAGAAATTTGCCATATCCTGTTTTCCGAGTAGGTAACTGTTGAATAGAAAAATGACTTTAATATTTTTATAGTAATAACATATTTTCAGTTTAAAATAATTTTTATTTTTAATTTTTAGAATGTTCGCGGTAAAAGTTTCTAAAATATGTGGTGTTTTAAAACTAATCTAACAAACTTGCAGAATTTCAGGGATAACAACACACGTCAGGAGAAACAATTTTGTTTAAGAAATAAGGTTCACACACCATTTATTCAGTTCAAAATACAGAATGTCTCAATCTAAACTGGTTTTAGATTTTCATTTATAAATTTAATAATAATGAAGATAATTTAGCAGAATCTTTAACAGACTTTGTTTTCTGTGAAATGTGATAACATTACAGGAAGTACTAAAAGTGCAATGTAATCCTGCCAGCTACATTCCGATAAATGGAGTATGCAGCCCAGTATTGTTTAAATGCAACTGGTGGCATTTCGAGAAATTTCGATGGTGTTTCATTTCAAAAAATAAGTAAAACTGTTGAAAATATCGTTACAACATAGTTATCATTAAATTTACGAAGAAATTATGGATTCGGCTTACATTCCGATAAATGATGTAGCCCAGTATTGTATAAATGCAACTGGTGGCCATTTTGAGGCCTTTTGGTGGTGATGTTTCATTTCACAGAACAAAGTAAAACTTGAAAATATCGTTACAACAGAATTATTGTTAAATTTACGAAGAAATTATGAGTTCGGCTTTGAGTACGCAACCCTGTGCACTGCGACCTTGGACTCCTATACAAAAAATGTCTTGTCGTGTTTTATTACCCTTGAGTTTTGTAGTATTAGAATGAAGCACCACATATTTTACTTAGAATATGATTCATAGACAATATAAATGGTAATATTTTATACCATAATTAATAGCTAAGTATATTTGAATTGGCTGGTAATGTAAAATTAGGTACCTTTTTTTATTTCAATTCATTAAAAATATTTTGATCTTCTTTTGTTATCTATTCGGCCAATCTTATGCCTGTTTTCAATCTTATATTTTCATCTGTTTGAATTGAAATTTTGTTCTTTAAAATTGTGTAGCATTTTAGAGATGCTTATAGCAATATTAAAACACTTAATCTTTAATGATTTGCTCTGTTTTTACATGAATTGGCTCATTTCCAGATTCTATGTGAAAATTTCCTTTAATATTACTGCGATCTTGAGTTCTTATACAACAGATGTCGTCTTGTTTTATCACAATTGAAAATTTCTAGTATTAGCATGAAACACAACTTAGAATATCATTAGTGGGCAATACTGGTGACAATAATTGATATCAAAATTAATGGCAAACTGTATTTGAATATTGACTTGTAACATGAAATTAGATTGAAATTTTATTCTTTAAAATCATGTAGCATTTTAGACATTTATTGCAATCTTAAAACACTTCATTTTTCCTCGTCTGTTCTACTTTTACATTAATTTCTTCATTTCCAGATGTTATGTGAAGTTTTCCTTTAATATTACTCGCCGCTTATTGCAATCAATGCAATAATGTACCAAACAATTTATCAATAAATGAAGATAGTAATTTCGAAATTGAAACGTGACGGTGTTGATTTCTTACTGGGCTGTGACACGTCAAGAAGGATTGCGTACTATCATAAGCTCTTAAGTAGCATACCAATAGATTTTAAGCAATGCATTAAATTTTTAATGTTTTTGTTCCCAACAAGTAGGAATATTTTGAAAATTTGTGTGCGTGTTCTGGTTCATAAGAAATTCTAACATTTTCCCCAAATCAATTAAATATTTGTTATATATATTTTAAGTGATGAATGATAAATTAAGAATCTACTCTCTGTTTTATAACAATGTTTTAGCGTTTTACTCTGCAGTTGCTTTAATACATTCGCGCATTTTTTAGTATCATGACTGGCTACTTTATTTTATCCGACCAGGTTTCTGTTGTTATAAAAACCTAACATGGGCCTCGCATAAAAATGTTGTCTGGCGAGCACGATTCTAGACTGAAAGAGGTCAACGTGAGGTACCGAGAGGGCTTAGAGAATCTTATTAGAGGCAGCATTTCAGTTACAGGTGTTTTTTAGCCAGTCTGCTGGTCTTCTCTAGTATTAAGAAAATGGCTGAATGTGCAACAATGATTTTCACAAACTTTGTTATTGAAAATTACAAAAAATTCATTCATGGTGGATTAAATCGGAAGATTAAAAAAAAAATCAAATTCTTTCCACATTGGTAAGTAATTTTTCTTTTCAATTTGTTTAGCCAGTAATTCCCAAATTTTGTAATATCCCAAAAGCTATTCCTTTATCGAGTTTTGAATTGCATCCAGTAGATCGTGTTAAGATATTTGATATTTACTTGTGTAAAGGTCGCTTAAAACATCCTATTTTTTAAGCGTATTTGCATAAGAATACGATATTTAATTGAAAATATTCAACGAAATAGCCATTTGCAATTTTTTAGCCATGTTAGAACGCTTAAGTTCGTAAGACAATGTGATTTTCCTAGACATTTTCGAAATATTTTTGAACCCAAGCTGCAAAATAACTATCTTAACGCAGGAGAACTTGCTGCTGAGATTTTCTCTCACCGTCGTACTTTTTTAAGACTCTTATTTAAACGATTTTTCATTTTAATTAAAAATTCAAAGTGTTATTTCAATTATTTTACCTCTTTTGTGAATAAAAGTAGTAAGCCAAACAAAAAAAAGTTGATATTAAGTGAATGTAAAGTAACAGAAAAGCAATTGGGCACTGTGAGAGAAATTTTCACTAGCGAGTTCTCCCGGGTTAAATAAACTGACTTTAAAAAAGAATATTTCTTATGCTATGTATGGCGATTGTCGAATAATGTTTTACCCAAACTTTTTCTTCTGTTAAATTTTGAATGCATATTTTTGATTAAAATATTATAAATTAACTAAATTTTACTGAATGAAGAAAAAGTGCCTATGAAATAAAGAGGTCTTAGAGAATTTTATTAAAGGCTGTATTTGAGTTACAAGTGGCTTGTTATCCAGCTGGTTAGTATTAAAAAAGCGGCTTTCAATGAAACGATGATTTTCATTAGCTATATTATTTGAAATTACTGTAACATTCATTCATAAAATGTCAAATAAAATTTTTTGAATTATTTACATATTGCTAAGTTAACTTTGCTTTTCAAGATGTTTATTTGCTAAATCATAGCCATGCAGAAATTACCTTTTGGCAACTGGATAATTTAAAAAAATAAATAAGTGAATATATATTATTAAAATCTGACTGTATTTGTATTTCACAACTGCTCCTAGTACAGGCCGATTTACAGGTTGGAAATACCATTTATTATAGGGATCAAAGGATATCATATATTTCGAATTTTTTAAAATTTAATTAGGTAGTTATATATATATATATATATATATATATACACATTTTAATAACATTTCTCTAATGGCGGCAAATAAATTACTTCATTGTAGTGGATAAAAGAGCGAAAAATGAGAGGAATTTTTATATTTTATTAACATCAATTTTTCATTAAAACTGAATATTTGTTTCCTTATTTAAATGCATGTTGAAATCAATATCGGGATTAAATAGCATTTTTTAACGAAATTCAATGAAATAAAAATATTTTCACATATTTTAGAAATTGGTTTAGTCAAAGAAATATAAATATTTTTACATATTTTAGCTTCAGAAATTTGTTTATTCTAAAAAAGCAAAAAAATAATAAAGGCTTGGCAACGAATTGAAATCGAGAAATTATTCCATCATAGCTTTTTTTAGTTTTACATTCAACCAAGGAGGTTAAACAAAAGAAATTTAAGCCCTTAGCATTTAACTACAGAATTATTGACCTCTATTTACAAGAAATGAATTTAAAAGAAAAAGACACGGATAATTTCAATTTTTTTTTGAAGGCGGCGATGGCTCAGAAAGCAGAATGTTTTAGCGGGCCAAAAACCTTTTTATAAGACTTTTTAATTAATAAATTTGAAATGCTGTTGCAGAAGTTCATCAAAATGCATCATTTTCATTCCACATGCATGCTCTGCAATAAAAAGTCAAATATTGAAAGAAAGAAATGCTTTTAAACAATGTGCATTTTTATTTTTAACCTACGTTCTAAATATGATTTATTACCTGTAGTATTTAATAAAATTTAATATTGTAGTTTTTTTCTAAAATTTACTATAAAATTAGATTCCACATCCTCAAAGAATCTAAAGATCTCATGGAATTTAAATGAAACGCATCGGGTTTCCGCGCAGCTAGTACAGTTTAATTTGTAAGAGGCTCTTCATAATCAAATGCCCAGAAAACATCAAGACCCGAATCAGTTCCGTATAATATTCAACTAAATAATAAAAATGTGGTAAGACAAGTACTTAAACAACTCAAAGATTAAAAATGAAACTCATGAAATCGATTACAGATATTTTTGAGATATTTTTTTTCCTCCCAGAAATGGGATGGTTATTGAAGCGGTAAATATCATAGGAATTACATCAATTTAAAATAATTACATATAAGAGCATTCTAGAGATGTCCTAAATTTTCTTTAAATTCTGAATTAAAATTTTTTGTTAAGGGGTAAAATTTCTTTTAGTTATATGAAAGACAAGAAGCAGAAGGTCTTCTGCTTTGGTAGTGGTAGATTGTGTATATGCAGTAACTTTAAATTTTGTAATATGTAAGGGGGGGGGGGTAAAACGCCCACACTTTTTTAAAACAAACTGTGATGGTCGTAGTAAAGTGAATAATAGAAAAAAATCTAAGTTTTGAAAAGGAATTTTTTCTTTCATTTTCAGGTTTAAAATTTTGTAAAACCTCCTTTTTTAAAAGGTAATATGGTCAATGAAGATAATTTGACCACTTCATGTTTTTTTCAAAAAATCCATTTGTAGTAAGTTTTACTTAATGTAGGAAAAAAAAGACTATGAAAAAAATACAACTTTATTTTTATCAACGAACTATTTTCTATTTAAAATAGAAAGTAAATAAAAGAATGCCAAAAAATCAAATGATATATTCCAGGATTCGACAAAAATTTAAAACCATAATCTAAATCCCCCCCCCCCCCCAAAAAAAAAAAAAGTGACATAAAAGTGTAATGGTCGATCAAAATTCGAAATATTTGCATATAAAAATGTTTTGTTTTGATTCCTTGATAGTGGCCATTTTTCTCTGCATCAAGGTTTCGCAAAAATTGTTTCGATTCTTGCACGAACCTTAAATGATTAGGAAAAATATACTGTTACATATCATTGAATAACAATAAAAAACCCAACAGATTCAACAGTACTTTATATTTTTCCAATTCAGTATAAACACGTAAAGAAGGAAAACTTACCAGATCAAAAAACTTACCAGATCAAAATATTAAGACCGCCTTAGAATGCAATAAATAGAGATAACCTGTTACACTGGTAAGTTTATTCAACAAATCCCGTTCGGCATGTGGCTGTAGCTTTCTCTTAGCTTCATTTTCAACGTAGTAAAGCCATTAATTGGTAAACGTGGAAATTTAAATAATAAACTCATACGCATTTAAAATAGTGTTGTCTAATCAGAATTCTTTGTCCTAATAATCAAGACCGTGAGTACGGAGTGAGTGCGTATGGGTTTTGAACATAATGCTTAACACTAGAACCGCCATAGCTGTCATTTTGACCGGTACCAAATAAAAAAACTTCGATTCGAGCCAGAAATTTCTTTCTAAAATAAGTTAAATATGTACCACAGAGAAATAAGTTAAATAAATAAGTTAGTTTTTAATAAAAATTCTGGTGTAAAATATTTTTATAACACTTCAGTACAATTTCCGGCGGTTCTAGTGTTAAAGAGCCAAGTGGCCATATTAGCTAAACTGGCTGTATTAGCCTCAGTTACTTTTACATTAAGTGCTTCCTTATCTTAACCTTCCAACTATCAAGACAAATATATTGGAACTACAAACAATATTTGATCATTTGTATATCATGTGCACAGTAATTGAAGATAATAAAAATAAGTGTCTAATCATTACAATCATTTTTACCCTATTTTATATAGAATATGTTGTATTATTTCACTTATTATAAATCAATAGTTCATTTGTATTTTGGTTATCTTTACACATGTGTCCAATGGGCCCTACTTGTAAATCTTATATAGCTTTTTTATTCGATAGTTGGAGGGTTTAGTATTTTTCCATAAATGACACAGCGAGCTTCTTTTTTGTTAAAAAATTAAATGAACGTGTTTAAAAGTTTTCTAAATGTATCATTAATATCTGTAAAACATGCGTTATTGCTGATCTCCAGTTAATAATTATAGTTTTCAAATTCATTTAAGAAAAAAATAATTGAAAGGGGATCACATTTCTATATAGAATTATTTCTAGTAATTTTTCATTTTGGATGTTCAAATGGGAATGGAAGTTATTGGAAATTTATTTTTAAATTAAGAAAAAAGTTTTCCCGAAAGCGAAATTATGCTAAGAAAGTTGTAAAAATCGGAATTTTCTCAGCCATTTCAGTTTATTGTGAAAATGTCGTTTTGTGAGATTTTATCCCTAAGTTATTAATTTCTAACTTGACACTTTGCCAGTTCGCCATCTTTAAGTGAGTCATTGTCTGTAACAGAGAAGGTGTGATAGATGTCATATGTTGGTTAAATTAAGGACCGTGAAATTTGAAGAACTTGATAGTTTTAAAACATTGTTTTGTGAGTAGGGAGAAATGTTCTTTGTTTTTGCAGCAACTAAATATAAGATGCATGAATAAGTAATAAATTTATTTCACGTGTTCCGAGAGGTAATTTGAGCTTGGGTTCATTAGAACTGTAATCAAATTTTACTGCAAAAAACTTTTCATGTATGCACAAGCTTCTAAGAATAAGAAACTGTATCTACGATATTGGGGTTAGATGCTGTATGTTAATGAACTAAAATTAAATGTAGAACTTTCTTTTTTTAACCATTAGGAACAAAATTTATCATAATTGGATTAGTTAAGAAAATGTAAGATAATTGAAAAAAAGGATATACGATTTCAGTAGTCTTCACACTATTTTTTTCTTTTTAGCTTGGTGTTTTTATTCTTTGTTGGAAACGCTAATGACAGTATGCAAATATTAACGCTAATTATGATTCAATTAATGAGACTTTCCTGATTTTCTAAATACATCTTGAAAGCAGAAATGAATTAGTTCAAGTATTGTTAATAATGTTAATATATTCCAGTATATTTAATGTTAATATATCGTAACACACATAAAAAGTAGTGTTGATATTGATATCACTAACCTGAAAAATTTGGATTGTGTCATGTTTTTTTAGCTTTTGATAATTGATTTTTATATATTTTGTATCGCTGAATCCGCAAACGACCTTCAGTGTTAACCATCATGTCAGGTTTTTTTGCAAATAGTAAATTTCAAAGTTAAAAAGTAAAAAGATAGAGAAAATCTGATTCTATAAAAGAGATGTAATGGTTGTGTTTTTTAGCTATTGATAATTGATTCTTATGTATTTTATCGCGCAGAATGACCTTCATTATTTACCATAACGTTAGGATTTTTCACAAATCTTAAATTTTTAAAGTCGAAATATTGAGAAAATATCATACAATAAAATAGACGTAACTTTTTTTTCATAATATTTTTTTCATCTTTTGGCTTATGATATGCATTTTTACAGATAAACATGTAAAATACTGTGTATTTAAAACCCTTACAATTTTATTCCATGTGTGGAAGTTTCTTTAGACTTGCTTATTCTCTGCCTCGCACTTTTCCTTTTATATTCTCTATGGGGTTCATCTCGGTGTCCTCTTTTATTTTGGCGGTTGATAAGGCTGGAAATTTATCGCGGATGTATTTAAAACAGTTGCCTTCTTTTGGTAAGGCTTTGACGAATTGCTTTGGCATATTTTCACTATTTTTTTACTTTTTAACTTTGAAATTTATGATTTGCGAAAAATCCTGACGTGATGGTTAAAAAGGGAGGTCATTTTCCTATTCAAAGCAAAAAAAAAAAAAAAAAAAATCAATTATCAAAAGTTAAACACAACCATCGCAGGCTTGTGTATTCCTCTTTAAAATTGTCTATAAAATTTTGTCACTGAAAGAGATTAAAATAACATACAATATTTTGACGATGACGAACCTTGGTTCCAAATTTGAGTAAAACATGATCTCTTTATTTATATCCTTCAGTGTGTTGATCCTAACAAGCAATTTGTTATGCATTATATGCATAGAAGCTTTTACAACTTCTATTAGGCTTGTTGTTTTTGTTCTTTATTTGAAAAGAAAATACGTAAATATTATTGATAATTACCATCCAATTAAATAAGACTTTCGGCATTTTCTAAAAATATCTTAGTAAAAATAAATTAATACAAGTTATCAGTTCCCGACTTAGGCTATCTAGAATCCCGGGGCAAGCATCAATCTGAAAACATCCCCCCCCCCTCTTCCATAGAAATCTATAGAAATTGTTCGTGAATAATGTGGAAGTGGCTAACACAAAACTGCACATAAGTTGTATGTATGCATACATTTCGTACCAGGTACTATTCACATCTCTATACGGGGTATCACAAAAAGATGGTAACAACTTTCAGAAAAAATGCTAGTAGGATAATAGAAAAAAAATGATGGATTGGGCTGACAGGAGTATTTATTTGCAAACTTTTACTTTGATTATCTTCATATGTTATAAGATATCTGAAAGAAAATGCCCACAATAGGTCATAATTAATGTTTTGAACTTACCTCGTTGTGAAAGAAAGGTCAATAAAGAATTTCTTTTGAAAACAATAGAATAGCAAGTTGTTATAATAAAATTTTAATTATTAGTTTTCTAAGGATATATAGTTCGTTTTTTTTTTGTGGGTGAGGGGGTACAAGAAGCAGAAAAGGGGAAGAGGAACCGCACTCCCTTCCAAAATGTTTGAAAAGATATGAATTTTGATCACTTTTGGTTAATTTTAACCATTTGGCACTTTTAATGGAAATCCTAATTATTCCCATGTGGTGTCCACCTTAAACAGGGGGCCCGGGGCAGATTCCCCGCATGCCCCTACAAGTTATGTTAATGTTGTTAAGCAATCCCAGAGGAACCATAATGTTTATAAAACGTAGTGTTGCTGTGAATATTTACGTTTAACATTGTTTATAAGAACTTCTCACTTCAACAGATTGAAATAGCGTTTAATGTTTCGACGATAGCTATTTTTGTTTTGTAACCTCAGTACTTCGTTATGATTTTTAATATGTTAACATTTGCAAGAACTTTGTGGGTCAACCTTTTCTTTTACAGAGCAACCAACTCTCCGGATTTCTGAACACCCCTAATTCCTAATAGAAAATCTTATTTAATCGCAGAGATTTTGGATTAAAAAAAGCAAAAATTTCTATTTTAAAATAGTGGTTTTCAATCATCTGGAGGATTGGTAGCCATACTTTTACAAATTTATCTTATTCTTGGTATTTTGGTACATCATTCGAAACGATGATGAAAGTATGCGGGCGCATTGCAACTCCGTCCCCTCAGGTTCCGAAAGTTTGCAACTTCCAATATTTCCCCCAAGAAAGGTAACCTACCTCTAAGGAACAATGTAAGAGGTATTTTGCGGTTTTTATTTCAACTCCGCAGAATATCCAATGTTTTTTTTTTATTGGAACCATTAGGAGGGAAATTTATTGAAAAAGGAAAAACAGTTGTGTTTTGTATGTTTCGTGTTAAATGAAAAAAAAAAATTGCGAACTTTTCTTCAAACTTTAGTTAAAAATAAATAAATAAATAGAGAAATTTCTTAGATTACCCATTCCATGTTACTTGGGTAATTTTTGCTAACAACAGATTTTATCGATAATTATCTTTGATAAGTCTAGTACTCGGATATTTTCTGAAGCTCTTTAAAGGACTAGGTCTTCAACTTAGATTTATTTGTACTTTACCCATTTTAAATTTTGAGATTTTAATTTGAAGTCGGAATACAACGTGTAATTTAAACCACAAAATTTTATTAAATTATTAATCATTAAAAAAATCATAATGTAATAGTTAAAGGTATATATAAATATTATACAGACATACAAACAATAAATACAATAAACCCAACTGGAGTGAAAAATTAGCCAGAGCCAGGAATCGAACCCGGGACCACAGTATACAAGACTGCTGCTCTAACCACTGAGCTACTCCGGCCGATGCCTGACTCTGGACAATGGCTCTGGCTAATTTTTCACTCCAGTTGGGTTTATTGTATTTATTGTTTGTATGTCTGCATAATATTTATATATACCTTTAACTGTTGAATGCAGGCGTTATTTATGTGTGTATGTGTGTTTTAATATATATTGTAGTATGAGTGTTTTATTATAATGTAATAGTTTTCTTATAGGACGGGGCAATAATCAATAACATACTTTAAATTTTGGTGATTTTTATTCAATAAAACTCATAAAATAATTTTAACTATAAAAATCCGTAAAAACTTTTCCGGTTATTTTATTTTTAATTTTTAACGCTCCAGCATTCACTTCCACAGCAAAAAGAGGGATTTTGGAGTTTAACCTCTTCAGGGTCGCTTAATAGTTGGAAAAATCATCAAAAAGTACCTATTTTTTTATTACAGAAATTGAATAATTATAAGGTTTCTAAATAAAATATGCAATTATTTTTTTTTAAAGGCGGAAAAAAAAAGTTATAGAACAAATTCACATATGCAGAAAATCCATCATGCGAGAATTCTGTGCCTTCATGTTTGTTTTACACGATACAAATTAATGCGAATAAGACCTTTATGTTTTACATCTTGGATCTTTATTGATCATCATCATCACACACATTTTTACAAATAATATTTGAAATAATATGTATACATTAAATTTTGATTATTATTATTTTTTTTGAGTATGATAAATTTCGAAACATGCAATACAAAGTCCAACATCACAATCAGCACCTAAAACCAAACCCAAACGGTAATATTCAAAGACTTCACACGGAAATGTCAGTTAATTTTTTCTGGTTTCAAGAGTTTTTCCAGCAATTAAATATCCAGCCCGAAAATATGACGGATACGAGAAATAACGAACGACACGTCAGCCCGTGATATTGACGGGAGCGAGAATTAAGGGGTTAAAATCTTCGGAAAACACTTAAAAACTCATTATGTTGAGATGAATGCACATTGCGAAAAACAGACTAAAGAAAAATCATAAACAATTAAAAAAAAAAGAAAAAAATCTAAGCATACAACTGTTTCATGATTTCATAATAAAAGCCTCATCCTCAGGGTAAAACATGTGAAGGACAATAGCAAGTACGTGATTTTGCAGTTTCTCATTTCTTTTCTTTTGATATGAAGGTTAAAGAAGGAACTATTTTTATGAAGCGTTGGAACATGTGAATGCAAATTTATTTTCACCTTATAATTTGCATTGTGCCCGTTTTTAAATATCATGTAATTACTGGAAAATAAATAAAAATACTGTCTAAACATTTTTCAATCGTGTTAGGTTCAGATGCTGGTATCTCCACGAATATTTTCATTGCTTTCTAAACGCGTTTTTGTCAAAACTGATGAATTACATGTTTGAAGATGTAGACAGTAAATTATATGAATAAAATTAAGGACGTGAGTTTCAAAACTCGCCTTATCCAGAAACTCAAATTTTGGGAAATCACGAAAAACCTCTGACTGCGTCCAGTGGTTGTCATTGTGAACCAAGATTTTACAATGCCAGATATATAGGATAAAATTAGTTTTTTTTGCAGAGTGCAGTGTTTTTTCGATGCAGGTTCACCAATAGAATAGATTGATAGTAAAAACTCCCATTTTTTAATTTTGGATAAGGCGAGTTTTGAAACTCACGTCCTCAATTAGAAAAATGTGTCACAATTGATGTATTTCTCATAACTACTTTTCGTGCTTGCATTAGCAGTGCCTCTTTCATACAATCCCATTCTACAAAAGAAGCGACCTTCACAAAATTCCATTTAATAAAAAGGAGGCCTTTTCACAAAAATCTCTACTATAAAAGCCAATTCTTCAAATATTTTTTTAATTTTGTTAGGATTTGAAATATGTAATTTGCAAGCAAAATGAGCTCACCATAAATGAAAATTGTAGTAGAAGATCTTAAACAAAGTCAAGTTTTAATAATTACTTCGTTTGGATTCGATTAACTGGTTTTGATCTTTATTTACAAAATTTAATCTTTTCACAAAAAAAAAAAAAAAAAAAAATCTGCATCGATTCCTGAACAGTTCTAATAATTAAAATTTCTCATCTGTTTGATATATTAGTTTATGAAATTCTTTTAGTCCACTAGATATTTTCAAAAGTTGATGCGACTGATTCCACACCTGTAAAATTTTGACAGCTCCCTAAGATTTTTGTTATTATGCTCACTTTCAAATGGATATTTTTAGTACTTTCCTATTAACCCTGAAAAGCACAATCTCTCATTTAATCTTCTCATTTTATTACAGAGTGAGGGAAATAGTTTTCTTGCAAATTAAAAAGGAAGTTAAAATTGTAAAGACATTGATAAATCAAAAATGAAACCAGTCATTAACTATATAAACCTACGAGACTATTTTAGTAGTATGTATTTTTGCATATTTAAGTTCAGGAGAAAACGCGGAGAGCTTAACATCTATAATATATATTTTTTTAATTTTTACTTATTTTAATAATACTTTGAAATACATAAACATTATACAAAACATGCACGTGATAAGTTTTCCTCGTTACTTTCCCGTAGTATGGTTAACCTTTACAAGCACAGGGCTCCCAAATGGTCCGCCAACTGAATACCAATAAATTTTAACAGAAAATTTTATGGTAGGTTTGCGCTAGAATTAACTTTCAAAGGTGGTTCCGGGGCGGTTTGTAAGAAAAATCTAAAAGAAAATTTTTCTAAAATAATATTGGTATTCAGTTGGCGGATCATTTGGGAGTCTTGCAAGCATTTTGCTTGGAAAATTGTTTGGCTGCTTGTTCTTATAAGTATGATAATTGCATCTTTCTGTCCAGTAACAGAGGTTACATATTTGTACATCTTGACATCTTTCAACAGATCTGCTATGTTAAATAAATAACATTAAGCGAGGCCTTCAGTTATTTGCTACACTTTAAGCCTTATACAACTACTAAATGCGATTATTGTGACCAAAATGTGATGAAAAAAAATTACTTCTGTAAAAAGTGGAAATCTGCGTGTAAAATTGAAATGACCCATAATCAAATGTACAGATACCAGCCCAATGAATTCGAGCTCACTAGTACACGACTGATTTTTATAGGTCCCTTGGGAATTAAACTCATGTCTATTTTTTAACGCTTTCCACTCATTTTAACACTATTTTTTTTCTTAGTGGAAAAAAATGCAATTATGCATTAAAAAGGCACTTTTACATTTAACGCATGTTAGTTTTACAACTTTTAACTATATTTTTTGTGTTTTAGGTCATATATTTAGCAGTAGTGTAAGGGGGCTTGAAATAAAGTGGGAAGTGAAGAATTTCGATGAAAATGACGAACCATATGGATCAGATGTCATCAAGTAAGTTTTTGTATAAGAAAATATAATTTATTCCTATCTACATTTTCGGCAATACTGATATTGTTATAAAAATATGATTAAAAGTATATTGAATTTAATGAACTTACAAAATTGGACAAATTAAAAGAAAAGTTTCTATTGGAAATTGGAAGTATAAATTGAATGCTTTCTTGGAGATTGGACTCTATACTTTTAAAATAAGTTCAGTTCCGCGCAACGACAAATATCTTGATTCTTCATAATGCAAACAAAAT
This sequence comes from Maratus speciosus, assembly GCA_963932465.1. Lineage (NCBI taxonomy): Eukaryota > Metazoa > Arthropoda > Arachnida > Araneae > Salticidae > Maratus > Maratus speciosus. The sequence goes on along the minus strand of OZ010796.1, from coordinate 396,295,552 downwards.
CTTTCCAATCGAATATCCTGATGTATATTACTCTGCGTTGAGCACCGATAAATTGTAATAATAAGACATAATTAAGGAATTTTAATATACGAGTAGTTCTGTATTCTTAAGCATGGAAATTTTCATCAATGTGAAGATTATTTATTATGACTACATATTCCAGCTCTCATATATCATACTTTTCAAATAATGCCAGTATGAATCGTGATTATATATTTTTAATTACCCTGTTCCGCTATTTTTAGAAGTGCACTTAGTAATACTAGACATAAATGATATGTTGGTAACGAAAATGGAAAATTATTAAATAAAATTACTATGGTACAGTACATGAAATATTTTTATTTATGTTTTGTAAAGACAATATTTCTTTTTACTCCAGCGGATTTCCTGCATTACACAGATAGAAAAATGTTTACATACACAGAGGTTTCCTCTCAAACATAGGGGTGTTTTATTTACCAAATGAAACCACATTTTTGTGTTTTTTAAGTGCATTGGGTCACAGTGCGAAATATTTTTTACATTCAGAAAACTACAGAAAAGAATAAAATGTTTTGATTACTGTTATAATGGATATTATCAGTCCTTTAAATCGGAACCATACGAAACCGGAAAAACCGTTATTTCTGATGGAAAAGACACCAGAGCAACGTAATTTTTTTCTTCTTTTGCTTCTGAACTAAACTTTAGAATATTTTTATTAAAAAAAAATCTATATATAAAATTTCAGTTTTTTAAAGGTAATTTAAAGTTATTGACATAATTTATTTTTCTTTAACTTTTTTATATAAGGCCTAAAATGAGTAAAGTGAAAACATTTTGTAACTAAGTTATAAGAATGAAAGGTGGCATCTTAACGCATGTGAAAAGATATAACCGAAACAAAGACCTGCAGAAATCGTTTTTTCTGATTGAACAAAGAACGGTACTGACCTGAGCAACGTTATTTTTATGGAACGTAAATCGGAACTAAACCGGAAAACGTTATGTTTTAATAGAATGAAAAACACAACTGAATAGGAAAATGTTAACTTTCAAAAGAACAAAAACCAGAAATGAACGAAAACTCGTTATCTTTAAGGGGACAAAACTGAACGGAAAAGATGTTTCTTTTTAGAGAACGAAAATCAGAACTGAATCAAAAAAGTTATTTTTAAAAACAAAAACCTGAACAAAAAGAGAAATTTTAAACTGAACCGGAAAGATAACAGGATGAAAAATATTACATTGTAATTCCTGAGAATATAATATTAATAAAAATCTTTGGAACCTAGAAGTAACTTTACCTAGTACTTTCACTTGGTCAGAGTAAACATATACTTTCTTTCAGTACAAAATATGCAATCTTCATGTTTTGGAAATTAATCTCCCCCACCCCCTCCAAAATATAAGGGAATTTGTTGAAAATTGATACAAAAATAGTATAGATAACCAACCAGACTCAAAGGGCCTTAGGTATTTTTTCTTTTTTACCTTAGAAAAAAATGTGTAAGCATCAAAATTGTTTCTTGCACCTGGGTTCTTTAAAGAAAAGACAGTGTTGATTTCAGACATTTTATCCGGGAGAGAATTTTACAGCTCCAGGAAGAAGGGGGGTGGGGTGGCGCTGCGTTGCGTTCCGGAGGTGCATTGCAAAAAATTGCATTTTTAAACCACTACCAGATATTAAATTTCAAATCTTCCCGGGGTAGATACTTTGATGCTCCTCGGGGGAGGGGGGGGGGGTGGATGTCCCTCCGCCGAGCCACCCCCTGTATTCATCACTGGGATAAGGCAAGAACTCATCACGTTCTTTTTTCTCCCAAGATTAACTAATTATAGCTATTGTTTTAACTAATGAGTACATAAAAGTAAAATGAATAAAAATTCAGATGATTTAAAAATGTCGCAGATCCATTATGTTGGGCGTGCTTCTTTCTCAAAAGACGACCAGTTTTTGCTACCATCAATATGTTTTATTTTATGCGTATGAATTAGAAGTTTCGGTTGAAATCCTAAGGAAATACTAAGGAAATACTAAGATGTGCTTCCATGTTAATGATAGACAACTTTAAACGCAATTCATTGAACTTACGAAGGAAGAGCGCAAAGGTTAAATAATTATGCCTTAAGATATCTTCCTGTGATGACGTCTTTCACTCATCAGACTCTGAAAAGTGAAATGGGATTTTCTTTAATTAACTTGATGTATTCAAGGTCTTATCTTCTGTAATTGCTTGTATAATATGGCATACTGATATATGAAGTTTATAGCTTGTAAAAGAAATTGCTTTTTTAAGTACGGAATACATTTATGATCAAATTTTGAATACCATTGCTTTAATTTAGTTCTCAAAGTGTTACACATAAAACAATTAAATGAATAAGTCATGAAATGTTGTCATTATTACCAATACGCGTGCAAACGACGAGGAGTTTAGTATATTCTTAATTTATTCTTTCTGAAATTGCATTTAAATATGCGCAGGGCTTCCCTTTACATGTAATTGGTCCGGACACAAGAAAACTTTGGTGATTGTTTTACAAACAAGTCATCTAATATTTTTTTTAATTTCACTTTATTGTTTAGCTGACAATACCTCGAATTTGGAAAAATCCAAAAATTCAGTAGAGTACGGAGGTTCTTTAGCTTTTAAATGCCGTGTAGTTTACCTCGATTGCATTTGTTTAAACTTGTAGGTAGCCGTTTAAGCAAAATACTGCAGAATGGGGTAAAAGTACGCATCCGTCTTGGGGCAAAGATACGCGTAATTTTACGATGCGGGACTTTGCCCTATCGTTTTAGCTAGATGGAAAGCTTTCCACAATTACGTTGTGGAAAGTTTTATTATTTATAAGTTAGTTATAAAATATAATAGCTACTTAACTAATATAAGCTAGTTAACTACCTTTTCCTTTTTATAGTTGTTTTTTTTTTAATGTAGAACGTAGATACCTACCTACCTTCTTTTCAAAATCGATATTCTTGTTTCGTAAAATGCTTTTGTTTCAAATCTTAACTTATATTTTCGGTCATACAGACCGCTGATTTTTTTCTTTTTTCGCGGTTTAACTTTTAATTTTCAGTTTGACTATAGATACTAATGGAATTTACTATAGATTCTAGTTTAACTTCTACATATTAATTTTTTCAGGTGTCTAGCACTAACGCTTGACTTCTGAATAGGTGAGTTTTAATTATAATACTCCTGTACATAAAGTTTAGTACAGAAACAGTGTCTTTTAAGATAGTTGACCCTTTTATTCATTCTACGATCAAGGGGTCTCTGAGATCGCTCACAGTTTTTATGCAACAATTTTTGTCACAGAAGATAGAGGTTAACTGCTATTTGCAATCTCAGACCGCTGTTTTTTTTCTTTTTTTCATGGTATAACTTATAATTTTCAGTTTAACTATAAATACTAGTGAAATTTACTAATGCTTTCACATAACTAATTTCTTTTATTGGAAATTAATGGAGCAAAAATACTCGCTGCGTATCTTTGCCCCATTACTGCGTACTTTTACTCCAACCAATGGGGCGAAGATACGCAGAGCAATGTTTTTGAAAAATTGCAATTTCTCGCGGAATTATAATTTGACAGAATGTCGGTTGATGGTGGCACTTGTCCAATGTTCTAATCTAGCATTTTAATCACTCGTTACATAAGTTTAGACAAATGTGCGTTAAAAATCAAAATTTATGGAAAAGGCGTATCTTTAACCCCACCTACTGTATATAATTACAAACGCACCCAAAAAGAAAATACATTGGAATCTCATTAATGCGTCTTCGTTGAAGACAGAGATTAAACTAGGCATATTTAGCGCCGTGTGATTTTTTTTTTAAGTGTGCCGTGCTATTTTTTAAATGTGTCGTACTATTTTTTAAGAGCGCTGCGTTAATTTTTTTTTTTTTTTTTAATTCGCTGGTGACTTTTTGAGAGCTCCGCCCTAATTTTCCCAAGAGCGAAGAGTGCTTCTGTTCCAAAATTTCCGAAAATTTAATGCATTCAGTTCCGAAAATTAAAAAAAAATTGATTATCAGTGGAAATTCGGACATGAAAAAAATCCTCATTTATTTCTTAAAAAAAACCCCTCATAATTGATATTAACTAAGAGACAATCATATTTCTGCGAATATTTACGTAACGAATTCCTATGCTCAGATGAAGGGACGCCATTTTAAGGCTTTTTTTTTGGGGGGGGGGGAGTTTTCATTGAGGGGCAGGGTATGCAATAGCGTGCGGAATTGCGCATGAAATAGGAAATTTCCGCATAATAAATAATGCTGTGTATCATTTCTCTCTACCCCCGGCTTTAATTCTTTAACAGGCATGCGATTCTTTAGTGATTTTTTTTTTTTAATTTCCGAGGAACTCCGCGATGTTTTTCCTTTTGCGAGATTTCACAAAATCAATTCCTGAATTTCTCCAAACGATATTGAAAAAATATCGCCAATTTCGTAAACCAGAAACAAATAGCGATTTTCTTCAATTGCTTGCTGGAAAAAAAATCGCAAATTTCAATAATCGGTTACGCTAAAAATTGTAAATTTCGTAAAATGATCGCGCAAAAAAAAAAAAAAAAAAAAAAAAAACGACCCGCATCTTCTCATTAGGTTGAGGAAAACAGTCATGAATTTTGATAAACTATCAAGGGGAAATGTCACGAATTTCGTCAAAAAATCGTGGAAACAAATAGCAGATTTTGTCAGTTGGTCACGGAAAAAAATTGCGAATTTTGTCAATCAGCCGCGGATAAAAAACAATTCCGACAATCGATCTAAAAAAAAAAAAAAAAAAAAAAAAATCACCAAACGTGGGCTGAAGGAACGCAAATTTCTTCAAACGATCGTGAGAGAAAATCGCGAATTTTGTTAAACGAATCGCATCGGGTCAGGTAAGCTGTTTTTTTCACGAGTGTCTTTCTTTCTTAATTTCATATGTACGTTTATAATCATCTTAGTTTTAACTTATAATTATCCTTGAATTGAATAAAATACTTAAAAGTAGAGTCCAGCAACGGGTCAAGTAACTAGATTTTATCAAGGGTCTTTTTTTAGAAGGGTGGAGTTAAATAAATGCGTTTTTCAATATTTTAAGGGCATTTGCAATTTTGTCCAAATGAATTTGTTTATCAAACTCATTTTTTTAGCATTATTTCCGCTCTTTTTTTTTCAATGCTCTTTTTTCTGTATCATGATCCTTTTTTCTTCTCCTCCGTGCTCTTTTTCTTTTCCGCCGTGCCATACTTTCCTCTGCCGTGCCATTTTACTCTGCGCCGTGCTGCACTTTTTTTCTGAATAAACTCTAGCTTAAGACGTAATGTCGATTAATGCGCACAATTTCGTTTCCCCAATCATATTATAATTAATGTTAAGCACATCGATAGATGCGATGCGGACGAAAAATGGCCTCCCTTGGAGTTTTGCACTAACGGGAGTTCACTGTGTTTTAATCTCATCAAAGATGGAGAGTTTCTATAAGATGGAAGGGTGTGTACAAGGAGTGGGCCCTTATGCTTAAATGTTTAACTTCAGAGTTTCGTTCGTAGCAGAACAAATAAGTCAGTGAGCTAGTAACAAGACTGTTCCATCTTGGAAAAGGGTGAAAACATTTTCATTTAAAAATTTTTGTTTTAGTTTTTATTTATGAATGTGTAACATGTATATTAAACAAACAGTCAAGTGCGAATATTACTCGCGCTCAGAGAGGGGTTCCGTACAATAAGTATATGAATTAATAACTGTATTATTAAAAAAAATCGTTGCCAAAAGAATAATTAGACTTTTTAAAGAACTATATAACGTAGGGTTGGGTATAGCTGTATATACTAGAAAAGTACGAATCGGTATACCATAAAAGTTCAAAGAGATATGAAGCCTAAATAGCATCAAATATTGCTATTCAGTATAACTCTTTTTTTTTAAATCTTATTCTAGTATGTTTATAATGAACTTAATTCGGTACTGATAGTAAAAGTAGTGCATATTTAAACTTCATTTGGCATTTCGTAAAACTAAATTCAGTGTAGTAATAATCTTTCCTTTTTACAGTGCAGCTAAAAAGAACCCTTGTTCAGCGTTTAAACTTGGCATTGTGCTAAACGCGCTTCGGAAGGAGGTCGCAAAGTTGCAGCACCGCCCTGGTCCGTGCCGCGTTTTTCCAGATAGGTTTTTAATTAACTTTTAAATACACGGGAAGGATATTGAGAGATCCACTCAATGCAAACTAGACGCGAATCCCGTAGTATTCATGCGATTAATACTAATTAAATTAGTCTGATTTTAACAATTTGACATCCATTGCTTTTATACTGCTACAGGGCATTGCATTACACAAATATATCATTGAAAGGTGTTATCTGGATTTACCGATGGTACATCGAGTGCGCCGCTCTTGTCATTATGTACAAGCATGTCCAAACCGTCCGTGTCTTTAAGGGTTAATACCTCGACTAATTACCGACTTTTTTTTTTCGAAAATCTTTATGAACAATACTTTTATACTTCTGCTACGATATTTACCTCCAGCGCTCCTCAACACCTTTGCTGAATGCCTGCAAATTGAAATTCGTGTGTAACAGAAAAACGCGCTTTTCTCAAACCACGTGACCTAAGATAATCGCTATAGTTTTCCTGCAAGGTTTAAATTAATACCTACTACCGCTAATTTTTTCATAATTTGACTTTCAGTAGGTTCGGAAATAGAGTGGGAGGAACATATTTTTGCACTGCATTTTTAACGATATCTCTGAAAATATAATACCTAAAATTAAAAGAAATGTATTTTTGAGATCAGCATTACAAAAGCTTTCACAAGATACCCCCACACGATATACAAAGAAATTTTTTTTTTCAAGTAACTTAATTCATTGTAAAAAAAAAAAAAAAAAAAAGAAAAAAAAAAGAAGACTAAAATACGGAAATTGTACTGGCAATCGAAACGCCAGTACTATTTCAGTATTTTAACGGAAAATTTCTCCCGTAAATTCCAGAAAAATCATTTTTCTGGAATTTACGGGGAAAAATTTTCGTTAAAATACAGAGATAGTACTGGCGTCTTGATTACCAGTACTATTTCCGTGTTTCAGTCCGTAGCCCCTCTACATTTTTCCTGAATATATTTGTAAATGGTTAAGGATCTATAAATGTGTGGATCAGTAGTCTTTATTACTTCAGCCAATTTGTACTTCCTATGTTCCACAGTTTATGAGTAAAATGGCTGACAGACAGACACAGGAGTGATCTTATAATGGGTCGGTTTTAACTTTTTAAGTACGGAACCCTAGAAAGGGGAAATTTAAAAATATGTAATCAACACACACAGTACAGCAAAATATTTACAAGTGAATACATTAGTTAATGTGAATAGTTAACTGATAGATGGATTTTTTGGTGGTTCTCACAAGAAAGCATCTGACCTTGAAAGATTTCATTACGCTGGGTGAAAGAAAGTGGCTGAATATGGCGTATGCGGTGAAGATATGTTATATGAAGGACTCGGTTATTAAACAAGATTAATCAACAAAATGTAAGTTTTAAGATATTCAATATTGAAGTTAAAAAAAAAAAAAAAAAAAAAAAAAAAATTACAACCCAAACCATTATAATCAGCTTCCTCTTCAACAGCTCATTTGTTTAAGACTGAACCTTTATTTAACTACGTGCGACATTTTTTGTGTGATAAATTTTATTGGACTTATTGAATTTTAATAAAGAAAACTAATCTCTGGCTAATCTAGGGATCTGCCCTCCCCTGAAGCTCTCATTGTCACATTATTACATGCGATTTCCATTAGTTGAGCTACTTCAGGGTTCGAGCATATCTAACGGGTGCGTTTTGCAATGTGACTTAATTAGAATTATAGAGCCTCGTTGTAGAATAGATTTTATCATAACCTAATAATACTCACTCACAAAAAGTAGTGTAAAGCCGTATAGGTATATTTTATGAAAACTGGATATCTCTGTTTGACTTAATTTGGGCAGGTCTCTAGCAGACAATGGCTAAAATATTTAGTGCTGGACAAGAGCAGTCATTAAGGTATGACTATACTGACATTTGTGAAAGTTTGTGCGTTTTGGCAAGATAATTTTATCATTTTGTGTTTTTTTGTTTGCTAGCTTTCCAAACACTTAAATATGAACACATTTAAAGGACGTTTAACAAGTATTTATTTGCCACAATGAAAAACGTTCTTAGCATATACAAGTGCACTTTTAGAACTTGTTTTGTTACAATCATTCTATTGAGATAAAACCTTATACCCTACATGGGATAAAAGAATTTGAAGTGCAGAAAAAGATACCATAAACATTATTTGAAGAAAAGGCAGTAAAAACTAGATGGACGAGTAATTGTGATTTTTAAAAAGTGGATAAAGAAGTGAACTTTCTTCTGAAATTTCTAAAATTATTGTACTGAGAATAATTATACTTTATTTTTTAAAAAGTAAATAATTAGACATAATTGGAATATTATTAGTTTAGTTCCTTAAAGTTGCAAAAGGAAACTGTTCTTTTTTCAAAAGAAAGTCTAATTTTTTTTAAATCTGTTTTACCTCACAGGTAGAGTAAGACCGGATTATTGAACTATTTATTAATAAAAATGTGGTAAACTAATCATATATTTAAAACTAAATTATTTTAACACGGTTAAGTGCAGCGTATGTAGGTAAAGTTACTTTAAATTTTGTTTGAAATTCTGGATTCAAGAAACAACTAATAAGATATGTGGTTGCAAACCATGTAGCATTGGAATATGTTGCAGAAGTTATACAAAGTCTAGTGTAACAAAAGTATTTATATAAATGCAAAATCCTCTTCCAAGATTTATAGCTAATTTAGAAATCTAACATTTTGGAATTTTTGTTTGAAAAAAAAAATCATTCTAGAGTGTTTAAAAAATAGGCCTTTATTTAAATAAATTCTGGTATATTTCGAAGCAAGAAGCATCCCAAAATCATCCCAAAAGTGTTTTTTTGTAAATAAAATGTTGTAATTTTAGTTTATACTCCTGTGGGGACCAGCTCGGTGCCCCTCTAATGTATATTTTTCATCACAAAACTATATCTTCTAAGTTCAATTTAGTTACTTTATTCTCCACCAAATCGGGAGAAACCGAAATTGACAGCGAGAATACATTTCCATCATGGAATCATTTTGATTATTTTTTAATATTCTATTTTTAATAGACTTTTGTCGCCATTGTCATAATTATTACTCCGATTTCAATCCACCACACGTGAAGATATAAATATTCTTTAATTGATACTCTGTCATCACCTGTATAGGTGTGTGATACTGGACATGTAAGTTTAAGAATCTTTTTACCAGGATACTTCAAATAAATATTAAATTGGATATTTATTTACGATACACTTAAATATTTACAACAAAACACTAAATATATAATTATATTTAGCAGATCCTGGATATACCAAATATAGTAGGATATATCAGATATAGTAGGATATATCAGATCCTGCAGTACGTCAGATTAAAATTTGGGATATTACCTACTCACTACGTTATATCTTTATAAACACACTATTCCCGTCTCTTTTGACCGTACTAAGCTGGGCTTATCCAACACTACGATCTCACAGGTTTGTTCGAACTCTCGGTACACAGTACACTTCTCAAGAAAATGCTCTGTGCCCGCAGCATACGACTAAAACTCTTCTACAACTCTTCACTTTCAAGACTCTCTTACTTTCTCTTTTTCTTCCAGTCTACGGGGTTTTTCCTCATATTTTCAGGGGTAACCCCACGTGTTGTTACTGACCGCTTGTTCAGGGACAGGTCATCACTGAAGATAATCTTTTGTTCTCCAATTCTCCTATTTACTGCGACATACCTTGATATTATACCATCCACATTCTGATAGATAAACCCCTCTCTTTTGGAAATATCTTTTACTCATTTTAATCTTTTAGATAACTCAAGTAAGTAGATACAGTATACAGATACATACAGTACATAAAGACAGTAAAATAAGACCGTAATTTACATTAAGCATGCGTCTCATTAACGTCAGAAGCCTGAAAGTTATCTAATTCATTTTTTCCAGTACAGAACTTGATAAAAACTTATCCCCTTCAGCAGTATGATCTAAAATGTCTACTTGCATTCCAGTTGCAATACGTTTACTTATGTGTAGATATTTAATCCTATTGCGTAATCAGGTCCACTACCTATTCTTGTGTTTTAGCATGTGCGATTTGGCCCATTACTGATTTGTATGTTTTTCCCCTTTAACAGTATCCACTTTCTCTTTAAACCATATTGTTGCTACATCGCTCATGCTTGACACTAAGTTTGGCTGGGGATTCCATTACGCCAAATTAATCTGTTATTTTTTTTCTCATTTATACACTTCTTTCTAAATCTACTGTAATAGGGTATAAATTACTTAAATAAAGTTTATTTTGTTCATACATTTTGAAACATAGTTGTTGTTAACTGTTAAAGGAAAAAGTAAAAGAACAATTGCTAATGATGGATAAAATGTAAAATTCCTTATTTTCCGAACAGATGCACAAAATTCCATCAAAAGATATGTATCTAATTTAAAATATGTGACACATATATTGAAAAAATGTCGAACCAACAGAATTAATTTAATACTTGCGAAGCTAAATTTTAGCATTGGTAATTTAGCATTAAACAAACTATACAAATGTGTCCTTTTCTTTTGTGAATGATAGAATTTTGAAATCGTCTGAATACCCGTATAAATGCATTATAACATAAAAATAAATGTTTGGTATTTTCCGAACGGTTATACCAAATTAAGCATAAAACCACAGAGCGAAATCCGAATAGCGCACAAAGAACCTATCCAATTTCAATCTAATCGAATAATTTTCGCCGCGGTTATCGTGGAACAGGCAGCATCCATAAACTTTTCATCTCTCCAGAGAGAAACCTCAACTGACATTTCGGTATATTGTATTGTAAAAAATAACTTTAGTACTTTTATTTTAATCTCTTAATATTCAACATCTGTAACCAAAAATAGAATTTTGGATATGCATTTCCCCACGTAGAGAAAAGTTCCTACGCTTAACCCCTCGAGAGGCGGTGGGATATATTATATCCCAACCTACGATTAATGAAGATTTGCACCAGAAAAAATTTATTAAATTTTACTTTTCTAACTCTGGTGGAAAAAAGTCGTAAAATTGCTTTTCCTTATTTTGCAATTAATTTTTTTTTAAAGATTCTGGTGTGAATTCGACTTTACAGCGACGCAGTTACTTGCCCCAGAAAGGGTTAAGGGAACTTATCTGATGGGGAAACGAAAAGTGGAATCCCACGTTATCCTATGTGGAAAATTACGTACCCTACTTGTTAATTCAAATTTGGAAATTTCAATTTTTTTTTTTGAGAACTTAGATAGGAAGGTTGTTTATCCCTCTGTAAGCTTAAAATATTTTAAAGATAATTATGAGTATTTAAAAAAAGTTTCAAAAAATTCCGAAAAGTATAAAAAGTTCTCTTTACTCTTTTGTAATTTTGGACTGAACAAAGATATAAAAATTTAGAGCTTATAGAGGGATAAAGAACCTTCTTATATATGTGCTGAATAGAAATATTGTTGAAATTTCTAAATTTGAATGAACAAAAAGGATAAGTATTTTTTCTCCACATAACATGAGATTCCCCTTTATTTCTTCCCCACCTGATAAGTCCCCTTAACGGCTGACTTTCCACGAGAGGGTCATTTCATTTCAGCATCAGACGCTTTCTTATCACATCTAAAATATGCATGCAATAGAAGTCATAAACGACACAGAAAGAACAAAACTAAATTTTTCGAAAAAAGAAAAACAAAATGTTTAAGTTAGTAATCGGTAAATAGATTGGTCGTTAAATGAGAAATATCAATATAATAAATCACTTTTTTTTTTAAATTTAGTGTCACCCGATATCTAAGTATTATTTATCCACGATAAGTTAGCCGATGAGTAATTCAAATGGAGATTAATTTATTCGTTAAGTGAGACTCACAACCAGCAAAATCTTTTATCATTAAATTCTTCAGATTTGTGTTTGTTAACTACTTTCTTTCTTTTTAGCATCGTGAACTCTTTCTAGGTCATCGACCAACTTATCGTGGTCAGAATAGGGGAGACCAGGGGAATGGCGACACCTTAAGGGAATTTAATTTTTTTCACCTCAAAAAAATGTTTATTTTTTAATAGTAAAAATTTTAAAGCTGAATCATTATCTTTAGTATCTGTATAAATTTAACCGTATTCATAACTGTAATGTAAGCACACATAACAAAAATTCTTTCAACCTCTGTACAGTGGCGGGATTACCCAGGATACTGGGGTAATTCCGACACTGTATCGGGGTAATGACGCACTCTTTAATGACCTAGTAAATACATAAATTGGGTACTAGGAAACACATAACCTACTAAAAATGTTTAGAAAGCAATAATTTATCAAAATAATGAATAATTACAATGTTCCTTAAACTAGATTTATTGATGTGCTAATCTTACAATTTAACTCAAATTGGAAAAGTCACCTTTGCCATGGTGGCAGCATTACCCCGAGAGGATAATATAGTGGAAAACCCCCAGTAAAGCCGAAAGAAGAACGAACCGAACTTGTTCAACAAATTGCATCAAAATGTCGGCGAGTGCATGTAGATTACGGGTAATATTATCTTAAATACCTATTGTTTCAATAAAAGGTGTTTATCTCTACTCATTTGAAGCTCCAAAATAAGAAGTAACTAGATGAAAACTAAATTTTTCACTAGAAAAAGCGAACGACATACAACAAAACCATTCTCACTCTAGGCACTGTTTCTATTGTTGGCCGCTATTGTGCAGGCGCAATCACTATCTCAAACTGCCGCTAGTTTTTAAACTAGATGGGGTGGTGGAATAACCCCGAGTGGCGCCATTCCCCCGGTGTCCCCTATACCAAGTTTTTTTCATGCAGTTAAATGGTTTAGGCGTTTATGGATTAAAGTTTATATGTTCGTTTCTAATAATTTGAAACGACGATTGGCTCTCTCAAACCAGCGCTTAGGATACTGCCCCCAACCTATATCAATTGGGCCAAATCTTGCCGATGCTTAAAAAAATTACTCATTAGTGGCATACTGATTCTTCTTAACTAACAAGTAGAATGTAGGTGTTGAAAGATCTTGGGCGTTCTTGCAAAATGTCACTGGAATTGATAGCTTATGTCATTTGCGACCTCACCCTTAAATTCCATCTACGAACTCGAAACCCGGGAGTGAAGTTAATCTGTTTTTTAAACGACATTTATACCGAATTTTTGTGAGTTTCAGTCGTCTAATGTTTAAAGAAAATTAGTATGATAATAATGGATGAAATAATAATAAAAAATCTAATTCAAGCAGATTTTATTGCTCATCGTTTCAGCGAAGAATAAATTTGCATCTCATTTCGTTATTGCATGATGCCCTTAAAAATTTGTTATATAAAAGTGGAATTACAAAAATTCTCACTTTAACCAACTTAAAAATAATAGAAATACAATTATTTTTTTTTTATTGCTTGTTTTAAAAAGAGTTAATTTTTCTGTATTATTTAGAAGTGGAATTTCTTATTGAATCTGCGCCTTTCTGTTTTAACTGCCTAAAACTAAAAATATAGGCAATTTTGAAAAACGTTCAAATGATATCGCGAAGATGAAATCCATCAAACGCTACACCCATTATGGTTCTAATTTTCAAATAAGCTACCATTTCTTGTTCGATATATTTAACTGAAAAATTGTCTGGGGGGGGGGGGGGAGCTCTTGATATATTTTGATAAGTATAAGAACTACTGATTTCCTTCTAGCATTTTCTAAAATGTGGGACTGACTTGTTTGCCGAAGATGTCAAGTAACTCTTGTACTAGAAGCTGATGTCAAGCAAAGGCTTTTTATCGGCAACAAATGAAACGCCATTGGCGAATGATCGAACTCATCCCGTAAGTCATCCCATTTTTCCAAACCTCATCGAGATAGTTTCAATCTATGATCGGTAGGATGCAATTTAAATAAAAAAGTCGTGACAGCGCATGTCAGAAACCGCTGTAAAGGATGTCAGTGGGTCATTCTAAGATATATGCAAACTTTAGCTTTTACAAAAATATTTTTTTTTTAGTTCCTGATTTTCAGTTAAATTAACACCATAAAATAAAGGTAATTTTTTCTAAGAAATGGCAACGGGTTTTTAAAAATGTCTAAAATTGTCATTACTATGTCCTTGAAACCAAAAATCCTAAACGCCTTTGTAATTTGTAATGATCATGGTATTGTCATTTTTTAACGTTACGTCTATTTTAAGGCAAAACTTTAACAATTGGAGCTTATAGTATACTTATTCTGAAAGCAGCCCCTTTTAATTATAATTCAGCAAAATTAAATTATTAAAAACTTATTTCAGCCATAATAAACTTAGTAATGACACATAATACATTTACTAAAATTTTGGAACAAGAGGGGAAAAAATGCAGTATTTACATCCTGAAAGGGACTGCTCAGACGAGGAGACCAGGTCTCTAGAGCATGAATGTCCCGCCAGGTACCTTTTTGTCAAGCTCTTAAAAAAATACAATTTTCAGCCGGAGCTGAACCCACCGGTAAACTCGACACGGGGCGCAAATTCATAATCACTCTTACGCCCCAGCGCGCTTGACGCCAACCTCTGTAGCCCAAGCACTTTGGCGAGAAAATGAACTTCGACGCGCGTGCAAGTCTGAAGCAAATTTCGAACTTCCATATTTCGTCCATTTCCCGCATATTTATTATGGAATACTTGCAAGAATACGAGGGCGAAATAATTAATGATTATTTCATCTTCTGAATAATTATGTATGCATTATGAACAAATGAATTATTTAATCTTATAGATATATTCTAGAGGTCTGCACGGGCCCGGGCTTGGCCCGAGGCCCGTACCCGGCCCGGCCCGCGGGCCGGGCCGGGCCGGCGGAATGAAGGCGAATTTTCAAACGGGCCGGGCCGGCAGAATTAGGACAATTTTTTCAACGGGCCGGGCCGACAGACAAAATAAACGGGCCGGGCCGGCAAAAAAATTAATCCGGCCTATCGGCCCGATATAAGTATTTGAGGTAAGCAGATAGAATACGAACCATTTTCAATGAATATGATTTTGAAAAGTATAAATGTGCGGCACGAGCCGATGCGAGTTTAACAACATCAATACAGAAATTTAAGATGTCCATCGTAGAGATCGGCATTTTACAGTTACAAGATGTCTGATTCCGAGTTTAATTTTTTTTTCAGCAGACTCGTGCTGGGACGGAACTAGTCTTAATCGATCTCAGGATGTGTAGAACAGTCATTGTGTTTTGTAGTATTAATAGTGATAATGAAGTTCTCGTAACAGTATCTTTGAAAATATACCTTAAGGTGGTTCTCATATTCACTGCTCAACAATGCGAAGCTTTCAGACACATTTCCTGACAAAATTTTTAACTATAAAGGCATAAAATTTACAGGCCTGCCTATTGAAGGCATTTGGAAACGAATAGCTTTTTCCATATTTGATAAATTACTTACAGAGATAACAGAGATTCCTGTCACGTGCCTGTACGTCTTTCTCCTTTCCTGTGCTACCGCTTCCGGAAATTCGATTCAAAATGCTAACTTTGATAGTATTTTCCGAAAGATATATTGCTTTTATCTATGAAAAAAAAACGACATTTGCATAGCTTCTGAATAAGAATACCTGTCAATCTTACGCGTTTCCGAAAAGAAAAGAATTCATAAATGTGTCGAAATGTAACTCCTTTGGATTTGAGAAAAGCCTTAAAAATGAGAGAAATATTTTCACAAATCTACTTTTTATTATACAGCTTCAAAAGTTATCATGTTTTTAATCCTTTATTCTGAACTACATTAATCTTTTAATGAATCCTTATTTCCATTTTGAAATGTCTGTAGACACGATGACTAAAACACTGTAAGTAATCGTTAATGTTAACTATTGTGTGTTTTCTGTTTTGCGAACATCACAGTAATGTAAAATATACTGTAAAATGTTCCCATAAAGATGTATGTAGTATTCATTAAAAGAATCTTAATTGTATGTTGAGAAAAAACGGATTTTTTTTTTTTTTTTTGTAGAAATTGTGTCCGGCCGGGCCGGGCCGGGCCTGTTTTCACTGATTTTTGTACGGGCCGGGCCGGGCCGAGAATTGTAAAAATGCAAACGGGCCGGGCCGGGCTCGGGCCGAACTTTCAATTTTTACACCGGGCCGGGCCAAGATAGCTTTTGTTCGGGCCGGGCCGGGCCCGGGCCTAGAAATTCCGGCCCGTGCAGACCTCTAATATATTCTCTATAAGTCTGAACTTTCGCCTCCCAAGCTAAAGTATTTATTGTGTTTTATACGTACCATGTGCTGAAATCTGGTGTCAGCATACTAAATACATTACAACAATCATCTCCTGAATAATGCATGTGTGCTGAATATATGCATGTATATATATTGTGAACAAGTGCAATATTTAGTCTTATAGACCCACTTTATAACTTTGGCTTTTCTTTAAATGATTATCATAAATAAATGAAAATTCACTATAATTATCTCAGTTATTAGTTTAGAGTACGCTAAGATAAGTACTTTGTTGCTGATTGATAAAAGGTTAAAAATATCCAATAATGGACATACCCCTTCCCCCCAATCAAAGGTTTAAATAAAGAAACAAAGAAATAAAAATTTTGTTTTTATTAATTTTTTTTTTATACCTCCTCTTTGCACGCTATAATGTTGTTATTATTGACGATCTTTCCTAAAAACTAGTCAAGAAGCAGAAAATTGTCATTTTTTTTTATAGCAATAGAAAATTTTGAATTTTATATACTTTGATTTTTATATACTTTTACAAAATTTCGTTTATTTTAAAGATTTTAAGGTCAGTATCCATTAAAGGAATGCTCAGTTACAATTCTTTTATGAACTACTAACAAATTTATTTAAAAAAAAGTTAAAAATTATACTTAATTATGATGAATTTGAAAAAGCAAAAATCTAACTATGCTCATTATTGAATTTGTGGTATACTTGCAGCTCTGTAATATTCCTTTTGAATGTACCTCATTCTGTCAGTGCTTAGTCAGCAGTCATTCTGTATAAAAATAAATCTATTATTTTTGGAAAATTATTTCAAAAACAAAGAACAAAAAATCATGCGTCTAGTATAGATTATGAAACAGTTTCCAACACATTTACTGTAACAAAAAATTTCACAGTTTATAAAGCTGAAAGATGATATCTAAATAAACAATTTGAAAAACGCATGGCGCATTTGAAAATCCAATTTCTGCAATTGCCAACGACAGTCTGAAGAACATCCGGATTTTTTTTTTCGTGCAGCTGCTGTATATGATCGATAGATTTCTATGTGTACTATATAGTATGCTAAAAGTTAATTCAGTTAAACGCAGTTGAAATATCCCCTTCAAACCTTTCTGTCAATAAACGAAAATGTAACTGAGATCTTTTGTACACCCGTGTATATAATCTATAGAATATGTAAACAAAAAGTAATATGCAAAAATAAATAAATAAAATAAAATAAAATGAATTTAAAATCGCGTACCACAATTGAAAACATATTTCCAGCAATTATTGTTCAAGGAATACTGTGGTCAAATTCTTTTGTATGTCCCTGTAAATTAACTATGAATTCTATGCACACTCTATTCCACAATTGAGACGTTCAGAAGACAATCCGGCCAACTCCATTTTAAGTGGCGTTTTTTAAACAAAGGAACATTGAAAATTTTCTATATATTTATACAGTGATAAAAAGTTACCCTTTATTAAAAGAAAATTAATGAGTTCAATCAAAATATCCCGAGAAAAAATATTATATAGATACAATATTTTTATAGTTACAATAACGTTAACTGTTTATACTGAACATTTTCATTTGAGGGAGTTAATCAATTTGCGCACTGAAATGCTCAATTAGCGCTTTTCAGTATGCCTCATATATATATATATATATATATATATACAGGGTGCAATATGTTATCTATCGCCGACCTTTAATTTCTCAACCGTTGGTCGTAGACATATAGTTCCAATTACAAAAACGTTTCAAATAAGGTAAATATTCATGTTGTAGCATTATTTAAAGTAAAAAATCAGTTTGATAAAAATTACCAAAACTAACTTTTTATACGGTCCCCCAGTCCCTATAGTTATATTTAGTAAAAGTTTACACATGTCATAACCGATATAATACAAAAAGTTTGACATCTGTACTACAAAAATTGACACAGTTATTAAATTTCAAAGTTTGAGATTTTTGCACATGATTTTGTCTTTCATTGAGGGATCAGTTAAAAGATGAATTAAAGTAATTTGAGATCAAAATCAGGGTGCAATGTTCTTTTTACGGCGAAACCACCTTTAGCTGGTATCGTCGATACGTTTGAATGTTGTTCGACCCATAAAAGTTAGCTCAAATTTTTAGATGAAATAACCCTATTTGGTCCCGATTTGGCGATACCGGCTAAAGTGTTTTCGCCGTGAAAAGGGACATTGCATCCTGATTTTGATCTCGAATTACTTTAATTCATCGTTTAACTCATCTCTCAATGAAAGACAAAATCATGTGCAAAAATCTCAAATTTTGAAGTTTAATAACTGTGTCAATTTTTGCAGTACAGATGTCAAAGTTTTTGTGTTATATCTGTTATGATATGTGTAAAGTTTTACTAAATATAACTATAGGGACTGGGGGACCGTATAAAAAGTTAGTTTTCGTAATTTTTATAAAATTGATTTTTTTACTTTAAATAATGTCACAAAATGAATACTTACCTCATTTGAAACGTTTTTGTAATTGGAACTATATGTCTACGACCAACAGTTGAGAAATTAAAGGTCGGCGATAGATAACATATTGCACCTTGTATATAAATATAAATTTCGATATGTTTCAAATAATGTAATATCATTAAAAAATAAAATACACCGCAAACGATTTTTCTACCACAGACCGTATGAATTCTTTTGAGTGTCCCTGTAAACGAACCGTAAATACTGCACATTTATTTTCAATAACGAATATTCCATAGTAAACCTCAAAAACATATATGATAAGCCGAGTTCGTAAACACTTTTCAACTGTGTTGATCTATCTTAATTAAGTATGTCAACTATTGTTTCAACTGTTATACCTTCATAATGCTAGAAACATGCAGTTTAAATTTTCAGAGTCATCCTTACTTTGTAACGGTAATCTTATTGTAACAGCATCAATACTCCAGTTTGTATAATCAATAATACAACTTGTGTAGACCGAATTAATCTGCAAAGGGAAAAAAAACACTCTTTGAACTGTGTAAGTGTATCCAAAATATTTATATAAAGCGGATATAAATATTCGCACATGCAAACTTCGTACTTGAAACAGAATGCGGCCTGCACGTCGAAGTTCATTTTTTCGCCAAAGCGCTTGGCTACAGGGGTTTGCGTCAAACGTGCTGGGGCGTTGAGTATTTGTGAATTTGCACACGGGGCGGGGTGAAAATAGTATTCGCCAGGAATGCGAGTGACCATCTCTGCCGGGACCCAAACGTGACAATGGGCAGGGACCGGACAGCAGGTAAGAACCGGAAGTAAGATGGTGTGCGTGATAGAGACCAGCTCGTACGCGACAGGGGCGCTTTGATAGAGCTAAAGGAAGCTATTACTTAAGACAAGGGGCGGTACTACTCGGTGCAGTAAACTCAGGCAGGGTGAACCCAGATATTGGTGATTTTTATTAGAAGTATTTGGTACGTTAGAATGTTGTGTGGCCATTTCTTTGGTGGAGTGGGTGGACGTTTTATATGCCAATTTTTTGCAAGTGGACAGTGATAATACAGGTGGCTAAGAGGTCCTGCCCCACCACACTCGCATCTGTTCGTTCTGGCTATCGTGAATTTGTGTAGGTACGTCTTGAATGGGCCGTGTCCTGTTAGGAAGCTTGTTGTGTGGGGTGTGATGTTGTACATTTTGAGTGAGACTTTGTGGAATTAAGTCAAACGCGTGTCTGCCATTGTGGAGTCCCAGTGCCATTCCTGGATTTCAGGACCCTTTTAATAAATGACTGGGATACTGGGAGGTGATGGTCTATGTTGATTTTGTGGTGGCCTGTTTGGCAAGTTGGCCAGCGCACTCATTGCCTTGAATGCCCCTGCGCGCAGAGACATAGCCAAGATGTGTTCTGTGTTGGAGGAATTTTAATTTTACTTTGATCTGAAGTACCAGTGGAGTTTTTGTTTTAGGTGTGTGGATGGACTGCATCCAGACAGACTATCACTGAAGATCGAGATCTGGAGAAGGTCAGGATATTTTTCGATCTATTCTAGAGCTGTGAGAATTATGGATAGCTGTGCCTGGAAGACTGAGATATTGTAATCAAGTGTGCAGACCCACTGATGAGTCACCGTGCCTCCTTCCGTGACGTAGAAAGCTGCATCTGCGCCGGTATTTGCGCAGGACATATCATTGTAGATGGCAAGACGTTCGGCAGGGTAAGGCTGTTGATTTGTGGATTTAACATGGAAGTGTGATGTGTCTCTTCCGCGCGGTGAATCTGTCAGCTGTGGACTTTATGTTGGATGGTCGTGTTGGGAAATAGGGTGTCTGTAATGTGATCCTGTTGGAGGTGGAGTATGGAGCTTTTATTATATCCATATTTTAAGGTTATTGGTGGTATGCCGGTAAGTACTGTTAGTGCATCAAACAAAATGTAGTAGTACTTATATTAGTTAATCAAAAATAGAACATATTAACATTAACATGTGGAACTGTGTACCATCTAAGAACGTTATCGTATTAAAACTCCCTCTTAATGGAAAGATGCATAAAAAATACTATCTACAATGGTAAAGACCTCTAGAACAAACTTTAAATAAAATAATTAACCCGTTAATCGTCGCGTCCGATACCTTCACGAGAAAATTGTCCATGAATGTATAGGGCGCGATGATTAAGGGGTTAATGTTTTCTGTTTTATTTATAGGGCCAAATATATAAAAATTAGAGAAATTAAATATACTCAATGTTTTTGTTCCAAAGCCTTCCAGATCTTATAATTAAAGGTTTCAGTTAATAAATTTGAAGTTTGGATCAAGTCATGGTAATGGCCTGTCACCATCAATTTGAAACCATTACTTCTGAAATCGGTTTATATTTCCTGAGACTGCGTAGAAATCGCTATTTAGAACGTTTTTAGAACGCTTTTCGTTCATTTTCATAACTTTTAAATTTCAAATTTTTAAGGAACTCTTCTCAGAGATCATTTACATCTCATAAGTAATTACCATGCCAAATTTCAAGTTGCTAGACCCTTCAGTATCCCAAAAATCACAATTTAGAACGTTTTTTCAAATGCAACCGCAAGGTGGTAGTGACGCCGGCATGAAATAGATCCTATACTGGAGCAATATGTCATCATCAATTACCAACCATTACTTTTGAAATCGGTTGGGTACTTCCTGAGACTGCATAGAAATCGCAATTTAGAACGTGTTTTAGAACGTTTTTCGTTCATTTTCACCCCTCTTAAATTTCGAATTATTTAGGAAATGCTCTTAGAGATCATTTATATCTTATAAGTAACTACCATGCCTAGTATCAAGTTGCTAGACCCTGCAGTATTACAAAAAACACAATTTAGATCGTTTTTTGCTCCTTCACCCCCTTTGGGGTAGTGGCACCGACATGAAATACAGCCTATGTTGGAGCGAGGGCTGTTACCTTCCTTTTCACACCATTATTTTTTAAATAGGTTCGGTCAGATCATTTGTATCTTATAAATAACTGTTCTGTCTAATTTCAGGATTTTATGCCCTTCAGTAACACAAAAATTGCAATTTAGTGCGCTTTTTTCTTCTGCAACCCCTAGGTGGTAGTGACACCGACATGAAATAAAGCCTATGTTGGAGCAAGAGCTGTCATCATCAATTTCCTACCATTAATTTTGAACTATGTTGGGTACTTTCTGAGATTGCGTAAAAATAGCCATTTAGAACGTTTTTAGAACTCTTTTAGCGCATTTTCACCCCTTTTAAATTTCGAATTTTTTCAGAAATGTTCTTAGAGATCATTTATATTTTATAAGTAACTACCATTCGAAATTTCATGTTTCTTGGCCCTTCAGTAACACAAAAATCGAATTCTCGAACGTTATTTTTTGCTCCTGCGCCCTCTTTGGGGGCAATGGCACCGACATGAAACATAGCCTATGTTGGAGCAAGGGTTGTCACCATCATTTTTACACCATTATTTTTGAAATCAGTTAGGTACTTTTCTAGATTGCGTAAAAATTGGCATTTAGAACATTTTTTAGAACGCTTTCGGCTCATTTTCACCTCCTATTAAATTTCGAATTTTTTAAGAAATGTTCTTGGAAATAATTTATAGCTAATAAGTAACTACCATGCCAAATTCCATGTATCTGGGCCCTTCAGCAACACAAAAATCGCTATTTCGAACGATTTTTTGCTCCTGCACCCCTTTTAGGAGTAGTGGCACCGACATAAATCGGAGCCTATGTTGGAGAAAGGGTTGTCACCATCACTTTGACACCATTATTTTTTAAATCGTTTTGGTACTTCTCTTGATTGCGTAAAAATCGCTATTTAGAACGTTTTTTAGCACGCTTTTTGCTCATTTTCACCCCTTTTTAATTTAGAATTTTTTAAGAAATGTTCTTGGAAATCATTTATACGTAATAAGTAACTACCATTCCAAATTCCATGTATCTCGGCACTTCAGTAACACAAAAAGTGCAATTTCGAATGTTTTTTTGTTCCTGCACCTCCTTTAGGAGTAGTGGCACAGACATAAAATGTTGCCTATTTTGAAGCAAGGGTTATAACCATCATTTTTCCACCACTATTTTTTATATCGGTTTGGTACTTCTTGAGATTGCGTAAAAATCGCCATTTAGAACGTTTTTAGAATGCTTTTTGCGCATTTTCACCCCTTTTTAATTTCGATTTTTTAAAGAAATGTCCTTAGAGAACATTAGTATCTTATAAGTAACTATCATTCCAAATTTTATGTCTCTAGGCCCTTCAGTAACACAAAAATCGCATTTTTAGAACGTTTTTTGCTCCCGCACCCCCTTTTGGCCGGTGGCACGGACATAAGATATAGCCTATGTTCTAAGTTGGACTAACACCATCATTTTGATACCATAACTTTTAGAATCGGTTCGGTAGTTCCAGAGCTTACCTCCTACAAATAAACAATTTTTACCTCTTTATAATAGGAGTATAGAAGTATAGATATAGATAAGCAAAATTTTTGATTTTATCCTTTTTGGGAAAGTATTTCTTGTCCAAGTATTGATACTTCTAACTTATTAAATATTAAACATATTGGTAATTTTTGACGTAAAATACATAAGTACTCTATTAATGCTAGATAAAAAATACTAATGCGCTATTTAAGTTCAACAGAAATAAAATGGTTATAAGTTAAAGATAAGTATTACTGATTTTGCCAATCTCAAAATGATTAATTTTGAAAGGATTTTATCACGTGATACTTCAAAATATGTGTAAAGTTATGTTAAGTGTTTTGAATTTTGCTTGGCTGATTACTTATAAATCTATTATAGAATTTTCTTTTGCAATAAGAAACTCATTCAGAGTTAGATTTACTTGAAGCCGTTTTGCCAAATTCATCACTGAAAAAAATTATGAAGCTATAGTTTTTATACTCTTCCCAAATTTTCGAAATTTAATTTTAAAAGTACCTTTTTAAAAAATGGATTATGATTAAAATTGAGTTTGTAAGTGTTTAAATTTGAAGTGTATCTTCCCGAGATAAGATGCAAAAAAAAAAAAAATTGCTATTTTGTTTAACACTTTGGCTGCCACATGACGCGCTGATGGTAAATTTTTTCTTTTCCCTTAGTGTAACTATCGCTCGCGGTCATTTCAAATCTTTCCTTATTGGTCGATTGACTGCTGGCTATCATTTACATTGTTGAGCCTCTAAGGCAGCGTTCAGACCACATTTTCAGAAATCTGTTTCAAAACGTCATATATTATTTTTCGGGTTTCTCTTTTTCAGAAGTTCTGTGGTCTTTAACGAAATAAAAGTGAGTCCCAACAAAAGAAAATGGAGGTGATAAACATGTCAGGGGACTCCACCCTAGAACTCGTCTCTCTTGCAGTGCTACAAATGACTGACCACATAAAAAAAAGCCGACAAAAGAACCGCTGTGGCCTAAAGCAGTCTGTGATCGCACCTTAAGGATGTGGTTAGTTCGGCGTATAAATGGTATGAATGTTGGCTTATCAATGAAAAGGGAATTTGATCACCAGCCAATTTGTCATTCGCGAACTAAAGTGTGAAACAAAATGTATATTATCATCCAATATACAATTCTTTTTACTAATATTTAAGGGGTCCGTGGACCTTCAGTTAGGCAAAAATCAACTAAAAAATCGTTTTTTCTTTTTGGTTTATAATTATTCATCAATCGTAACTGCATCACTTGCAAAAAACTACATACAATTGCAACGATTTCTAGCGAAGTTACAAGCATTTGAAATTTGTACACCGTAACAGAATTGCACTAAAAGTAAAACTTTAGATCACGTTTTCTCGAAATGCGAATTTTCGTCGAGTTAGTATATTCAAAATGTTCCATGCGTCTTATTTTTTATCCAATTTTTGTAATATTAAGTATTATTGTTTGCAATACGCTATGACGCAAAAGTTTAGACAATGACGTCATTCAGCTTTAAAATGTAGAATTATGACGTCAAAATTACAAAAACCTGTAAATATATTCAAAAACTGATTTAAAATGCTATGTACAAAAGACAGTCGTTTTATTTGCTATAATACTAATTTTTTTCATAAAAATTCAAATGTGCTTGTCGCAAAAGTTTAGACACTATTCTAAATTTCTTTGAATATTCGCTGGCATATGCAAATTTAGAATCGATGATGTCACAAATTTGGAGTACTTAAGTTCTGCAAACGATTGCGCTTCATAGTCGACATGCCGAGAGCTAAAGAAATTCAAGTGAATGAGGTTTCAAGGATTTGGCAGTTGAAAGGTGAAGGGAAGAGCGTTTCTGAAATTTCTGCTATTATTAATAGGTCAAAAAAATCTATTTATCGAGTTTTATCGAGTGGTTCCGAATATAAAGCAAAATGTCGGTCTGGGAGGCCACGTGTGACAAATGTACGAGAGGATCGCCTGATACAAAGACTAGCGAGTACTCAACAAATGAGCGTACGTGGATTTCAAAGCTCATCGGGACTCTCTGTGTCAAAGGATACGATTCGTAGACGAATTTTGGAAAAAGGAACAATCGTTTATAGCAAAATGCAGAAGAAACCAGCTCTGAAACCATATCATAAGTTACAAAGACTTATGTGGGCTCGAAAGCATATGCCATATGGAGAGAAATGGCAGTCAGTCATATTTAGCGATGAAAAAAAGTGGAATCTGGATGGTCCAGATGGTTGTTTATCGTATTGGCATGACTTGCGGAAGAAACCTCGACGTTTTTTTAGTCGCAGACAAGGAGGGCCTCGGTGATGGTTTGGGCAGCCTTTTGCTATAATGGACAAGTATCTCTGACCTTCACCAGTGGTCGTCAAACTTCACAGCATTATACACAGACATTAGAAGAAAACCTACTGCCATTTGCTGAGCTTCTAGGGGGTCCTCAGTGGGAATTTCAGCAAGACAATGCTTCAATTCACACTGCAAAACATTCAAAATCTTGGTTTAATTCCCATAATATAAGAGTTCTCGACTGGCCAGCATGTAGCCCAGATCTTAACCCTATAGAAAACCTTTGGAGCATCATGTGTCGCAAAGTTTATAGCAACGCTAGACAATACTCTTCTGAAAAGGAACTTAAGACATCTATTGAGAATGCATGGTACGATATCGATCCACAAACTATGCAAGATTTAGTTTCTTCCATGCAATCTCGTGTATATGACGTAATACATAAGCATGGATGCGCAACCAGGTTTTAAAAATTGTTTATTTCGATTTTATTTAATTTGTGTCTAAACTTTTGAGACAGCAGTTTATTTTTGTTACCATTTAATTTATTGCAATATGCACAATTCCACTTTTCTTTGTTATAAATATTGTTTATATGTACAGCACATTAATTTCAAGCAGTGATTTGAAAATTGAATAAATATTTTTCAAAGTATGTAAGAATTTCTTCATTGTCTAAACTTTTGCGTCATAGTGTATTGTATATTTCAAAACGTAGTATTAATATGCATGCATTACTGTACATTACAGGAAGTTCGATAGTTAATCTTTTTTACGCGAAATATGAAGAAAAAATGTAAATATTTGAAGCTTTTTATTTTTTTTTTCGCAATATATAGGTACAATATTTAAACGCATACCAGATTTTGTTGTAATATTATAAAGCTCCCATTTAGCAAAACACCCGGTTCCTAAAGCCAAATTTAATGTGCATGGAGCATTTTTAATTAGTGATTAAGTAACATTAACATTTTAACATTTTAATTAATAGCTCAATTATTAGCACACTTTTTCAAGATAAATTATTTTATTTAGAAAATGTGTTAATTATGTGTGCAAAATTTCCGTACAATTGAGAGAAAAGTGAAAAAAATGGTGGGATAAGCAAAACAACTACGCACAGAATTCTGCGAATACCCCTGGAAATGTTTCCATACAAATTGCAAACGCAGCAGCCACAACAGGGTACTTCCATTAATGGAAGAATCGATTTTGCAAACGAAATGCTGCAAATGATGGATGGTGGCGACATTCAAGCAAGCCAAATATGGTTTTCTGACGAAGCACATTTTTAGCTGGATGGCTTCGTCAATAAACAGAATTGGTGAATCTGGGGTGCCGAAAAACCTCGTGTGTGTTCCACGATCCTTTTATGCAAAAAGAACTACTGTGTATGGGTAGCTTTATTCAGAAGAGGCTTTATTGGACCCATTTTCCTAAAAGAGACAGTGAAAGACAGCCGTTATGTTGAAATATTGCATGAATTTGTGGCCATCCATAATGCCTTGGAAGATGTATCCGAAACATCCTGGTTCATGCAAGATAGTGCAAGGCCTCATCGAACATTGGAGGTTTTCACTCTTCTTGAGGAAAACTTTGACAACCGCGTGATTGTCTTAGATTACCTGAAATTAACTGGCAAGGATATGAATTGGCCACCTTACTCATCAGATATGAACACATATGATTTTTTTCTTTGGGGCCATCTAAATGATGTGGTTTACTGCCAAAATCCAACTTCGCTAGCTGAGCTCCGGCGATTAATCTCTCGAGAGTGTACAGCCATTTCCGTACAGACTTTGCAAAAGGTATGTGCTAATTTCATTCTAAGACTCCGACATGTTATTGTGATGAATGGAGGACATATTGAAAATATTGTAATTTAATTTTAGACTATTGCTGATGAGTGCAGTAGCCGCAGCGCCATCTGTCGGTAAGAATTTGAACTAACATAATAAAGTACTCTAAACAAAATTCCAGACTTCATGCATCTGTTTCCTGCAAGAATTTTTTAATAACTCTATTCGTTTGTTTCTTATTCATTAAAAAAAAATAGGTACTCCTTTTTGTGACACCCTGTATGAATAACGATTTAAAAAATAGCTATTGAACAGCGATAACGTGGTATAACCTGCATGAAGTAAGTTTTTTTTTTTTACATTATATTCAAAATTCAAACAAAATTCAATAAATTAAATTCGTAAAATATTTTCAAATATAAAATCATATTAGATAGTTTATACCCTCAAAATGGTTAGTTTTTTAACCCAGTTCATACCAAAAGCAATTTATTTAATAGTCCAGGCAATAGAAACCGTATAGGGGCTCTACCTAGCAAAATTCATGGTAGTTCTGGAAAAAGGCTTACTATATGTTTTTTGGGTTTCTGAATCCGAATTTTTAACTTCCCACCATAATTTCCCCCAGCAACCCCCCCCCCCCAAATTTTCGTAAAATGCCCCCCCCCCCCCCCACCCCAAAAAGGTTTTTATTAAAAAAAATCATTCAAAATTTTTTTTCATTTTTTTAGGGAAAAAGTATCTAGAAATTCAGAAAATAGACAAAATTTGCAACAAATTAGATATATGACATTATGACTTAGGATGAAAGGGAAGGGGGATCTGCCTCGGAACATGCGCTTGGTGCTGCGTGAACTAAGTTGCGCAATTCCACTTAACCACTCACACGTTTACATTCGCCCTCCCATCTCCCCTCCGAACTTTCTCTATAAGGTTTACTTTAAGTTTTTGGGTCGCTGAATCCGAATTTTTAACTTCCCCTCAAAATTTTCCCTCCTGAACCCCCCCCCCCCCCCAAATAGTTATTTTTAACTTAAAATTTCTTATTGTTTTAGGGGAAAAGCATTACGAAATTTAGAAACTAGACAAAATTTGCAACAAATAGGATATATGACATTATGACGTAGGATGAACGGGGAGGGGGAGGGCTGCCTCTGAACATGAACTGCGGCGCTACGTGCACTAAGTTATGAAGTCCAGGCAATAGGGGATTTTACCTGGAAAAATTAATACCAGTTCTGGATTTCGACTCACTTTGTTTTTAGGGTCGCTGAATCCGAATTTGTAACTTCCCACCAAAATTTCACCCGGCAACACCCCAAAAAATTTGGTTTTTGAGAAAAAAGCGCGGGGAATGATCCGAGGCAGCCCCCTCTCTCCCCGTTTATCCTACGTCATAATGTCATATATCCTATTTGTTGCAAATTTTGTCTAGTTTCTGAATTTCGTAATGCTTTTCCCCTAAAACAATAAGAAATTTAAGTTAATAACTATCTTGGGTGGTTTTCGGGGGGGGGGGAATTTTGGGGGTAAGTTAAAAATTCGGATTCAGCGACCCAAAAAACTTAAAGTAAACCTTATAAGGAAAGTTCGGAGGAGAGATGGGAGGGCGAATGTAAACGTGTGAGTGGTTAAGTGGAATTGCGCAACTTAGTTTACGCAGCACCGCGCGCATGTTCCGAGGCAGATTCCCCCTTCCCCTTCATCCTAAGTCATAATGTCATATATCTAATTTGTTGGAAATTTTGTCTACTTTCTGAATTTCCAGATACTTTTTCTCTAAAACAATAAAAATTTGATTTTTTTTTTAATAAAATCCTTTTTTAGGAGCTTTTTACCAAAATTTGGTGGGTTGCCGGGGGAAATTTTTATGGGAAGTTACAAATTCGGATTCAGCGACCTAAAAAACATAAAGTAAGCCGATTTCCAGAACTACCATTAATTTTTCTAGGTAAAATTCCCTATTGCCTGGACTATAAGCTCTTTTTGAAAGAAAAGGACAAATTTTTCTAAAGTTATGCGGTATCAGGTAAAATATATTCTTCTCTTTCCCATCCCTTTGCGTTACTGTAGTCTATTGATGTGTCAAGGTTGCATGCAAAGATTTTATGAGTCCGGAATACAATGAAAGAATTCATATTCATTTTTTTTAATTTTATTTGCGTAGTATAAATTTTTATTTGCATTTATATAATAATTTTTCAATGGATTTCCAGTTAAAAACTTTGTTTAGAGCTGGTATAGAACTGCTTGAATATTATACCAAAACCCCAGTATTTTTCTTCATACTTGTATTAACTGGTAAATTTTAGATAAAAAAAAATAGTTATTCTAGAAACAAAATTCTATATATATATTTTTTATTTACATTTTTATTTTCTATATTCAGTAAATATATCGATAAACACATTCGTAAAAACAAGACAATTTATGTTAGGTAAATGAAGTATAAAAATTTTGTATTAAAACACCAGAATAATATAAATTATTACGAGGATATTGTTTTGTTAACGGATTATAAACAAGTTACTTCGTCAAGTGAGAACAGTCGCAAGTTGCTCGAAGACAAACACTCAGTGGCCAAAGCGTTCCCGTAACGACATCGTCACGACAATCTATATGATTATGTTTAAGTACAACGTTTCTAACCAACTTTTAACGAAAGGTTGTATAAAATTCATTTGTATCTTTTTCTTTTTGTACAAGGTGTCCACTCTCAATGGCGTCCAATGGCTAATTCCTAAACCGTTAATCATATACATATAGTTCCAATTACTAAAATGTTTAAAATGAGGTAAAGAAATATTTTAAAGCCAATTTGGGCCAATAAAAACATTTCTTAAAAAATTACGAAATTTAAATTTTTATACGGATCTCCAGTCCTATAAGTTATATTTAGTAAAATTTTCCTGTTACAATGAGAAGTAAAACAAAAGATATGTCTCGTTATTCTACTATAAAATTTGACCGAGTATTAGCTGTTTAAAGTTGGAGCATATTCTTTGTTGCAAATTGGGGTTCTTTCACGCATTTAATAGAAATATAATTTCGTCAGATATAATAAAAAAATGGTTGAGAGTAACATTAACATTGCAATATAAATTTGAAATCTTTAATCATTTTGACTTATTAATGAAAAATATACAATTTGTAATAAACAAATGAGAAGTAAAAAAAAAAAGAATTTCTGTTAAATAAAATGATGAAAATCAACAGCCTCAATACTTTACAAAATAATACATATTTTAAAATGTTATTAGATATTACACTAGCCTGCAAAAGTTGGGTTTTGTCATGTTTTTTAGCTTTTGATAATTGATTCTTATGTATTCTGTACCGCTGAATCCGAAATTGACCTTCATTTTTACCATCACGTAAAGTTTTTTTGCAAATTGTAAATTTTAAAGTTAAAAAAATAGCGAAAAATTGATACTATACAATGTGATTGTCGTGTTTTTAACTTTTGATAATTGATTTTTATGTATTTTTTTTCCGCTGAACCCGAAAATGACCTTCATGTTTAACCATCACGGCAGGATTATTGGCAAATTGTAAATTTCAAAGTTAAAATTGAACCTCCTTCCCCACCTTATTGGACCCCTCAGCTGTTTAGTTGTAAGAATCCCGGTATAAGCAGAAAAAACTTATGGTTAAAAATGGTCATTTTCAGATTCAGTGCTAAAAAGTACATAAAAATCAATTATTAAAAGTTTAAAAAACACAGCCATCTTCTCTATTTTATAGTATCCGATTTTTGTCATTTTTTAACTTTGAAAATTTATGATTTGCGAAAAATCCTGACATGATGGTTAAAAATGAAGGTAATTTTCGGATTCAATGCTAAAAAATACATAAAAGTAAAACAACAACAAAAAATAACAACCATCACAGTCTTGTGTTATCTAATATAAAACTTTTTCTTAAACTTCTTGGCGGTAATCTAACCGAATTTTTTTGTGTTATCCTGTAAAATAAGTATAAATGGTAACCACCGAAAATCATAACATTAGATTGTTATCGGATTTACGTCAGTATGTAAAATTTAATCTCGATC
Organism: Maratus speciosus; assembly: GCA_963932465.1. Classification (NCBI taxonomy): domain Eukaryota; kingdom Metazoa; phylum Arthropoda; class Arachnida; order Araneae; family Salticidae; genus Maratus; species Maratus speciosus. The sequence continues at coordinate 396,264,150 of OZ010796.1, read as the reverse complement.
GGATATTTGAATGTGATTTAAAGTTAGAGTACAAATTTTGAACTGGGAAAACATACATACGATCGTTGAAGTTAAATAAAAACTTATAAAAATGATATAATTTTTGTTAGAAGAAATCGTGAAAAGAAAGTGTCTCAAATCCTTACAAAATAAAACATTTGTTGAAATACAATTATTTTAGCCAATCTGAAACTTAATAAAAGTTAACTGAATTGTAATACTTGTACGATTTTTTTCAAAGTGCAGATACACATGAAATTAGTTCTTCGAATACTTTAAGCACTTGGAATATGACCCCTGAAAGCATGGCCGAACTCATTTGTGTTCAGATGGAGAGAAGTGGTATAAGTCATGCATTTTTAAAGTTTCATAATCCGGTCAACTTTAGTGTTATATGAACGGGACTTTTTTTTTATCTGTCTTGTCAGTGTAATAGGAAAATTTTATTAAATATAACTTATAAGACCAGGGGACCGTATAAAAATTTATCTTTCGTAATTTTTTAAGAAATATTTTTATTGACCCAAATCGCTTTCAAAATATTTCTTTACCTCATTTAAAACATTTTTGTTATTGGAACTATATGAGTAATGGTTTAAGAATTAGTCATTGGACACCGTTGAGAATGGGCACCCTGTATATGTCCACGCAATAATTCTTGAACAAATAGTTAGATTTTCATGCTAATTTGGAAAGGTCTAGGTTTGTGGATTGTAATTTTCAATGTTAATAGGATCTACCAATTATATGGTTGTCTGTCTGTTTTCATGACTTTTCTTTTTTATGTTTCCGTACTTAAAAATTAAAAATTGATTCATTATAAGATCACTCCTGTGTCTGTCTGCCTATCACAGCCCTTTTACTCGTATACTAAGGAACCAGGAAAGTTCAAATTGGGGAAAGTAATAAAGACTATTGACCCACATATTTACAGATTATCAAACATTCACAAATATATTTAGGAAAAAAGTAGAGGGGCTAATTAAGTTACTTGAAAAAAAAAAACTTTTCTTTGTTTATCGTGTGAAAGTTTTCGTAACGCTGAACTCAAAGATACATTTCTTTTAATTTTAGATATTACATTTTCAGAGATATCGTCGAAAATATAGTGCAAAAATATGACCCCCCCCCCCCTCTGTTTCCGAATCTACTGAAACTAAAATTATGAAAAAATTAGAGGTAGTGGACGTTAATTTAAACTTTGCAGGAAAATTATAGTGATTACCCTAGATCACATAGTTATTGAGAAAAGTGCATTTTTCCGTTACACACAAATGTCGATTTGCGGGCATTGAGCAAAGGTGTTGAGGAGCGCTGGAGATACCTATATTAGCAGAAGTATAAAAACATTGTTCATAATGATTTTCGAACAAAATCGTTGGTAATTAGCCGAGATATTAACCCTTGAAGACACGGACGATTTGGACATACATAATGACAGAGGCGACGCGTACTCTATGGACTATCGGCTTTTAAAGCCTAGATAACAAACTGTTATGATATATTTATGTAATGTAATGCACAGTAGCAGTATAAAAGCAATAAACGTCGAATTGTTAAAAACAGAAGAATTTAATTAGAATTAATCACATAAATACTATGGGATTCGCGACTAGTTTACATTAAGTGGATCTCTCAATAGGCCCCCGTGACTTTAAAAGCTCATTAAAAGCCTATCTGGGAAAACGCGGCTTGGACCAAGGCACCATTGCACCTTTGAGACCTCCTTTCGAATCGCGCTTAGCACAATGCCAAGTTTAAACTTTGAACAAGGGTTTTGTTTTAGCTACACTAAAAAAAGAAAAGATTATTACTACACAGAATTTAGTTATATGAAATGCCAAATGAAGTTTAAATGTGCACTGCTTCTATTGCCAGTACCGAATTAAGTTAATCATACAATATTTGATATTATTTAGGCTTCATATCTCTTTGAACTTTTATAGTGTATCCATTCATACTTTTCTAGTATATACAGCTATACCCAACCCTACGTTGTATAGTTTTTTTTTTTTTTTTTTTTTTACAGTCGTATTATTCTTTTAGTAACGAATTTCTTAATAATACAGTTAATAATTCATATAATTATTCTCGGAATCCCCTGAGCGCGAGTAATACTCGCAATTGACCCTTATTTTTACTTTATAGGCTTTAACCCTTATAAAAACTGACTAATTGTTACGAAAGTTTAATATAGTGTACATTACTTTAACCTTTAACTCATGTCACAGACATTGTCACATAACTAGTGTGAAGCGGTCTGTGAGACCGCTCCATCGAAAGATGAATAAAAGCCGCGATTAACTCATAGGATGTTGTTTTTGTACTAAACTTTTTGTACAGGAGTGTTATAATTAAAATTCACCTATTCAAAAGTCTCTGGTGTTAGTACTAAAGTTCCAAACGAAACAAAATTTCAGTAGTGTTTGCAGATAAGCTGAAATTTGCAAGTTAAACTATGAAAATTGAAAAAAAGCAACGGTCTGTGAGACCAGTAATATCAGTTAAAGGTTAATATACTTTTACAGGTTTAAAACAGTCACCGAATCGTGTTTAGTTTTTTTAAAAGCATATCTCAAAAATTTTAATATCGCAGTCTACCGCGCGTCTGAATAAGGAATATTTGACAACATTGAGAATTAATATGAATATGGATTACAGTCTGTGTCCTGAATTATGTCGCGTAACACGATTTTACACAAACTGGCACCGATCCGCGGTTTGTGTTGGTTACGGGTTGGGTTTTGACTCTTGCCTGTCTCGTTTGGTAACCCGTTTTCTCCCACGAATGTCCACAATACAGTTTAAAATATACGAAAATAACTATATATTTGAATATAAATGAGTCTATATATATATTTCTACATAAAAGATAAGTGATATTAGAAACATAATTACAGAGTATATTTTTATTACATTAGAACATGGATTAATGCATTAAGATATGGGATTGAAGTGTATTTTTTTGGGTCCGGTTTCTTGTTGAATTGAAATAGAATTTTCAGGTTCGGATCGGTATAAATTCTGTGCGAGATAAATATATATGATTCAAACAAAAACATGAAAGTAATAAACATTCTATTGAAGCCGGTTATTATTTCCTGTAAAAAAAATAAAATAAAAAAATCCCGCTGGATACACGTATGGTGTACGGGGTAGTTCTCATTATAGTTTATATGGATAAGTTAGAGACTCAATTCCGTGGGATTTTATTTTAATTTGATTAATAAATACATACATAAATTTAGCTTTCAGGGGACTCGTATAATGAGCAGTAATAACTAAATCTTTTCGATTATTAGAAACTGCAGAAAAATATTAGAAATATGCTGGGTATAACATTTTCTTATGACATATTAAATAAAATTTTTTATTAAACTATAATTTTGCTTTAGATCGACAAGAGTAGAATATTAACATCTATAGATTTCATTTTATAGCCACAAGATAGTTACACATTTCCAGCACATGAGTTATAGATATATTATCTGTGCAATTATCTTTCCAGCAATAATTTTCAAAAATAACTAATTACATACAGGTTAATTTGTAAGTTCCTCCCAAAAATCAACCAGGCACATTGCCCCGAATGCATTAAGAGGGTGCTGGTACTTTCAGAATAAAAAATAAAGAATAACGTACGTTGCGAAATTTAGCGGGAAATATCGTCTTTAAGATATTCTTGGCGCCAGAGGAAGCCAATTTAATAATAGGCGGGTTTTTTCTTTCTTGTGCAGATTTAAAGGAACCAGATGTAGTTAGATCATTAACCCTGTCAAGAAACACGTGCCGAGACCAAATTATGAAGTACCACAAATATTTTCGACTGGATAGTTTCCTTTTTCGAAGCAAAAATATTTATTTTAGGGTGATCTACGGATAATATAAGCATTACAAAATATATAAACAGATGTTAACTTTTTGTAAACGGGTGCTTTTGCAGAATCCCGTCTTCCTATTTTTTATGTATAAAAATACGCATTCGCGAAGTTACTTAACTGGTTTTTATTCGTGTATTTAGTAAAAGTGTTTACTTTTAGTTTCAAATATGAGTAAAATGAATTAAATATTTAAGTAATATATTTTTAAGCAGGTGCAATATTTACTGAGTTAAACATTAACGTTAGGGATAATAAAATGACTGGAGATGTATGAAAGAATATAAGTAGAAGTTTTTTCTTCAGATAGAGAGTAAAAGCACTCTGCTATGTACTATAGTTTCGAGAGCAATTAATTAGCAGCTCTCTTAATAAGATGTTTACTATCAGAGAGTAGTTAACCTAACAAAGTTGAAATATAATCTTCCTAGTTTATACTTTTACATTATTGGGTTAATCTAGGCCCTCTGTTACTTAATCACTTGATAAAAAAGAGCTTCTAATGATTTTCTCACAAAACCATAGTAGTGTGTTTTTACTTCTCATCTGGAGGAAAAGGATTTGCTTCTACGTATGTTAAACCTGCTTTAATGTTTAATAAATTTCCTCAGACCCACGTACAATTTATTTATATTATTTATACTAATGTACGTACCCACTCGACCCAGTGGCTAGTATGCTGACCACAAAATGAGGAGCTAGGGTCGATGTTCGCGAGTTCGAAACCAATGCGGTCAGAGTGGTGTGACTATGCAAGGTTTTCAGGGTTTTCCTTCTACGAGAACAGTAATTTGTGTTTGTAGTTAAACTGAAAGTTACAAGATTAACTATAAAAATGGAAAAAAAAAGCAGCGATCATTGCGACGGTAACATCAGTTAAAGGTTAAAAATTTATGAATATTAAATGTTTATGGGCAATATCTGAAAATTGGACAATTTGCGTCCACTGCCAATAATATTTCATTAATTATACTAAAACCAAAAACTGAAAAACGTAAGATATTGTAACATTTGTTATATCAATTACCAATGATAAATGGACACATAATGATGTATAAATAATTAGTTTTAAGCTTTAAACAAGCGAAATCATCATTTCAGTCCCTGTCCCCGGGTACAAACATCCAGTATTAAATGTATGCTGTAAACATTTCTATAAATATTAACTTTTGCTATTATATATTTATACACATATATATATATATATAAAGTATGGGAAAATATAATTATCCTTTCTTAGTATAGATTGTCTGTATAGTAAAATATTGTAGTAAATATATTTGTCCCTGAGGTTGACCATTATCTCAGTCCCTATAAACACACATTTAGGTTAACAGATACTAGGTGGCGCTGGCAGAATCCTTTCCATTGCAACAGCAACTAAAGTTTAACTAGTCACCATGGATGAAGGTAAGTTGTTTTTCTCTTTGTTTCATATTTAGAAATATTAAGTTTTTTTTCTGAATAGGGATGAGTATTTTTTTTTTATAGTAGCATTCATGTCCCCCCTATTTAACTTTTTATTTATAAACAAAAAGTTTATTGCAACTTTATTTACGTAACATACAAATGTCACATGGCATATTTAATAATTTACATGTGGGCAAAATGATTCAACAAAATGGCTGTGCAGCTTTTAAGACAAAAACATCACCTTAGTCCCCATCATTTCAGTCCCAATTATTATACACTGATTATGGTGTTAACAGACATAAAAGTTTATCCTACGCATAAAATATACATCCTTGATCTCAAAAGACTACAGCATTCGAATGATAAAAGATGTATCATGGTATATATTTGTATTTGGAAGTTGCTACTTTAATTTAAAAAAAAAATAAAATAAAAATTCTGGAGCGAAATTGTCCAGTTTTCAGATATTGACCCTTATACCCTTGATCCTATGTTTCTGGATCTTATTTAGAAAAGCTTTCTGCATGCTCTAACAGTAAAAATTAAGGAGTAATGAGAATTTAATTTTCGAAATTTTCTAGCATTAAAAAAAAAAAAAAAAAAAAAAAAAAACAATTAATATAAAAATTTCAATTTCGCAACTTAATAAAAAAAAAACTATTTTGGCGCAAATAAATTTTCATATCATAAAGAACAATATTTGAAATTTTTTTGAAATTGGAATATAATAATTAAATACTGATCTAGGAATCAAGTATTGGTCAACAATAAGAATGTGTGTGTGTGGGGGGGGGGGGGGGGGAGGAAGGGTAGAGTGGCCACTCTAAGGTTTGATAAATTCTTATGATAGCTTTTTACTCAGTAAAGTTCTAGAAACAAATACCAATAGTAACTTTAGTTTCAATTGCTAGTTTAGTTCTTTTAAAACGTACACGTTACTTTAAAAGCAAAACTAGAAAATGACAATTTCGTCATCTAGGATGGGTGGTAAAGTGGCCAGCATAGGTAAATGAATAAATCACATTGATTCAGTATGTATATTTAATCAAGACAAGCTAACGTAACGCACATTAAGAATAAGTGTTATGTTTTGTAATATTTTAAGTATTAAATAGTTACAAGATAACGTAAACAGTAATGAGTATTATTATGACAAATAGAAGAATACAAGTGCCCCCAGAAGACATGCAGATTGCAAATGTCGAGAGTAATCATTTATCTGCAGAAGTTATTGCTCCGATCTGTTTTCTCCCTTTCAAAGAAAATGCTTTTGAGTATTATTTTGTTAAGAACAATGAATAAAAATAATTTCCGGGCAAAGTAGCCTTCTAGCCATTTTGGACGATCTCTTTGTCGCTACTTTGCCTGGAATGACGCCATTATAAAAACTGTGGCGTAGCATTTAACAGCATAATAGCAAATAATTATAACACTACATATTATTTAACTATAATCAAGAAATGATGCCACTTACCAAAAATCAAAAATGCGAAAAAACAATAAAATGAGTTCAGAACAAGAAAAATGTAGCCTTCCGTTTCAAAGTCGCAGACAATACTACCAGCTTCTGTGACGACTAATTCGCTCAATTCCTGCGCGGAATGGACCCTATACAGCGGAAAAACTCAAATGGCTACTTTGCCCTCAGGGGCAATTTACCCATCATTCTCCTATATCCAGGCCTAACTTTTGAATGGACGCTCTGATCTCACAATTATTTTTTATTGGAAAGATCTCGTTCAGGTGGTGGTTTCGTTCAATTTGATTAGAATAAAAAATTGCTATGTTTTTCTTTCTGTCTATTTTACCGTCTGTTTCAATTTTATAAGCTCTAACTTTTGTGAAAATTGGCAATCGCCTTGAATTTTGAATATGAAGTTAAGTTACGTAGTAATATATCTACTAAAAAACAACTTTTCAAAAGTAAAAAAGAAAAGAAAAAAAGGTAAAAGTTGTGGCTAAAAAATAGTGTGATATCAAATTTCCAAGCTTATATTATGGTACTTGTTTAACATTTTCCATTAAAAATTTACCATATGTAAGTCGAGTACCTAAGTATGCGTTGATAGAAAGCCTTTTCTCCTTTACTAAATACATCATAACGTGTTTCAGAAAATTAAATTTTTTTAAATTATGCATGATGGGCTTTGGCGGCCATCTTTCCATATTTTACACAAATTTCTAAGCACACAAGTTCATTGTTAAGATTGGAAGTTCGAAATTGTTATTAAAGCAAACATTTTATTCTTTTAATTTATGGAAATGAGTGCCTAAAAATTTGTGTCTTAAAATAAAGCTGAAGTAACTTCAGGTTTCATCTTATGATTCTCTTTTTTCGGAAAGGGGTTAATTAATTAGTTAAAGTAGCAAAAATCAATTTGTTTTTTCAAAATAAAAAAATTTCTTAATTTATCTGTCTGTAGCTAAAATTAGAAGTTCGAAATTCTTAATAATGCAAATATATTACGAGCCTGATTGCTTAGAAATTTGTGTAAAATATGGAAAGATGGCCGCCAAGCCCATCATGCATAATTAAAATAAATTTAATTTTCTGAAACACGTTATGATGTATTTAGTAAAGGAGAAAAGGCTTTCTATCAACGCATACTTAGGTACTCGACTTACATATGGTAAATTTTTAATGGAAAATGTTAAACAAGTACCATAATATAAGCTTGGAAATTTGATATCACACTATTTTTTAGCCACAACTTTTACCTTTTTTCTTTTCTTTTTTTCTTTTTTTTTTTTTTTTTTTTTTTTGCTTGGCTTTTTTTTACTTTTGAAAAGTTGTTTTTTAGTAGATATCAGTTCTTTTTTTAAAACAAATTATATATAATTGAAATAATTCTACTAGCTCAAATTAAAATTAGTCCTTGTATAGCCTTTATAAGCAGGGAGCAAACGCAATAGTATACATTTTGTTTACCTATCATTCATTTTTTAGAGTGATTAATAATTTAAAATTAAGGAAAGTCAATTTCTTCTTTCAAAGTATCAGTCTTTCTCAATTTATATCTTCTTAAATTTTTCTACGAAAGATGAAAATTTAGTAAAAAACAGAGTCGAAATAAAATATATATTTACAGTTAGTCTGTCAGTTAAATGTTTTTTCTAACTTTTTTTTGCTGACGGTTTTGCAAAATAAATTTACCTTTACAAATACCTAGTGTTAATCCGAGAATGAAACCCCGCAGGCATCTAAAGAATCGAAGATCTGTAAATCTAGCGATTCTAGACATAATAAAGAAACATTTTTGATTAAAAAAAATCTAAAAATTTAAAGATATAAACTGTACATATAACTTCATCTTCATTTAGATCGTGTTATAGAGAAGAAATAATAAATATGTAATTTTACTCAAGACTGTTTATCCATACCTATTTGCATAAATGTGAGGATATTAATTTACTATAAAATTTCCCCTAAATTGATTATCTTTAATAGTCTATTATTAAAGCCGCATATACATTAGAATTAAATATTTTTCGGTTAAAAATTGCCTGAAACGTCACATTTGTTTTATGTTTTTTTTAATACCCAGATTCTTTTTCTGAACTCTGACAAAAGATCACAGACATATTGAAGTTATCCAAATTCTTATATATTTCTATCGTATTTCCTTTTTTGATGGAGGGGGGGGGGGGGTTGAGGTAGAGCCCTTAAGACCTTCGTTTTATTCTCAGAATTCTGAATTATTCATTCAAAAGATCTACCTACATAAGTCTTGTTGCAGAATTTTCATTAGCTAAGAGTTGCCTGAAGTTATACATCATGTGAATCTATTAAATTACTTTTGTGAAATACTAGATGGAAGCCATTGATATTTCCAAACTATTTGCTTACATTTTAAACTTGAGTCATTTACTACTATTCATTAATTTTCTATACGAATTAAAGAAGTCGTTGTTTCCATGCCAACTGTACCTTTCACTATTGCTTGCTTGTTTGTTTGTTTGTTTTATTGAACACATGCTGATCACGGCGGGATTGGAATCTGCTTCCACCTACGCTCTCAAGCAATTAGCGGCATGGTGTCTTATCCACTCAGCGCCACTATTGCTTTCTCTAATACCCAGATACTCAAATTAACCAACTGCACTTAGAATCATGGTCATAACAGAGAACATTTATATGTTAGAGCAGTGTTGCCAGTGAGCTACTTTTTTTAAAATTCAGATTTCTTCATTGCCACCACTTATTATAAACGATAAAAGTCCCCTTGTTTTCGCCTTAATAAATATGTCATTAAATAAGCCGTATTTTACAATTTCAAAAAAGTGGTGCCAATCAAGTATCTGAATTAAAAAAGTAGCCCATCTGGCAACACTGTGTTAGAGTGGTGACATATGTACAAGTCGTATACCCATATTCAATTTTTTGTCAAAAGTACGGTAACTCAGTTTTCAGTAATAGACGAGGAAGATATCAATTAAACTAACCAGAAAAGTTAACAAACATTGGCTTCCTAATTTGATTTTATTCAAAATTGTTTTAACCAACCAAAGTTAATGTCCGGAATCCAGATAAATTTTTCTCTGTTAGTAAAATTAGATTGACCAATCAGTAGCCTCCATCCTTGCAGGCTTTTCGGTGTTTACTGCAAACATAAACAAAATCGGAAAAATGCAGACGTCTGATTGATCAATCTCATCCCGCTAATAGCGAAAAATCTATCTTGATCCCGGCATATTCAACGCCATTTAAATATTGGAGAAAGCCTTGACACGTGTCAGGAAAACGTCACACAAAGCAGGCAAAACAAAGAATAAAAATCATTCACTGGCTCGTTCATATTCACGAGCCAATGAATGATTTTGTTTCTTTGCTTTGCCTGCTTTGTGTGATGTTTTCGTGACGCGTGTCAAGACTTTCTCAAATATTTAGGGGGCTTTGGCTTATTTCACCACCATGAAGTTATGAAAGGAGAGGAACAGACATGTCAATCTTCCCGTGTGAAAAACTAGATAAAAAGAAAAACGAGTTCTTTCCCTCTCTTCTGCCCTTTTCTCTCTTGATTTTGATCGATAGCAGCCCGTTTAGCAGTCTCCAGTACAAGATGCCGCTATATATGGAGGACGCAGGAGGGAGGGTTTTAGCGCAACCAATGACATAATAGACCAGTTCATGATGTTTAAAAGTCGCATGGAGTTGGATCGAGGCTAACGAAAAAGATATGCTACCGCGGTGGGTCCCATTCTTCTTTTTTTACAAACCGCTGGAATCAGGTGATGCTCTTTTCGTGCACCTTCATTGGTCATGCATTCGAGCATCACGTGACTCCAGCAGTCTGTAAAAAAAGAAGAATCGGACCCACCGCGGTAGCCTGTCTTTTTCGTTAGCCTCAGAGTGGGATCATCTTTACACGATGATTAGTACAAAGCTGCGCGCCGATTTTTTTTTGTGTCCATTGCCGTGTACAGATAATCAACTCCGTGTGACGTTATGAAGTGGCCTTATATGTTGTTGGTCACAGTTTAGGAACAGCTTCAAATGACTTCATCTATATCTACTCCGAGGCAAACGAAAAAGACAGGCTACCGCGGTGCTACAGCGCCTAGAATATATAGTGTGGAAATCGGCTATCCCAGTAATACTTAAAAAAGTGTTAAAATATTGGATCTCTTAAATTTCAAATGATGCTGAAATCCAATGAGTCTATCACATCGATATCTGCAAGATATTTCCTAAAACTTCATGCGATTTGGTTACACAGTCTAGAATACCTAGTGTGAAGATATGTTATTAAACGACGCTAAAAATTTATATCCCATAAATGATCGACGATACAGCTAAAATCCTAAGTGTCGATCGCAGCGAAATCTGCAGGATTTTCTTATTACATTGTATAGACTAGCAATATTTTGCAGTAATAGAAAATATCCTGCAGATGTTGCTGCGATCTGTATATTTCAGCAGCATCGTTGCACATTTAAGGGATACAATATTTTAGCACTTTTTAAAGTATTACAGGGATAGCCAATTTCCACACTATATATTCAAGGCGCTATAATTTGGTCTAGGCGCTGTAGAATTTTTTTTTTTTACATTTTATTAACTTACATCTGACCTGTGTGCTTGGCGTCAAGCCCGCTATAATAATGCGATGTTTATTTTGAAATTTGAAAGTATATCACAGATGTCGCTGCGATCAGCTCCCTGGATTTCAACGTCAGTGCACATTTAAGGGATACAACTTTTTAGCACTGCTTGGATAGCAAATTTCCACATTATGTATTCTAGACGCTATAGCGGTGCATTACATGTGTCTCTTTCTTCTTTAAAAAATATCCTGCAGATGTCTTTGCAAATGACTGTTTGGAATTCAACATCGTTGTACATTTAAGGGATTCACTACTTCCGTACTTTTTTAAGTATTGCTGGGATAGTCGATTTCTACAACATAAATCTAGGCTTATAACGGAGCTATAGTGTCTAGAAGATATAGTTTAAAAATCGGCTTAGTAAAAATGTGCTAAAAAATTGTATCCCATAAATGTTAACGAGGCTGAACGATGAATGTCGATCACAGCGACATATGGTAATTCCAACGTAACTATTTCAAAAGACATCAATTGAGAAAACGTTTCGCTCAGAGAAGATCTAGAAAATGTTTCTGCTATCGACATTTGTCATTCAGTATTTTTCAATAATTATGGGATTCAATTTTTAGAAAATTTTAAAGTATTACTGGAATAGCCGGTTTCCACACCACGACCGTGATCTAGGTAGATTTTTCTCTGTTATCTCAACGAGATTGACCAATCAGAATCCAGAATTTTTGTTAACTTTTCACTGTTTGCAAAAATGTACCTGGATCCCGGCCTATATTTCTAGACGTTATAACTGAGCTCATGAATAGTACAGAAAGCAAACTTCGTATTTTGATACATTAAGGCCGTGATCCAATTAGGAACAAGTTTGTCGCTATAACGAAGTAGCGACATATGGCCAATAAAGGTTTATTGGTAGAAGTGATAAAAACAAATCGTTAAAGGTCTTAGCGAGCGTGTCATTATCGTCAGGCTAATGCATATTGAATTATTTCCCTAGTCTAATAAAGCTCGTCCATGCGCGTATCGTCTAATGGGGGATATTCCAAATATGGATTCAAGGCTGAAAAAGTCACGTGGTACCGGCAATTTACCTAAAGAACTTCTAACTGATGAGAAGGGAAATAGGAAACTACTACTGCTTTCTCCCGTGAACTGTTTCATTGGCTAGCGGGGATTTACATTACGTCGACGGAGCCTTCCCTTCTTTACGTTAGACTTTTTTGCCTTGACCACGTGATCATAACGTAGATAGAATATCCTCCATTCAAGAAAGTGGATTGCCATACTATAGCGCCAAGAATATATAGTCTAGAAATTGGCTATCTCTGTAATACTTAAAAAAGTGCTAAAATATTGTATCCCTTAAATGTGCAACGATGCTGCTGAAATATACAGATCACAGCGGCATCTGCAGGATATTTTCTCAAACTGCAAGATATTGCTAGTCTATACGATGTAATACTAAATCCCGCAGATGTCGCTGTGATCGATACTTGGGATTTTAGCAGTATCGTCGCATATTTAAGGGATACAAATTTTTAGCGTTGTTTGGGTAGCTTATTTCCACACAAGGTATTCTAGACGCTGTAGCCGTACTTTCGGCAAAAACTTGAAATGAGCATGCGTCCTGTGCATATATCACTACTCTTATGTATAAAGGCTCTCTGTTATGGTGTTGATTCTGAGCGCTCTTTGTTAAATTTCTGTTTGTTTTGTTTTATTCACACATAAATCAGAGTTGTGTGCTTGACAACAAGGCCCGCTTATAAGTCATCGTCGATATACAGGGACGAGATAGCACAATGAAATTTACAACACAGATAATTTTTACATCCGGGAGCTCCACAAAGAGTGTGCAATGGAGGCAGCGGGAGTCGAACCCGACAAGCCTCCTACGCTCTAAAGCGATTAGCAGCGTGGTGTCTTAACCACTCGGCCACGGAGGCCCCATTTGTGCAATACAGAAAAGTACTGTTACTATGGAAACAACTTCTTTAATATCGAAATGTACAGCAAAAGAGTTCAGAATCAGTGCCTTAAATAGTTTCGAATATGTATTGTTGTTATGACAATCAATACCCTTCCTGAATGTGGAAATGCAAAATTGTGTTCAACATAATGGAGGATATTCCATCTACATTTTGATCACGTGGTCAAGGTAAAAACTTCTACCGTAAAGAAGGGTAGGCTCCGTAGACGTGTAATGTAAGTCCCCGCTAGCCAATGAAATGGTTCATGAGGCAAAGTAGTAGTATCTTCCCTTCTTATCAGTTAGTAGTTCCTTCGGTAAATTACCGGTATCACGTAATTTTTTCAGCTTCGAACCCATACACTCATACACTGTTAAAAATATCGTGAAAAGTACCTCTGTTTTTAAAGCCTCTCTATTTTCTGACCAATAAGAACGCTACATAAACATCTATGAAGCGTTCTCATTGGTCAGAAAATAGATAGCCTTTAAAAACAGAGGTAATTTTTCACGATATTTTTAACAGTGTATTTGGAATATCCTCCATTGGGCGCAATCTAGGTAGATTTTTGGCTATTAGAGAAACGAGATTCATCAATCAGAAGCATGCATTTTTGTGAACTTTTCGCTGTTTGCAGAAATACAGGCTATTGAACGGTGAATCTCGTTTCGCTAACAGCGATCCTAGTCTGGATCCTAGCCTGGATCCTAGCCTACATTTCTACAAACATTGCACTTCATCCTTGGCACTAAAAAAATTACTCAAAACTTTCATGACACAAGCCGGGATCCAGAAACAGTAAATATTCTCAAACATGCAGGCTTCTGATTGGTCAAACTCATTTCGCTAACAGCGAAAAATCTATCTGAATCTCAGCCATAGTTATCTTCGATGAAATCAATGCAAAATGATAATATAAAAGAAAAGTATAAGATTTCTAAAATATTTTGGCGGGTTTATCGCTATTTGGCATAATTTGTAAACTTCAGAATTAAGTTTTTCGCTAATTATGAATAGAAAATTTATGTTTTTAAAGCTGAATTTTACAAAAGCACGTAGATTGAGTAAATATCTGTCCAAAAATTCCATCCTTACTTTTTTCGGTCCATTATTTAAGTCTCTACCTCGATTGAAACATAAGTTGTGACGAAGAAAATAAATCTGTCATTTTCAGTATCTCGACGTTATTTTAAAAAATCTATATCTCTGTTTATAATTAATTTATGAGGATGCATTTGATCTCAAATTGAAGATCTTCTTGATTAGGCCCTTCTGGTTTTGGTTTTATTTTCTGCGATGATTGGTTCTTTTGATATGGGAAATTTTACGCTGCCATGTTTGGTCGATTTAACATGGAGAAGTTGACTTCAGTATAATAAGCAGTTACGGTGTCTTGCCATTATACTTGGCGTTTGTTTGTTTGGCGGGGTTAGCATTTTTTTTCAGCTTGACTTGGCAGAACGACCGTCCTGCTTGATTGTATTACAATAATCGTGATATCGTGTACAGGTTTTCCTATAGTAACATTAAAAATAAACTTTTGTCTACTGCGCGTCAAAATGAGTGATACTGGCAACAGTTGGATTTAAAGTGAATGTTGATAACAATAAAGGGTTGCCAAAAATATTATTTGCGGTGCTAAATCGCTTTCAGTAAAACATGTTAACTGGCGTGCAATAAGTAAACATCAGCGCAATGTGGTAAACAATCTCTTGAAGTTGGGTTTTTTTTTATCATTATTACTCCTGTAGTACTTAATATTTTTAATACAGAATTTTAGATTTTTTTCCCGAACAATGTCTGTTAGAAAATTTGTTTTTTACTTTGAAATTTTATGAATTAATTACGGTGAGATTCTACTTAATTGGGTACAAAAAACAGTTTTGTTTGCTTTTGAATCCCTGAAGTATCTAGAAAATGTAGCCTGAATGATTTTAGTTTATTCTACCTATTTACGAAGTCATGGCTTTTTAGATGGAACCGTGCGTATGCCGAAAAGCAGGTAGTTTGACAGTACTGCCTTGTTTTTCTGAAAAAATATTTTTATTTGCAATTAGGGGAGACCGGGGGAATGGCGACACCTTAAGGGAATTTAATTTTTTTCACCAAAAAAATGTCTATTTTTTAATATCAGAAATTCTAAAGCTGAACCATTATCTTTAGTATCTGCATAAATTTAACCGTAATCATTACTGTAAAGTAAGCACACATAAAAAAAAATTCTTTCAACCTTTGTACAGTGGCGGGATTATCCAGGATACTGGGGTAATTCCGCCACTGTATCGGGGTAATGACGCCACTCTATAATGACCTAATAAATACAGAAAATGGATACTAGGAAAAACATAACCTACTAAAAATGTTTAGAAAGTAATAATTTATCAAAATAATGAATAATTACAATGTTCCTTAAGCTAGATTTATTAATGTGCTAAGCTTACAATTTAACTCAAATTGGAAATGTCACCCTTTACCATGCTGGCGGTATTACCCCGAGAGGACAATATAGTGGAAAACCCCCAGCAAAGCCGAAAGAAGAACCGAACTTGTTCAACAAATTGTATCAAAATGTCGGCGAACGCATGTAGATTACGGGTAATACCTCTACTCATTCGAAGCTAAAAAATAAGAAGAAACTAGATGAAAACAAAATTTTTCACTAGAACAAGCGAGCGACGTACAACAAAACCATTCTCACTCTAGGCACTGTTTCTATTGTTGGCCGCTACAGTGCAGGCGCAATCACTATCTCAAACTGCCGTTAGTTTTTAAACTAGACGGGGTGGCGGCATAACCCCGAGTGGAGCCATACCCCCGGTCTCCCCTACTTTGATAAATATACTGCGATATCATTTTGTATGCTTCTAGGGGAATGACTAAACTTTATTGGAGTTTATTTAGGCGCTTGCTGAGTACAACTCAGCCAAGATCTGGATATAGTCACCTGGATTTCATTACAATAAATGAGGAAAACACATTTCTACTCTTTAATATTAACACATCCCCCTTCAGAAGTGAAAGCGTCAAACTCATTATGTATTGGAGAAAAGAAAGTACAAAATCATCATCAATTAATTGGGTGCTGAATCGGCAAAATATCCCTTCCATAAATTAATACATTACTATTTTTCTTTCTTTTTTGAACCTTTATTAATGGGTGTCCTAAAACATTTTTGTCTCTGCTCAACAAAGCGAATCTCCGAAATATTCATGAAGTCACTTTTATGCGTAAATATGGAAAATTACGGAAATTATTATTGAAGTGTCAAATACTTGACAAGCGTTTTTAAAATTTTTGGCAAATGGGGATACATCTTGAACTGTCATTTTCTCTTAGATGGCGATATTTTTCGGAATGTTCCGTCTGAAAAATCAGTTTAGAATGAAAACTCTTTTGAATTATCCTTTTCTTTTGTGGGAAAATGAGAAATTATCTCTTCGATTAATTATTTTTTGAATAACAAAGTCTGAAAAATTTTTGCACCCAGTTACAGTGGTTACTTAACGCACTGCGAAATTAAGCCCCTTCCCCTATATTTTTATTCTATCTGTACTTACGATAATATTCTATATAATGTGTTATTTTTTCTTTGTTTTTTATACTTGCCAGTTATCCATTTGTTCAAGAAAAGTTATAAAAATCCTTTTATGGAACTGTCGCTTTAGAATTCTATTTAACCCTTTTCGGCACAGAAAAATTTTGTTCGTAAAATGATGAAATGATTGACTGACACCGGAATTTACAAACTATATTTTTAGAAAAAAAAATATAGTCAATATTAAACTCTTTAAACTTTCATTGTAAAGGCAAAATTTTATTAAAATATTCTTGGTGCCGTTCGTAAGTTTGGAATTAAAATTAGGTGATCCCGACGCGGGGCCACTGTGTCGGAAAGGGTTAACGCTTTGTTTGACTCTTGGGCTCGTACAGGCATTCGAGACAAAAAGTAGCTTATTAGAGAGAGATAAATACTGTAGCTTTTGTACTTCCGATAGCCTTTTTGCTTCTGGATCTAACGAGAAAGCTATGGCATGAAAAAAATTCAAAGCATAGAGGAGTATTTATTTAAAGTATTAGTAAAATTTCGTATTCCTTTAAGAGACTGTTTTAATAAATTCTACATTTTTGTCTTTTTTTTTTTTTAAGAAAGCAGTCTTAAAACTTTTCTTATAGAATCTATATCAAGAAAGATTTTGTCTGTGTTAGAAAGGTCCAAATGCACACAAGACTAAGATTTTTTATTTATTTTTAATAATTCCCCGATATATTAATTATAAACCCTAAAGAACGAGCTCCATTTTCGGCAGTTTACTGGCGTTAAGATCACTTCCGCCCAAAGTCTAGGGAATCCTCGGTTTTTCAAGAAAGACACAGGGAAAGCACTCCTTTTTTTCTACATTTTGAAACTACTATCTGCGTTTCCCGGTTGAAAAGATAACTCCCTATCTCAAATACCCTTTTATTCATAGTACCTTTCCTGTTGTTACGATATCTTAAAAAGAAATATTTACTATAAAAAAGTGTGTCGATTTAGTATTTTCATGTTTTCTGCTATTTCATCTGCGTGTCCCGGATGGAAATACGAAAATACTCATTTACTCATGATATCTTTCCTGTTGTAAGGGTATGTTCTGTTTAAAAAATATTAATATTTACTGTTTAAAAAAATTCAGAAGGTCAATTTCACAAGAAACCCACATCAAACGCGTCGCGGACTTTACTTTTCGTCTCAGCGCCTTCAAAGATATATTGCGGAAGGGTTTTTCATTCCATTTCGCTTTTCTGTTTTCAATACTTGGAGATATCATTTCGCGTTTTAAAAGTTGGCAAGGGATTGAGCGGTAGGATTTTTATGACTTATTTCAATGATTTTCTAACCAAATTTCTTCATTTAAAAAGAGGAAAAGAAAGATGTAGAGTACACAAAAAGCACTTTCATCAGATGGCTCTGTATTTTTATTTTTTTAGGTTTTCATCAAGGACATTTGATCATAAATAAAGTGTAATAAATCAAATCGACAGAAATTAAATCGGTAATAACCGTAACGGGACCCCTTTGTTCGTTAAAAATATAAAATGATACAAATCCGGGTTCGTTTGTAGAAATAGATCGCAGAGTGCGTACGCTGCCGAAGGCATTGGGATATGAACACTAAGTTTTTCCGAGTGAAAAATATCTAAATCAAACCCTTATTTTAGAGATATTTAAGATTATATGCGGAAGAAGCAATATAGTTGGCAATTTGAACAATAGAGTGACTTCCGGGTGTGGCTTTTGGACAAATTTTCCAAATTTTAGCATTAAAACTCTCGTTAGTGTTCAATAAGGGGTAGAATCTTTAAAATATCTTAATACATTCTCAGAACTAGAACGAACAGCAAAGGAAACATGTATTTGTGAATTTCTACCTGAACGCTGCAGCTGACTTTCTATTGTTCGGCGAGGTTGGTTTATCGATCGTGCGCGCACTCACATTTTATTTGATAACTTTCTTATGAATTGCGATATCATTTTAAATCTTTTTGCCCATAATTTTAGACATTATACGGATGTAATTTCCGTAAAAAAAAAAAGATTCTTTAAAAGTTGGGAACGTATGTAATCTCTTGACATATCCTTGACTTTGGGGGGGGGGGGTCGAAAGGCTGTCAGCTATGCAGTTCTGAACTCGGTGTATAGAAAAACATTAGAAACATCTCTAAAATGATGCATAAAAAATGTACTATTTTTGCAGAACTGTATAATCTGTAGAATTTTCGTTTTTGTAACCGAATCCTGATTTGTTTATGACACAAAAATGATCAGTATATATCTAATGATGTATTACAGTGCATTAAAATATCTTTTTATTTTCAGATTGATCAGGTTTGATATTTCTGATTATGAATCCCCCGATGAAAGTTTTCAACTTGAAACACGTGGGCTATTGTCCTCCACAGTACTCGCTGAACCATTGCAACCTGGACGAGTTGCTATCAGTGCTTCTGTTTTGTTCCATGGAAGCCCTGTAAGTAAAAATATAAAAAAAATTAAATATTTAAAGATTACCAGAAATCTGTCATTTTCAATGTAAAAGATAACGCGCATATACTTGTAAAGTGGTACAAATTAAAAAACGTGGCAGTTGAGATAATGAGTTAATTGAATATGAAACATACATTATCACTGGTCGCTAAAAACTTTTAAATATCTTGAAAAATGACCGGAGTACAGAATTTTTATCCTTCTTGCTGTTATGACGTTATACAACCTTACTGTCGACAAATCTGCCGACAACAGGATGAAACTTGACTCAGATTAAGTAAATAAGCTACTTTTGATTATAGATATAGAAGTTTTAAATCGTTTTCTAATGCATTTTAAATAAACTTGATTTCAGGAAAAATGTATTCATTCACCAGATTAGTTAATGTCTCATATATGCTTCACTTCGTATTTAAAGTAGACAGTTTGATTCCGACAATGCCTACCAGGTCGAAAAACCCCATTTGGTCGAAAAACCCCATACCACCACTCATTTAAAAGCTTTGGTATTGACACTTTTATAGGCGACTCAAACAAGAACCTGTAGAAGCGCGTTTTTTAAAATTGAGAACTGAGCAAGGCGGTTGAAAAACAAACAAAGCCATAGCCTTTTTTATTTAAAAAAAAATAAAGGTTTTACGACAGCATCCCCCTTAAACAGATCTTTAATCTAAATTCACGTTCATTTAACTGAACTAATGTGATTGATACAAGAAATGTACATTTTCTTTAAAATTTGTTTTTATATATACATAGTCAAATTTAGCTCAAATTCTTCATTTTTGTAATAATATAAAATAATTTTACTTGGAAATTCTTTTTGGATAATAAACAGGTCAAGATCGTTATTTGCATATTTAGTCGTACTTGTGCAGAAGCACTTATTTATGCTTCAAGAAACATTACCGTGTGGTAAAACAAATCTAGGAAATTGATTTATTTTCATATTATATGATCATTTGTTAGCATTGCTGTATTTTATTATAGTGAATTTCTTTATATGTAGAAATTTATAAATATTAATTTTTTATAATAAAAAAGAACCCAATTTCTAAGGTAATTTCTAAAAGCTTAAAAAGTCTACTATTTTTTTAATTACATAATGTCGTGATCATTTGTTGACAGCTTTTTAGAACACTGAGAAACATTTTTATAATTTTATATGTGTTACTTTGTTCATAACATAAATCATGGCATAGTAGAACGAGGGATGTTCTGAAATTTGGTAAATATACGGGGCATTCTCAGAACCTTTTGACTTTACTATATTTTTCTGTCCCTGAATAATAATTTTTATTTTAGTACATATTCTTGGTTTTTTTTTATTTCTTATACTGGAAAACATCCCATTGCATAACTTCATAACAATATTAACGAGATAAATAAGTTTTGGACGATGTTGGGGGTCCAAATATACCACGAAATTCCTATCCCGTGTCCCTGATGCTGATTTTTAAATTTGGAGCTGTCTATAAAATTGTTTCAATAAAAGTAATTCGATGTAATTTTTTTTCAAAACTGGGAATACTGTTTTATATAATTCAGAGCCGACCCAAGGACATTGTGGCGACCGTGCGAGCACCCATCGGGGCGCCCCCGCCCCAGTGGCGTAGCTACATATTCAGCGCCCTGGAGCAAGGAAAGTTTGTGCGCCCTCTTGTCACACGAAAACGTTCTGCGCAATTTTGTTTTCAAGTACAAAATTTATATAATAACCTTAATTCAATTTAAAACTTTACATTTATTTGAAAGTCAAAGTATTTTAACAACGTATTAAATACAAATAATTAATGAAATGAATTATAATTCTTTAAGTACGGACCTACCAATATTTTCTGAGAATTGGGCGGGAATTTAATTTTAAATGCGCCAATGAGCCTAATGCAATCTGCTGTGCTTAATATCTATTTTTTCTTTTCAAGGGTTTCGAAGCATTGTAGAATACTAATAAAAGAAAACACTATTGTCAAGATTTTTTTTCGCATATGGATGAAACAGGTTTTCTGTTTTTAGTGCCAAAAAATACTAAAATTCCATAAAATTCAAAGTATCATAACTCTGTAAATTTTGGTCGTACATTTTTTTTTTTTTTTTTTTTTTACCTGTTAAAGTATGGAGAAGATTTTTCTAAATGTAACGCGAATAAAAATGTAAACCTCGTAATTAAAAAAAAAATTTTTTAAACATAAATTACTTTTAAGAGGATGAAGAACAACTTTGAAGCTTTTCTACAATTATAAATATGTTTCTACTGTTAGTGGTTTAGAAAATGAGCCAGACACCGGGGTCCTCACTGGCTTTTCACTAACCAGAGCAATTTGGCAAATCGTTAAAGAAAAAGTATCAAAATTCAAATAATGGTAGTAATAGATTCGTCGTGAAATACTAAGAATATCAGAACACAAATATCGAGTTGCATAGGAAAGGTTTAATCGTGGAATAACATCATTGAGAGTATCGACGAAAGAAAAAAAAATCTTCTGCAATTTATCGATTTCAGTCATTTTCTCGCCAAATGAAACGTTTTGGTGCAGTGGCGATCGGCAGCGAGAACCCTGATTGACACCCTTACTTAAGATTGCAGTTTTTTCACTTTTCATCAAAATTAAAGGATAATGGAAAAAATATGTTCACTAAGTTAATGTTGCAACCAATGCCCAATGCTGCAATTATTTATGTTAATTAAATACAATTGAACAAAAAATTGCACTTCCGCACGTACGTTACAGTCGAAAATATGAAAATTAGATGATTGACAATGTGGTGCGCAATGGACGCATGCTGCAATTCTGGTCTGTAGTGTTGTTTAAAATGAATGTGGTGTCTGAGAGTCAGTATTCATTAGCTATGGCTCAAATGCATCATTTAAGTAAACTCCAAAAGTGGTGAATAATTGGTAGAATCGAGGGAGATGAAACACAAATGGAGGTCGCCCAAGATTTGAATATCCCTCACATTGCCATATCAAGAGACTGAAGCCGCTTTTTAAGTACTCGATCCATTGATAGCCAGACTGGTCAAGGGCGACCAAGAGCACCAACTGCATCCGAAACCCGTTTTCTGACATTGTCGGCTCGAAGAAACCGCGAAGTGACTACAAGAGATTTGGTTTCAGACTTTCAGGCTGCCACAGGAACTCGACTTAGCAGTTCTACTGACTGTATGAGATAAAACCAAAAGTTTGTGTCCCATGCACTCCAGTTTCCAAAGGCGTCGTTGTGATCAGCGAGGCCAAAAAGACTGGGCCCGAGTACTATTTACTAATGAGTCCAGATGTAGTCTGAACAAGGATTCTAGACGTGTTTTACTCTGGAGAGAAGGAACACGCAACTTGCCTTCCCTTATCCGTGAAATATCCCGTTTTCGCGACCGCCAGAAAGGGGAATCATGACAAATGGCCGCACCGAGCTGCATATCTTTCAAGGACGTTCTGTAACCGCTCGAAGATATGTGGATGAGGTATTGGAACCCCAAGATAGACTGTTTAGGGGTGCTGTTGGCCCAGAGATTTTTTTTAATGGATCACAATGCTCGGCCACAACGAGCATATGTGGTGTCAGAATACTCGTAAACAGAAGATATCATTCGAATGGATTGGGCACCTTACTTACTTAACTTGAACACGATTGAGCATGTGTGGGATGACTTAGGGTGCTGACTTAGAGCGCACCAAATCCCTCCACGGACCCTCCAGGAGCTCAAAAGTGCACTTTTAGAAGCGTGGAGCGTGGTGTGCAATTCCACAAGACTTGATCAATACTTTGGTAAAATCTATGAAATCAAGATGTGAGGTATGCATATTTGTCCGAGGTGATTACAAACCATATTAAAGAAAACATTTTTCCACAAGAGAAACATTGTAGTTTATGTTAACTAATGCTTTTGCATAAATTTTCATTAATAATTTTTCATTAACTGTCATTATCCATTAATTTTGATGACCAGTGTACTTTCCACGCACATACAATGTAAACTAGTCAGAAGTGGCAATCCCAAAACTTTCTTCGATCTCATACAGGTTAATACTTCCTGAAAAATTCAGCATAGCAGCGCTACTGGCTAGGCGATTTACACCAAAATCTAATGAGGAACAACTTATATTAACTTCTAATTGAACCTGAAGTTTGATGAAAATCCGTACATTAGTTTTTGAGATAGAGCTATTGCGGAAATCGTGAAAAATTCTGTGTAGCAGTGGCGCCTGTTGGACAATTTACACCAAAAAGTATCAGGATCAATTTTCAACTCATTGGATTCAACTAATTGAATCTAAAGTTGGATGAAAATTCATCCATTAGTTCTTGAGATACAACTATTGGGGAAATCGGGAAAAATGCATCATAATAGTGCCGCCTAAACAGCATTAATTTATATCAGGGACTAACTGAATCTGAAGTTTGATGAAAATTTGTGCTTTAGTTCTTGAGATAGAGCTATTGCGATAATCATGAATAATGAAGCATAGCAGCGCCACGTATTGGGCGATTTACACCAAAAAGTTATCAGCACCAAATTATATCAAGGACTTACTGAATCTGAAGTTTTTTGAAAATCCGTGCTTTAGTTCTTGAGATATAACTATTGTGGAAATCGTAAATAATGAAGAATAGCAGCGCCACCTGCTGGGCGATTTACACCAAAAAGTAATCAGCTCCAATTTATATCAGGGACTAAATGAATCTAAAGTTTTATTAAATTCCGTTCATTAGTTCTTGAGATAGAGCGCCCACAAAATTTGTGTCACATACAGACTCACAGACAAGCATTTTGTAAAAACATATTTTTCGTCATCTCTGACTCCTAAAACGTGTAAATCCTTCGAAAAATTTCACGAATCCAATACTTTCTTCTTCTAAAGGTAGAAGAAGTAAAAAGGTAGTAGGAAAGCATTGTAATCACAATAAAAATCTAGTCCGATGTGGCAGTCCCAAAACTTTCTTCTATCTCATACATGGTAATATTTCCGGAAAAATGCAGCACCGGTTAGGTGATTTACACCAAAATCTACTCAGCAAAACTTATGTGAACTTCTAACTGAATCTAAAGTTTGATGAAAATCCGTGCATTAGTTCTTTAGATAGAGCTATTGCAATAATCATAAATAATGTAGCTATTAGGGAAATTGGAAAAATTTCTGTCTAGCAGTGCCACATGTTGCGCGATTTACACCAAAAAGTAATCAGCTCCAATTTATATCAGGGACTAAATGAATCTAAAGTTTTATTAAATTCCGTTCATTAGTTCTTGAGATAGAGCGCCCACAAAATTTGTGTCACATACAGACTCACAGACAAGCATTTTGTAAAAACATATTTTTCGTCATCTCTGACTCCTAAAACGTGTAAATCCTTCGAAAAATTTCACGAATCCAATACTTTCTTCTTCTAAAGGTAGAAGAAGTAAAAAGGTAGTAGGAAAGCATTGTAATCACAATAAAAATCTAGTCCGATGTGGCAGTCCCAAAACTTTCTTCTATCTCATACATGGTAATATTTCCGGAAAAATGCAGCACCGGTTAGGTGATTTACACCAAAATCTACTCAGCAAAACTTATGTGAACTTCTAACTGAATCTAAAGTTTGATGAAAATCCGTGCATTAGTTCTTTAGATAGAGCTATTGCAATAATCATAAATAATGTAGCTATTAGGGAAATTGGAAAAATTTCTGTCTAGCAGTGCCACATGTTGCGCGATTTAGACCAAAAACTAATTACGACAAATTTATATCAAGGATTAACTGAATCTGAAGTTTGACGAAAATTCATGCATTAGTTCTTGAGATACAGCTATTGCGGAAATCGTGAAAAATGTAGCATAGCAGCGCCACCTGTCGGCATTTACACTTCAAATTAAACCGCACTAATTTATATCGGGGACTAAAGTAGTTTGATGAAAATTCGTGCATTAGTTCTTTAGATAGAGCTATTGCAATAATCATAAATAATGTAGCATAGCAGCGTCACCTGTCGGATGATTTACACCAAAAAGCAATGAACACCAAGTTATATCAAGGACTAACTGAATCTGAATTTTTTTGAAAATCCGTGCCTTAGTTCTTGAGATATAACTATTGAGTAAATCGTGAATAATGAGGCGATTTACACCAAAAAGTAATCAGCTCCAACTTATATCAGGGACTAACTGAATCTAAACTTTTATTAAATTCCGTTCATTAGTTCTTGAGATAGAGCGTCTACAAAATTTGTGTCACATACAGACTCTCAGAGCGGGGGGACAGGAACAGAGCATGATTACGGCCCAAGCAAACGCACAATCCTAAAATTTTGTGATTAAATAAGGTTTAATACGTAAAAATACATTTCGATGGTGGTGAAAGTGATGTAAGTGTGCATAGGTGATAAACAGGTTCTAAGAAACACTTACTTAATTTTTTCTCCCTTTACGATCAAAAAGGCTCATCAATTCTGCATTTGAGATTTTCCATATTTTCAAAATCTCAAAAACAAGGCGCACAAAATTTAATTTGCCGCTTCCCCCTCACCCCCCCCCCCCCTCTAAGTTTTGTCATCGTGGACTGATGAAGAATGTGCCTGGCTCTTATTATTGTTTTATAATCATCTGTACTGATGCATGTTTAATTTCCACACACACACACACACAAAAAAAAAGCCTTGAAAATTTTTGTTTTTTGGGGGGTTTTTTGTTTGTAAGATGGTCAATAATTTCAATAATTTTCTTCAGCTTGTCAAACTTTTTTTTTAAATTCCAAATCGTAAAATAACTAAATAGCCAAGTCATTGCTGTTACATCGTAAATATAGGTTTCACAAAGGTGACTTCTTTGGCTACCATTATTTCCGCACAGTAATCATCATGATAAATTTCTAAAACATTTTCAAAAGAAATGCACCAGAAATATTATTTTTTGAAAACAGTGGTACCCAATAAAGTGACCGATAAGAACCCTGTAAACAAGTTTTGATTATAGATTTGAAGATCTTCAACTGTCGTCCAAGGAACAGTTACAGAAAAAAAAAATCCCTGCCGGCTCGGCCTACAGGCGCAGCTAGATTTCGAAGTTAAGTATTAATTTCACCAACAAAGACTAAATGAAGATTAGAGATAAACTCAGTTTAACAATTTTATCTGGCTGCTTTTGAGAAGATTTTAATTTCATTTTTCGGTAAGAGCTGTTGTTTTTTTCAGAATCATGTTAATACGATAATTTTTTCTTTAACCGCTACGTTTTCTTAATTTGCATTTGGTGTAAGATTCGGTCCTATCAAAAACTTGTCAATATAAAAGTTGTAGATAACATTAAGAAAATTTATAATAAATTTAATTGGATTTGATATCTTGCGAATTGACGAAGTTGCGTGAATTATTTTCTCCCTAAAACCCTACTTTTATTTTCCCCATTTCCACCACCCTTGGGCGGATTTTACCCATTTACAATCTCCGTCGAGATATTAGCCATCTGAATGTTTTTGGTGAGTTTGAAGACGATCCGTGCATAATTGCGACTTTTATCATGCGGACAAAATTTAGCACATGCCTATATATAAACTTTTTAGGCGGGGTTGGTTTTGGGTTTCTGGGGAAAATGAAAAGTTATGAAGGAATTTTTCAAAAGTCGCACCATGGGTACACCGACTGTAATAGGTAGTATTTCTTACGAAATCTACCTAAAAACAGGCATGCTAAAACGGTGCTGGAGAAGTCACTTGAGGATTCAATATGGTATGAATTTAAACTGAAACTTCACGAATAGAAGTAATTTCTTCTAACATTGTATAAAACATGTTTTCAATCGAAATAGTTGAGGTAAAACATCATAGGAATATGCTGATTGCAACAAGATTCATCTATAACATCTAATTAATAATGAAAAAAATATGCAAATCTTTCTACAAATCTTTATTCTGCTCTTTCTAATTTTGCGCCCTTAGGATGCATGCGCCTGGAGCAGTCTGCTCCAACTGCTCCACGGTAGCTACGCCCCTGCCCCGCCCCCATACACACAAGAAAAATTGCTTGACTTATGGTCTAATTTTTTTTTTTTTTAATATTCATACTTTTTATACATACTATTACTAATTATTTAAGATATTAATTTAAAGAATTTCAAAAACAGAGAAAATATTCTAAATTTAATCCCATCTTTGAATTTGTATTTGGAAAATTGTAAAATCAGGGAAATTTAAATTTTAGAGTAATTATCAGTCTTAATTACGATACAAAAGTAAAACACAAGGCCGCAGCACTGGACGAAAATAACAACAATAAGTTACTTAATTAAAAAAAAACTTTTTTAGAATAATACCGTTTGGAATACTACAAAATAAAGAAGCAGAACTACTAGTAAATAGCAACTATGAAAGGTGAAACCTACAATCTTGTCTCGTTATTTAGTACATAAAAAGTACAAATAAATTTCATATTTAAAAATCGATTTTCGTAAAGGGCTCACTTTTCATGGTGAAAACTTTCGAAAGAATGGAAAACCCAGTTTTCTCTTCAGCTAATTCCGGAAACATAAATATTCTTATTCTTTCTTTTCATTTTTTGAATGGTTCTCAATCTCTGTAATGATAGTTACCGGAAAGAAAAAAAAAACTAAAATTTATTTTTTAAGTAACCTAAATTAATTAAACACTAAAAATAAACTATGATTGATAATAAGAGTTGTATTTATAATAATAAGGAATACGATTAGCAGAAAATGTCCCCCCCCCCCCAAAAAAAAAAAATAAATAAAATAAAATAAAAAAATGTTGCCTGGATTTTGTTCTACCGGTGCCCACGCTAGAATTAAACCATCCCAAAGAAAATTTTTAAGTATTCCGAATTTACGTTTTACCGCCGCATTAAAATTGGATAAAGAAAGCGTCATTATAAAATCATAAATGTAAGACATCATAAAAAAATAGCCAATTACAATAGGCTTTTACAATTCTGCATTGTCAAGCTTATGTTGATTTATTCATCGAGCCCTTTGCTCCTGTTAATGAGAAATCAAGGTAAAGTAATCTTACTATCAACTTCTGTTTAGTAGATTTACAAATAATAAAGTGCATGTCATAGGCGCTGGTGGGAGAGGGAGGTGGGGGGGGGGGGAGCGAGGAAGGGCCTTTGCTCCACCCTTTTGAAAAAAAAATTCGTCATCGTAGATAATTTAAAAAGAAAGGGGTGGGGGTGAAATTTACTTTTTTCGCTTAATTTTATAAATTAATAAGAGAAAAATTGGGTATAAGTCTGTATACATAATAAAAAGGTTGAGAACAATATTATTCCAAAGAAACCTTACTTCTAAGCATATTTCGTTCTTCCACGGGCCGCTGCACTGAAAGTCCCCGATCGCGAAATCCCATGTTACCCTATGGGAAAACTTTAAAGCGAAATTAATTACTCATTAAAATACCGTTTTCACCATCAGAAAGTGGACATCAGATGCCAATGATGTGCCTTTTATAAAAATTGTCTACTTAAAAATAAGTATTTTTAAGAAAATGATAAAATTTAATCAAATGGAAATTTAAAAGTTTTTAGGGATTTTTTATCTACTTAAAATTTACGGAGATAATTTTTAAAAACGCACATCATCCGAATCTGACGTCTACTTTTTGATGGTGAAAACGGTATTTTAATAATTATATTAGGTATTGAGTCATCGCGCTTCAACATTTTCCCATAGGCTAACATGGAATTTCGCGATCGGGGACTTTCAGTGCAGCGGAGCCTTAAGGTGCAAATTATTTCACAAAATAATGAAGAATCTCTGAATAGTCCCCTTTCAGTTTAGACAAATTTTGACTCAGTATCAAATACATAATCTGATTCCAAAAAACTTTTTTTTTTTTCATTTTAGTTAAATTTCCAGCAATTTTCATTTTTAAATTAACAATATTTGCTTAAAATTTCTGCTGTTTTAATTTCTGTATTACGAAATATTTATTGTGTAATGGGCCAAATACTATATTCCACTAATAAATCATCCCTAATGATGAATGAAACAGTGCATCATTATAACGCAATTATACATTTTTATGACATTTTTTACTGGCTTTCCGCTCAGTATTCCTTTCAGACCACGTTTCGGAAAACTGGGGAAATACCTAAATTCAAACAATATGGCATGGGCGCCGGCTGAACGAAATCTCTGAAGTGGGAAGATTTTGGAACAAATGTGTGCCTGTAGCAAAAATAGAGATAGTTTAATCCCTTTCCGTCAACTGAGCTCCGACCGGCCCCTCCTCTCCGTTTAAGATGATAAATATTGGAATAATTAAACACTAAAAGAATTCTACTGTTGCTCGAAAATTTTCCCAAGTAGGGGGGGGGGGGAGGGTCTTGCGCCGGAGAGGCAGAACCTTCCACGATATGTGCCTGAAAGAAACACTAGTTCCGATCAAAACCTGATTATTGCAAGGGCAAAAGAGGCAGCTGCCCATGCTCTCAACTCTAAAATAACCAGCCCTCACCCCAAAATCGTTTTCTTAGCAAGTAGAAATTGGGTGAAAAAGTTCGACCAGAATCGTCCGGGATAGCTCAGATGGCAGAGCACGGGCGGCTTCAGCCAGGAGGTCCCGGGTTCGAATCTTGGTCCGGACATTTTTCGCTCAGTTGGAAATTTACATCTAATATGATTTGTTTACCAATTAGAATAATTGTGTTAATATTAATCAAGTAGAAATTGTGGCTAAAAGTATGTTATAGGGGTATCCGAATCTTTGCCTCATGCACCAGGACGCCATATAGGCCCTTGTTTCGCCGCTCTGAGTTTAGGGCGGAGCAACGTCCTTCGTAATTTCAAGAACTGACAATTTTGAAATACTACAAGCATGCTTTGTAACTTTAAATATTCTACATACTATGTTTCACATTCGCAAGAAAATTACTCATTTAAGCGAATCAAGCTACTTGAAAAATGTTTGGTTTGATTCCTTTTTACCCGGCTGCCAAGAAGGGTTACGTGTTTCACGCGTATCTGGATTTCTTTATACCCTCGAAACATCCCAACGGCTGGATGGATTTTAATGAATGAGGTCTCTGTCGATTCGTCTTAACCGTCCGATGGTTATAGGCTAGATTTTGTTTTTATAAATTCAAAATGGCGGCCGTAAAATACAAAATGGCGGTAGAGACGAAAAAAATTTTTTTACGCACCCTATTGAGTGGCATATCATTGGATAGGTCTTTCAAAATGAAGACAATGTTTCATTGACTATTTTACAGTCAGAAGCTCCGTTTAAATATTACACAATCTGGAAGTTGCGTAGGTAGGATCTCTAGCTTGACTGAAACTCTAACCATCATAAACATCTATAGGCCTCATTAAAACAGTGTTTATATATAGGGACAAACAATTAAACACAACTTAAAAGTCAACAATGCAAGTAAATAATAATAAAAAAAAGTAATATAAAAAATAGTTTAACATTGATGAGCAATAATTAATTAGTTCGCTTTTTACGCAATCGGGTTTTTTGATTTTTTAAATTTAATTTTTACTTGTTACCTATTAAATGTTCAATTTACAGCAGTTTAATAAACTAATTAGTAAACGACCGAATTGTATTGCTCAATACTGCGGTCATTTTAATAAGAATTATTTACCTATTTATTTTTGGTTACATGCCCCTTTTTTTTTTCATTTTTCATTTTCGGCAAAATTTCTGACACTAACGCTATTGACTATTTGCAGAAGAAGATGAGCTCACATACAGAAGACACTGCTAGAAGAAAAACTTTTTCAAAGATGCCTGTTTTTTATTTTAAAATTTCTGCCCCTTTAAGCTCCTAAAGGTTTCTTTTTCTCGGTCATCTGGGGGGCAGTCTCAGATTCCCTGTGGGATAAGAGGACTCTAGAAAAATGCTCTTAAATAGCCGGAAGTGATAGAATTCACCATGAATCTGTAAAAGTCGAAATTAATTAGCATCTCTCAACGGAAGCAGATTTGAATCTGATGATTTCTGGGGTTCGTGATTCTGTTTCTTTTCTCATTCAGATAAATAACAGAAGCCGATGTCTGCATGCGAATATTCGGCGCCCTTGAATTCTTTTTTAAACAGAACCATAGAGAAGAGATAGGGGTGGAGAGTGCTTTGGTAATCCTAAAGTGGAACCAACATAATAGTCACGTCACGTGTTTACAATAGTCATGTGACTTTTACCGCCAATGGCTAGCATATGTTTGCGAAACGAAAATAAACAAATTACCGTATGGTTAAATTAAAGTGAGAATCTTCTTTTACTAATTTAAAACAGATTTTAAGTTGCTTTGTTTTACTTCGTTTATATTTTTCCACTACTTCACATGCATAATGTGGATGCTGAGTATTTTTATATATTTTTGTTCACGACCGGCAATAATTTTCAAATTGCCAAGCAAGCGATAACGAGCGAAATCTGGAAACTTTTACATGAGTAGGGCCGGTCATGTTGATGCCGCCTTTCAAGGGAATTCTCTACGGAAAACACACTCCACCCCTATTTCTTCTCTATGAACAGAACGAAGAGTCGTTTCTTGAGGTGGCTCCAACCTAGCTATAAAAAATGTAATATAAAAAAAACGCAGAATATAAAATTTTTATCGGTGACCTTATAGGCGCCCTTTCATCTGTTTGGCGCCCCTCCGGCTCGGCGCCCCGTGCGCTGGCACACTTCGCACACGCCTTGGGCCGGCCCTGATATAATTATGTAGGAAAAATAAACTAGCATACATTTTTAGGGATGGTATTATTTTTTTAACTCTGTCCCTGGGTTTTGGATTCCTTACCGTCCGTCCTGCTAAACTTACACAGAAAATCACTTCAGATGCAGCCACAAAGTTTTTCTCAACTTTTTCCTCGTGCTAGAAATGTATGTTAGAGAAAGAATGCCTAAAATGTTTTTACAGGAAATTTGCTGCAGAATTTAATTCAGTATTTAAATATCAATTTCAAGCATCGTGGCTTTATTGGTAGTCTTACTGTCCCCAATGTTTATTCCTGAACTTTTCGAGGTAAATTATTATTTTTAAAAAATTTAATCCAATATAAATAATTCTTTCTAAAAATCAGTGAACATTGTGGCTATTACTCAGACTTAACATGATTTGCTAAAAATAGGTGGTAATTTTCCTTACCGTCCCATCCTTAGCATCCTGTTTTAACAACCATTTAAGACAATGTTATACCAAAATTTTGTTCTAAAAATATAAAAAACTAAAAATACAAAAAACATTGCTATTATTTCTTCTTTGAATATCCTATGGGTACTATGAAAATTCATTATAAGTAAAAATTTATAGTCCAGGCAATAGAGACCGTATAGGGACTCTACCTAGCAAAATTAATGGTAGTACTGGAAATCGGCTTTCTAGATATTTTTGGGTCGCTGAATCCGAATTTCTAACTTCCAACCAAAATTTCCCTCGGCAACCCCCCCCCCTCCAAATTTTGGTAAAAAGCCCCCCAAAAAAGGTTTTCATTAAAAAATTCCATTTTTTTATTGTTTTAGGGGAAAAGTAGCTAGAATTTCAGAAAGTAGACAAAATTTGCAACAAATTAGATATATGACATTATGACTTAGGATGGAGGGGAAGGGGGGAATCTGCCTCTGAACAGGCGCCGCAATACTGCGTGGACTAAGTTGCGCAATTCCACTTAGCCACTCACACATTTACATTAGTGCTCCCATCTACCCTCCGAACTTTCTCTATAAGGTTTACTTTAAGATTTTTGGGTCGCTGAATCCGAATTTTTAACTTACCCCCAAATTTCCCACTCCACCGAAAACCCCCCAATTAGTTGTTTTTAACTTAAATTTCTTATTGTTTTAGTGGAAAAGCATTACGAAATTCAGAAACTAGACAAAATATGCAACAAATAGGATATATGACATTATGACGTAGGAT
The DNA here is from genome assembly GCA_963932465.1 of Maratus speciosus. NCBI lineage: Eukaryota > Metazoa > Arthropoda > Arachnida > Araneae > Salticidae > Maratus > Maratus speciosus. Next base: position 396,230,947 of record OZ010796.1, on the reverse strand, counting down.
AAACGGTGAGAGAGGGGGCTGCCTCGGAAGATTCCACGCGCGCTGTTCTCAAAAACCAAATTTTTTCAAAAAATCATTTTGTGGGTGAGTTGCCGGGTGAAATTTTGGTGGGAAGTTACAAATTCGGATTCAGCGACCCAAAAAACATAAAGTGAGTCGAAATACAGAACTAGTATTAATTTTGCCAAATAAAATCCCCTATTGCCTGGACTTCATAATTTAGTGCACGTAGCGCCGCAATGCATGTTCAGAGGCAGCCCTCACCCTCCCCGTTCATCCTAATTCATAATGTCATAAATCCTATTTGTTGTCTAGTTTCTGAATTTCGTAATGCTTTTCCCCTAAAACAATAAGAAATTTAAGTTAAAAACAGCTATTTGGGGGGGGGGGTAATTTTTGGGGGAAAGTTAAAAATTCGGATTCAGCGACCCAAAAATCTTAAAGTAAACCTTATAAAGAAAGTTCGGAGGGGAGATGGTAGGGCGAATGTAAACGTGTGAGTGGTTAAGTGGAATTGCGCAACTTAGTTCACGCAGCACCGTGCGCATATTCCGAGGCAGATCCCCCCTTCCCCTTCATCCTAAGTCATAATGTCATCTATCTAATTTGTTGGAAATTTTGTCTACTTTCTGAATTTCTAGATACTTTTTCTCTGAAATAATAAAAAAAATGATTTTTTTTAGTAAAAACCTTTTGGGGGGGGCTTTTTACCAAAATTTGGGGAGGTTGCCGGGGGAATTTTTGGTGGGAAGTTACAAATTCGGATTCAGCGACCCAAAAAACATCTAGAAAGCTGATTTCCAGTACTACCATTAATTTTGCTAGGTAAAATTCCCTATTGCCTGGACTATTAGAAGAAAATAAAAAGTTATAGCGGTAAAATTGTAAATAAAATTAAACTCGTAAGTTTAACTTAAACCTCAGTTAAATAAAACATTTTCGCTGCTGACCGTTTTTTCTTTATTTTGAATCATTAAAGCATTCGTCTATATGTTTAAAATGTTATTTTAGTAAGTTTAATTTCACCAGATTTTTATTTCTGAAAAGTCAAAAGATTGTGAGAATGACCCGTACTCACTTAGTCATAAAAGTAATTATGAAAAAAGTTTATGACATTTCTTCAAGAAAAATTTTGGGATTTTATTACATTCAAAATTGCAATTTATATAAATAACATGGAATCTTTATTTTAAAGCAAAATATCACAGAAATACAACTTTTTAAAGTAAAAGGCTAGAATGGCATAAAATGACATGAAAATCATGTCGCAAAAGAAAGTTGCAGACCATGAGAAAATGGGGTAAAAAGGGTAATTTTTGCAAATTTTTATTGCGAAAACTACAAGTTAGTAATTTCTACGATAACCACTGAAATTTATCACTACTTTTTCCGTTACTGTCTTTAAGCACTAAATTTTAAGTAACAGGCGATGTCAATTTCTTTAACTCCTGTAATTGGGCTATTGTAATGGTATTCTTATGTTTAATGTTTTATTTCATAATACGTCGATCTAGCTAGCTCAGCGAGATTAATATTTGGTGACCGGGGGAATTTGATCTATTTCTGAGAATTGCATAAAAGTTTTTCCGCAGTACGTTTTAAGCCATTATGTTCTTCAAATATGCAAGGTCTTCCAAAAAGCAATAGAAAGGTCTTTTAGCACTTATAACCTTTCATAATATTGAGATGTCTGTGATAAATCATTATTTTGACTGTTATTGGTAAATTAACGTGAATTTGGTGTGAATAGTTGCAGGAGGACTTCACCCGCATTCACCACAGTTTCCAGCAAATCGTAACACAAGGATTTCCGAGGTGCATAACACTGAGATTCAAGCTTATGGACAGTTTGAATGCGATAGGCATGTTTAAATACGGTAGAGTTTTCCCAAACAGTATCATGCGGAATTGAAGTGAAGGCTGAGTCTTCGCGTCGATGACATCAGCTAAATAAACTGCTTCTGGTATGTTTTTGAAGAACATGTGGTACAATTGTAGGCCAAACTAAAAAAAAAAAATCCGCTTTTAACTATCAAACTTCTTGTATTTGTTTATGTTTATTTTGGAAGTTTTTAAAAACTATTCTGGTAAGAACTGATTTTGTTAATTTTCTGGTGAAGTGCTCCTGCATTTATTCATACCTTAATCTACATAGACGAGAACAAAAAATGATTATTCTTTCTTCTGTTGAAAGGATATTATCAGATCACCTACAAAGAAATTAGATTCCTTACTTATTTATAAAAAATGAAGACTTTATAAAATACTCTGTATATAACGCATCAGAAGTAACATTTTACTAGTGAATTAATTTTTGAAGGAATGTTTGAACTATTATTTAAAAAGTAGACAATTACCTATTTTAGAATTTATATAAAAAATTATTATAAATATTTTTTATTTTCCATGATTTCAATGTTTTTAATAAGTCCTGAAAATTATCTCGAAACATTTTTGTTCTAGCGTGAAAATAAAGTATGTTAATTGAAAAAAAAAGTTTAAGAAAGAGCATTATACACGACTGGAAAGTGTCAAGTCCCTTGGAGGTATATGCACAACTGAAAAGACTATATTGGAAGACTAAATCGCATTTTTGAAAAATCTTTCATGTTTATTTTTTTCATCTATATGCCCAATACTAACGTCACACGGGTACATTCCATTATATTAAAACAACTTAATTTTCATTGCATTAAAATTCTGTTCTTAAACTTACAACATTTACATTTTCTAGTAACATAAGAGTAACGCAAGACAAATTAGACTTATATCTCTTGTGAGATCAAGCACCATATAAATCGTTTACCTGTGTAAATAATTTGAAGAGCCTGGATAGTCACACGACGATATTCGAAATCTAATGTTAAACCATGGCAGCGATCTTTGGAAACTTCGTGTTCGCATTTCAGTATTTTTAAGTAATTTATTTCTATCATAGGATATCTGAAGTAGATATCTAACCAATGTATCCTAGTAACTTTTTAATGCTGGATGAATTTCTGTGGACACTTGAACCTATTCCGAATAGACATTGACTTCATTATCCCATATTAAAAAAAAAATGCGAACAGGAAATTTGTCAAGAACGTTGCCATTGGTTTAACATTTGCTTGCGAGTGTGATCGTGTGACTAGTGTAGGCTCTTAAAGAAGGTAAAAACAATATTCTTAGGAGGTAAAACTAATATTTTTTTTTCAAAGTTTGGGATTAATTTTTTAAGTCGATGCAACTATACAGTCATGATAAAATATTATTCCAATATTTTGTTTTGTGCACTTAAAATTGCATACTTTGAAATAATTGGAGTAATTCTTACATATTAATTTTTATAATTTCTCATAACGCTGAAATATTGTGCTTTACATATATATACAATTTATTGCGATTGATATCGTGTAACGTTTGCCCACTCTGTTTGCAGTTAAGGTTAATAGCTTCAGATAATTCCAAGGATTATATATTCCAGATAGCTTTATTCTTTTCTCAAGATACCAAAATACCGTGTTTACTCGCGTAATAGTCGCACCTCCGTTTTGAAGCAGAAAAATCGTCAAGGTATTTCCAGCGCATAAAAGTCGCAGTTGCGTTTTTGAAACCGGGCGGTATCAGAACGCAAAAACAATTAATCTGATCATCGATTTTTTTTAATTAACGGTGACGTTATTTATTGTTACTTGGGCCATTTTCAACATTTTTATTTAAAATAAAAATATTTTTAGACGCACGCCATTAGGACTCGCATCGATTCTGCAACCGTTGGACATATTGGTTAACAAACCTTAAAAACAATATAAGACGAGTACATGGAGATTGGATGGTCAATGGGAACAAAGAAAAAACCGCCAGTGAAAAAGTAAGGCGCTCATCCCTGGAACAAATATGCAGTTGGATATTACAAAGCTGGACTTTAACAACAAGCGATGTAATTTTAAAAAGTTTTAAGAAGACAGGTATCTACAACGCTTTGGACGGAAGCGAAGATGACATTTTATGGAATGCTGGAGATTCTTCAGACACAGATTGACATTACAGTAGTGATACTGATACCTTCAGTGAAAGTGATTTATTATGAGAATTTTTTGTCCAAATTTTTTCCAAAGATTATTTATAAATTTTATGTCTTTATAAAAAATTTACTATAAAAAGAAAAATGGTATTTAATAAACAGCACATAGTCTTGAAACATTTGGTAAGTTACTAATTTTATTATAATGTGTTTTTTTATACCAGTAATATTTTAGCATTAGAGTGTGCATTGTGCAATATTGCGTAGTAGATTTCCCCCCATAATAGTCGCACCTAGACATTCACAATGAAAAATTGGCAAAAAAGTGCGACTATTACGCGAGTAAAAACGGTACTGAAGAGTTAAATGTAAGTGTAATAGAAAAGGAAAGTATTGAATTGAATATTTCTACAATATTAACGTGAAAATAAAATAAATCATAAGTTTACTAATTGGTGTATACAGAATGTTGTAAAATTAAAAACTAAAACATTAAATTAAAATTATAACAATTGATGTTTCGGTCATCATCCATGACCATCTTCAGGAAAGAGCTGTTACGTTACTTTTAAAGTTTTAATAAACTTATTTATTAATTATTTGCAGCTGATTTTTTTTCTTCTGATACCATACATACGCACATTTAAAAATTTTTTGCCTTTTTTTAAATATTTTTAACCGCGGATAATATTAAAATATAATTTTTGGTCATTTGTTTTCTCAAACATGACTTGTTAAATTTAAATTACAATCATGTAACATTACATTTGGTTTTTATGTTTCTTCTCTTTCTAGGTTCTCAAAACTAAAGAAATCCAGTTAAAGGTTCTTCCAAATGTTAAACTTCGCCCAAATTCTGTTTTGTATTTGATGCGTCATGCAAAAGTCAATGTCACCTTAGAAAAATTCAGAAGTGGAGGTATTTTTGAAATACATAAGTCTTTTTTTAACATTTAAATCAAATCTTTGAAACTGAAAAATTTTAAAGACAGATTTGCATTAAGATTACATAATTCCCCATTGTTTACATTTAAATGACAAGGCATTTGATAGGAAAAAGATATTTGCTACGTGTAAGCTATTCACATTTAGTTGAATATTCAACTGCCTATAAGCTAATTGTGAACTATATTTAAGTTTTTGTTTCCCTATATGCCTATATGATACCAAAGGTTTTAGTTTTCTTGAGGAAAAAGTATAAATTTAAGTAGCTAATTGCGTTTTAAAACAGGCTGGAATAAGTGTAGATTTATTTATTTACTTTTGGAATTGATATCATAATTTACGCCGTACCGTCTTAAATTTATTTTATTAATGCTAGTTCAAACTTTTTGGTTTTAGAATAACCTTTTTTAACTTTTCAGACCTGAGGTGGTCCTACAGAAATGTGGATCTCTATTCTTTTTCTCATAAAAACTAAGCTGTTCACATCCCAAAGATTCTTTACTCTATACATAGATACATTATATTATGAGAGAAGTTCCTAATACATTTTTTTAAAACTTTAAGCATGAGTGTACTTTAGATGAGATGACAACTGAAATATTAACTATAGAGATTTTAATGGGGATGAAATAATGATTTTTTTTTTTTAAATGTGTATCAATGCCTTTTTAAATCTCTGTAGTTAGTGTTTTAATTTCCCTTCTTCCCCCAAAATACCACTTTTTTGAAAATATAAAAAGTATAAGGAGCTTTACTTTAAATACAGGGTGCGGCAGGTAAATGGGAACAAAATAATGCCTGCTTCCTAAATATACACTTGAGATGGAGCATTTTTTACATTTTTATCATTCTGTACAGGTGACTTCACAAACAATGGATGGCATCATGCACCCAAATCACCGTCGGCCACTATAACAGCCTCTACATACCGTCGAAATCAACTGCAGGCAATAATCAGATGTATGTTGGGAACATTTTCCAATGAATACAAACGTCTGCTCTGAACTCCAAAACAGTGTTATTTGGATGCCTATTGGAGTACCTCTTAACGACGCGACATACGTAATAGCCCGTCTGGTTAATACCTGAGGATCTAAGGGGGGGGGGGGGGCAACAAGTTGAGTATGTCATGTTCATGAAAGTTTTTGGACATCCATTATTGTTTTTTATGGGCTGTATGGGAGGGTGCAGAGTGTTGTTGAAAAACGTACGGCCTCCCACGTGCAATACAAGTAATCCAGAGCTTTAAAATCTCGGTATAAACAACGGCGTTGACTGGTACATTGAAGAAAGACATTCGCTGCTCACGACCCCCCAGAATCGTCAGTGAGGCTGGACATTTTCCTTGCATGATGAGGGTCGGAACCTCTTCGGGGATTTTATGTAGGCACAGATCTTTTTGCGGTTCACTTCCTGGACCTGGAAAAAGTGTTTCTCATCTGAGGAAAACAACATTCCTGGCTCCTCTTCATGTTCAGTTTGTTAAAGAGGCGTTTGGCTTTGGTCAGGCGGTTATTCCTGGCTCCCTCGGACAAGAACTGTCCTCCTTTCATCATGTACGACCTTGAACGATGGTCCTTACGAATCGCACTTCGGATGGTGGCCTCATACACTTGAAGTTCCCTAGCGGGTGCCCTCATCGGCTTTCTATGACTTTTATCGACACGAAAGACGAATTCCGGCGCTTCGATAATGTCATATCTCCAACAATGTCATTCCCTGAATGAAACAGTTGCCACATCAAAACTGGTAGCCTTCAGTTCGATCCTTACTTTAAAGACTAATGACCAGACGAGTTTCATGAATGCAGCAGCCTCCAAATCGGAGTGTTCTTCAGCCAATGAGACAATTACAGCATGCATTTTCATTTGCTCCATTAGTCTAGGTTCTGACATATTTACATGTAACAGAAAAGGATTTGCAACCATGATCTGTAGCGTGGTATTTCACCTTTAATGTTTGTTCGAAAATACCTGCCGCACCCTGTATAAGATTTCAAAGTATTCAGTTTGAAGAATCCATAGGCTGTAATTTTTTAAAGCGTTTTTTTTCTCCCTCCAATAAGCAATCCTCCCTTCTTTGAAGAAATTAAGATTTTTCTTTTTAAATTTTCCAGACTAAATGTCTAGTTGGTTGTTCTTGTTCAAAATCCAATAATTTAATACCACATTTTTCTCTTACTGCTTTACCTCTGCCCCTCTACTCTGAAAAGCCAAATAATGAAGAATACTCACATAATAAAACTTTCGTCTTTATGTAATCCTCTTTAAAATCTCTGTAAATAATTTCTTTTAACTTGTTTATTTTGCACACATCCCTCTAAAAGGCCACTCTTGATGAAAGTTAAAAAGAATATAAGGAACTTTGCGTATGTATAAGGTATCTATGTATCCAGCTTAAATACTCTATTGGCTGTAATTTCATTTTAGTGCAACCTCCCCCTCCAATTACCATAAAAAGGCCAGATAATGAAAAAATCTTCACAATTTTTGTAGTACTATTCCTCCTAAGTATTAAGACTCCCTTACCGCTCGGACGAAAAAAAAATCGTGACGGTCAAAGACAACCCAGTACATCCTACAGTTACTCTCAATAACATGCCACTTCGCAAATCGCAGTATCAATTTCTCCGGGTGCCATTTTTTCGCGTCTTTTTTCCTCCTCCCATTTATAGTCTAAAAATTAGAAAAGAAAAACGAGAAGATAAAAGTACTAAATACTCACTTTCGAATGCATTCAGTTGTAAGTTTTTCTCCTAAAAATAATTTTCCTCCTATTAAATTATTAGCTGTGTTGATATAACAAATGATTTGAAATTATGTAATTATAATATTGGTACTAAAATCTGAAATAATAATATAAAAATTGGTAATAGAAAACTTAATTTCTAAAAGAAAATATGTAATATAACTGATAAATATTTGATGAGGAGAATAGTTAAACTAAATCCATGGATTAGTTTTTTATAACTTAAAAGAAAAAAACTAAGAGACATTGAAATAAACTGCGGCCAGATATCCAGCTCTCCGGATATCCGATGTTGAGTATCCGGTCAATTTGACATCCGTTGCATGTCTAGTTGCTTTAACATTTTGCACGAAAGTACTGGATATGCTGAAAGAAAAGAAAACAATCTCCGTAATGCATAAACTACGGGTCTTTGCACAGACTAAAAATGGCAGAAGAAAAATAACAAGTCCCTGTAAAGGAATCTCATTTTGCACTTTTCTGTTTCGAATTGTGACCATCAAAGATATGGTTTACTGTCAATAACATAATTTGTATCGTTGCACGAGTTGGAATTTTGTATATTAATAATTGTATGAAAATACTATCATTACTCGTTGTAAACACTGCAAAATACAGTCGCATGAATGTTTCTGTGGAAAATATTTTCATTCTTATAACAAGAAATGTTTTGATACAGTGTTTTTTATTTTTTAATTTTCATATTTGTTATGGAAAGTTTGTTGATAATAATAATAAACAGGGCTTTGTTAGAAAGTTTTAAAGTTAACTCTTGTGTTTTCGATGTTTCTGAAAGCTACAAGATGAAGTAAATAAACTACGCAGTTTAGAGGGTCAGCAGGCATAGGCTTAATACGTTGAATGCCACGTCAGTCACCGGTGACTGACACTGATCTTTCCGTTTAGGCCGCGCCAGTTATCAGTGACTGGCACTTATAGATTCTGTGACAGGAGTCTTATTTCGTGGCCTAAACGGAAAGACAGACAAAATAGACTTGGCATTCAACGTGTTAAGTATCAAAGTCAGTCAAGCGTTGCGGATTAACTTGATCTGGAATACAAAATATTTCATGTCTTTAGCGTCAACATATTATATTCATTCATCAAAAAATAATAGAATTTCTTAAATAACCTATTAAAACACGGCTTTAACAGTGACATCGATTATTAGACTGATTTATTGAGACTAACGATGAAAAACTCGTAAACGTATTATTTAAGTTTTTAATTTAAAATCTTAAACTATAATTAACAATTACTGATAAAACATAGTCACCATGAAGACGTTGAAGAGTATTCCTGAAATTATTGTTCTCATCACACCAAAAATCGAATATGCTCGCTAACTTCTGCGCCGCGAAACGTAGAAGTCAAGGTGTCTGTATTTTTTAGATTAGGTAATGTATTTGTGTGTAATCGGTTAATTTTAAATATAAACACAGACAAAACTTGTTAGAATAAATTTTAAGGAACCACAAAAATATTCCTCATAATATTTCGTTATATAACTTTTGTATATAATTTATAATGCACCTGCATTTCATGTATAAGGATTTTATAATGAAATGTATGTACACTCCGGTACCTACAGCTCATATTCAAAATATTAGAATAATTGAGAAAAAGTAATAAGAAAAAATTATTTTTCATTTATTTATTTTTGATATTAAGTAAATGCAATTAAATTTCTTATAAATTACATCTGGAATGTTTAGATAAGATTTTAACATTTATAAAATATAAAATACAGTACAATAAATTAGGTATACAGCTTTCTAAAACACATCAAAATATTAGAATAAAATTTAGATTGGTTCAAAATATTGGAATATTTTATTTTACGCAACTATATTACCTTATGAATATGAAGCAAATGGTAGTTAATATTTTGTAGCATCCCCTTTAGTTTTCATGACAGCGTACAATCGATCTTGCATGCTATATACAAGGTGTTTACAAACATTTCTATCAATATTAGCCCAAATAAACTTTATGCGTGCCACTAACTCAGTTTTACTTGAAGTAGGATTTTCTTGGAGTTCTTTCTTCACTATACACAATAAGTGTTCGATGGGATTAAGGTCTGGTGAGTATGGTGGCCAAGGAAGTACCTTATTGTTGCGTTGGCGGAACCAATTCTTAGTTGACACCGAGGTATGCGGCGACGCTAAATCTTGTTGAAAGATCAAATTATCTTCAAATAAATCTTCTGATGATAATATTCCAAAATTTCTTGATATATCTGAGAGTTAACCTTTTCGTAGACGATGCATAACTTTCCAGGTCCTTCTGCACTAATGCAGTGCAGTCAACACCAAACCATGACACTAGCACCAAATTTTACGGAGCATTTTAGGCATTCTTTATCAAATGCTTCTTGCTTCATTCTCCAAACTCGAATACCTTGATTACCATATGAAACACAAAACATACATTCATCACTAAATAATAACTTTTTCCAATCTTCTTCGCTCCGTAAACGTCTTCATTTACACCAATTCAATCTTATACGCTTTTTTTTTTTTTTTTTTTTTTTTTTTTTTTTTTGCAGTCATGAGAGGTTTTGTTTTCGGTACACGAGATTCAAACTTAAATTTATGGAAACGTCTTAATGTTGTCGATGTAGAAACTTCAACTCCTTCTTCTTTCCATTTTCAGTGCAGGAATCGCACACTTTTAAAAAGGATTTTCTTAACTATACGTTTCAGTTTCCTGTCATCTCTAGCAGATAGTTTTGGTTTTCGGCCGCCATTTCGGCGATTATTTTGAAACTTTTCATTTTTTGAATATTGTGTTAGTATTTTAATAACGCTTGATTGTGAACAATGTAAGTAATTCGCTATATAACATTGATTTTTACTGTGCCGATACAAATCAACCATACAAAGTTTTAATAAATTCAGGAATATCACTCACACGACACATTTTAAGACAAAAAAGCGAACAATCTGCAAAAAGAATGCTGATTTTAAATAAAATCATATGAATTTAATCAACGATGCCACCAGTTATGAATTGGTGATAATTAAAGAAGAATTAATGTGAAATATTCTAATATTTTGAACCACTTGAATAACTATTCTAATATTTCGACTTTCAAAATATATTTTTTAAATTAATCTTTTCAAAAATGATATTAATTTTAAGATAATAAATAAGTTTAATCAACAATAAGTTCTTAATGAAAATATCGTTTGCATATTTGCATTAAAAGACATTAAATTGCCAAATTATATTTTCAATTTGTAAAAAAAGTAATTATTCTAATATTTTGAATATGAGCTGTAGATCATGTAAGGCTTTGGCAGTGCTAAAGATTTTGTACGAAAATCTTGTGTATGTACTTGTTAAAACTTAAAATTCGTTCTGTCTGATTTCTCTCAAATGAAATTTGGCTGTATAACTTTCTCTGTGCTTTCAAAAATAAAATATTCATTCATAAATCTGTCATAAATATCTCAAAAATAATTGTGCCAAAAATAATCTGTGCTTTCAAAAATATTTGAAAGAAATAAGCGTCAGAATATTAGTTGATGGACTAATTAAATCTACGTCACAAAAAATGCGTAACAAAAAGTAATGTGTAGATTCATGCTGATTTTTCTTCTGTCATATAAAAAATCTCTTACTTTTGCTTCTATTTTTCAGATGACAATTTGGAATTCACAGCTGATGTGGAAGATACGTCAGTTGCTGATTTTAGTAGTTCGAGTGAGCTTTATGCCAAAGAATATGGCTCCACTTCCATCAAAATTCATAGTATCCTTTTATTGATAAAATCTCATGAGCAGAAGAGCAGGAAAAACTTATATATAATACTCTAATGAAACTATCTGTGTTGGTAACATATGTCCATATTTTTAAAGAAATATTTCGCTATTAAAAGTTAATATTAAATCTCTTAGATCATAAATGTATATACAGTGAAACTTTGATTATCAAACTTCCCGGTAGTCGAACAATTGAAATGATTTTCGAACAAGAAATAAGAACATAATTTGATTCGATACTCGCCTAATGAGAGTGACATCACCAAATCCATCTAATAAAAAACGTAGAAAAAGCGACCGAATTGATATTTGTTTTGTTGGACTCGAAGCGTTCATACATGACAAACAGCCATTGCAGCGTTAACGAAATTTGTTAACATACGTTAAAACGTTAACATATATTTTGTCATTCATGTACCGAAAAATTGCTGCATCTATTGAGTTTTATTTTATCTATTTTGTTTTCATGAGAAATAATTTATATATACATGCGATACAGTGATCCCAACGGTAATGAATTCATGCATATTGAGGTTAAAAAACTCAGAGTTAAATTAGTGGTCCTAATGATGTAACACAAAATAAGAACTGAAACCTACCTCCTCAATCTCATGTTAAAGTTTTCTCAAACATGTGGGTACGGTTTTTGTTAAACTTTTACTAAATTGTTATAAAATTGTTATTGTTTTATGTAATATCACAGTCATGGGAAAAAATTAATTTGAATATACATTTATTTGAAATTTCAAAATATTTATAAATTGTAATCTAAGATAATTTTAACAGAAGTCAATTTCTATAAATTTTAAATGTGCGAATCCAAAATTTCAACTCATTACATAAAGTAGTTTTTTTAGTTATGCTTAAAAAAATTACCCGTATTGCAATTTTTTTAAACGATTAAAACTGAATTTAACATTAAGAGTTCAGAATTTTAGAACTGCATAATTTCTAAACTACTCGACCAAATGAATTAATTTTTATTATGCTATTTTCTCGAATTTTTAATGTGTTTCACTTTTTAATTGCTACTAAACTAAAAAGAACTTTTCCAAAGGGCGTGAACCCTAATTTTTATTAGTGTAAAAGCCATGATGCTTCTAATAGAGATTTATCCTCGAATGATTCGAAAGTTGTCCTTAAATTGATTCGTCATTTATTCTAAAATGCAAATTGAGATTTAATATTTTTCTGCATTGTTAGTATTCATCTTACATAATTGAGTATAGTAGAAAACTGATTTTTCGAAACATAACTCGTATATCTCCTTTTTTTCATCTTGTTCAGCAAACTCACAAGAACTTGAAGAAAACGTGACGGGTTATTGACGGAGTTAAGAAAATAAGAGATAGGCAATGTTTATTAATGATCCTAAAAGTTAAGTGAAAATGCTTAAAAGTAATAATTTCTAATATCTTTTCGGATATTGCCAATAATTTTTTTATTACTTAAATACAAAAGTAATGAAAGCTGTAAGAAGTGAATCCCAATATGAAATATATAAAATGCTCATATTAGATAATATCCAATTGCATATAATGATACTTATAAACTAACAACATTTGGAAGATTTTTTTTCCAAGTCTATTAATTAAGCCTATGATTGGATTTTCTTATAAAATGTATTTTCATGATTAAATGGGATATAAAATAATTGTTATTAATATGATCGATTTATAAATTTTATTTGGCACTAATGCATTATTTGTATATTAGTATATACATGGGTTTTTCCTTAATAGTTAGATCAGAATATGGAATCTAAATTAGATGTACATGTAGTAAAAGTAGCTAGTATCAGTAAGTTTTAAAGTTTATTTTCATTTTTTTTTAATATTGTATAGTTGATTTGTAAATTCAAAACAGAAATTATTTACAATCTCATATTACATAAATAGTGCAGGCAATAGAGACCGTATAGGGGCTCTACCTAGCAAAATTAATGGTAGTTCTGGAAATTGGCTTACTTTGTTTTTTGGGTAGCTGAATCCGAATTTGTAACTTCCCACCAAAATTTCCCCCGGCAACCCCCCCCAAATTTTGGTAAAAAGCCCCTCAAAAAATGTTTTTATTAAAAAAATCAAAGTATCTAGAAAGAAAAATAATAAAGGAAAAGTATCTAGAAATTCAGAAAGTAGACAAAAATTGCAACAAATTAGATATATGCATTATGACTTAGGACGAAGGGGAAGGGGGATCTGCCTCGGAACTTGCGCGCGCTGCCGCGTGAACTAAGTTGCGCAATTCCACTTAACCACTCACACGTTTACATTCGCCCTCCCATCTCCCATCCGAACTTTCTCTATAAGGTTTACTTTAAGTTTTTTGGGTCGCTGAATATGAATTTTAACTTCCCCCCCAAAATTCCCCCCCCCCGACCTCCCTCCCAAATAGTTGTTTTTAACTTAAATTTCTGATTGTTTTAGGGGGAAAGCATTACTAAATTCAGAAACTAGACAAAATTTGCAACAAATAGGATACATGACATTATGACGTAGGATGAACGGGAAGGGGGGAGGGCTGCCTCGGAACATGCACTGCGGCGCTACGTGCACTAAGTTTTTGAAGTCCAGGCAATAGGGGATTTTACCTGGAAAAAGTAATACTAGTTCTGGATTTCGACTCACTTTATGTTTTTTGGGTCGCTGAATCCGAATTATTAACTTCCCACCAAAATTTCACCCAGTAACACCCCAAAAAATTGATTTTTTTTAAAAAATTTGGTTTTTGAAAAAAGCGCGCGGGGATTGTTCCGAGGCCGTCCCCTCTCTCCCCGTTTATCCTACGTCATAATGTCATGTATCCTATTTGTTGCAAATTTTGTCTAGTTTCTGAATTTCGTAATGCTTTTCCCCTAAAACAATAAGAAATTTAAGTTAATAACAACTATTTTGGGGGGGAAAATTTTGTGCGTAAGTTAAAAATTCGGATTCAACGATCCAAAAATCTTAAAGTAAACCTTATAAGGAAAGTTCGGAGGGGAGATGGGAGGGCGAATGTAAACGTGAGAGTGGCTAAGTGGAATTGCGCAACTTAGCCCACGCAGCACCGCGCACATGTTCTGAGGCAGATCCCCCCTTCCCCTTCATCCTAAGTCATAATGTCATATATCGAATTTGTTACAAATTTTGTCTACTTTCGGAATTTCTAGATACTTTTCCCCAAAAATAATAATTTTTTTTTTAAACAAAAACCTTTTTTGGGGGGTTTTTTACCAAAATTTGGGGAGGTTGCCGGGGGAAATTTTGGTGAGAAGTTACAAATTCGGATTCAGCGACCCAAAAAACATAAAGTAAGCCGATTTCCAGAACTACCATTAATTTTTCTAGGTAAAATTCCCTATTGCCTGGACTAAAAACTGATTTGAGAAGCTCTATAATTTTAATTGAATCTGTAAATTAGATCAACACAAAGATGAAAAAAAATTTCTATTTTGAAAAGCACAAAACCCACCGAATTTTAATAAAATATAATTGTTGAATTGTTTTTAGATAGAAGCAAATATAATAAAACTCGGGAAACGTACGGAGTCTAATCAATTAACCCTTTCAGGGGCAAGGCATTTCTGCTCCAAAAATGTTCAAATAATTCACACCGCAATTTACAAACAAATTTATTTGAAAATAATCAAAAGCTTTTTTTCACCTATATTATGAGATCGAAATCTTACTAAAAACTTACCGGTACCATTTGGAAATTTGGGCATTATAATCAATAATTTGCAGACTGCAAACGGCGCTCCTCAAAGGGTTAAATTAGAGATGTTTAGAAATGTAATGCAAAAATAATATGCTGTGCATGTTTGCCCTCCATTTTCATTCCGAAATACCGAATTCATACCGGTATTTCCCAAAGAAGAATCTTTACTTCAAGTAATAACAAAATGTCTGTCATAAAATAAATCCGAAAGTATTGTTGGTATTTTCTGGGGTGAATTCGAAATTTCGGAATAAAAACGGAGGCCAAACTGGCAACCCTGCTGCTATGCAAACGCAACAAAACTTTAGTGTAAATGCAACTTAGAACGTAGTGAAAACATTTCTTGTGAATAGATGAGCGATTGCTGTCTTGCAGAAGTTATTCTAGAATATATTAACCTTCTCGTGCATAAATTATTTTTAAATGAATGAAAACATGATTTGGCAGTAAAGATTTAAACTGAGTTAAGAACAAGTAATGTTGAATTAAAAAATATCTTGGATTTATGGAAATTTCTTTTTTCTGTTATAACATAACAGGGAACCCAAGCATGTGTAACCCAAGCATAAAGGAATTATTAAGCGTTATTAAGTCCTTTTTTGTGATAATTTAACTCTCGCAGTACTAAGATCAAAATATTACTTAATCGCCTAAGATTTAAAAAGGGGTTACCCCATACATAACATAATTTAGGCACCCATTGGTAATTATAATGTTTATACGACGATTCATTTCGTAGAACAGCGAAATTTACACGCAACTGAACACAAGTTCTAAATTTCGGAATAAAAACGGAGGCCAAAAATAATTTCTTAGAAAGCGAAATTCAAATGAGTAGGATTAAAAAAAATATTAATTTAATATTTTCCAAAGAAAGGGAGGGAGGTATATAATTTTAGATAACAAAATTAACAAATTCCCTTATTTTTAAAATTTCCAAGATTATTGACCCTTTAAGATTTTTAAATCTCAAAGTTTAACAATTGGTTAAATAAGTTCATTTACACCCTCCATCATCAATAAGTTCATTTACACCCTCCATCATCAATAAGTTCATTCACACGCCTATGCATATAACAGATTTAATGTTGATCGGTATAATCAGCGATAACAAAATGAATACTTACGTTATTAAAATTTATTTCTTTGTTTATAAGGAAATAAAGTAAATGACATTAAATGAAAGTATGTCTTCCATTTTGCCCCTCTCACGTCTTTTTTAACACCGATTTTATTCTCACTTTTAGAAGTGCTTAAAATGAAGCAGTAATTTTTCATTCTTATTTTTCCGCAGCTTTAAGACACTGAGTGTTATTGATAATTCTTCTGGGTATTGAATGAGAATAACAATGTTTTGTGGAATTTCCGCTTTTATTTCTACAACTAAACGAGCAGTTACGTTATCCTCATGAGGCCTATAAGATATCTTCTTAAGAGTAGTTGAATTACATTAAGAAGAATGTATGAATGTCGAAATAAGTTTTTATTATTACGATATTTTTGTGAGATATACAAGATTTATTTTTATTGTTTTTACGCACGTGAAGTTAATTAGTTGTTGAGCAGTGAATAAAAATTCATTAAAGCACGTTTACTAATTCTTTCGTGATGCGTAATTCTTACCCGTACGTAGCATTTTTTCCCCTTCTAAGACATTTTGTAAGGCAGAATGAAGTTCAATCATATGAAATTGAAGTGGAGATTGGTGAATATGTAATCACATTAAAATAGAATTCTAAATTATATTAAGAGGAAGGGATAAATGTTGAAATAATTTTGTTATTGTGTAATTTTTCTGAGTTACAGAATATTTATTTTTATATTTTTGAGTACACGAGACAAATTATTTATGGAATGGATAAAAATTTTTTAAAGCATGTTTTGCTAACACTTTTCTGAAATTTAGTTCGTCACCGTACGTAACTTTTCTTTTAGACAGTTTGACAAAATGAAGTTTAATGGTACGAAAATGAAATAAATTTTTGAGCGAAGTTAATTCTAATATGGAGTACACTTTAAAAAAAGTGAAATATCCCAGCAAAGAAAGAAACATTGGGCCATCAGCTGGAAAAAAGATTGCAGCCAGCACTGCCATCAGCGGTAAAGTGCAATTGTGCCATTACTTAAACCAGTACAAAAGTGTCTTTGCGGAATGCAGCTGGTCCATCAGTGATGGCCAACAGCAGGCCAGCATTGGTATATCATCACATTACTTCAATCCGACACTTTTCCTGCAGTGCCAGCACCTATCCTACTGCTATTCCTTTATTGGCCCAGCACTTTCCCTTATAAAAATTTCTTATAGAGATCTATAAAAAAAGAAAGTATTATAGAATTATGGCCCTTTTTTCTATAAGATAGTTTCACCAAGAGCTATAGAAATATCTGTAGAAGTGTCTATAATAGAAATGTATATAGAAATATTTGAACTTGCAGCGGTTTCCATGTGGTCACCCTCCTAAGTACTAACCGCGCTCGATGCTGTTTGGTTTACGTGATCGGACATGAACAAGTACTTTCAGCATATTTTATGACCGCTCCTAGTTTTCAAGTTCTCATTACACTATTTCAAGTTTGTTTCCTTTGTGATTTACGTTCCCAATCATTAAACTGGTATAGAAATTATTGTATTGCATAGAAATCCTATATATTTTATAGGTTTATTTGTTACGCTTTTTTTTTTATTCTCCCCAGCAAAGAAAGAAACATTGGGCCATCAGCTGGAAAAAAGATGGCAGCCAGCAGTGCAATCAGCGGTAAAGTGCAAGGGTGCCTTTACTTAAACCAGTACAAAAGTGTCCGAGCCGAATGCAGCTGGCCCATCAGTGATGGCCAACAGCAGGCCAGCATTGGTATGCCATCACATTACTTCAATCCGGCACTTTTCCTGCAGTGCTAGCACCTATCCCACTGCCATTCCTTTGCTGGCCCAGCACCTTCCCTTACAAAAATTTCTTATAGAATTCTATAAAAAAAACAAAGTATTATGGCTCTTTTTTCTATAAGCTAGTTTCATTAAGAGCTATAGAAACATCTGTAGAAGTGTCTATAATAGAAATGTCTATAGAAATATTTGAACTGCATGTGGCCACCCTCCCAAGTACTGACCGCGCTCGATGCTGCTTAGTTTTCGCGATCGGACATGAACAAGTGTTTTCAGCGTACGCTACGATTGCTCGTAGTTTTCAAGCTCTCATTACACTATTTCAAGTTTGTTTTTCTTTTGTGATTTACGTTCCCGATCATTAAACTGGTATAGAAATTATTCTTTTGTATAGAAATTCTATGTATTTTATACGCTTTTTTTTTATTATTGATTCTGAACTGCGTAAATTATGAAAACCGAAATCCTTTGTAACCTAGTAAAACCAGGTTTAAGGAGAAAAAAAAATTACGTTGAAATAAAGAATTTATTTATTTATTCATTTACTTATTTATTTTGTTGGTGACAGTGGTGCTATATTATTTACAGTTTAAAAAAAATAGCTTCACAGCTTAAATTGTGTTAAGATATTCATTTCAGATTTCTGTTCAAATACTCAATGTCTTCGATATTCGCAGCGCCACCTAACGTAAGGGTTCCCAGCAATAATACAGCAAAAGTTCGTGCACTTCCATGTAGTGGTGGGCCAGCGCATGAGATAAAACGGATGCCCACCAGAATTTTATCTGATGATTTCCAGCAGCAAAGTTGACTGAAGCTGTCCAGCAGTGGTCATGCACTGGTAGACCATCAGCCAGCGCTTCTCCATCATTGCCAGCACCTATCTTGCTGCTGGCCAGCAATTTCCTCTTTGCTGGGTCAACTGTGTAAATTGTGAAAATCTTTGTAACTTAGTAAAACCAGATTTAAGGAGAAAAAAGTGCATTGAAATAAGGAATTTATTTATTCACTTACTTATTTATTTTGTTGGTGGCAGTGGTGTTATATTATTTACAGTTTTTTAAAAAAATAGCTTCACAGCTTAAATTGTGTTAAGATATCCATTTCAGATTTGTGTTCAAATACTCAGTGTCTTCGATATTCGCAACGCCACCTAGCGTAAGGGTTCCTAGCAATAATACTGAAAATGTTCGTGCACTTGAATGTAGTTGTGGGCCAGCGCATGAGATAAAACGGAAGCCCGCCAGAATTTTATCTGAGGATTTCCAACAGCAAAGTTGACCGAAACTGTCCAGCAGTGGTAGACCCATTAACCAGCACTTCTCCATCATTGCCAGAACCTATCTTGCTGCAGCCAGCAATTTCTTCTTTGCTGGGATATCTTCATTTGCTGAAACAAAAAAACGAAAAGTATAGTTTTACTTCACAGAAAGTTTTTTACAAGTGCATTTGATTTATTTTGCCGTAAGGGGTCAGTTCATACAATAATAACCTGTCAAGTACGAGTATTATTCGCGCACAGAGGGTTCCGTACAATAAATACACTGGGTTTCAAAATGATATGAATACCTAGTAATTTTGTGATATCCTGGCAAAAATTCATCAGTAATTATCAGAAAACTCCATTCTCGAGACCAAATACAGTAATTTGAAATAATACATAACTCCAAAAGAAATATTAAACTTTATATTCATTGAAAATATGAATTATCTAAAAAAATTGTGTTGCAAAATGATTTAAATATTGATCAAAATTATCACTAAACGAGCATAGAAATTGTACAGGAATATTGAATGCCACTCCGAAAAGAATAAACCGAAATATGCAAATTAGTTTAGGATATAAAGATAATTCGTACGCTAGGAAATTTCCAAACTTGATGGCAAAGTGATTTCTAGAAGTATGGGTGCGCTTTAAGTGGTTTTGAGAATCAAGGACTTTCGGCCAGAGCTATCGCAAAAAAATTGAAAAGATCTCCAAGTGTAATATTAAATTTTCTTCGATTAAAAGAGAATTATGGAGCAAAGAAGTCTTCGGGACGTCCGCCAAAACTATCCAAAAGGGAAAAAGAACCATTATAAGAAGAATGAGCAATGGGAAAACAACTTTAGGCAAACTTTCAAGAGATCTACTGATAGCAGTGTCAAAAAGTACCTTGTCCAGAGCAGTCAAGAGCTCTAAACAAATGAGGGACAAGAAAAAAAAAGCCCCAACCACGTATGACTAAAATGCATCAGCAGAATCGCCTGGATTGGGCAAAAGATCACATGTCCTGGAAGTTAGAATATGAAAGAGTAATATTTCCCGATGAAAACAAAATTCAATTTGGATGGTCCGGACGTTTTTTTCTTATTATTGGTACGATCTGCGCAGAAAGGTTTTTAAAATGGCAACAGGGTGGAGGTTCACTCATGGTTTGGACTTTCTTTGGATTTCATGTAAGATCAACGTTGCGTTTCCCTCTGGCAGAATGAGTGCATTTACCTACCAAGATCTACTTGTAGTAAACTTGCTTCTATTTGCTGAGGAAATTGGCGGAGATTGCTGGATGTTCCTACAAGAAAATGCATCCATTCACAATGCAAAAAGCGCTTAAGAATGATATCTTAATAATGGTGTGCATGTAATTTCATGGCCATCTGTTTCTCCTGATTTAAATCCAATGGAGAATGTATGGAGCCTACTGGTTAGAGCTGTTTGCGCAAATGGAACACAATATGCCGCAATTTCAGAATTAAAAGCTGCTATCGTTTTCTACTGGAATGAAATCGATCAAAATATATTAAACTGCTTGGTCCATACCAAGCCTGATTGCGTTTTTACATTAATTAAAAGATCTGGTGTATACACTGGTTATTAATCTATATTTTTGGCCAATATTCTTATAATTTTGAAACACCTCAAACTGGAAAACGCAGTTTATTTTATGTATAAATCGCTGTTTCGATTATATTATGTTATAGAATAAAACTATTTGTTCTATTTCTAACATTGATTAGACTTCAGTTTGTTTTGTAACATTGTCTTCTTTTTTATGCTTGAAAAAGTAGGTGTTCATATCATTTTAAAACCCAGTGTATATGAATTAGTAAAATGTGCATTGCATAAGTATATAATTAGAAGTTATTATCAAGACTTTAAAAGCCGATGGAACATAGAATATGCCGCTCGTGTCTTTATGTATGTTCAAACCGTCCGTGTCTTTAAGGATTAATATCTCTGCTAATTACCGACATTTTTTAAAAAATCATTACCAACAATCCTTTTATACTTCTTGGACAATAAGTACCTCCAGCGCTCCTCAAGTCCTTTGCTGAACGTTCGCAAATCGAAATTTGTGTATATCGGAAAAAGGGGATTTTCTCAAAAACTATGACCTACGGTAATCGCTATAGTTTTTCTGCAAGGTTTAAATTAACTTTTACTACCCAAATTTTTTTTTCAGAACTTTAGCTTCAGTAGATTCGGAAAGAGAGAGGGGGTGGGGGGACATATTTTGGCATTAAATTTTCGACAATATCTGAAAATATAATACTTAAAATTAAAAGAAATGTATTTTTGAGTTTGGCGTTACAAAAGATTTCTCACGATACCCCACACGATATACAAAGAAAACATTTTTTTTTCAAGTAACTTAATTAGCCCTTCTACATGTTCCCTAAATATATTTGTGAATGATTAATAATCTATGAATATGTGGTCAATATCCTTTATTACTTCACCCAATTTGAACTTTCCACGTTCCATAGTTTACGAGTAAAGTGGGTGTGACAGACGGACAGACATACACAGGAGTAATCTTATATGGTTCCGTTTTCACTTTTTTAGTACGGAACCATAAAAATGACCTAAATTTTAAAATTTCAATAGAATATTGCATTTTTACTGCATATTTAAATTTAGCATGCCAAGAAACATAGAGATATGAAGTACTTTAAAATTTTTGCATGTTTAATTTGTGAGATATAATTTATTGAAAAGTGAATTAATCAGCGCTAAAGAAAAATGTATTTTAAATATAACTGTGCAAAAATTAATGGCCCTTGCGACACGACAATATATGGTGCATCCACATATAAAGTATGGCCCGTGGGAAAATCGATAATAGATGGCGCCAGATCTTAAAAGATCGTGTAGGGGAAAAAAAAAAGAAAAAACTTAAAAATTGCTGCCAGAAAGATAAAAGGAATTTCATTCGGAACTGAAGATGCCTCAGAAAGAGGTGAAAGATTTTTTCAAGAAATAGCGGAGTAGAATGCTGTCTGATGTGTTAACGAACCAAGGTAAAATGTGATTTTTATGAATTATCAGTAGTTTTAAAGAACACAGACAATTTTTTAAAATGAACTTTAAAGATATTTCAGATGCACAGATGCAGATATGAGAATTGTGTTTTTAGAAATATTTTGAATTTTATTAAACAACAAAAGTTTTTACATAAACAAATTTTTACAACTGTTTTTACAAATAAAATGGAAATGACATGCTTTTCTATAAAACGATAACAAATATATTTTTAAGTATTTAATAAAAAGCATTTCTAAGTAACTGTATTATGACTCTTGAACAAGTATTACAAGTACATACATGCATGAGTACCCCATTTTTGATGCAGTAATGTCAGTGTAAGTGTAACTAATATACAGTAACCTCTTAGGCGGAATCGATCGGGACCAAGAAAATTTTCCGCAGTAGACAATATTCCGCCTTAGACAAATTTTACTCTGTCTATGGATTCGCAGGGACTTGAAAATCTTTCCTAGTTAGCCAGATTTTCGTCTTACACAGAGTCCGCCTTACAGAGAGTTTTCTGTACTATAACTGGAAGGACAGTTTATGTATTGGGTATATGCAAAAGCAAGTTCAGTTTTTTGGTTATAATTACACGTTTATTTAACAAGTATATAATAGTGGTACATTATTCTAAGTATGCTCCATCAGAAGCCACAATCTTCGCCCATCTTTCAGGCAATTTATGTGTTCCCTGAATGAAGATGTAGTGGTCTTTTGAAGCAATCCATTCTCCAAGTCAATTTTTCATACTTTCATATTCTTTAATAAGTATACTTTCGGCATACTTTCATAATTTCGATATGCCGAACTTTCCCCTTTATTCCGTAGGGTTTTTCTAGAAAGGGAGGATGAAAATAAGAAAGATTTAGCAGTTTTAAAACTTTTATTAAATAAATGCTTACAAATAAGATGTATCTTAGTTTATTAATGTTTTACGACTGCACTTTACCTTACAAAAACAAAAATCATAATGCCTGTTCTTCCCTCTAAGAAACGTTTTTTCTTCCCCCTCTTCTATATATGCTATCTTGATAATCGCTATATCCATCCAAGGGCTATAGATTTACGCAAAACAAGCCTTGTTCCACGCCATGGATAATAAGACGTATCACATTCCTCAAATTATGTTATGGGCTCTGTTAAGCTAATTATTGCACTTCGTTTTACAAAACGTAATTATAGGGAATCGAGCGCAGAGGCCAAATTTTTTTATTTTTAATTTTAAATCCTGAAAAACATAAAATGGCATCTGTTTAATTATAGGATTCATATTAATTTGAGTAGGTTTTGTGCCATATCTAATAAACTGAATTTTGCGCCATTTATGCCGAGAATGATAAATTTCAAAATTTCGACTTAAAAATTAAAGTAGCGTTTTTTTTATTTTGTGTTTTTTTCACTACTTGGAATATTAACCAATTTTCTTTCGTAATAATAGGGGGGAAAATAAAGCAAAGGGTTTTAAATGGAACATTTGTTTATAAGCATGCATATACAAAATTTTATAAGTATTTTTTTTTAACTTATTGAAACTACGTATGTACAATCGGAATAATAATCGACTATAGGTTCATTCCATGGTTACGGACGTAACAAACAGAGACTTTAAAGCTTCATAAATAATGTAAAAAAAATACTTATTACATGGATTATTTTATATTTAAGGTCGGTCCAAGGATTGTAAATAGAATATTAAATTTTGAAATCTGAAAAATGTTCCCATAATTTTTGAAAAAATAAAATCTAGGTGTTACGGACGTAATTCACAAAACAGTCAAAATTGCATATAGCTGCAGTTATTGTCATAATACTGTGAATTTTAAGGAAGAACATTTAACTTTTTCTTCAATAATTCATTATTAGGGTATTAGCTGTTGGAAACTGCAATCTTGAAAACATTAAAATAATTATTAATTAATACATGGGATAATTAAATTGTTACAGACGTAACATTTGCCTGTTACGGACGTAACAATTCAATACATCAAAATTTATTTATGAATTCTAAGTCATTTATAATATATTCCCTAATTTCTTTTATAAATTTTAAAAATAGAATATTCAAATACAAAAACTAGCCTAATTACAACTTTTACAAATAATTTTTGAAATGACAATAGCTTGTTAAACTTTACCAATAATTTAACTGAAATGTTCTCAGTCTCATCACTCACCTTTTTAGTGCTAATACTTTTATTTACTTGACTTTTTATACTTAAACTGCATGTTTTCAAAAAATTCACACTCTAAGCTATTAAAAAATGTATTACATGACTTTATATATTAAATATTATTTGTTTTATAAATAAAAAACAAAATAGTACTTTGGTTTCACTTTTCATGGAATGACTCTATACTGTAATTTCAAAATGTCAATAATATTATTCCTCCTGTCAACTTTATAAAAAAAATTACTACATAAAAAATGTACTTTTATACACGTATTAATAAATGTTTGATAAATATCACCATTATTTAACATTTTGCATTTGTTTGCATTTTAATTATTTTGCATTTGTCAACAGGTTTTAGAGTGTCTAATGGAAATTACACTATTTTGGAAGAACTTAAAATTTACGAGTTTTTCATCGATCTCTTTGACGGCGAAGGAAATATGATTCATGCTTCTGAAGTAAATTATATTTTCAAAATTTTTAAAATATATTAACACATTGTATATTTTTACTAATACGACGATCTTTCGTGAAATATGTTTAATTATTCCACGTGTATTACGTGCGCTTATGATGTAGATATAGAGTGACCCAGCCAATCGCTGATCAAATAAGGTCGGTGTTACGGGGTTTATATTATATTTCCTTCTTTTTAAGTTTGAGAAGAAAACTAACATGACTGCTACAACCCTTAATGAATGAACTATAATGGGCAAAAATGAAATCTGCTGAAATTAAATATTAACAAAAATAAGTAAATAGTTACTTTAATTGCCATTTTTCCAGTAGTTGATCAATTCAAGAAATCAGTCGAAAATTCAAAAATTAATCTTTAAAATATCCTGCTTTAGCTGCGATTAACAATAGTTCATATAAAACTATTATTTAAAATAAATAAGATGGAAGTGGAATTTTTTAACTTACCGTAATTGTCTCCAACTAACGAAAAACTAAATTTTTACATTTTCTGATTAAAAAATCATAAAAGGGCTTCTCTTACAGCTGACAACAATGTGACAACAGGGATTCCAACATTCAAACAAAAATATTATGTCTAGTGCCACGTGTAAAACTCATTTCCGCCTGAAATGGAGCAATATTTCAAACATTTGATCAACTACTGGAAGGGTATCAACTACTGGTAGGGTCACCCTGTCTAAGTTGCGTACTGCTACACAAGTCTTCAATGTTCACTCTAGAATCCATTAAACTTACGTAATTATCTTTTGCTTATTTCAGACATGTTCTTGTGCATTACTTTGACATATTGTCTAGCAGTTATTTACAATTTTATTTTTATGTGCAAAAATTTCATCCGTCATTAAGTTTGGGTAAGTGTGTAAATAAAAATAGATCATTATAAAATATCATTAAGTAAACAAATAAAAATAATATCATTTACTGAAACCGTAGTAGGAAATTCAGGACAGTAACTGATGAGTATGAAGTAAAGAATTATGGAAAACTTACCTCCTTGACTCTTTTCACTTAAAGTTTTTAAATTTGAAATTGCTTTAGAAAGCATTTTTAAGAAACGAAGAACAGTAAAACAACCCGAACTTTTCCAGTTCAAGTACTAATACTGGTACATAAAACGTTTCTTGGACAGAGGCTTTGGAGTCTCAGTAGGTCCAAAAATGTCTTTCCAAAGTACAGTCGTGGAAAAAAAAAAGGAAACACCCCCTACTAACTCTTCAACAAATTATCGTAGATGGAAGTTACTAGTACCGAACGATTGGAAATAAAGTCTACTTTTAAATGAGGTATATAAAATTTGCTTTGGGGGCCATCTACATATTAAAACGAACCCAAACCTCATTTTTTTCAATAGTAATACCCAATTTTAACGAGATATTTCAAAACTTTGGTTCAAACTATGCCTAGACACCAAATTTCAAGTCATTTAAAGTTTTTGAATTTTAAACATTCAAAATTTAGTGCTTCTAATGTTAAATTACATTTTCATATTTTTATTTATATCTCATGAAATTATACTCCTAATGTGCTATTTTTTTGTGTAGCAATAATACTAATGTACCCAAACATAAATACGCCGAATTTGCAATTTTTATAATTTTATGATATGAATTATGTAATTAATATTCGAAAAAATTATGAATTGCAACCTACTATTTTTTTGATGGATTTAGATTTATTAAGTCCTGCTTTATGAAAATCCAAAATTTCACATTTTTCTTCCAAATAGTTTTCAAATTATGCTTTAAAAACGGAAAAATGATGATTTAAGGGGCCATTTATGATAGAAGTGAGTAGATATTTTGAAATTTCTTCTGCTGACATGTTATCAAACAGGCTTCATTAAATGTTTGAGTGGAGGTTAAGGTGCCTTGATCAAGAAGGGGGCTCTCTCGGTTAACAATCGAGTACCGAACTTCAATTTGGATACAGACCTTAAAATACGCTCGTTTTAAAATAATTAATTTCTCGGAAACTTATGGTACGAATTGCATCAAAATTTGTTTTTAGGCAAATTGAAGGGTGTAGAGTTCAGTTATGCTGTCAGAATTCTGTATTGCTATTGAAAAAAACAGAGTTATGGTTCGTTTTAATATGTAGATGGCCCACTAAGAAAATTTTATATACATCATTTAAAAGTACACTTTATTTCCAATCGTTCGGTACCAGTAACTTTCTTCTACGATAATTTGTTGAGGAGTTAGTAGGGGGTGTTTACTTTTTTCCACGACTGTACATTATTACATCATAAGTAGATGGTTATTAACCCGATTTCAAACTTTCCTGCAAGGCGCTAATCGCTGGGCCATCTTTTGTAACTTTCAATATTTTCCTGGGAAGTATACGTACACATGTTAAAAATGTGTTCCCCAACTTTTCTTTAAATGGAGATGTGATTGGTTGGATTTTATCCCATATATAATAACCCCATCTTCTTTTTCTTAGCTTTGTTCTGCAGTTAGATCTTCTAGTTAAACGTACGAATAGAAATAGACTACGGTGATGGCCTTTTTTACCTGACTGCCAAGAAGGGTTATGTGTTTCACTCGTATCTGGGTATGTGGATTTATTTATACCCTCGAAACGTCCCAACGGTTGCATGGATTTTAATGAATGAAGTTTTTATGGATTCGTCTTAACCGTCCGATGGTTATTGGCTAGGTTTTGTTTTTATACATTCAAAATGACGGCCGTAAAATACAAAATGGCGATAGGGACGAAAAAATTTTTTTACGCACCCTATTGAGTGGCATATCATTGGATAGGTCTTTCAAAATGAAGACGATGTTTCATTGACTATTTTACAGTCAGAAGCTCCGGTTAAATATTACACAACCTGGAAGTTGTGTAGGTAGGATCTCTAGCTTTACTGCAACTCTAACCTTCATAGACATCTATAGACCTCATCAAAACAGTGTTTATAGATAGGAACTAACAATTAAACACATCTTAAAAGTCATCAATACAAGTAAATAAAAAAATAGTTAAGTAGTATAAAAAACACTTTCACATTGATGAGAAATAATTAATTAGTTCGCTTTTTACGCAGTCTGATTTTTTGATTTTTAAAATTTAATTTCCTTTTGTTAATCATGCAGGGTGCTCACTTTATATATTTTTTGTACTTTTTCTTTTTTGATGTCTTTGTTTCCTTTCCGATCCTGCTTCTTTTTGTAGGAATATTTTAAATGCTTTTACCTCTTTTGATTTGAGCAAAAATTCTTCAAAACACTTTTTCGTTAGCATGCGTTCAATTTTGTTCTTCACGTTTTTGAAGTACTGTAAGCAGTATTTGTTGATATGCTTTCAGAAAAAAATATCAAGCATGTAAAAATCTTTGGGTAAATTGTTCCCCACGTTTTGTCGGTTTTTGAAAGTTTGTCTAGATTGAGGCCAAGATAATTGATGTTTACCTAGTTCCTGCGGTTCAAATAAGATATATTGAAATATTGTTTACGATTACCCCGTAATAAAAATAGCTGAATGGGAATAGTAAACAGTATAACGCAGAAAAATAGAAATGTGAAGAAGAAAATGCTAGTAAGGAGTTTGACGACAAAATATGTCACTAACAACAAAAAACACAATCTTATCTCTAGTTCATATCCAATAGCAGTAAAAAACTGAGGAGTATAAACTTAGTTTGCTAATTTTTCTACTATATTGTTTTGAAACCAATGCTGCCAGTTGTAGCACAAATGAGGAAGGGGTACTAGAAACATTATTTCTCCATGATAGAGACATCACTTATCTATTTTTTTTCCAACTCTCAGCGCTAGTGTAGTTCGCAGCGCTAGTATTGATTGTTTGCATCTACCACTGTTTTATAGTACCCAACCCACTAATGTTAATTTAATTTGTAATTCTACATTTTGCAGGGTTTTGAAGGAATCAGAATATTTTTTTAAATTGAAATTCCATTGAATTTTCTACGTTCATTTTAGAATACGTATATTGAAAAACGTTTGAAGCAACATATTGAAATTCGAATAATATTTTCGTATTTATATAATTCATATAATTTATAAAGTATTTTCGAATAATATTTTGAATATACACTCATGTCCATAAATTAAGGATAATGGCAGCTCCGGCAAATAAAGGTTCGGAAACAAAACAAACGTGACTTATTCGTCAAGCCCATTTATTAAACAAAAGATAAAGAACAAAAACTATGGTGCACGTATGATATCATTCATAAAACTAAAATTGTTGCTCCCTGGAGCAATTACAAAAAGTATCTCCCTTAAAAAACTCAACATTATATGTGTGATATGATTGTTAATACATTGTATGTCTCCCAAACGATGAGATATACTTCGTACAATTCCTAGGCATGCTTAGTATCAAATTATCGAGCTGATCTTGGATAAGATAGCATTTAGCAAGCAGTGCTCTCAGAATTTTCACATGTAGGAGGTGGTTGACGGGCTGCAACTCGTCGGTCAAGCATGTCCCACATATGCTCTATCGGATTCAAGTCAGGTGAGAATCTGGTTATTCCATACGGGTGATATCCTCAGATTGAAGGCATTCGTTTACAATGTTTGCTCGGTGAGGACGGGCGTTGTCATCCATAAACACAAATTCTGCGCCCATGGCACTCCTAAACACACATACATGTTGTTCCAGAATGGTGTCCCGATAAATTTGGTCTGTAATGGTTCCGATTTGAACATGCAGATCTGTTCTGGAGCCCAGTATAAATCCACCCCAAACGAGCAATCCTGCAGCTGTCGTCCGATGATGTTGTCTCCATATGAAAGTCCGAAGTGAATCAGGCTGCAAGCTAAACCTGGACTCGTCGGAAAACATTACGCAAGTCCACTGTGACCACGTCCACATTGCAGGATCTCTACTCCAGGCTAATCGCAGGCGACAGTGAGTTGCCGTAAGCGGAACACATCTGACAGGCCTGCGAGCATATAGACCAATATTTCCCAAATGTCGCACAGTGTAAGATTTTGCGAATCTAGCGGGTCAAATTTCAGTTTATCAAAATTATCGACATTAAAGTAATAATGATCTTACTAGAGATAAAATGGTTCTGTATTATGAAAAAATATCTTTACGCATTACATTGTACTATTTACATCATTGTTATTCCATAATCATAATAAAAAGATGTTTTGTCATTTTCATACATTGACATTTACTTAGTGTTATTGCATTCAGTACAGATTTTTGAAAATATAGTAGTACATATTTATTTTCAACAAGAAGAGTTTTCTTGTATTTAAAAAAATAGTAATTAATTACACACTGCTTTAGTTACCAGTGGTATCATAAAGTGAATCACTGTCATTTTTCGTTGTTTGCTATTCTTTTATTATTTTTATATTTTGTGACCGTATAAATGTTAAAACTTCAGGCTGAATTTCAGCCGCTCTATAGTTTTATTGAAGTGTTAATGTCACTATTTGTAATGCTTAAAGGCAGATATAGTATTTATCTTGTATCCGCATGTCATGTAAAATTACATAAAATCGCTCAATAAGAGCATATCAACACCTGTTATGCTAGCGGCCATAGCAGCATCCTTAAAAAAATCTTATTTTTCTATTTCTTACATTACTATTATGTTGTTCTTGTTTTGGCGTTTTTAAATAATTCTCTTTTAGGTCTAAATCTTTCAATTATATTTTTTTCTATCTGCGATACTTCATTTTTCTTCAGGTTTTCCGAACTGCTATTTCTTTACATCAAATCTATAACCAATATGCAATAGATATTCCATAAATCTTAATTGTGCATGTAGTGCCGATAAGCCCCAAGAAAACTTGTGAGTATTATTCGTATATTATCGAACCATTTTTATGTTATTCATCACCTTGTATTTTTGGTTACAGACATTGCATTTTTAAGTTGCTTTATTTGAAGGTAGAATGCTGCACATTGGGCTATCTACCACTGTGTCTTGAAATTTGTTCTCTGTTATACCTCTGAACGTTGAATTCAACTATAGTTAGTTCAAGAGCTGTACATATTTAATTTCTTTCTGCTATTGGCTGATCAGTTTCTATGATGAACTTAAACTTTATGGAACTAGAATAAGAAGTAGATGACCGATGAGTATTTAGCCATTATAAAATTTCGATTTTCCTTGTTACAACCCTTTTTTATATGGCGAATATCCGGCTTTTTGAAAGATTTTTTAAAATGTCGTTGCTCTTTTAGGGCTTTCAGATATTTTTTAACACATCTGCAGCATCGTTTCGTCCAGATTGTTTCAGTTTTAAACACGTGGCAAGTGTTAATTCATACGGGAATAGCGAATGCACCTTTTGTCTTCCGATTTCGGTCCACTTAAATAAAAAAAATTCTTTGGTCGTCCAACATTTTTCTGATAATCATTATTACTTCTGCCCTGTAAATATATTTATTGTTACTATTCGAATCTGACCATCTCTTATTTTACTTCAAAAAACATTCTTTGAGCGATGACAGTTTCTCCATCTTTGATTACTGCCAATTATAAATGAATGGATCCGCCGCTTAATATGGTCTAACATAAAATATGAGTAATGTTGAAGATTATATTTGTGTAATACATAGTTTATCTGGATATTTTTAAAATTGACAGGGAATGATTCATGTCCAGTAACATAATTTTGCAAAATCTCGTATAATTCTCTTTTCGAAATTTACACTTCCGTACCGGAAAATAAATTAACTTAAATTCAAGAGTTGCAAATAGTTGCAGAAGAAATTGATTTATTTTATATCATATGCATACATAATTACAAAAAAAAAAATTATATTACAATATACCGGCGTGTACAAAATTCTTGGCAGCTTTTTAAAATTTATCATATGCTATTAAATTTTCAAACAATTTTTCTATTGTCTTAAATTATTTTTAAATGTAACATTTCTAAATAGCTATCGAAACTGTAAAATACAAAGTATCTACATTGTTGTAAAGAATCCATACTATAATAAAAAAATATTTACAAAATAAGTACTTTTTTGCCAAAAATATCAATGGCAATTACAACTACAGCAGTCGTCATGCTAAAAAGGTGAAAAGAAAATTTGGATTTTGAGTCAATTTTTGATGGTGTTGTAGAGTTAGGTTACTATTACTTTACATTTTTTTTCTCCAATGCGTTTGATGTTATTTGAAATGTCCAAAAGTGAAATTTTTACTGGATGTTGATGTTTGGACTTTCTTCCAGCTAGATTTGCAAAATCTTCTAGCGTCGGTACACGGTTTGCCCTGAGACAGTCGTTCCCGGGGCTGACGAGACAGGTCTGATGCTGTGCTGCGTCTGCTTCTTTTGGAAGTTACTGCCAAATACCGGTCTTCATTCGGCGTTGTAACTCGGGGGCGACCTGTACTGTAACGTCTACTGACATTAAATCATCTTGGAATCGTTGAAAAGTCTAGAGATGACACTTTGGGCAATTCAAAGTTCCTCGGATACTTCCATCTGTGTACTCCCACATTCCAGATTGCCGACAATTCTACTACATAAAACATCATCCACATGCGTCCCCTGTGTCATAACTATTCGTTTATGGAACTGAGCTTCTTATATAATGTTTGTTAAAAATTTTAATTCTTTCTCATCATTCCTTATATACGCCTCTCTTGCACTCTCGTCATTTTGACGTACTATCGGCGTCATCTGGTGGCTTTCTGTAATTTGCATATTAGTCTTGAAGATGTGTGAGTAATTCTACAGGTGAAATTTTTACTTTAGAGTACGATTTCCGTGTGATTTTGAATTATCCCTAATTTATGGACATGAGTGTATTTTGATTTTCAAATATATTTTCACAATTCGCTGTTATTATTATCGCTATTATTATATCGCTATTATTTTGATAGTTATTATTATTTATTTATTTATTTTACCGTTTCCTTTAGAATCTGCGTCTTGATGTCAAATTTCCACCAAAATTATTTCATATTGTCTATACAACAGACAATGGCACATATTTTATAGTGCAAACAACAGCACCTGGGCGCTCAAAAGTTAGAGCAGAATTCAAAGGTGTCTTTTTGGAGGTAAGAAAAAACATTAAATTAACTTATTCTTGCTTTTTGTATTTAATGTCAATGCATTGAGGTACGGTCACTTAGAACTCTGCAAAAGAATGTCATTATTTTTTAATTTATACTGCTGGCCATTAAAAGAGTTACATCAAGAATAAATTAAAGTAGCAGAATACTTTATTTTACACATACAGTATAATAAGAGGAACACATAATTATATACTATAGATCATTTTGAGGTGCACCGCTTGCAGGAATTTGTACCCAGTGCAATGGCTTCTTGCAACAATAAAAGCTCTAATTTTTGTGGGTGTTTGGTTGGTTGTATGGAGTTTGATGTCAAAAAGTCTTTTTAGGGTCATGCTGCATGAAAAAAAGACTTAAAACAAATTATTCCAATAATTACTTTAAAACCTTGTCATGAAAATGAGTTAAGCCAAAAAAGAAATGTAATGGGATAAAGAATGTAGTTAAAACCATACAATGAACTCATATGTTATAAAAGACAAAATTTCGTAGTTAAAATCTGTACAATCATATTGGACTAAAAGCAAAGTATGAAAGTCAAAAATATATAGCATAAACAGGCTGAAATAAATCATGGATTCTTAAAAGAAAAAACAAATTAAAATTACGTAGTCGTAAATTCCTCAAATATTTTCTTTATTTGTATCTGAGTCATCACTGTAAGTCTCAGATTCCATAGTTTCTTACGCACAGCAGAGCAGCTGTTTTCAAATCCTTACCATTAGAAATAGGTGGGCCAAGAAGTGAATTGTAAAGAAACTTAAGGGTTAATTTTGTTTTTCTGTACACAGCTTTTCCTTTTTTTGATATATTAGAGAAATATCAGGTTTCTGCAATTTACTAGCAGATGGAATAAAAGAATGTTTTCGTTGATGTTTAGGTGGCTCTTTTGTGACAAGCTGTAATGATGAATACAATCTAGAACGACTGTGTTTAAAAGGATAAAATTGTTATATTATGGGCTGTGATGGCGGTTGCAATAGTTTCAACTAGGGCATATTAGATGGTCTGTAAAGAGAGAGTTCTCATCATGGCTTTTTCTTATCAGTACTAGATACAATTGTGGCAAATGTATAAACTAATAAGGAAGATGGTGCTTGGGTTCTTATGTGTCTTAAAGATTTTAAAGGCTGTGTTATTAAATTAGCCTATGAAACCCCTTCAGATGGGTTTCTGGATTCAACAAGTTTGCTTGCTTTAGGGTAAAAAATGTTTTGAGTAATTTTACCAGCAAGAAATTCTTTTTCATGGATCCAGTTTGGACAAGACGAGAATATGCTGCTGGTCACCTTATCTTTACAGTTTCGACAACATTAATTTTTTCTCAAAATTCACTGTCAGGGCCGACTTCTTCATATCGAGCGCAGGTAATGGAACCACGGAAGGTAGTTTTAACATGACCGAAATCTTGCAAGTGAAAGCAATGCAAAAGGGTTAGGGAAGATAGAGCCCCACCATCCGGTCCTGGGTCCTCACAGACCCTTGCACCCCGCTCAGAAATGACCCGGAGGTCACCACTCGCCAAAGCCCACTCTCACGAGGACTCCAGCTAAAGACTGCGCACTGCCCAGCACACGTCACGCAGATTATCGCCCAAACAAAGAGACGAACTGGTCGAAAAGAACAGCCCTCACCACCCCGCGCACAATCAGAGCCAAGCGGTCCCTTCGCTTGGTGCCCTAGCCGGTTCACCCCGACGATCCGCAGGAATAGACACCTGCAAAGGAGTCGAGCCCACGAACCGAAATCGAGGATTCCCGAGCACAAGTTACTTTACGGAAGTCCCCCAAGATCAGATGCCATTTTCTAGCAGAGACATTTTTGAGGAATAACCGATAGGAGAGAGAGGTGCCCCTAGTCGGAAGCCCGGGAGGGATGGGGGAAATCTCTCCTGACGCTACAGAGAACGTCTTGCTCAGGGGATCATGAAGGTGCCTCTAGCTGACCCCGAAGAAACAAGGAAACTTCTCTTCTGACGACAAAGACATCGCCGCGCTAGGGGTTTTCGCCCAATCTCCCTGTTCAACTCGCGGAACCCCTCGCGGCTCGACGCAAGGCCGAACAGCACAGCTAAGATATGCTGCTATTATTCTTGTAGGTAAGGTTTGGATATTAAGTCATAATGGGGAGCTTTGTAGGAAGCACATGTTTTTTCTGACGTATAGTTATTTGATAGCATCGATGACATTTTGATCATTAAGATTTTCCAGTACTACTTTTGTAGATCGGATGATCTGAATGTATATCTAAATGGTATCCCACATCATCACTGAAAGTGCTAAGTGAAGAATGTAAGCTGCTAATGATTATTTCCCTCGTACGTTTAAATACTGATTCAGTCATTATGATGACGTGAGCAGCACCAGCAATCGCCTGAAATGACGACAAAATGAAATTTCTGGGTGTAATGTTCATCATTGAACGTATCTATGTTGGCATGTATGTCTTTACTGCTATGTCAAGGAAAGCCATAACAATTGTCGCCATGCAGACAAACCGGGCTCTGGTGAAGTCGTCGCATACTCTGCGCAGACACTTTCCCCCCTGAAAATGACCAAAGTTTCTGACTTAGGGTACGTGACTTGGCTGTACGATTTCGAAAGGCCTTGTGGGATATCTCATGTCCTTGTACATGTTAATGTTGAACGCCAAAGAGATCCCACGCGACATTTTATATGGCCTTCTTGGATCCACCTATTCCATATTCTTGTAACAGTATGCAATCTTGACGAACACAAGTAATAATAGTTTTGAACAATAACACAGCTTCAGTAGGCTATTATTTTACTGAGATGAAATCACGATACGTGCTGGTAGGTGAACCTCCATCTTACACACACAAATCAGTACATTTTACAAATTATAATAAATCATTTACACAAGCAAACAATGTGCGAATACAATTTCTTATAAGAAACCAGCCATAGGAATTCCCATTCATGGAAACTGTAGGAGGCTTTAACCCTTTATCTACTGACGGTACTTATAAGTACCATTAAAATAACTTGTTATAAAATTCATTTAATGTATCGATTAGTTGTAATACAGTTTAGAATGAGTTATAGATACATTATTTTATCTTGTTCCAAAAGCATTATTGGTTGCACAAAACAAAAATATTTTTAAAAGGATGATTTCTTTTGCCTTTGCACCTTTTTAGATTTCTTGGTGTTTGGAGGGGGGATTTTTCAATTCGGAAATATTTCTATTCTAAGAACATTGTATTTGTAAATTTCATAATTCCACAAAATACTAAGAAAAATATTTGAAATACGATTTGAGTGGGGTTATAAATATTTCCCCAAATCCCTATAAATTCAAACTTAATTAATCTTTCTGAATCCTTCAATCTTTCTAAAATCCTCTTAAAATTTATTAAATGATTATGTAAATATTCTAATGTAATTTAAACAATTCACGAAAAATGCTTTAGAAGATAAAATTTTCATGAATTCATAATTCAGTACATAAAGAGTTACTTCTGTTTTGCTAACACTCGCAGCACTAAAATCAAAATATCATGTAAATGTCTAAGATGGGTTATTTTGACCAGAATCTTCATTAAATAAAAAAGCATGTGCCTCCTCGATAGACAAACCGTGACGAGTCATTTCGTTGAATAGCGAAATTTACTCACAACCGAACACAAGAACAAGAAATAACGAAATGATGGAGGCACCTACACTCGCTTGCATGGAAACACTGTACCCACAGCTCCATATAGTGAACTACATTTGGCAAGTTGCCAAAAAGTTTCCTTTTTTATCTCTTGAAATTTGATAAATGACAAAAAGCTTTCATTTACTCCCTAATTGCCTAAGATGCGGGTCTATGTGACCCCATTCGTAATTTCCACAATTAAACAAAAAAATTTAATTGTGCGAAACTTACTAAGTAGACAAAATTATGAAAGAAAACTTTAGTAGAGAATTGCTAGAAAATAATTTTAGCATACATATTCTACATGAAAAAAAAAAAAAAACTCCAAAATATCCAGATGGGGTGAAATTGACTCAATCTAATTGGGGCTAATTTGAATTGATAGCCATAAATCAGTATGTTCTAGTATGTTGTACTTTTCACTGAAATTTTTGCGATTGTTGGATGACGCTTTCATGCTGTACCAATCTTCTAATAGCGTGCAGTGTATTATACGTGTAATGATGTCAAAAAATACGGATTAAAAGTAATTATTACAGTTTTTAACAATCATGAGATTACGGTGAGATATTACTGTAAATTACTAAAAATCATACTGTATAAAAAAAGGAAAAGTCATGCGTCAAGCATAACTTATGAAACATTTTCCACGTACCTAAAATACTCTAAAAAATACTTCACCTTTTAATAAGGTGAAAGGTGATTTTATATATAATTAAAAATTTTGAAAAACCTATAACGCAATTGAAAACCCAATTTCAGCAAACACCATCTATAGTCGGAAACGTTTTCGATTTCTCTTGTGAAGCCCTGTATACGATCCATAAATTAGTATATAACCCACATCGTAGGCTTAAATTTAGTTCAACTAAATTCCTCTTAAGAAATTTCCGGCAATAAATGGTTTTTACTCTAACTCTTTTGTGCAGTCTTGTAAATGATCTGTTGAATTTATGCATACCAGGTAATATGAAAAATTTTAGTGAAATTTAAAAATGCATGCAACAGATGAAAACGCACTTCCATCAATTATCGCTCATAGACACTAATGTAGCCGAATTATTTTGTGTAATCCTGTATATTGTCTATAGAATTTATACACATCAAATAATATGCAAAAAATTAGTTACATTTAAAAACTCATACTACAACTGAAAACGCATTTCTAGCAATTATCGTTTATAGAAAATATTCTAACGGAATTATTTTATGTGTCCTTGTAAATGAACGATAAATGCTATGCTCACCATATTCTACAGTATCTTTTAGTGGCTCTGAAGGATGTATATAAATTTCGTTATGTTTGAAATATTGTAACACCATTAAGGGACCTTCTACATTAGGAAACCAAAAAAAAAGCACTTTTTATGATTTTTTTTTTTTTTTTTTTTTTTTTTTTGTAAGCAAACTGCATGATGGATCTTTTTGAAATTTTAACAGTTTATTGTACATATCTTAAGGTATACATTTTAAGAATTAAGGTAAGAATTTTTGTATTAGATTTTGCTGCTTCTACTCTAAGTTATAAACAAATATGTTCAACTGCTTTGGAAAATTTCGTCTGGACGGTGGGCATGATAGCGCCTTGTAGAATTATCTGAAACAAAAAAATTATTTTTTTTTGTAAACTTCGTGAGTATAGCTTCTAGTTAAATTAAAGGAACCCATAAATTTATTTAAAAAAAAGTTATGTAATGGCTGATTTAAAAAAAAATGTTAAAAAAATTCGTTCTTATTTGTTAACTTTTTAAAAAATAATTTTAATAAAAGCTTTAATTCATATGGAAGGCAATTAAATAAGCTTAATTTAAAAAAAAATCAAGATGAACCATTGAGCAGTTTTTTTTATAAATCTTGCCCACCGTTTCAAAAAATATGGTTGAACATATTTGTTGTGGTTGAACATATGTTGGTTGAACATATTTGTTTATAACTTAGAGTAGAAGCAATAAAATCTAATAAAAAAATTCTTGTGTATACCTTAGGGTATATACAATAAACTGTGAAAATTTCAAAAAGATCCATGATGCAGTTTTCTTACAAAAAACAAAATCATAAAAAGTGTTTTTTTTTTGTCTCCTAATGTAGAAGGTCCCCTTAAAATAGATTACAAACGATTTTTCCTCATAGATCAGTGGCTCCAACGTGGGGCGTACGACCCACTGGGGGACAATTCCAAATTTTGTTGCTCACTCATTCGCTATCAGTTTTTTTTAAGTATATTTGTAAACTAAAAATAAATAGAATACAAGCAAAGTTTAAAAAATCTGTTTTTTTATTGAATTTTAAAACTGTTCCGAATAAAAAGTTTAAAATACTTTTAACACCAGAATAATTATACAAGTAACATTTTAAAACTATTTTGACATTATTTAGTACTACATTTCACTATAATTTTTCTGCGACAGTATTTCAGTTTTTTGGAAACGCTTTCGATTATTTATTGAAAAAGTTTTTACTTCTATTTACTCTGATATTATGTCACTCGAGGATTCTTTTACGCTTGAGCGTATTTTATCTAAAAAAATATATGAAATATTTAAACGAAGTACTACCAACTTTATAAAATTTACAAATGTTAAATAGCATAAGAAAAGGAAATGGGCAGATAGTGAATATCTCTGGCTCTAGTGCAGGCATCCTGTGCAGTAAATTAATGTACATGATGACATATACATTTTAAATTTTAAAATTGGATATGGGAAACAATTAATGATATTGGGAAAGGGAAAACAGAGAAATTTTGTTGTGGTGGGGAATAATAGCTACTTAATTTTGAAAAAGATGAGAATTTTGAAATGCTTCTTGTGTATTGTGTTATCCATAGAAGTAAATTTTAGTGTCCTAAAGCTTTTCCATCAACCCTTAATAAGTCACAAAAATGAATCATAAAATGTGTGAATGTTGTCAGTTTTAACGTTAAATGCAAGTCTCTCTTCAAGATATTTTGTGAAGATAGAAATGTAGACCGTATACTTTTAACATTGAGGTAAGTTAGAAAAATGCAACAAAACTTTTTTTGCACAAAGGCGAACATGTATAACCTCATTGCATTTATAAAGTTATGTTAAAAACACATTTTTCACAGAAGATTCCCGTCTTTTTGATAAGTTAAAAAAATGTGAAATGAATAGTTTTAGTTAAGGCTTTATTACGCTTCCACTGAGTGAATTGAGTTAACTTTTTAAATAATAAGATAGATAATTTACAGATTAAGTGTGTGTGTGTGGGGGGGGGGGGGGCATAGTTAATTTACTTGTGCTTTGGTGGGGCGTGTTCGATAAAAGGTTCGGAACCACTGCCATAGACCATAATGTAACGGAATTCTTTCTGTGTCCCTTTAAAGAACCATAAATGCTACACATTCCTTTTTCAATACCAAAAATGCCATAGTAAACTCAATATATACAAATTACATGGCAATCCGTGTATATTTACGCAAATAAGAGTACAGACAGCCAGAAAAACCGAAGTCATAAACACTTTTCAACTATGATGGAAAGTGTTAAAAAGTG
Organism: Maratus speciosus; assembly: GCA_963932465.1. Classification (NCBI taxonomy): domain Eukaryota; kingdom Metazoa; phylum Arthropoda; class Arachnida; order Araneae; family Salticidae; genus Maratus; species Maratus speciosus. Next base: position 396,190,746 of record OZ010796.1, on the reverse strand, counting down.
CTTTATGAGTTATACTAATAAAGAAATACTAGCTTGACGATATTATCAGGATCTCCATGCTTATGTTTGTTCAAAATATACACTCCAATCAAATTTTATTCCCCGTAAATTGCTACTTCTTCAAAAGAACTAAGTTTGTTAAAACGTAAAATTATGAGGAAATATTATTGTACCGTGTTATTATTCAGCTAAAATTATTTTTCCTAAATAGATGCTTTAAATTTAATCACATCTGACGTATTTTATCTTTAAAGTACTATATTTTTCTTTAGGATTCTGTTGCCAAAGAAAAAAATATATCTGTGTCCTCGACGATTTTAGTAAGCGTTTGCCAGAAGCTCACCATTTTTCCGCCCTACACATTACTCCCAGTTTTAAACGAGTCGCCTATGCATAAAATAACCCTAAAAGTAAGTATTAAACGTTCCTTTATAACATAATGTGTTTGTAACAGAGTTGTTAAATTTTAATTTTTGAATGAATTTGTGTAATGTCTATTTAAGCAGTAAAAATTGTTTTTATAAAATTGCTTAAAATTTTCTTCGTACGTAATATAGTATTTCCCACAAATGATTGAAATTTCTTCTTACAATGTATTATTTAAATGTGGTGATCTTCTTTAAGGAAGTGCATGAGTAATGGAAAGCACTGAGCCATCTGCTTTGACAAATAAAAAATAAGTTTACATATATCACATTAACAAGCAACTGTGATAGGCGATTAGTTGAAATTATCTCTTCAAATACACAAGAAATGAAACTTCTATCAGGTGATTTTCAAGCTACAGTTTTACGGGAGTAATGGTTGAGAATAGATATTTTTTGCCATTTCTAACTAGTTTCTTTAAGAAGTGAATTTTAAGTTCAAGTATTTTTCTCATATAAAAATGCAATATTGTAATATATTGTGTATTTTTATATTTCACTGGGAATTTACAAATTTGGAAAATATATTCTTAAAACATGAAATAAGCATATTACATTCAGAGGGTGGCCATTTTATAGTCATGATTTTTTAAGTTGTTACAGTAATGGATTCATATCTGGAACAAATGCCAATATTGCAGTTAGTGTTTTACTGTTTTGTTTATTTTATATTTGAACCTCTGTTTTGGAACGTCCCAGCTGTCGAACAATTCCCAGGCAGCAAAATATCTCATAATTACATCGACAGATTATCAAATTGTCAGCAGAATATCGGTGATCGCCCGGTGACATTATTATGGTATCACGAGATCACCTCTTTTCAATTAGTTCAGTGCTGATATAGACAGTAAATCACACTGATAGAGGGTTTGACAAGTCCCCAGAAATAATATGGGGCCGATATTAAAGGGCGAGTAATACCCAACAATGCAGGCCTCACTATTACCTCCATGCAGTTCCATCTTTGACGTATCACACGACTATCTACCAGCCTTGAAGTGCTTTAATTTACATCTGACTAAACTTCTCAAAGAGCGTCTTTTTATGCTGCAAGCAAATTCACTTTTAACCAGATACAGGTAGTCTGTGAAAGAATAATTCGGTTCATGAACATTTTTTCATCTACACATTTCCTTTCTTTTTCCCTCTAAAAAAGAAATTCGAATGAAATTCTTAAACAGTGAGACTGTCATCGCCAAATTGACCAAATAAAAAGCGACCGAATTTATATTTTTTGTTGGACGTTGAGCACACATACATGAGGTACAGTGATCGTAGTGTTAACGACATTCGTACATTTTGAGATTCTTGTACAGTGCGGTGTCTGAATTTACTAATATATATTTCTTCTTCTGTTTTCTTTTCTGTTTTTGGCTTTCATGAGATCGAAGCATATATACATACATGCGATATAAAGATACTGGTGCTAACAAAATTTATGTATTTTGAGATTTAAAAGCAACGAATTCATTTAGCGGTCTTAATGATATAAATCATGAAAATGAAACTGCACTATGTGCCGTAGTTATTCGACACATCTCGCAGTAGATTTTACTATCTAATACATTATAGATATTTTTATTACTATTAATAGATAATTTTACAGAATTTTTGCAATTTTTTTTTCTCAAGTTGTTGAATAAAAAATTAACAATTATTTTATAATAAAAAAAATATTTTGGGGGGAAATTGCGAAAGTTTAAATTTTGTTTAAACATCCGTTATATTTTTGAAATGTCGGAATTTTTAAGTTTCGTTTTAACAATTTGTTTTGTTTTGAAAAGATTCGGAATTTTAAAATTTCTTTGAACATCCACTAGTTTTTTGAGAAATTTTAGTACTTTAAATTTCGTTTAAACATTTCTTTTGTTTTGTTTTTTTAACCAAAAAAAAAAAATCATATAATTAAATATGGTTTTCAGATATGCAAACATATGCTGTTACAATTGTCTGAAAAGCAGTTCATGAATATTTTTTATTTCATTAAAATAAACAACTTCCTCTTGTAATTATTTTACTATTAAATTTAATGTTGCTGCTATCTGTGTTCTTATTGACAGTGTGTTTATAAAAAGAATATTAAACGAAACCATTTGTAAGATCTCCGATCACACTTGCCCACTTGTTTTGCAAGGCTCTTGTTGCAGCAAACAGAAAATCTTTATAAATTATCAAATTTTGTCTGCGGGAGGAGTGGGGGTTTATTAAGGGACATATAGAAATTAAAAAGTGTACCTTAAAAAGAAATTAAAGGTCTAGTTCATTAACATAATATTATTTCTTATTTTATTTTGTACACTTTTGCAGTTTACATTGTGTATTTATCCCCAACAGATAAAAAGTCAAACCATGTTTGAACCTTTTTGGGACACCTTGTAATGTCGTCTCTCAGTGACAGAAACTGATCACGTGATGACGTACGACTTTCGAGTAAATAGATAACTTCTTATATTTCCATATTTGGTGACCGTTTTGGTCGCCCATGTCGATGAATCAGTAGTGCAGTATGTGGGACTTCCTGTTCGTTTAAAACATATTCTTTTCATTATTGGACTATTTTTCATTGTTTGATTTGAATAGTTAGGCATGATAATTGTTATTTGAGAAATTTTGTAACAGTATTTGCATTTTTAACGGCTGATTTGTGGTGAACAGTTATGCATTAAGAGCCTAAACTAGTGATTCGAAGAAGCTCGAAAGCTAGTGTTGAACTAAGGAGCGTTCTTTTGAAATTTCTCACTTGCATTTCAATATTTTTAAATGATTATTTTCTGTATAGGATGTTTGACGTACATCTCAAACGTTGTTTTTGTCTACTTTTTCGATTTTGGTTGCAGTTTGTTTTAATGGGCTACTTTATTTTTTGGAACTGGTTGCGAAAATGAAAGTAATTTTATAAAAAAATTCTGCAACCAAAATCGAAAAATGAAAACTAGCCCGATTAGAGACCTACCTCGGCTATCCTATGCAAAAAAAAAATAATCATCTAAAAATATTAAAATGCAAGCGAGAAAGTTGTAAAAAACGCTTTTATAGGTTTAACTTTGCTTGCGAGTTTCTTTGCGTGGCCAGCGTAGGTTCTTAAACTAGTCTTTTAAAATTCATAGCTGATTTGGAATATTTTTCTCTTTTTAAGGTTTATGGAGGAACTGGAAATTATATTTGGTCATTAAACAACTATAAAGTAGCTAAAATATTGACCACAGCAGAAGAAAACACTATAGAACTCCATATTTATGAAGAAATTTACGATTTAATTGTAACTGCAACAGATTTGGGAAACATAAACTTAATAAACAAGGCCCAGGTAAGATTCTATCAGGCTTTATTCTTTTTTGCAAAACTACATTTGCTTGTTTTGACTAATTTTATGCGTAGCCTGTATGATGAATGAAATCAGTATCTTTGATTCATTTTTTATTTTAGTTACATATAAATGCTTTACCATTTTAGACTATTATATATAGTTTGGAAGATGAGAAAATTATTTATTTCGTTTTTCATTTAAGCAGGTTAAGCTAAAATATTTAAATTATTAGATGTGTCGTTCAATGTGGCTCAGCTGGCAGAGCGTTGGTGTGCTGAACCAAAGACCTAGGTTTGAACTCTGGCCCGGATATTTTTTCACTCTGTTGGTTTTACTGCTTTTTAAGCAATGTGAATAAAAATTCACGTGACTAAATTGAGATTTCTCGGGCGTAAGTCATCGTTTAAAATTGTTATATAAAACATTTAACATTTTAAATAATTAAAAAAAATATCTAAATAATTTGCTAACAAAAAACTTGCGGAAGGGAAAAATTAAATTGATTAAATTAAATTTAATCGACAATTTGAATTCTGAAAAATAAGTTTTATTTACGAAAAATTACTGCATACAAGGGGGAAAAATAGCACACAGAAACAATTGAACAGAAAGAGATTCTGTATTAATATAAATATATTAATACTAATTTTTATAATATATAATAATTTTTATTTTAGTACATATTCTTGAAATTTTTTTTAATTTCTTATACTGGAAAACATCCCATTTCATGACTGCATAACAATGTTAACGAGATAAATACGCTTTGGACGATGTTGGGGGTCCAAATATACAAACAAATTCCTACACCATCCCGTGTCCCTGATGCTGATTTTTAAGTTTGGAACTGTCTGTATAAAATTGTTTCAATAAAAGTAATTCGATGTAATTTTTTTCCGAAACTGGGACAATTGTTTTATATAAATATGTAGCAAAAAATTAACCTGCACACATTTTTATGATTGATATTATTTTTTGAACTCTGTCCCTGGGTTTTAGATTCCTTACCATCCCTCTTGTTAAACTTATACAGAAAATCACTTCAGATGCAGCCACTGAATTTGTTTCAAGTTTTTTCTCATGCAGAAGTACGCTAGAGAAAGAATGCCTAAAATTCTTTGACAGGAAATTTACTGCAGAATTTAAATCAGCATTTAAATATCAATTTCAAGATCGTGGCTTTATTGGTAGTCTTACCGTCCCCAAGGTTTATTCCTGCACTTTTCGAGGTAAATTAAAAGAAAAATGAATTTAATCCAATGTTAACAACTGTTTCTAAAAATCAATGAACATTGTGGCTATCACTTAGTCTTAACATGATTTGCCTAAAATAGGTGGTAATTTTCCTTACCGTTTCATCCTTGCCGTCCCTTTTTTCCTATGCCGTCCCCTTTTTAGGGTTCCGTACTTAAAAAGTAAAAACGGAACCATTATAAGATCACTCCTGTGTCTGTCTGTCACAGCCATTTTACTCGTAAACTATGGAACGTGGAAAGTTCAAATTCGGGGAAGTAATAAAGACCATTGACACACATATTTTCAGATTAATAAACATTCATAAATATATTTAGTAAAAATGTAGAGGAGCTAATTATGCTACTTGAAAAAAAACTTTTCTTTGTATATCGTGTGGGGTATCCTGTGAAAGCTTTCGTAACGCTGAACTCAAAAATACATTCCCTTTAATTTTAGGTATTATATTTTCAAAGATATTGTCGAAAATGTAGCGCAAACATATGTCCCCCCCCCCCATTTAATTCCCAATCTACTGAAACTAAAATTATGAAAAAATAGAGGTAGCAGACGTTAATATAAACCTTGCCGGAAAATTATAGCGATTAACCTAGATCACATAGTTTTTGAGAAATTAGCATTTTTCTGTTATGCACAAATTTCGATTTACGGGCATTCAGAAAACTTGTTGAGCATCGGTGGATAATACCTATCGTTGCATAGGTATAAAAGCATTGTTGATAATGGTTTTCGAAAAAAATCATGGGTAATTAGCCGAGATATTAACCTTTAAAGACACGGCCAGTTTGGACATACAAGAGGCCAGGGGCGGCGTACTCTATGCATAGTTAACAACTTTTAATGATATATATGTGTAATGTAATGTCCAGTAACAGTATAAAAGCAATAAACGTCAAATTGCTAAAAACATACTAATTTAAGGGGTCTCTGGAACCAAAAAAATGAAAACAAAAGACCATTTTCAATATTTAATGTCTTAAAATGTATATGATTTTAAAACACAATTTTAATTGGGATGAAATATATAAGTATGTTCTTTCATTTCATGTATTTAAAAAATTGCAAGATACAGAATTTGTATTTATAGGGGGCTCGAAACTGTTAGACATTTGTCGAATAAAAAATTGGCATAACAGTTTACGCGCAGGATTACAAAATAAATATTGCAACTAGAATGAAAATGTTGGTGCTTACTTATACTTCAGATTGTAACAATTTCCCTGAAATTAAATAAATTTGTATTTAAAGTATTTTTATATTTTTAATGCGATGTTGCATTTAGCTAATACAAAATTTTGAAAACTCCAACAGTAAAATTACCTAAAAAAGTCCTTCCGGCCAGTGCCGGGAGGAAGAGGTAGCTTTCATAATCCTTATTTAAAAAAAGCCAACTTATATCATGCAAACACACGAAGCTCAATTTAGTGGAAACCGAATATAGGAGATTCAATTACTAATTTTTATCAATATAATGAATGAGAATTTCGCGAAATTAGTCAGCTTTATCCAAGCTGCTTTTCTTTAAAGTAACTTATATTTGGCTGCCAAATTCGGCAATTTCTTAAAGTGCCTGTCATTTTAAGACAACATGGTGGATGAGGCTAAGCAGTGAACTTGGTCGAGACCTTAGTATTTGCTGTGCACATGCTCACTCACATCGGAATCGGTTAATATATAGGAGTGCTGTCGCATGCAAAAAATCAGATTTTTCAAAATGTCACCCACAATAGAAATTGAAACTGCTATATCTGAGCCAGTTTTTAAGGTAAAGACAAACAAAAAATGCTCCTGAATCCTTATATCAAGATCAAATACTTAAGAAAGAAACCTTTTTCAATTTCTAATTTTTTTGCACCTCACTTTAAATATATATATATATTTTAATTTAATGGCCGCCATTTTGAAACAAGATGGCTGATGAATCTGGCCAGCGAACTTGGTCGAGGTGTTGATGTATACTATCCACATGCCTTCTTACATCGAAATAGGCGAATACGTGTGTTATCGCGTGACAAATACAAGATCGTTTCAAAATGTTAGCCATGCTAGAAATTCAAAGTGCTATAAATCAACCATTTTTTAAGATATCAACAAAAGAACAAATTTTCAGAAACAAAAACTGCTCCGGAATCTTTGTATCAAGGCCAAACACATAAAAAAAATCTTTTTCATTTTCCAATTTTTTAATACCTCATTTTGAATTTTAAATTTAATTTTTTTAAAATGGCAACCCTTTTGAAACAAGATGGCGAATGAAGCTGGCCAACGAACTCGGTCGAGACATTGGTATGTACTATGTACAGACAAAGTTACATCCAAATAGGTCCATACATACGCCTGTTATCGCGTGACAAAAATCAGGTCGTTTTAAAATGTCAGCCACAATAGAAATTCAAAATGCTATTACTCAGCCATTTTTTTTTTTAGATATAGACGAAAGAAAAACTGTTCCGGAATCTTTGTATTAAGGTCAAACACATACAAAAAAAATCTTTTTCATTTTCCAATTTTTTGGTATCTCATTTAATTTTTTTTATTTTTTAATTTCTTTAAATGGCCGCCATTTAGAAACAAGATGGCGGATGAAGCTGGCCAACGAACTCGGCCGAGATATTTGTATGTACTATGTACACACCAAGGTACATCCAAGTCGGTTCATAAATACGCCTGTTATTACGTGAGAAAAATCAGGACGTTTCAAAATGTCAGCCACGCTAGAAATTCAAAATGCTATAACTCAGCCATTTCTTAAGATATAGACGAAACAAAAACTGCTCCCGAATCTTTTTATCAAGGTCAAATACATAAGAAGAAAATATTTTTTCAATTTTCAATTTTTGATACCACATTTCAAATTTAAATTTTTCTTAAAAATTTAAATGGCCGCCATTTTTAAACAAGATGGCTGGTGAAGCTGGCCAACGAACCCGGTCGAGACATTGGTATGTACTATCTATAAACGAAGTTACATCCAAATCGGTTCATAAATACGCCTTTTATCGCGTGACAAAGTTCAGGACGTTTCAAAATGTCAGCCACGCTAGAAATTCAAAATGCTATAACTCAGCCATTTTTTAAGATATAGACGAAACAAAAACTGCTCCGAAATCTTTGTATAAATGTCAAATACATAAGAAAAGAATATTTTTCCATTTTCAATTTTTTGGTACCACATTTCAAATTTAAAATTTTTAAAAATTTTTTAAATGGCCGCCATTTTGAAACAAAATGGCGGATGAAGCTGGCCAACGAACTCGGTCGAGAGATTGGTATGTACTATATACACACCGAATTACATCCAAATCGGTTCATAAATACGCCTTTTATCGCGTGACAAAATTCAGGACGTTTCAAAATGTCAGCCACGCTAGAAATTCAAAATGCTATAACTCAGCCATTTTTTAAGATATAGACGAAACAAAAACTGCTCCGGAATCTTTGTATGAAGGTCAAATACATAAGAAAAAAATATTTTTCCATTTTTAATTTTTTGGTACCACATTTCAAGTTTTAAATTTTTTTAAAAATTTTAAATGGCCGCCATTTTGAAACAAAACGGCGGATGAAGCTGGCCAACGAACTCGGTCGAGACATTTGTTTGTACTATGTACACACCGAATTACATCGAAATCGGTTCATAATTACGGGAGTTACAGTGTGACATAGGTCAGATATATATATATATATATATATATATATATATATATATATATATATATATATATCAATTTTGAACGGAGGGTGGTTTCGGGGTCTGGGGGTCATGATCGATGAAAATATACCAAAATTTTTTGAAATCGCTTTCCTCCGAACGGCTGCAATAGGTAGCTTTTTTGTAAAGAAAGCTACCTAAAAATATTTTTTTGAGCAATAAAAAGGAAATTTTAGGTTCAGTTTATACAGACTAACATGAAATATGTTTTGAAAATTTCATGAAAAAATATTCAGCAGTTTTTGAGGTATCCTGCGCGTTGTGCCCAAAAAACGCCATTTGGAGAAAAATGACTTCAAAGTTTCGGAAACGCTCCTTCAGTTATTGAGCGGGTATAATTCTAAAAGCCATAACTTTTGTTCTTATGGGAGTTTCAAGGCAACAATTATAACAAAATATTCATAAAAGATAGGAGTTTAACATCTAAAAAAGTTAAAATTTCTTAAATTTTGAAGCTTTAAGAGCCCTGCGACCACTTAATCCTTTCCGACACGGAGTAATAACTTATGAAATAATGAACTGACACCAGAATTTGTAAACGAGTTTATTAGAAAATGCGAATTTGCTTATTTTCACGTACATGATAAAAGGAAAATTTTAATTAAATATTCTTGGTGCCGTTTGTCTGTTTTGGAATTAAAATTGGGTGTCCCTTTTTTAAGGGCACTGCCCTCGGAAGGTTTAATTACAATTGATCGCATAAATTCTGTGGGATTCGCGATAGTTTGCATTGAGTGTATCTCTCAATAGGCCTCGAGTGACTTTAAAAGTTAATGAAAAAACCTATCTGGAAAAACGCAGCACTGACCAAGGCGGCGTTGCAACTTTGAGACCTCCTTTCGAAGCGCGCTTTCGATTGCGCTTAGCACAATGCCAAATTTAAACTTTGAACAAAGGTTTTGTTTTAGCTACACTATAGAAATAAAGGTCATTACTACGCTGAATTTAGATTTATGAAATGCCAAATGAAGTTTAACTATGCACTGCTTTTATTGTCAATACCGAATTAAGTTCATCATAAACAGATTAGGATAATATTAAAAAAAGAGTTATACGAATTGCTATATTTGGTATTATTTAGGTTCCATATCTCTTCGAACATTCATAGTATAATATTTACACTTTTCTAATATATACAGTTATACCCAACCCTACGTTGTATAGCTTTTTACAAAGTCTTAGTATTCTTTTGGCAACGGTTTTTTTTTATAATACAATTACAAATTCATATATTTATTCTACGGAACCCTCTGTGCACGAGTAATACTCGCTCTTGACCGTTTATTTTACCTTACCGTCCCTTCTTTTAATACCCCTTTAAGACAATGTTATACTAAAATTTTGTACTAAAAATACTACATTGTTATTATTTCTTATTTGAATGTCCTGTGGGTACTAAGCAAATTCATTATAAGTAAAAATTTCGAAGAAAATAAAAAGTTTTAGTGGTAAAATGGTAAGTAAAATCAAACTCGCAAAGTTTAATTTTCCATAACATAAGTTTAACATAAACCTCAGTTAAATAAAAAAATTTTCGCTGCTGACCGTTTTTTTCTTTATTTTGAATCATTAAGGCATTCGTCTATTGGATTAAAATGTTATTTTAGCAAGTTTAATTTCGCCAGATTTTTCCCCCAAAAGTCAAAAGATTGTGAGAATGCCCCATACACTCTAAATTTATAAACAACAAATTTATAAATAACACAGTATGTCTGTGTTTATAATTTTTTAAACCTTATGTAAAAATGTATACAAACTTTGAATTTGTCGACTGCAGTGGGATTTTTGTGATAGAAAGGAACCTAATTTCTATTTATTTTAAAACTTGAAATGAATATTATTTCTATATTCTAAATATATATACTGGCATCAATAAAATACAGAAATATGATCCAGATGAATTTTTTTTAGATTTCATGTCAAACGCCCATAGACCTGGAAGCATATCCTTCTGTAGTCGAAGCGGAAGTGAATAACTATATTATTGTTCCTGTGGCTCTGCTGGGTTATGAAGATAAAGGTGAGCAACTCTACGTACAATATTGAATACTAAATAAAACTTCTAATTTGTATCTTAAAATTTTTGAAAATTATGGAAAATGTAATGCCTTTAAGCCACTAAACAAATTTACTATAGTGCTTGTACTAAAAAAATACAAATGATGCTTAATCTAAGAAAATATAATATATCTACAAACGAAATATACAATAACCTCTTTTGAGTTGCCCAAGATTCCAAAAAGCATTCCTTTATCTTTAAAAACATCATAAACAAATAGATTTTTGAAATTTAAAGAAGCATTTATATAAACGTTTCTTTTGCTGCCCGTAATTTTCGAAAACGATTCCGGATAGCTTTTACAGTGTATCAGTTCTCTAAAACAGGAATATCACCTTTTTTTATTCTATTTGTTCTCAAATAAATATTTTCAGCTGCATAACTGAATTAATAAATGCAAGAGTAACAAAATAATATTAATTTGAATGCTGTTAATTTTCCATGTTTGTCTGTTAAACATGTTTCTTGAACATAACATATTTACTTGAAAATTGATAGCATCCGAAAAACCGATGTTCCAGTTTGAGAAAACTGGTTAAATCATTGTAAAGGCTACTCTGAAACGTTAATGATAGTTACGGGCAGGCAAAATAAATTTTGTTTTCATGAATGCTTCTTCAAATTTTGAAAATCTATTGGTTTCTGCAGTTTTTAAAGATAAAAAAAACATTTTCTGTCACCAATCTAACCCATCCATGGGGTAGGACCGCATAGATATGGCAATTTTACAGAGAATGACAGTTTAGACTTTCTTTCCAAAAGGAACAATATTTTATTCTACTACCTTAACTAACAATATTTGAATTACAAGTCTAATTATTTAATATTTAAAGAAAAGAGGTAAACTTATCTTCATTTATTTTTTGACAAATTGAAGAAAATAAGTTCCTTTTCATCAGCTTTAGACGATCAAAATAGCACTTGTCTACACTGTAAAAATTTTGCAGCAAACTGTTCAGTCATTCAACCGTGTTTGGAAATAACGGTTACTAGACTATATTATGAAGTGTTCTTATTGGTCAGGATCGATTAAAATTATGAATAAGAACCGTTATCTATAGATAGGTTTGCTGCAAAACTATGTAGTTTTGATGCCTTTCTAAAAACTTTGTTTCGCGGCTCTTCAAGCTTTGTTTTCCAGTACCCTCTTTTATCCCCCATTGAACACCCGGTCTTTCCCCTGTTAATAAATGAGAATCGGACATTATGCCGTAAAAACGTACTTATAAATACTAGCAACAGCTTAATTGAGGGATGTAAATCTGCATTACATTTGCTGCACTTAATAATATGAAGTTTCATTAACTTTAAACTTGATTTCATTTCAGAATTTCAAAATGTAGAAAAAAAATCATAGTAATAAACTGTCCAACATAGAAACTATACACATTCTTTTTCTTAGAGCTAAATATTTTACCCATCACCCGCTAAAGGGCAGCTCAAATTCAGTCAAAACTGAGATATCCGATTTACCAGACATAAATGGTTTTACCTTACTTTTTTAAGTGTTCATTTCCACATTCATTTTTTTACTAAAGTCAAATAACAAAATTCGCATGTTATATTGCCCTATGAAAAAATATATTAATATTAGCATTTTTCTAAATTTTTCTTTTCTTTTCAATATCTGCGGGTGATGGAAAGTTTTCAGTGCCGTATTATTTTTCAGCATCTTTTAAAGTTTAAAAATTATTAATTAGATCGTGAGAAACGTGTTGAAAAGTTATGAATATTTAATGTAATTATGTTAGTTATGATGCAGCTCCCCCCCCCCCTACATTAGCTTCAGTATTTTCCTCATTTGGTGCTTTCTATTACCTATATTTTTCAGAAAAATCAAGTAAAATATTTATTTAAATATAATCAAATGAAATATTTTGTAAAAAGTTTATATTTTATTTCATATTTTATTAATACACCATTGTAATTAGAGATTATTAAAACCAACTTAAAAATTTCATGTCTTCAAACAGCGATGAATTGTTAAATAACTAAATTTTCTTGAGCGATCAAAATCTAGAATTTCTACCGATATCTTTTTAAATTATCCTACTTGTTTGGATAGATATAATTATCTTTTTTCCAATCAGCGGTTACGTTTAGGTAAGCTTTCTTTGTTGAACCTAAATGATTTTACTCGGATGAAAATAGGATCGAATAAAATATGTTTAAGAAGTTAGAATATTTCTGATTATATAACTATATAGTAAAAAATATATTGAAAGTGATATTCACATTTATAAATTATTTCAAGGATTTATTGAACATTTTTCCTAAAATGTAGAGATTTGCTGTATAAGATAGAATTATGATAATAAGAGTAGTGTAACTACGATAATGGGAGCAATGATGAAAATACATTTTTGTCCTTCTATCCTTTTCTGTACTGTACACTACACACATATATAGGAAGTTTCTGAACCCACTTGAGTCTAGAGCCTAAAGTAGTTCCCAACTTCATTTTGACCGTGCCTCACATAGACATTTTTTAAATCATGATTCCCTTCTCCTATCTGTAGCATATCTATTATCATTTAAAAAGCGAACTATGTGAAGCAATCCTAAAAGGCCACTAACTTGATCTAAATAAGCTTTCAAAGAACGAATCTTAACGAAAGAGAATAATAATAATAAAGATAACTGAAGTGACCAAAAAAGAAATCGTAAACCATTAAAACCTTTGGAGGGTTGATCCATTTTCTGTAACTGTCAGTAAATTATTTAGGCATTTTACGTATTTTTCACGTTAAACATTTCTACAATAGTCAATTACAAATACACTATCAATAGTTTGATGTGCATATGAAATATTCAAAAGCAATTAAAAATACATAGCTCTTTCGATAAATTGCCAAAAGAATTGAATAAAAATCTAAAATACATTCCGCACCAGAAAAAAGTTGGTACAAAACATTTAAATGGTAGGAGGAAAAATATATTTTAAAATTTTATCTAAAAAATTGTATATTTTTATACCTATTGTTTTAGACTTTTAAAATTAAATAAATTCTTTTTCATTTTTTATAAAAATCGCTAGAAATAATGTTATTTTATTACATCCTTTTTTCCTAACCCCCTCCCCCCAAAAAATTGCCAGGAAATTACTACTCTGGAATTGCCCCCCTTAAAATCCAAGTTGCTGCCTTGTAAGGCCTATGCCCCGTGTTGGGAACCACTGATCTATAGGCTCAAGGCAGATACAACTTCACTCACTCTATACGTTAATGAACATTTATGATAACTTTTTCTATTGAAATTTGTACTTTTTATGTAATGAAATTTGCATAAAAAAGTCATGTATCAGATTTGAAATAAAAATTGTTAAGAAAGATATGATAATACGAATCCCCCTATATTTTCAATTAATAAAATAAATCTAAATTTAGAACAGTTTTCCTCCATTCTATCTATGGATGTATTCAGTAGCACGTTTTTATATTTGAAGCGATTGTTAATTTGGTTTTACTTGACTAAGCATAATAAAGTGTTTTACATAAACCATAAATTGTTCCGATGTAAACAGGCCGATATTATGGCCCTATTTAGTGGATCCAATAAAACTTATCCGTCAACCACTGAAGAAATTCCTATTACGATTATGGAATATTAAAACTTGAGAACTTCCAATCGAAGATACAGAATTAAGAAACTGGATCCAGCAATAGGGATATGAAAAAGAAACAAACTCGCTTGCTTTGCAAAACTTTTCAAGTTGATGAAACCAAGAATACTCCATTATACGAGGGTGGTTCAATAATTATTGTCCATAGTGTATATAAAATATTTATACTGCGATGGTTGTTGGGGAATATCAAAGCCTAATGCCTTACATGCCTATATGCTCAATTTCAGAACCGTAGCTGCTATACTCACATAGTTTTGGAGGGAGGAGTGAAAGGGGGGGGGGAGTGGGGGTGAAAGGCTGATTTTTAGCTTATGGGGCTAGATTTGTGACAGTGGATGAGACGTAACTACTGTCGTTTGGACTCGGTATCATAGTGATGTGGCCACATCTAAACCACTGCTACAAATGTAGCCTCATAAGCTCCAAACCAGCATTTCACCTTCACCCCCTCCTTAAAAACTCCCCCCAAAATAGGTCTTTAAAACTTCACCCCTCCCTCCAAAACTATGTTAATATAGCAGCTACGATTCTGAAATTGAGCATATAGGTATTTAAGAGATTAAACTTCGATATTCCACATCAACCATCGCAGTACAAATATTTTATATCTATTGGGGACAATAATTAATGAACCACCCACGTATACTTCACTATCAAACATGGATGACTGGCTGGCTGGTCTGACCTGTTTGGTGGTCCTTGAGATGCAATTCCAATTATAATCAATAGGATGCACTTTTGCACAACTAAAGAAACTGAAGGGGTCAATATTATCATACATTCCTCTATTTATTACATTGGTTAAATTTTAAAGCCTTTTTTCAATTTATTTATATTATGAAATTTGTAGTCTTTGTTGTTTGTTTGAATGTTATTAAAACTGCAGCAACGTTATTGCCTCTGTAATAGTTTTTTTTAATTTTCACTTTCAGAAAAAGACATCATACGGAAATTCGATGACTGTTCGATGCTGAATCAGATTGAAATTATTGATCCTTATGTGTTAGCATATGAAAAAGAAGCCGACATACCTGCTTTCGGGAAAGGTTGCAAATCTCTTCAGTTCAAATGTCGAGCTCCCGGGCACTCCAGAATTAATATTGAATATACTCTAGATGGAAGTAAAAATATTTCGTACCGAACAACAGTTGTCCTATCCTGTTTTAAGCAGTTAAAGGTATTACTTTAAAATAGTGATTAATATCAATATTAAAAAACAGTAGAATTTTAAAATATTTAATAACTTGCGTTACGTTTTAAGAGCATTATTCTTACATTATTAACACATGATTTGCTATTTTAAAGATAATTAAAAATTCTATAATTTGATTTCAGACACGCTTTACTGCCAAAATTAACGATTTTTTTAACTGTAAGATTTTCTTTCTCATTATAATTAGAAGCACGCACCCATTTCCACCCAAAAAGTCTGACCATCTAACTTTCCTAACAAAAATTACTGAAAAGTCAGATTATTGTAAACCACGTATCTTATTATCAAGAGAACTTTCAGGGATCGTAACATTTGCTTACGTATTACACAAAAATTTACTATTTATCATTCATGTGGCTTGTTTTCCTTAGCATAATTATATTTTAGATATCATAATTTATGCTCATAGTAAGAATATCAGGATTTTTTCTATGACATATGCTTAAATTTCTATTATTTGTACGGTTAAATTTAGAAATTTCCTTAATAAAAATATAAAAAGTTAAAATATAACCAATTTCTGTCTGTTTTGTAAATTAACCATTAATTTTATGGTTCAATGAAGACACATTTATCTTTTAGGACAACGTAAGAACTGCAACAAAACTACATCAACTTTACATTTTTGATATTATAGCCTTGGATGTGTAATGAGTTGTGTACATTTTCATCTCTATTGTTGTTTCCGGAGCCTACGTGGAAGTTTAATGTGTATTGAAGTCTAAATTTTCTCTGTTGGGTACGGGTACCGGGGTTTGTAGTTTCTTTCCCTGAGTTATGCGCTTCAGGAACAAAAATCTCCGTATTGTGAAGATATAAGAATTGAAGGAAAACACCGAGGAATCACTGTATCATAAGAAAATGAAAACAGCCTTCTTAAAACATTTATTTTCAAGATATAATTGAAAAATTATTTTATTAATCTATTGCTTAACACTCCAAACTTCGCTACTCTTATAATCGCTAAAGTCGCTATGTTTCTGTGAGCTACATCTCCATAAAATTGATTTATTCATCAAAAACATCGACTAATTTCTCATTGCATAGGGACAATACGATTGTAAGTGCATTTTTAAATACATTTGTCTAAAAAAAGAAGTAAGATTTCTGTAATAAAAATTTAGTCGAGGAATACTACTGAAAAAACATTTTGTGTATCTCTTATAGATGGTGCGAACTTCCGAGTGTTAAGACGATCTCATTTAACATCCTTCTTTGGAAAATATTTTCATTAGTAATATTCATTATTATGTACTGAGAAAAAATGAGGCCTTTTAAAATAACACCATGTTTATCACGGACAAAGCTGTATTGCTGATCCTGTTTGTCAAAACAGATGCTCTGTTTTATTTTTACTTGTCTTCAACAAATCCTGTGTCTGTATTATTTTTATATGCCTTCAACATGTTCTTTATTGTGATTATTTGCCTTCAATGTGTTAAAGGGACATTCTCCTAGAAATGTACAAAGCGATATCAGATTTTTAAAAAGTAATTGCAAAAGAAAGCAAGTTATTATTCAAATGCAGTGTGATATAACCGTACAATGCACGTAAATATTTAAATAATAAAAAATATTTATTTTTCACAAAAAATGTGCCCACTGAACCTTGCACATCATGTCCGTGGACTATCACAACAGTAGCTTATACCACATGCTCTGTCTATAACGTGGATTTAAAACTTTTTTCGCGATACATTTTTTTATTTTATGTATTTTGAAACTCATAATCGATTTCAAAAAGTAATCTTGTTTCTTCATAATTTTATTTAATAAATAATAGCTGTCTCAAGAAATTGAGTCATGTCTGTGGAAAGTTAATAGATGCTAAATGTCTCAACAGATAGCGTCAAAAATAACTTTAGTGTAAAAGAAAATTCTGTTGGTTAATTTAAGCATAGCAATACGTTGCAAATATTATGTGTGTAAAATATTTAATTTTTTAAATAAGTTTGAAAAAACCATGAACATAAATGTACTATTAGTTCCGTGGACAAGATAAAAACAGATAAGAGCGTTTTTCCATTTACCGACACTACACCATTAAGTAGCAGACGATTGTTCTTATCCGACATTGGTGCACGCAAAATGCATTCATACACACTACGCGCTTTTCCACCTGCCAATTCTATGACTATTTTGTCGTCATAGTGTATATGAGGGCATTTTGCGTGCAATTGATATCTGATAACGATAATCCTATACGATTTATCGGTGTTATGTCCGTAAATAGAAAAACGCTTTAAAGATTATAAAATTAAGAAATTTAATAGAATAGTATGTAATTTTAAATACATAATTAAATTCAGCAGCATCATTACATTCAGGCTTATATTTAGTGTGTTAGAAATAACTTACTTAAAAAATATGTCAGGCCGTTGGACATAACTTCCATGGACATCACTGTTACAAACACAGGATCTGCCAAATGAAAAAAAAAATGCAGTTATAAAAATATTTCACATGTACTTAAAAATTACTGGTATGATCTTAGATAAGTTCAAAACAATATGGAAAGATATTTTAATGATTAATTGTGGTTAACAGATGTTCAGAAAATTTAGCACTACGCGCTATATTTCTGGGAGAATGACCCTAAATATTGTTAAAAAATGTTTTGTTATTTTTGTTTCCTGTTTTGTTCTGGACCCAATAAGTAGAGTTATTTTTCAATGGAAATAATTACCTAATATTCTGTTTGAGAAGATATTCAAGAACTTCCATCTACCAGAAGTAAAATTATTTTGAAGAAGAGTTTTGTAAATGACTGAACACAATATGCATGTGTTGAAATATTGATCCACCATATGCTTACTGTGTTCTGGTATTTTCAAAACATATCATCGTAGAAACGAATTGATGTGGATTATTTTCATCAGAGAGTTGTGGATGATTTTTGGAAGTGGTCTTATGGCAATTAATTAAAATACTGAAGAAATAATAAGATAATGCAAGACATCGCATATTTGGATTGTGGCGTCAAGATACAATTCATCATATGAAGACAAGAGAAGAATCCTAAACGGAATTTGCGTTTGAAACCCTCTGTTGAAAGATTTATATCCTTTTTAAGTTTATTTAATAATTGACCTTTTAAAAATCTAATATATACTTTTATTTTTATAGCCTGTGTACCCTGTGAGAGTATCTGTGCTTGCTTTGGGCAGTGAGCAGGATGTGGCTTTTGATGGCGGGCCCAGAAGATGGGTTCTTTTTAAAGAAGGCCATTTTACGGAAAGTATGTTTTTGCTTTTCATCAGATTAGATGTTGGCTGTATCATTGTTTACTTTCTAATGTTTATTTTATTGTTTTATGCATCTAACCTGTTGTATATTTCCAAAATCTAAACATTTTTGTGAAAGTTGAATAAATTATTCGGATATGCTCTGCATTTCGCATTTACGTAATACAAGGTAAAAGAAAGATAATGGAATTAAAAAATTACTATTTTTGGTGCATCATATTGCTACTATAATCTTCAAAAGACATCCTGAAGGCATTCCACCTATAGCAATATGGCCAAAACTAGGCGATACATAAATTAGACCCATGAAATAAGTACGTACTAATATTTTATTTCCCCACCATTTGCAAGAATAACAGCTGATATGCGCCGTGGCATTAAATTAATGTGGTTTATATTCACATAGAGTTCAAGCCACTCTGTCACAAGTTGTTCCTGAAGATCTCTGAGATTACTAGAATGCCTGTAAAGATGATGCCTGTAATGCCTGTTCCAGAAAATCACATAGATATTTAATTGGATTTAAATCTGGGATTTTGCTGGCCAGGAAATATTCAAGAGCTCCGTAGAATGCTCCCCAAAACATGGCATCTGATTGAGTGAAAGGCGATCCAATTTAGAGTACATGAAATATCTCCAGAACATCTCGGACCCACCATGATCTTATACTACACCTTGAACAAAGTCATCATGAAAAGCTTAATTTGACCTGTATACTCTCTAAATCTGGCATCTTTATGTAGAAGCAAAACCGAGACTCATTTAACCAGATGTCTCATTTCTTGCCCCCTACAGTCCAGTTTTAATAAAAGTTAGACCATTGCAGACGTACCTTTTTGTGTGAGCGTGTTAGCATGGGTGAATTTTTATAGCACTGTACTCCATATATTCATATTCTGGAGTTTATTTCGCTAATTGCTCCAAAATTGAAATATCTGGCCGGAATACATGTTTTCCAGCAATTGTCGTTCTTTTTCTAAACAATTTGTCATCATTTGTCGTGACAATCTTCGGGAAATTCTATGTGTTAAGGTTTTCTTTCGACCACGGTTCTCGTACGGATTTGATATCGGCTGCGATACTTTCAGCTGCCTAAAAACACATTTTACTGTACTGTGTGATATATCTACGTCTTTATTTCGACCCACTTGCAAAATTTAGTATAAAATTTTTGTGGTACAAAAAAGCGTAAGATGTTAGCAGCTATGCATTTGACAATATGCAAAAGAAACACACATGAAGCATCTCAGCCGTGAAATAATTTCCTATATGCCCTTTCTCAATCCCCTTATGGATTTCTTAGACTGACTGAACAATCTGTACATCTGAGAGATCTGTAGCTGCAAAATTGAACCAATGTCATTTATCTTTGAGGATTCTCATTTTTTTCCCAGTGTATAGATAGATATAATAGGTATAAAGAGTTATACCATTTATATCTAAAGTAACATATAAAACATGAATGATGCTGACAAGAATGCGAGTCCAATATACATGCTGTTGCATATAGCAAAGCAAAAAGTAATAAATAAAAATCATGTAAAATCAAAGTAAGGAAAATTTTAATCCAGTATATATTAAACGTTTGTCAAATAAATCAATACCGGATTAATGGAATGCGGTTAATTTCATGCCACAACATGTAACCAAAATGCGGCAGTTTGGCGTTGAACCTGATTATGAAACATTTACTACCTTCAATAAGACATACTTGAAGGAGAACTTTGACAAAGTAGCAAGTTTGCGTCATATTTAAAATTATTTACTTCTTGGCACCCATTTTGTGATATTTCTTGGTGAAAACTTGGCAGGTATCGAAATTAAATACTGTAAAATCTCCACATTTTTCTCCCATGTATTCAATGGCAACTGTAGGTTAACATTTTGATGTCTTACAGAAGGAACTTCTGTATTTTATAACAAAATCCATTCAGGATATTGAAGGTTGTATTAACCGTATGAAAAACACGCAATTAAAGAGCATTAAAAAAAATTTCCAAGAAAAACAGCATGGGACATAAATGTAGACATTGACAAGTGAAGACTATACATTTATTCTATAATTTTATGTTACTTTTTATGTATAATTGAATATACATGTTCAGTCAGATTTACCATACATTATTCATATTTTTAAGTGGTTCCGAGCAATCCAGAGATTGTGAAAATACAGTTGATTAAAGATCCAGTGAGATATAATAGTAAGTAGCATATATATATTTAATACTTTTATTTAAAATACTCTGTTACGATATTTTAACCTTTCAGCAGTCACTCTTAATTTATTTGCATGAGTAGGCACATGGTGCATACTTTAGCGCACGGTAGAAATGCAAGATTAATCGTAAGAATAATAAGAGGCATGTTACAAGAGCAATTATACATATCAGTAGTAAACATTGAATGCCATTTTGATGCCATTTCTGCGAACAGACTTTCGGAAACACATCGTTTGTCGTAAAATTTACGACAGAGCGCTCGCTGGAAGGTTAAGCTATATGTAACATGAAATAAATATCATGAATTACCTTATGGCCCATTTTTTTTTCTAATCTTTTTCATTAACATTTTGTTATTCAACAATTTGCCTTAACATAAATTTAAACAAACCCATTCCTAGAAGCATGCAAGATTTATATAATGTTTCAGAAACGAAATTAAACAGTTATATTAAGATTGTGAACTCTTTGGAACTTGTGTGCGACTAAGGACAGACATAATATATAAAACAGTATTTTTTAAATAATCTCTTCTGGCATTATAGTACATATATGAAATGTTTTTATAATCTTTTTGTAAATATATATATATTTTTTTTTGCATGCTTGAACCATACTTCATTGACATTTTTGTATACAATAGAAAATTTTACATAACATCTAAAAATTGCATTTGTAAAGCATAACTTTCCTACTTGAAATATATTGAAGAAAAATAGGCTTTAGGCCATAACAGTCTAACTTTTAGTCCAATATAAGACAATATATTTTTATAGCGGTTCTCGTTATCTTGAGATAATGTAGCATATCTTAAGATATGCGATACTGAAAAAAAAAAAAAAAAACCCGCAGGGAAAATGACGCAAACGGCAAGAAAAATGAGAACTACTCAAACCTATTATATTCCTTAGGAAAGGCAACGGAAGATTTGCATGTTTTTATTCTAACATAAAATTATAGAATTTAGATCTTCATGAAGCTTTAAAAGCGAAAGACACTTAAGAATGAAGACGTAGAAGAAGATTGCAGGATTGAGTAAATTCGTTCCCCCACATAATTTGTTCCTCTTCTGTGACGGCAAACGGACGTATAGCGTATTCTAGCGGTGTTACCGATAACTACACTTATACTTTTTCCTATAGAAAGATGCAGCTTAGACAATCCTATTAATGAAGTATAGAAAGATGCAGCTTAGACAATCCTATTAGTGGAGTAATACGCAAAAAGAAATTTTGAGTTGTGTTATTTTTCTTGTGATTTGTTGGAGACTATTCGTCAGTGCACCTAAATAGTTTAAAATTTCGGTTCAATCTAAACAACAATAGAAACTTAAGAACAGATTTTGAGTGCTGTCAGTACGATTTCAATATCGTTGGTGTCAGGGACAACAGTAGAAACAAATTTTTGGCTTGGAAACAACGATGTTTTTAGTATCGAAATGTATAATGACAGCGTGCAGAATCGGATCCATTAACCATTTGCACTCGAGGGCTCCGGAGCGGAGCCATTTAAAATTTGTCTTCAAACTCGAGGGCTCCGCTACGGAGACAATGCAAATAATTTTGTGATACCTGTCTAGAAAAGCCAAGATTACATATTGGCAATTGCTTCGAGAGGTATCACGCTTTAGACGATTACAAAATGTAATAGTTTTATAATTATTATTATTTTTAGGGTTTCGTTCATCTGACGAAACCCTATTCGTCTCTCTCCTCTGTCTGTCTGTCCGTCTGTCTGTCCGTCACAGAGCCCGTTCTCAGAAACTATACATGTTAGAAACTTGAAATTGTGCATACTTATAGATGAACACCACACATCAAACAACAAATCATAAAATTTTGAAAAAGTTGGTAATTAACCTAATTACTGGGTAATTAAATTCTAAAATTAACCAATCAACCTTTTGAATGCAGGTGCGAACACACGTTATCGAAATCCTCCTCAGTTTCTCCTAAGGGTTGCCAGTAAATTCGGCGGATGCTCCGTCAAATCAGCCGGTGCAGGGTTACCACGGAGTAATTTAAGCAATAAATGAAGTGGACCTTTAAAAAGCAAAATCGGATCTGCCGAAGTATCGGTCGTACAAATTCGTAACAGGTGTAGAAATACGCGGAAAAAATTCTACTTTATTTTGGTATAAATTTCAAATTTCTGCGTAGGATAGAACGCAAAAAATCCATTAAAAATCGATCGATAAAAATTTTATTTCTGTGTTTGGAAAGACAATGAAAACAGATTTCCATTCACCGGAAGGCAGCTGTCGTCGTCTCTCAGACATATCGGCGCGGGAGAAATTTAAGGGGAGGAAAGTCTAATACGAAATTTAAACTTTTTAAATATTAAATTTTTCGATTAAATTTTTTGATATCCGGGCTGGAAATTTCTCGCAGATTTCATACATATCCGGTTCGAAGAGATAGCTTCATTACGAGCTGAGATATTAATTATTATTTTATTAATTCCTTTTATTTCCATCAAATGCCAGATTAAGATGGAGGCACGTGCTTTTTTAACGGAGATTTCATTTAAATTAGGAAATTA
Source organism: Maratus speciosus (assembly GCA_963932465.1). Classification (NCBI taxonomy): domain Eukaryota; kingdom Metazoa; phylum Arthropoda; class Arachnida; order Araneae; family Salticidae; genus Maratus; species Maratus speciosus. The sequence goes on along the minus strand of OZ010796.1, from coordinate 396,167,146 downwards.
ACAATTTGCGTGGGGTGTTTCGACGGTGCTCTATGAGATAAGTAGTAATAATTCAATATGAAAAAGTTTATAGGTTTATAAGTGTTCATCCCACTATTTCCGAATAGCAATTTCAGGAAATATCTTAAATTATTGGTTAAGACCGCCACTCGATGTGTTCGAAACTTTAAGATACTTTATAACACATAAGAAAAAGTGTAAAAAAGAATGGAGTGTGATATTTCGAGGAGTGGAGGGGGGGGGGCAGATTTATTTATTAAATCTTAGCGTTTGTTATCGCAGAAAATGTTTTAAATTCTTGGTTAAGACCGCACCGCCACCCTCCCGACCATGTATCTACGGAGAGATTGCGCAAAACAGTTTCGTCCAGATATGTTTTTGTTAAGAATAGAGTGCGCTCCCTGGTGGTGGAATGCGGAACTAACGTATCGCGATTTTGTTAGAATTAGGAAATATAACAAGGCGATCAGTTTGCAACTTTAAGATACTTCATGACACATAATTAAAAGCTTTTAAAATAATGGTGCATGCAATTTCCTGTTAAGGGAGGGCGGGGGAGGGGCGCTGGATTTCTTTTTTAAAAATTAGCGTTTACGACCTTTTTAGATGTCGTTTTTTGAGGACTATGATGTATTCAGACACGTGCTGCTTATGAAATTTAAAAATGTCAAAATTTTAGTTACCACTATTTCCGAATAGTACTTTCAGCAAATTTCTTAATTTCTCGCTTAAGGCCGCCACCAACTCGAGTAACACATCCACTGATAGGTTGTTTAACAGAGTTTCGATCTGATACACTTTTGTTATGAATAGTGTGCGCTCCCTGGTGGTGGAATTTGCAACTAACATAACGCAATTTTGTTAAAATTATGAAATATAACAAGTCGATCTGCTGGAAACTTTGACATAGTTCATAACACATAATAAAAGGCTTATAAAAGAATGTTCCGTGCAATTTCCTGGGGCGCCTACCTATCTCGGGTGCTATAGACCCGATCCTCTCGACTAATATACCTACGGATAGGTTGTAAAACGGAGTTTCCTTTGGATAGAGGTTTGTGTAGAATAGAATGCGCCCCTGGTTGCGAAATGTGGAACTAACAGATTTCGCAAAAGGATAGTGTTTTAAAGGAATATTAAACGAAACCCTCTGTGCGATCTGTGATCACACTTACCCACTTATTTTTTTAGTTCTTTATGAATACAAATGTTATGATATATATAAAAACAAGATATAACTAAAATCTCTTCGAGTTGCTGGTAATACGAATGAAAAAAACTTTGAGTGTAAAGGGTTAATTATTCGAAGTCACACTTTTGAACATTGCTTGAAAGTGTGAAATTTTTTTTTTACAAGTCTAATGAAATAGTAATTAAAAATGTAATTATTTGAAAAAAAATAAATGTTTTTAGATTTTCACCAGAAAATATATTTCATTGCACCTATACAGCACTGAAATTCTGTGAGATCCCAACAATTTGAAAATCAAAACGCAGAGGAATAGATTAACTAAAGATATATTTTTGACCTGTATTTAAAAATGTAAAAAATATATTTTTTTATATGTCCCTCTTAGTTGTTTATCCGTATTTTTCCAGTTCCCCAAATCAACTTAAATCGGCTCTGTAGACAAAAATATTCTATAAAGAATTGTATTTTAAGATATATGTAAAATAAAGTTATATGAAGTGCAATTTAGAAATAGGGTATGAAAATTTAAATTAACATTAGCTTTGCAAACACATTTATGAAAATGTAGGAAAGCTTTCAGACGCTCAGTATATATTCCGTTAATTTTAAATGTAATTTGAATAAAATCTTTTGCAAAATTTTAGGAGTAATTACATATATTTTTACTATATATATATATATATATATATAATATAATTAAAGTCGCATGGGTGAAATATTGATAGAAATCCAATTAGCACCTTTTTTCTTTTCAAAGTGTTGAGAAAACGACTAGAATACCTTTAAAGAATCTTATTTCGGTGACGTAATAAATCTAAAAATGTTTCTCGTTTCTATCATTAATTACTTATAATTTTTTCAATGCAATAAAAACCACGAAGATAAATTTTTTCAAAGTCGCAAAAAGCCCTAAAATCACATTTTTTCAATCATTTTTTTATAAATATTTTTTCCACGGCATTAAGGGGGCGGTGGAGTTTTAAATCCTTAAAAATATTTTTTTATTTTTTATTTTTGTAAATTTCACCTTAAATATTATTCAAGGCAGTGGCGTGGCGTGAAAATTTTCGGTGGTCATCGCAATTATTTAAGTTTGTGGTGAAAAATTATTAACTCTAAAATTCAATGGTTGAATGTTCAAAAAAGAAACTTTAAATCTTACCTTCACTTATACATGAACTCCAAATGTTCTGCTAAAACTGGATCGTAGAATTTTAAAAGCTTATTAAGAGTTTTAAAATATTGCTTGGTCATCGCCGCATCCAGCGATGACCGGACGCCACGCCACTGATTCAAGGGTACATTATATGCATTAAGGCATGCATTTATCACAAAAAAAATTAAATATTTTTGAGAAAAAAATGGAATTTAACGCGTCGTCTCAGAAATCTTCGAAATGCCCCCTGTGTCTTCCATATCAATGAAAATCCCCAATATTTTTTTTATAAAAGTTTGGCTTATACATAGAAATAAAATAGAGCATCTAATTTTATATATTTGAATTTAAAGGTAAAAAAAAAAAAATGAAAATTTTTGAAATTTTTTTTGAAAAATTTTCAAATTTTCAAAATTATTTTATTTTTATTTTTCGTAAATTTCATCTTAAATATTATTAAAGGGTACATTATATGCATTATGGCATGCATTTATCACAAAAAAATAAAAAATAAAATTTATTTTTAAGAAAAAAAGGGAATTTTACGCGTCGTCATAGAAATCTTCGAAGTGCCCCCTGCGCATTCCATATCAATGAAAATCCCCAATATTTTTTATAAAAGTTTGGTTTATATATAGAAATAAAATAGAGCATCGAATTTTTATATATTTGAATTTAAAGGTTAAAAAAAATTTTTTTTGAAAAATTTTGAAATTTTTTCGAAAAAATTTGGAAATTTTGATTTTTTTTTTTTTTTTTTTTTTTTTTTTTTTTTTTTACCTTTAAATTCAAATATATAAAATTGGATGCTCTATTTTGTTTATATATATAAACCAAACTTTTATAAAAAATATTGGGGATTGTCATTGATATGGGAGACGCAGGGGGCATTTCGAAGATTTCTGAGACGCGCAAAATTCAATTTTTTTCTCAAAAATTAATTTTTTTTTGTGATAAATGCATGCCATAATGCATATAATGTACCCTTGATTATTATTTAAGGTGAAATTTATAAAAATAAAGAAAATTATTTTTAAGGATTTTAAACTCCACTGTCCCCTTAAATAGCCCCACCAGTGGCTGAGAGGGTCTGCTCTCGAAGCTGGTAGACGGGAAGTGCTGGGTTCGAACACAATCGCGGCCGTCGGTCTAACCGCTTCGGAGTTTTCGTGGTTTTCTTCGAAACCGTGGATTCCCATGCGTAAATACGGGTTAGGTTCCCTTAGAAAGACCCCCACGGAGGGCACCCCCCCCCCCTAGGGCCTATATCACTCGAGTTGATAATCGGCCGTCAAAAATCAACCCAATCCACGGCATTTAAACGCCGAAAAAACATCGTTAAAAAAAGAATTCAACTGGTTAAAAACGTGTGTATTACATATTGATAATCGAAGTTAGCAGCATTTTAGAAACATGTGCTGCCTTGAATAATTTTGAAGTATTCTAGCAACGTTTACGTCGTTTGATATTTTTAAGAATATATTCGTTCTTACTTGGGAAATTAAAATAAAGGATGTTTATAAAGTCCCGGACCCATTTTGATGTTTAATAACTCATAAAATAATAAAGATAGATTAAAATTAATAACATAAATGGTTAGATAGACTCAAAAAGTTTAATGATCCTTGTCAATGAACTTCCACGTGTGCCCCCTTCGTCGCACGGAGAATATCAAGTCGATAGTCAATTTCACGCCAGGTAGCAGCCAGCATGTCGGCATCCACACAGGCTATTGCGGTTGTAATTCTGGCTTTTAAGTCATCAATGTTCGACACTCTCCTCCTGTAAACATTGTCCTTTACAAATCCCCAAAGGAAAAAGTCCAGCGACTTGATATCAGGTGATCTGGGTGGCCAAGGAATTGGACCTCCTCGCCCAATCCATCTTCCTGGAAAATGGTCATTCAAGGAAGTACGAACGATGGTACCCCAATGAGGTGGTGCACCATCTTGTTGCAAAATGACATGTGGCTGAAGCTCTTCTAGTTGTGGAAATACGAAGTTTTCCAACATGTCTAATTGAAGACTTAAAAGCCAGAATTATAACAGCAATAGCCTCTGTGGATGCCGACATGCTTGCCGCTACCAGGCGTGAAATTGACTATCGACTTGATATTCTCCGTGCGACGAAGGGGGCACACGTGGAAGTTCATTGACAAGGGTCATGAAACTTTTTGAGTCTATCAAACCATTTATGTTATTAATTTTAATCTATCTTTATTATTTTATGAGTTATTAAATATCAAAATGGATCCGGGACTTTATAAACACCGTGTATTTCTTTCTTTATCTCATTTATAGTCCTAGAACTGTCGGTTTCTCACGCCATTATTTTACGAATAAATGTATAACTTTATATTAGAAATTTTTATAATCAAAATATACGATTAAGATTTGAAATAATTTTTAGCAATATGGAGCTTAAAATTTTTAGGATTTTTAATTCCATGACTGGGTTTCCTAATATTATTGGATCGGTTTAAATATTATCGTTCGATGAACAAGAATTCTTACGAATTCGCAAGATGTTAAGGTGGATTTACTTTTTCTTTCTGGTAGGTTATTAAAAAAGATACCGTAAGGAGAAAAGCGACTAATGCTTTCGCTGATATTAAGGAAATTCCTCGAACAGATGAAAAGTATCTCTGATTCATTGAATACATAGCGATGTATAATCAGTCTTGGGTATTACAGATCAACAAAGACTGAGGTGCGTATTTCCTTTTTATACTTAATATTTGGCAGAAATACAGGTTGATTCAGAATTGATCGTTCAAACTTTAAGGGGTGGTAGTATACATATTAGAGCAAATAATTGTTGACAGGTAACCCAACGTCGTAATTCAATTAGAAATTGAAAAATATATGGTGCATCAGTACAATCTTTTTTTTTCATTAATTTAACAATAATAAAGATATATTAGGAAGCGTTTCAACAGACTAATCTTCCTTTTTGTGAAATGTAACGCTGTCGCTAGAAATGGTGTCCATCCACATCCAAATTTCACTAAACTAGGGCTCTATAATTATAAAGTAATTAACGGCAAATACGGGATTAATGACAGAAATTATGTACATTTCCAGAATTTGTCGTAATCTCATTGCATTTCCCATAAAGTAAATTAAGTCTGTTACAAATTTCGTGAGGAAAAATGTATCATAATTATTTTATGAACAAACATTCGTGATTGGATTAAGATACCCTGTATTTTTAACTGAATAGATTATGACCCTGGTTTCCCATACAAAAATTTCTTATTGTAGTGTGCTGCACTACCCCTTAATGTTTGAATGATCAGTTCTAAATTACCCTGTATAATTAGAAAAAGAAGAATTTTGGAATCCTTTGAAAATTATAAGCTTGCTTATTTTGGCTTATGAATTCATGACCAACGATATCTCACATTCTTCTATAATTAATTGAATAAATAATGGTGTATAGTCAGTCATTGGTGTTGAGGAGAAGTAAAGATTGAGGTGCGTATTCTATTTTTATACTTTAAAACATTCACGACCACTGAGGTGAATTCACGCGTTTTGAGTATCTAACTCCATGTACGGGCATTACTTTTTTATTTTCATGTTTCACTACTTCTCAAAAAAATACTCTCAATATTTGCATTTATATATTTAGTGAAGTATGAATATAAATGCATCGATTAGAAACAGTATTATTAGAATGTTTATATTTTTGCAATATAAACACGAATACAGAAAATATTATGAAAAATAAAGTAATATACAACAGTATCGCCCACAGGCGCGGAGATTACTGTTAAAAAAAAAAAAAAAGCGGTCACGAAAGTGTTAATAGATGGTATAAATATAAATAGAAAAAGAGATTTAATGAAATTCCTTAAATAATTACATAGTTCCTTGTTTGTCTAAGGATTTATGATAGTTGATAACGAAAACGATCGCCATAGCGATTTGAACATAAAATATTGTATTCAATATACTTCATTTAGTTTCAAAAGATATCTGAGCATTTGTAATGCACAAGATATTTAATCGCACTTTAGGAATCCCTTATGACTTATTTTATAAATATTTTAATGATCTCCGAGAATGTACCGATAATTCTTTAAATACTTTTCCAAATTAACGTATGGGATACAGTGTAACTAAAGAAATTTTCGTTACACACACACACACATATATATATATATATATGTATATATATATATATATATATATATATATATATATATATATATATAATCTTATACTATAATGCGAGCAAAAATTGTGTGTGTATGTAAATTTTATCTTAAAAACGGCTCTAACGATTTTGACGAAATTTTGTATTTTACCATTTTCGGGCATAAGACCAATGGGCTAGATCACGTGTTCGAGAAAATTAGATTAGTGGGTCATTTTGGGTCGTAATGGGTCAAGGTCAAGCTAATGATATCTAAAGAATGGCTTATCGATTTTGACCAAATTTCACATCCAACCGTTTTTCGACACGAGAAAACTTTTGGGCTAGGTCACATGTTCAAGAAACTTTGATTAGTGGGTCATTTTTGGGTCAATATGAGTCAAGCCAATTTTATCTAAAAAACGGCTCTAACGATTTTCACTAAACTCTATATTCTACAGTTTTTGATTACGAGAAAACTATTGCGCTAAGTCACATGTTCGAGAAAATTCGTTTAGTCGGTCATTTTTGGGTCACCGTGGGTCAAGCTAACTTTATCTAGATAACTTCTTTAACGATTATGAGGAAATTTTGTACCCTACTGTTTTCGGGCACGAAAAGACCATTGGGATGGGTTTCGTGTTCGAGAAAATTCGATTAGTGGGTCATTTTGGGTCATAATGGGTCAGGGTCAAGTTAATTATATCTGGAGAACGGCACAATCGATTTTGACTAAATTTTGTATCTAACCATTTTCGGGCACAAAAAGATTATTGGGATGGGTCTCGTCTTCGAGAAAATTCGATTAGCGGGTCATTTTGGGCCATAATGGGTCAGAGTCAAACTTATTATATCTAAAGAACGGCTCAATCGATTTTGACGAAATTTTGTATTTTACCATTTTCGGGCATGATACGACCAATGGGCTAGGTCACGTGTTCGAGAAAATTAGATTAGTGGGTCATTTTGGGTCGTAATGGGTCAAGGTCAAGCTAATTATATCTAAAAAAACGGCTCAATCGAATTTGACCAAATTTCACATCCAACCATTTTTCGACACGAAGAAACTATTGGGCTAGGTCAAACGTTCGAGAAACTTCGATTAGTGGCTCATTTTTGGGTCACTATGGGTCACGCCAATTTTATCTAAAAAACTGCTCTAACGATTTTCACTAAACTCTATATTCTACAGATTTGGATTACGAGAGAACTATTGGGCTAAGTCACATGTTCGAGAAAATTCGATTAGTGGGTCATTTTTGGGTCAGCGTAGGTCAAGCTAAGTTTATCTAGATAACTTTTTTAACGATTTTGACGAAATTTTGCACTCTACTGTTTTCGGGCACGAAAGGACCATTGGGATGGGTCTCGTGTTCGAGAAAATTCGATTAGTGGGTCATTTTGTGTCACCGTGGGTCCAGTTAAGTTTATCTAGATAACGGCACTACGATTTGACGAAATTTTGCAATCTATCTTTTTAGGGCACGAAAAGACCATTGGGATGGGTCACGTGTTCGAGAAAATTCGATTAGTCAGGGTCAAGCTAATTGAATCTAAAAACATGCTCAAAACATTTTGACCAAATTTTATATTACGTATACCATTTCTGGGCATGAGAAGAGAATTGGGCTAAGTCACATGTTCGAGAAAATTCGATTAGTGGGTCATTTTGGCTCACAATGGGTCAGGGTCCAGCTAATTGTATCTAAAAAACGGCTTAAACGATTTCGACTAAATTTTAAATTCTATCGTTTTCGGGCTCGATAAGATCATTGGGCTAGGTCGCATGTTCAAGAAAATTCGATTAGTGGGTCATTTTGGATCACAATGGATCAGGGTCAAGCTAATTGTATTTATAAAGCGCTTCAAAACATTTTGACATAATTTTGTATAATACCGTTTCCGGGCATGATAAAAGCATTGTGCAAGGTCGCATGTTAGAGAAAATTCAATCAATGGGTCATTTTGGGTCCTAATGGATCAGGATCAAGCTAACTTTATCTAAAAAACCGCTCAAAAGATTTTGACAAAACTTTGTACTAACCCGTTTCTGGACAAGATAAAAACATTGGGCTGGGTCACATGCTCAAGAAAATTCTATTAGTTGGTCATTTTGGTGATAATGGGTCGGGATCAAGCTAACGGCATCTCAAAAAGGTTCAAACAATTTTGGCAATTTTTTTTATTATATCGTTTCACAGTACAAATAGACCATTGAAATAGTTCACATCTGTCGATGAATTTCGGTTAGTGTTTTTTTGAATCAATGTGGATCAAGCTTATTTTACCTAGAAAACGACTAACGATTATTACTAAATTTTGTATTCCATCGTTTTCAGGCTCGAGAAGAGCATTGTGATAGGTCGGATGTTCGATAAAACTCGATTATTTGGGGTCATTATGTTTCATGGTCAAGCTAATTGCATTTAAAACAGCAAGAATGATTCAGTGGGGAAAATATATCGATATAAACAGAGAGCTAATTTTGACCGAGCTTAGCTCGGTCATTCCTGCTAGTATGTATATATACGGGATACATGAATTTTCAAATTTGGCCTGTCTAGGAAACTTCATGCATCTTGAAATATCAGCGATGTCAGATTTAATCCGTTTTCCTACCTTAAGTTTTAATTTGTACATCGATGTCACGAAGATATGCGTGTGAAAACTATTGTCCGTAGTGTTGAAACTATTATTCGATGATAAGCGATGGATGAAAGATGAGGAAACGCTACGGTTGAACTTTGAGTTAGTCTGGATAAGAGTTCAACAACAACTTTCGACTGCTTATTTTGAAAATATTTTGCATCAAATGGAAGATTCAAAAAGCATCTGCTCTTTAGTGAAAATCCAGAAGAGGTGGAAGCAGTGTTAAGCCGATCTGTACTGGTACGGTAGTAAAATGCAGGGTAGGTCAAAATTTCACACTGTATTTAAAAATTAATATAAAATCAAAGTGCGGGAGTGCGTTTGGATTAAAATTCTTGTGATGAAAGTTTTTGTTTAAGAAAATATATTTACTTCCCAATTTTACCCATAAATGACACACATGTAAACCAAATAACGCCAATATATGGAGCTATTTGATTTGCATGTGTCCTTGTTTTTTAGTTAGTTTTAACACTGACATTCATAAATTACGACTTCCATTTCTAAAGCTCTTTGCATAGGTTAGTACTGTAAAACAAATTCCACAATTATAATTGAAAGGAAGTTTTGAGTCATGCATAAAAAAAAATTCCGACCTTCAAAACAGTGTTTGGGATATGCATAGCAAAATTTTAGAAGCTTGAAACGTTTTAGTTAGAAATAATGTGGCCGGCCAAGTACGTCATATGAAATGGCTGCATATATTAGAGAAGCGTTTGCTTTCATCAAATTCCAATCAACGAGGAATACATCACAGCAGTTAGCTGTTCTGCTTGCAGTAGTAAAAACAAATTTAAAGCATACAACGTGCGAGTTTTACAGCCGGATGACAAGTTGCATTTTTTGGACTTTACTACTGAGATACGTGAATGTATAGGTGCATATTCTAAGTTATTAGACGCATTGTCATTTCATTTATCTGAGAAAGTCAACAGGCATAACATCAGAATATGTCAATCGAAAAATTCGCATCACTCTGTTGAAACAATTTCTTATAGATCGAAAACCATCTTCTGGTGTGATTTCTTTGTTCTGAGCCTACTAAAAAACAGGCTTTCCTTCAATATGATGGAATTTTTTGAAGTCTTTAAAATTTGCCATTTGCATCTGAAATTTATTTAATAACAGGATGATGCATCTTCCCACTGAGGTAAAATGATAAGAGGCAAACTGAAAGAATTTCTAGGCTGATGGTTTGGTCAAGGTGATAGACTGTTAAAACCACTTCGTTCCTTAAAGTAAAACCTTTTGTTTTTTTCAAATTAATTTAAAACAGAGTGCGCGTCTGCGGTGGTTGACATTGAAGTAATATTTGACACACAGATTGAAACTGAATACCATCCGGAATTGGTTCAATAAATGTTCTGTATTTGCACTATTAGACAACTTTATAAATATAAAACCTGAAATCTTCCGGTGGCAACATTTCGATGTTACGTGGAGTGTAGAGGAAACCCAATGGAAATTGCTGAATTCATGACTGCTTCAAAGTTCTGTTTAAATTAGGTAGTCAAGATCAATACTTGTGCACTTCGCGTATGAAGAAAAATAGCCAAATTTTTAAATTGATACATGTTGATCCGGTCCAATAGTGTTATGGTTGAGCACTCGAAATCTTTGATAGTTTTGATTAGTCCAGGCAATAGGGAATTTTACATAGCAAAATTAATGGTAGTTCTGGAAATCGGCTTACTTTGTTTTTTGGGTCACTGAATCCGAATTTGTAACTTCGCACCAAAATTTCCTTCGGCAACCCTCCCCCCCAAATTTTGGTAAAATGTCCCCCAAAAAAGGTTTTTATTAAATAAATCAATTTTTTTATTGTTTTAGGGGAAAAGTATTTAGAAATTCAGAAAGTAGACAAAATTTGAAACAAATTAGCCATATGACATTATGATTTAGGATGAAGGGGAATGGGGGATCTGCCTCGGAACATGCGCGCGGTGCTGCGTGGACTAAGTTGCGCAATTCCATTTAACCACTCACACGTTTACATTCGCCCTCCCATCTCCCCTCCGAACTTTCTTTATAAGGTTTACTTTAAGATTTTTGGGTCGCTGAATCCGAATTTTTAACTTTCCCCCAAAAATTACCCCCCCCCCCCAAATAGCTGTTTTTAACTTAAATTTCTTATTGTTTTAGGGTAAAAGCATTACGAAATTCAGAAACTAGACAAAATTTGCAACAAATAGCATACATGACATTATGACGTAGGGTAAACGGGGAGAGAGGGGGCTGCCTAGGAACATTCCCCGCGCGCTTTTCTCAAAAACCAAATTAAAAAAAAAATCAATCTTTTGGGGAGTTTCCGGGTGAAATTTTGGTGGGAAGTTACAAAGTTTGATTCAGCGACCCAAAAAACATAAAATGAGTCGAAATCCAGAACTAGTATTAATTTTTCCAGGTAAAGTCCCCTATTGCTTGGACTTCATAACTTAGTGCACGTAGCCCCGCAGTGCATGTTCAGAGGCAGCCCTTCCCCTCCCCGTTCATCCTACGTCATAGTGTCATGTATCCTATTTGTTGCAAATTTTGTCTAGTTTCTGAATTTCGTAATGCTTTTCCCCTAAAACAATAAGAAATGTAAGTTAAAAACAACTATTTGGGGGGGGGGGGGGTTCGGGGGGGATTTTTTGTGGGAAGTTAAAAATTCGGATTCAGCGACCCAAAAAACTTAAAATAAACCTTATAGAGAACGTTCGGACGGGAGATGGGAGGGCGAATGTAAACGTGTGAGTGGTTAAGTGGAATTGGGCAAGTTAATTCACGCAGCACCGCGCGCATGTTCCGAGGCAGAACCCCCTTTCTCCCTCATCCTAAGTCATAATGTCATGTATCTAATTTGTTGCAAATTTTATCTACTTTCTTAATTTCTAGATACTTTTTCCCTAAAACAATAAAAAAATAGATTTTTTTAATAAAAACCTTTTTTAGGGGCATTTTACCAAAATTTGGGGAGGTTGCCGGGGGAAATTTTGGTGGAAAGTTAAAAATTCGGATTCAGCGACCCAAAAAACATATAGTAAGCCTTTTTCTAGAACTAACATGAATTTTGCTAGGTAGAGCCCCTATACGGTGTCTATTGCCTGGACTAGATGTAAAAGTGTGGGTTTTTACTTTTAAGACAAATACATAAAAAGTGTGCTGCAATATAATTTTCATATATTAGAACTTTTTTTAAACATACATGCGTTTTATAATTCAAATATAACAACAAAAGTCTAAACGTAATGTTGATCAAGCTTATGTTCATATTTTAGAGGAATGTTTTTTATATATTGTTCGTTATCTGGGAGGAACTCGTTTAAGAAAAAATTAGAGCTATGTTATATTTTATCTTCACAGTCAAATTTGATAGTAGTCCTATGATACTGAAAATGAATCAAAGCCGGCATGAGGTCCAATGCCCTTTCTGATAAGTTAGGAACCTAGTAAAGAAGTATATTTTAGTTTAATGGAATTATTAGTCCACATCAGTAACCTATTATTCTTTTAATTTCCAAGTATATTTATTATTTCAGCAGTAATTTTGTACTTGTATGGTGACTTGTTTCTGATATGAAATAGTCACAAACAACAGTTATGGTGATTTCACAGTGGTATCATGAAACAACGATCATTTTAGAATCACAGTGTTACGAATTAAAGAAATCACGATTGGTAGCCAATGTACTCATTGCACATGAGATCTGTGTGACGTCATAGTAATGTACCATAAACCTGGCACAGCTGGCTATTGCTGTAGAAAGGGAAATAAAGCCTTTTTATTATTTGATAAATGCTAACGGCGAGAGAACATTACTAAATCACTAAACATTTCTTAAAAATTTTACACCTTTAAAATAAGTACTATTTACATTAATCTAAGAAGCCCCAAATCTTTTTTACCCGCAGAAATAGGTTTTTGTTTAAAGCTCATATGCACCAAATAATCTTGAAAGAAATAATTATGAAATTTGAAATTTATGGAATATAATGAATCATAATTTTATTTTTATATACGTTTACCGAATCTGTATTCTTTGCTCGAAAACATATTTTCGTCATAATCATTAGAAATTTCGATTGTCTTCATCGTTGCTTTTGTTCCCTTTCTTGTTTTTTTTTCTCAAAACATGACGTCATCTTCAGCCCCATCCATTATTTTAGATATGCCATACTTAAGAAAAGACCGCTTTCATAAGTCATTAGGTATATTCTTACATTTATCTAAAATCCACTGTGCTTCTACAGAGGCTTATAATGCGTCAAGCTTTTGTCAGTTCTATCCGTGTTTCCCTAGGTAAGCCATATATAGTAACATGAGAAAATTGCTGATTTAAAAGATTTGTATATGCATATATCGAGCGGTTATATCAGTTCTGTTTTCCCGAAGTCTGATTTTCAGAAAGTTGTGCATGCCCCTTGAGTGAATCCAACACAAGTATTAACCACAGTCTAACCCACATCTGGCTGTCAAAATCACACTTTTTAAAATCAGATTTTTGCCAAATCATCCGTGATCGAGTCATTTTGTTAAATTTTATCATGGATCTTTTTAGAGAAAATTTCTTTATTCTGAAACATTATTTTGAAAACAAAATTCGTTGGTAACTTGCTAGCATTGTTCATTGGTAATGGACCAATATAGCTCCTCATTACCAGTCGTTAGGCATTTCAGCCGCTTTTCTCCAAAAGGTTCTACTATACAATTTGATGACACATCAAAAGACAGTGGTGAGCATTCCCTATCTAATTTAATATATACTGCCCTTGATTTCGTAGTGATTCTTCGTACTTCAAAAAACAATCTAACTTTTTTTCAAAGTCAGATATCTTTATCAAAATAATTGAAGTATGCTATTGCAAAGAAAATCCTTTTATTTTCGTAAAAGTTGTCCATGCGAGATATAATGAGGGATAAAAAAAACTCTCAATATGCTCAACACACATCTGATTTTACAGTATTGCGAGTTACGTCCATATTCGGCTATAAGAAGTGCCCAGTTAATTGGGTTGGTTTCGAAGAAAAAAGTGTATGAGATTCTAGTAAATATGGTATATGAAAATACTTTTGTACTGTATTAATGAAATGCTAAAAAAATCGTATTTTTTTTTCCTAGAAAATATGAAAAAGTATGCAAGTGACTAAATGGATTTTCATTCGTATGCATTTTAATGATAAAATGTTTCATTTTGTACTACGGGATTCATTCTTAATTTAATGTTTACCCTTTTTTGACCAGAAAATTTAGAATTAGACTCATAGTAAATTGCATTATCTTACAAATTCTACATTTACTGCTAGAGTCAAAAAGTTATTGTAATGAATTAAAAAAAAATAATGAGCTTATCTAAATTCAACTTGCACTGTCTTCAAAGTACAGTTCTCATACATTCGCACTATTGCCCAAAAGTTTGTAAAATTGGTACAGTAGTTGAAAACATACGTCAAATCCAATATCTGAAAGTTCCACCCGCATTCTCGTCGTATTTTGCATAGCTTTTTATAATGATATTTAGGCAGAGGGTCGTAGAAAAAACTTCATGTCACCAGCCTAACCTTTTATTTCAGAAAGTTCTCTTATGCATTTCCTACAGTGGCAGAAAAATAGTTTGAACAAGAGTTATTTTCCTTGTAATTTTGTTATTAATTATAATTTAGAGTATGAATTCTAGCAAAATAAGTAATCTTCACTCACAAATCAAATTATATAAATGTGCGAATATTATTTGTAACATCTAAAATACAAAATATGCAAATTTGTACGAGAAAAAAGTATATGAACTCGCGTGTATCAACACTTGCGTTATTTTTATAAGATGTTGAATGAGTAAGAAAGAACATCACTTGTTAAAAATCTTATTTTGTGTGTTTGTTCACATATAGTCCGTCTCAAGAGTTTAAGCACGAGCATATAATGTTGATATTTAATGAATAACAAAAAGTTAAAATAAAGAGCATTTTTTTATTTGTGGATTTCGCAATTTCATTTATATCAAAAGTAGAAAAAAAAATAAATTGCATATTTGTAAAAAATATAATTTCGAATAAGTTCAAACAAAACTGTCTCAAAAGTTTATACACAATGGAAAAAAACCACTACAGTTATCATTTTTACTAAACTGTTATATACAAATTATTCTTTCGTGATTTCGGATTAGTTCAAATAAACGCGCGTCCATCGAAATTATTAGATTTGTAGTGTTTCTGTTGACAAAAAGTACCACACTTTCTGTATGGCCTCATTGAATTCTTCAAGAGAGTCATACTGTTTACCATTGCTGTAAACCTGCCGGGATAAAATGCCACAGGAATTCTTAATCGGGTTTATGCCAGGACATAAAACTGCCGAGTCAAGAATTAAAAAAAAATTTCTGTGAAAGCCACGGTTATGTAGTATGTCTTATGCAGGTTGAGGCATTACCTATTTCAAAGATTCATTCAGGACCCCCACACCCCTAGCCACTCGCCCCAGAAAACGTCACCGAATGAAAGGAAATGTTGGTTCAGCGTCTCTTGGTATTTTGGGAAATTTTGTCTTCCTTTTAGAAAATCCAGAGAGGTCAGGCTGTTAAAGCCGGAACCCCCCTCCCCCTTCCAAACCATAACAGGCTTACCACCTTTCTGCCTTTTGAAAAACTCCTTGGTTCCTTTCGCGGATCATGTCAGTACATGCCCCACCTATCAGGGCCATATATGTTCCAATTTTCTCATTATTGAATAATACAGTAAGCCACTTGTCGCCCGCAGGACATGTGTTTTTTAGCCCAGATCATTCATGCCTGTTAGTGGTGTAGTAGTGGAGACATGGTTTGCAAGCCATTTTCTTTAGTATGATGTAATCACATTCTTTAATAAGTCTATGTACAATATCTTTGGACACCTGCACCGCGAGATTATTTTTAATTTTTTGTATGGGCATATTTTATCTAAACACGAATCTACATATCCCCCAATCCGTCTCAACAAACGTCATACGTGGTTGTCTACATCTTGGTTTCCTGTTGAAATGATCATTTCTAGAGAGTACTTGATATAAATGCATCGCTTTGATCAATTTGATAATTATGCAATTTGGGAAAGTTTTATTTTGCGATTTCAATTTAAAAACTTTTAAAATCTCACCTTTTGTCAATTTTTCACGCTTCGGCATTTTAAAAACAAGTGGAAATGATTTTTTTACTTTTATATTTTTATAAAATTGGAAAATGACGTCATACAACCTCATTACACTCGTCAAATCCCATGTTTATAAAAAAATTGCATAAAGTGCTTAAACTGTTAAGGCAGTGTTTCTTCAAGAAGAAATGTAAATTAAATAAAAGTTATTGTAATTTTTATTTTAATCAACAAAAACTGCTTATTTTATTTGATTTTGAATAAATGCCGAGTATTTATTGTAAATTGGCATCATAATATTTTCTTCTTCAATTATTTTTATAACTATATTTGAAGAGTGCACAAACTTTTGAGACTGACTATACAATAGTTTTAATGAGTTTTCATGCAAAAATGAGAAATGTATCCTCTCTGTAAGGAAAAAAAAATGGTCTCTGATTACGTATGAATAGTTGCTGATTTAAGAAGAAAGGTATTTTTCATAAATTTTCAAATTCTTTAAAATATTATAAAGTCTTCTACATTAATGAAAATTTTCAGTTCACTGGAAAAATTGTAAATTAAGCTATAACTTGGCGACATAATCCATTTCATCAAAGGTTGCATGCAAAGAGACATGCAAAAATCACTTGGAAAAAATCCTTTATTAGCAGCGAACTCTTAGCTAAAGATGTTTCATGTTCTGGTATTTACGTCACATCCTAAAGTAGAAAAACAAATTAGGATAAATTAGGTTATAATAGGAGAAAATCCGATTAAAACCCTATATCAGTGAAATAAATCATAAAAAATTATTGTGGCTTGCAAAAGAATTTATGGATACCTTTTAAAAGTTTTGAAAAAGTATAAGTGTAAATTTTAATTGCTTACTATGATCGAAATAAAATTTATAGAAAATAAAATGTTTCTTCCAATTGAAAGTTGTAGTAATATTCTTTGAGGATCCACAGCTCGGAATGGATCCGGTAAACTGGCAATAATTAACAGAATACTTGATACTAAAAAAGATATTTATATATTGCGAGACAATTTGTTTGAAAGTGTATCAAATTTACGAATAGGAAACTTCTTGATCCAACAACACAGAAATTTCATAAATACGTCGTGAGTAACAAGAGTATTGAGGAGCTCACAACTATAGTAGACCAAGTCCATTTTGAAAAAAGAAATGAGATAGTCCATTTAGAAGGTGCATAAAATCTGTTTTATTCATTCCCACAGTGAACCTGTACGTGTCCTCCCACAGTGTCTGTAAACAGATGCCATACATGAGAAAGTATGTGAAAACAGACTTGGCTCACTATGGGAGTAGAAAACAGATTTTATGCACCTTCTTAACGGACTATCTCATTTTTTTTTTCAAAATGGACTTGGTCTACTATGGTTGTGAGCCCCTCATATATTTTCCCGGATGCTTTAAACCACTCTTCAGTTACCAGGTTTTAGGTTGATTGAGAATGCATAGTCATTGTTAGTTCAAGAAGTTGATACGCTGGCTGTTTTGAGAAAATGACCAGAGATGTTTTCAAATTTAACAACAACAACAACAACAAAAAAAAAAAACGTAAAATCTGTGCCAAGTTGTCCGTATATCGACATAAGATACATATACAGTCGTGGCCATAAGTTTTGGACCACCACTGAAATTTAAGATCCAGACAATAAATTGCGTCTGCGACATTTATTACTCAAAGTTCAAACGAAAAGCGAATACAGTAACTCCACTGTCAGACGGAATGACGCCATCTGACGCAATCGATTTGATTTATGACGTTATCAGTGGTTTCAATTTTTAAAACTCTACTTTCTGCACGATGGTCCTAAACTTTTGGCCACGACTGTACACAATATAAGGTATATAGACAATAATGAAATGTTTACAAAACAAAAAAAAAATAAAATTCAAACGGTAACGGTATATGTTTTCTTTGTATAAATATTCAAATACTTTTTTCTACCAAAAAATTTACATATTCCATATTTTCGACTTTATCTTTAAATGTTAGCTCGATTTCTTTATATTATTTGATTTTTGGCCAAAGTGCATTTATTTTGATAAAATCCGCACTCAAAATTATAATTAGTTAAAAAATTACAAGGACAAAATGCCGTATATAAATATGGTTTTCCACAACTGTGTATGTCTTTGAGATCACTAGCAATCAAAATCCGAGCATTTTTTTTGTTGTTGTTATTCAAATGAAAAAAAAACCCAATTTAAACAGTTTGAACAATTATTCAACATGTTCCATTACTTGTTCACACATTCAAATCTCTGTATTAAAAATTACTTTTGAATGCAAGACACAGAGAAGAGCACAGTGTCTGTTTTCACATAAATATGAAGATATCTTGATTAATAGAACATACAAATTTAAATTATTTAGTAATTTAATACCTTATATATATGAGATGTATGTATTTTGATCCTCTTTTTTTCTTTTTACCAGGAGACTTGACTGTATTTCGAGTAAAATGCCTTGCCCTGGGAGAAACCGTAAGTGATATTTTACATTTTTTTTTAAATTTAAAGATTATAATAAATAAGGCATTCAGAGTCAAAGTGAATAAAGCCAGTTATATATTATACATAGATAATTTAATATAAATTTTAATGGGCTCCATTGCATTTCTTCGAGAGTCATAAGAAGCTATCTTCATTTATTGGTCACATTTTCACTCTAGAACATGGTTTATTCGCCACTAATCAAATTATTGTGTGTAGGGCAAGACATCATACATCACTCGCTTGAACGAAACAATGGACTTGATGTGCTTTAGTTCTGAACGCAACATATATTGGTTACATTATAGAATGCAGGTCCTTTATATCTCAGTCATTGGTATTTAGATTCCTAGCAATATAAATTGACTTGCACTATTGTCAATGCACTGAAGACTTTAGAACGTAGAAAAAATCAACCACTTGTCATTGTGCCTTGTTGGAAAAATTGGAGTATGCTTTTCAACGTATAAAATGGCGAAAATATTTTACACGAGAACAAGGTGGGAACATTTTTTAGCCATATATATTAGTAAGAATTCCTTGATATTGAGTACGAATAAGAGCATATCTGTCAACTCTCAAGGATGTTAGAATTACAATGTGAGGGTTTAGGTGAAATTCTAATGTTATAAATGTGGCAGGTACTATTGTAAGGTTCTGGGCAGAATTTGAAACAATTCTTCAAATATTTTACTTGCTGAATAAAAGAAAAAATAACGCATATATTTGTGCGAGAAAAGATAGATTAGTAATATAGTATGAAGTAACAGCTAAATATAAGGTTCCTACAATTATTAGTAGGAGAAGTATTATAGTAGCTCCTGCTAAATACTTACTGACAATGCGATATTCTACGGTGGAGAATCTCCAGTCTTATGCTGTGTGTTTTAAAAATTATTCACAATATTGCTTAAAGTAAGAAAATATCCAGTATGTAAAACTAAAACAGGATTTTTTGAGATTTTTCAAATTAAAAATTTGTTTATAAATTGTTTTAATAATTTAACGCTTGTGGGGAAAATATTGCTATAAAGGAAACTGTAAATTTTTGATTAAAATTACATCATCCTTACAGTCAATCCAAGTTCAGTTAGGTTAGAACACCCAGTATTTTTGATTAAGTAGGTAGTTCACGACCCCATGTTCTATGGTAATATTTAATACCCTTGATGCCTACTATCATCCCTCTGAGTTTGTCGGTGGAACTATGCAACACCCTGTATATCTATCCCTCTATCAATATACTATAATGCAAATTTTATCATAAAGATAACGTTCGAAACACTGAGCCAATTCGAACCTAATTGAGAAAGTGTATTGATCTTCCAAGTACCCTTATGGTGTTCTCGTAGTTCGTTTTCACGAACACACGAAATTTTAGATGTCATTATTCGACTGGTTTGTGTTCGTATCTGGTTTGACCGTCGGAAATATATTAATGCCAATGGGCGATTCGTAAACTATGATTTCAACAAACTTTGGAAATTCGGAAGCTTTGTAGAAGCATAAGAAAATATATTTTATATTAACTGAAGGAGATGATTTCTATGCACGTCATATCATAAATTTTCATTCACTGTTCAAGCATCTGGATAACCATTTTCGCGAACTTTTGTGCATAAGTTGCAAATTAAATGTTTTTCATGAAATAGTTTTAAAAAGAAACTTTCTTTATAGCGTAAGTGGCGATAGCTAAAGTTGTTTAATTGTAAATTCTTTTATAACAAGAAAATTTTAATAGGATTTTGTTGAAAAGGTTATAAATTAACAAAATTATAATTTGAGCGAATAAAGACATGTAGATTATTTTTGTATTTGATGGTACCGGATCCCTTGATGAACGAAAATTACAACTGTTTTTGGCATGGAGCCATAAAAGTAGTGTTTTTCAAAATATACAGCCAAAACTTTCCTAAAATCTGTTGTTGCTTTAAAATGGAAATAAAATAAAAAATATAATATTCCAGTATGTCGGTCAACACTTCGTCACAGTTCTAAAAAAGTGATAAAGTGCAATGGTTTTGATTCAATAAAAAATCCCATTTACGTTTGTTTGTTATAATTACATCTTATAAAAATATGGTCCGAATTTTTCGAAAATTAAAGCAAAATCTTAATGAGAAATAAACAAATTTAATTTATTTCTCTTTTCTTTTCTCATTTAGACTCTGAATTTGAAAATTGGTAATCAACCGTCTGCTACTTTGCCCCATCCAGCTAAAGAAGAAGCATCAATAAAGTAAATATATGCACTTTTGACCACATTTGTTGCTTAACCCTGAGTTAGTCACATGTGTATCTTTGTGATACAAGACGCAATTTCCCTCATATAAATTTTGAACCAACTAGATAGGGAACATGTGGTTCCCTCAACATTCCTTCCACCAATATCAATTTTCCACCCGCTCTAGTTTCTCTTGATCCGGCTAATGCATTCAAAACTTACAAGATAATGGCGGCTTGAATCACAGCGATACACAAGCGACTAATGCAGGATTAAGATGAAGCTTCCTTATACTTAGATTACTGATGGTACGACTATCTCTAGTTTGCGAATTCGTGCACGTACGATTCTGGTTGAAGAGTAAAAAATCGTTATTCGCAAATCATTCTCAATAAAATTAGCAATAATTATCATTAGATTCGGAATAACAGGGTCTTTTTGAATGTGGACGCATTATTTGAATAAAGGTATATTAAAGTTTAAGAAAACGTTTTCCTGCAAATAAACCAGTAATTTTTTAATCTTTCGCAGAAAATCAAAACGAAAAAATATATTAGTTTGCGCATTTTTATTAACTCATCACAGCGTTATCGAAGGAAAATTTTTGAGTATACTAATTTTAAATTCAATTGATAAACTTTTATTCGCATCTTCCGAAACAGTTATCAGGTAGATTATTCCTTTCATTAAAACAAGTGGGTAAGTGTGATCACAGATCACACAGAGGGTTTCGTTTAATATTCCTTTCAAAACACTTTATCTTTTTGAAAAATCTATTACTTCCACATTTCGCAACCAGGGGGCGCACTCGATTCTAAACAAACATCTATCCAAACGAAATCCCGTTTTACATGCTATCCGCAGATATATTAGTCGAGGGGATTGGGCCCATAGCACCTGAGATCAGTAGGCGCACCTGGCGGTAAAAAATGGAACTAAAATATGTAAGGCTATGGTGCACAATATGAAAGAAGGGTCAAAGGGGTGTCGGCAAAAGTTGGAAAATTTCTCCCATGGTTAAAATGGCGGATGTTAGAAAAATTACTTAAAATACACAAGCTAGAGCCCGGAGAGGTAAATAATATAAGACTTTTTGAAGATTTTATGATTTGTCGTGTAGTCTGAGGTATTCAGCTATACGTATGCAAAATTTCATGTCTCCAACTTAATTAGGGGCTCTCTTAGAAAGAATTGCTTCAAATACATATGTGGTAGCTCAAAGGGTTAAATGTAAGACATTTTCAAGATTTTATGATTTGTCGCTTGGCCTCAGGCGTTCTGCTATAAGTATGCAAAATTTAAAATCTCCAATTTAATTAGGGGCTCAGTTAGAAAGAATTGCTTAAAATACACGAGCTGGAGTTGAAAGGGTTAAACATAAAACTTTTTCAAAATTTATTATTTGACGTGTAATCTGGGATGTTGAGCTATAAGTATGCAAAATTTCACGCCTTCAACCTAAATAGGGTCTCACTTAGAAAGAATTGTTTAAAATACACATGTGGGAACCCAAAGGGTTAAACGTAGGACATTTTCAAAATTTTATGATTTGTCGTTTGATGTGAGGTGTTCAGCTATAAGAATGCAAAATTTCACGCTTCCAACTTAATTAGAGGCTCACTTAGAAATAATTGTTTAAAATACACATGCAGGAGCCCAAAGGGTTAAATGTACGACTTTTTCAAAATTTTATCATTTGTCGTATGATGTTTGGTGTTCAGCTATAAGTATGCAGAATTTCACGCCTCCAAACTAATTAGGAGCTCACCATAGAAAGAATTGTTTAAAATACACATGCGGGACCCCAAAGGGTTAAATGTACGACTTTTTCAAAATTTTATGATTTGTCGTATGATGTGATGTGTTCAGCTATAAGTACCGAAAATTTCATGTCTCCAACATAATTAGGGGCTCACTTAGAAAGAATTGTTTAAAATACACATGTGGGAGTTACCGACATTTATTCTTCTGCGAGTTAAACCGATTAATTAAATAATAATTAATATTTCAGCTTGTAATTAAGATAGGACTTAGAAATAGGTATCAATAAAATCAGCGAGAAATTTGACATCGGGATGCCATAAAATTTAATCAAAAAATTTAATATTTAAAAAGTTAAAATTCCGTATTAAAATATGCTATTAAGAAAAACCGCAGCGTCGTCATGTCTACCTGCTTTGAAATCTTTTAAATTGAAATCTTTTTTCCTTGTCTTTCCAATTAAAGAAAATAAATTTTTATCGATCGATTTTTAGTGGATATTTTAACTTATACACATCGCAGAAATGTGAACTTTATACCAAATGAAAGTAGATTTTTTTTCTGCGTCTGTCTATTTCATTTATAAATTTCTCGGACCAATATTTTCTGATATGCGATTTTGATTTAAAATGCCCACTTCATTTTTCGGCTTAATTTCCTCCGTGGTAACGATGCATCGGCTGATTTTACTGGCAACCCTTAGGAGGAACACGGATGATTTGGAGAAAGTTCATTTGAATCTGAGTTAAAAAGGTGGATTGGTTAATTTTAGAAGTTAATTAGCCCGTAATTCAGTTAATTGCCAACTTTTTCAAAATTTTATGATTTGTTGTTTGATGTGAGGTGTTCAGCTATAAGTACCCAAAATTTCAAATCTCTAACATGTATAGTTTCTGAGAACGGGCTCTGTGACGGACAGACAGACAGACAAAGGAGTGAGACGAATAGGGTTTCGTCAGATGAACGAAACCCTAAAAAGCAATGAAACGACCCAAATATTATCCGGGCTATTTTCAAGTTCAAGAATAGATTTTTAAGTACGAAAATTATTTATAAATTCGTGTTAAATTGCTGACTTAGACTAATTTTTACCCTAAAAAAATCGGCACCACAAATCATTTGCGTGATAATCAAGCATGTGTTTTTTCAGTGAAATAACAAAAATTCAGAGAGTTTTTATTTTATTTATTTATTTACAAAAGTGCGAGAATCGTTTAGCTTTTGAAAAAATTCAAAATTGACTTTTAAAAAGTTAAGTTCCTCGGAAAGAGTGTTTCTGTTGGTCAGTAAAGTTACAAAAAAAAGTAGTGAATCAATCGCGATAATCACAAAACTGCATTATAAGAGTCAGAAAATTTTTATTAATAATCTGCCGACAGACATCGCGACGAAGTTAATAGTTATCTTTCCCCATAAACTACGTAAATGTGAACATTTATACGTGTACTAATTTTTCCGAAATGAGTGAAAATATGTCCACCCCCGGACTGGAAACCCGGAAACTTTGTCTTTAATTGCCAGTTCTCTTCCAATTGAGATATCTGAATGAGCATTGGCATGCTTACAGGCCTCACAATTGACTTATAATACATTATGTATATTTAAAAAGTACGTAAGTAACAATTTTACAAGACTTTTATTTTTCAAAATACTAATAATATAAAAGATTAATGTCAATATTTACATGGGATAATATACAATCTCAGAATTTCGATATTTCTAGAACTAAACTCTTCACACCACATGACAAGAGCATGTACCAACAGGAAATAAAAGTAAGTAAATATATATAATATTAACAGAACCACAAAAATTGGCAGCAATTTGAATCCTTCACCCGGTTTTAATATACTCTGATGATTAAAGTATAAATTCTAAACCCTACTCTAAACATTGGTCTTTGGCGTCTATTAGGTAAAGCAATTACAGTTTTTTGTTAAAATGTGTAGTTGTCGCTTTAATATTATGTAAAAGCATTATTAACTCTTCACGTCCTTGGCCACATATGTGGATGTTTAGTTTTTTATAATTATAATTATCGTTAATAATAAAAGGAACGGAAATTTGATAGTATATTATTCACAACAGAATCCCTCAAAAAGAGAAGTAAAAATTTTATATTTTGGCTGCACTGATAATGTTGTTTCTGATGTACAGTTAGCGATACTGCGTGAAGTAATTTTCCGGAAGTCGGTGTTGTTGGATTATTTGGAAGCAGGTGAAATTTTGGCCTTACTGAAGACACGGACCGTTTACATGCCGCATGTTGCTTACCGGCAAAAGGAAAAAAAAAACAAAAAAAAACGGCGTTTTTCGTCTCGCAAACATATTATTTTACACGTATATAGCTTATTCTGTTCAATGTAACTTTTAAAAATTGTTTTTGTCAAGTTAAAAATAAATTTAGCTATACTTTGAAAAAAAAAATAGTCAAAAATAATTTTGAAAAATAGCGTTCCGGTTCGTGAAATTTTCCATTATAATTTTGAAATGGCATTCCGGTTCGTGAAATTTTCCATTTCGAGCCCTGCTGATCCCTCACTGAAACACAAAATCATGTGCAAAAATCTTAAACAATCTTAATAACTGTGTCAATTTTTGTAGTACAGGTGTCAAACTTTTTGTGTTATATCTGTTTTGATATGTGTAAAGTTTTACTAAATATAACTATAGGGGCTGGGGGACCGTATAAAAAGTTAGATTTCGTAATTTTTATAAAATTCATTTTTTACTTTAACTAATGCCACAACATGAATATTTACCTCATTTGAAACGTTTTTGTAATTTGAACTATATGTGTAAGACCAACGGTTGAGAAATTAATGGACGGCGATAGATAACATATTGCACCCTGTATACTATAGAACATATACAGGAATAAACGAAATTCGTAAATATTGAGTATGGGTCTGAATTGTTTAAAGGTGTTTTTTGAGTTATTCATTTTACAGCTGAACTTTATTAATTATACTAAGAGATGTTTGAAGAGTATAAATAAAATCAAATACAGGGCAACGCTGAGAACTGGATACCCGGTCGTCTACAGATAATATTTTTTGGAAGAATGATTTCAGTAGCTTGAAGCGTGTTATTTTCTGAATTAAATTTTCGCTTAGTAAAATGTGTGTATAAAAATCTATAGGTAATATATACAGGGCTTAAAAAAGACTTCAATTACTTTCCGTCTGCGGGTAGAAATTGCTCAAGGTAATTTTTCAAATGTGTTAATTTTTTTTACTAAATTAAGTTTTAGAAAACTATGTAGAATATATACATACAATCTATAAATCATACACAGGGCTGCACAAAAGAATTCGAGTGAACTTTCCGACTATTGGCGGTAACTGCTGAATCTAGTTTTCAAATGCGTTATGCATCTGTTTAAATGTTTACTTAGATATCTTCTTTATCTTTGTAAACGACGGAGTTATTTTTTTAAGTATTCTGGAGGAGATGGAAAGTGTTTCATAATATCTGCTTGATACATGATTTTTCTTTCTTGTTTTAACCATGCATATGTATATTTTTAGGTTGATTTGCTCAGAACCGCATTCGATCCATCTAAAGCTGTTCAGAAAAAAATCAAAACAGAAATTAGACGAAAATATTGTGAAGGTAAATAATGTTTCTGTGACACATCTACATTATTTCTAAGCGTTATATAGCTGCCAACTTCTATACATTTTAAAATCATACTAGTTAGTGCCCGTCAAGATTTGACGGTAAATAACTTGAATGTTTCATTTGAAAAATTCTTGAATTTTTAATTAGTTGCTTTTAAATTAATTATTGAATAACGAATTTCTATGTTGCATAAGTTATTCTTATTTCTTTAAGGCGATAGATGGTGCTGCCAGTCTAACCTATTCAATGAAATGAAAGAATCTTAAGTTTATAATTTACAACTAATTCTGCTTGCTTTTTATCAGAAATATACCTAAAAATACCGGGTAGAAAATTTACGTTTACTTATTGCGACCTCATTTTTTTAATAACAATATCTATTTTCATTTATTTATTTATTAAAACTACACGGGCATTAAAAGCTGCATGAATTTTATTTTTATCGGTCTCATTCTCTAAAAACCTAAATTTGGAACTTGATAAAGCTAACGATTTATAATATATATTTTGTATTACTTGAATTTTATTTTACATTTCTATACATTTTTAAAATATTAACTCTGGATATCAAGGTAATTTCTTTTATAGCTCTTATACGAATATTTTTTTTCTTTCCATTTAATTTTTTTTTACACAAATGAATGACAAACTTCTCTTTCTGACACACACACATATATATTCTTGATAATGGTCAGAAAATATAATGAAAATTTTAAATGAGCTCAATTTATTTAAATGATAATTACATGCAAAATATTTCAGCTTAAATATTTAAAATATAAAATCATTTTTTCAAAAAATTATTCAGTGGTAAATTTTATTTAATTATAAAGCATTCAAATAATAATAATAATAAAATAAGAATCCTATAACTTCTCATCCTAATAAAATGTCATTATTCAAAGGAATTATCGACAAAAATACTACACATTTTGCCATGCTTGGGTTCGAACTTGCGTCCTCTACAAAAATTCAGAACTATAAAGTGCTGCGTTAACCCACTACGCTAGCGGGAACTCGTTTAACATCCTTCTAAATTGAAGAGGTTCAAAAAACAGTTCACGCATACGAATGTCTCGAATTTGAGTTCTCATTCTACAGAAATAGTTTTGCGTTTTAATATTTATACCTTAATTTTTAGAAGGAGCTACAACTTAATATGCTAGTTCCTTCGTGTCGTGTCTAACTATTGGCAATTCATAAGACTGATCACAGTCCACAACTTTTAGCCTCAAATCATTGTGTTTATCTTCTGTGTGTAATATGACCAAAACAATATGACACCCCCGAAATAAACTGTATCTAGCTCTTAATATAGACTCAATAAATTTTTTAATTGTTAATAATGCTGAAAGAGCCATATAATATTAACTTTGTGAAAGAAAGAAAAGCTTGTTTATAGTCGTAACTTCGAACTTGTAATGTGATAGTTCGACTGAGCGAGAATCTTTGCGCATGTGCAGGGCGTCACTCTAAAGGCAGACTTGTACTTATATACTGCGCATGCGGAACTGTAGAATTTTAATTTAAAATTACGGCTAATTAATAAAATATTTGAACAAA
This sequence comes from Maratus speciosus, assembly GCA_963932465.1. NCBI lineage: Eukaryota > Metazoa > Arthropoda > Arachnida > Araneae > Salticidae > Maratus > Maratus speciosus. Next base: position 396,139,229 of record OZ010796.1, on the reverse strand, counting down.
CGAATGTACGATAAAAAATCTGTGGCCAAATATCTTTCATTTAAAAAAAGATTGGTGTGATTTTATGCAGTAGTCTCTTCTCACGGACTGTCGAAAGAAAACGCTTTAAATATATATATATACATATTTTGAAACCCCAAAAATAGTTAATAAAATTAATGTTTCGTTTATTTAGTAAAATGTAGTATGCATTTTATTTATTAAATAAAAATTCTTGTTCAGATACGTTTATTTGGCTTTAAAAATCGTTAAAGTTGGCAGCCATGGGGGTCATAATTATTTTTTTTTCATTATGAAAAACAGACCAATAAATAGAATGCATTTCAGCAAAGCCATTCTTACGATGTGACTAACGTGTATTACTAGGTAAAATTTTGGTATTGATTTTTAAAGCATTTTAATGTTGTTTGCTTTGTAATTTTATTTTTTTATATAAAGTCGAACAATTTTGCAGGAATAAAATCAAACCTCAAAATAAATATTACTATCAGTTTAATGAAATTTCAAAACTTCGAGGAAAAAAAAACAATATTATAAAGAACAAGAACAAAAAATCTTCTTTAAACACCATCAAAAATTTTTAAATGCGCTAGGCCTTTCGAAAGATCAGAGTCTTTGTTCGTCAGGCGCAAAGAAGACGTGCTTCTACTATGAAAGCAGCAGCAAGACTGAAATGAGAGATAAGGGAAAGGAAACAAGCTGAAGAAACAGCCAATAGGAAATTAGAAATCAACAGCCAATGGGAAAGTAGAAGACAACAGCCAATCACAGAAGAGTATAGTCAAAACAAATCTATCAAATCTATTTTTTTATATTTTATTCATTTATTTTTTTTTAATTTCATGTGTTCCCATATTTAAATATATGTATATATTTTTTTCTTCCCAATTTTTGCTCCTCCTACTCTGTGTTCTTTTGTTTTGATTATACTCTTCTGTGATTGGCTGTTGTCTTCTACTTTCTCATTGGCTGTTGATTTCTAATTTCCTATTGTCTGTTTCTTCAGCTTGTTTCCTTTCCCTTATCTCTCATTTCAGTCTTGCTGCTGCTTTCATAGTAGAAGCACGTCTTCTTTGCGCCTGACGAAGAAAGACTCAGATCTTTCGAAAGGCCTAGCGCATTTAAAAATTTTTGGTGTTTTAAGAAGATTTTTTTTTCTTATTCATTCACACCAGTTTTAACTTACCTTCTTTAATATTATAAAGATTTTCAAAAAATTTACAGCATCTTTGTGCTTGGAAAAGTTTGCCCACTTGGAAAAACAGGGGTAAAAATATACGTGTGATAGTTTGACTTGGCATTAGCTGTAGAATCCATGAAATGATCCAATTTCTCATACGAAGAGAGTTACTAATGTGATATTCTCCGAACATTTACAAACTTTTGGTGGTTTCAAGGTTCTACTTAGGGATTAATAAAATACCTTATGGAATTTCCGCTAATATATATAAACAAAAGAATTAGAGCTGATTGAATTTTTCAACATTATAGTTTCAATTTTAAGTACGTACCTTTTTTCATCGAAACAACCTTTTTGCTTTACTTTTAATATTTTATGTAACAACTTTAGGTTGGTGTTCCTTCATTTAACCTGTTATTAATTAATGATATGTTTAAATACTTTTACGCTACACAGGATGCCTATTCTTATCGCTACTCAAAAGCTCATTTTTAAACTGTTAGATTTAGAGGTATAATTCCAATAGCAAAATTGTTCTAATGTTGTTCATCCTATTAATGTACAATAACGTCAGAATAAACTTTTTTGTAAGAGTTACAAAATTAAAGTTTTTATATGGTAATTTATATAAAATTTTTACATGAAAGTTATATTTAGAACACACATTCGTCATGCTCTAACAAGCAAAAGAATAAGTTTAATTTTTGCAGACCAAATTTTATCACGGGACAAGTTAACATGGAGAAAGTTTTATAAATAAAACTTATAGGATCCAGCGATTAATTCTCGCACAACATTGGTGATCGGTCCTCGGGACATATAAAATTATACTTTTTTTACTTATATATATGTATTTTTTTTTATTTCAAATTTGCGCTTATATATACATTCGTTTTTCATATGTAAAATCTTTAAGAAAGTAAAATTTGTTTCTTAAAATTATTTGAGGAATATTTGCAATATGATATGGAGATACCATCCCCTGGTCATAGATTCACGGAACATTTTTACACGCATATCAGGGCAGGCCCGGTTACCCCGGGCACCGCTCTTTAGCATGCGTTCCGGACATCCTAGCACTCTTTTTGCATCCTAGTAGACGAAATCTGGCGTCGCGACAGTAATTCCCATGTACTGGAGGGAACTACCGCGGCCCTTGGAATCACTTTCCCGGATTCCCCCCAAGAGCCCCAAGGTAACCGAACACTTAGGCTGCACACAGACGCGTGTTTTGCCATCCTTCTCCAGTTTTCATGGAAATCTTTTGTTCAGGACCATTCTGCGGTTTATTCACAAAAAAATGAGGGGAATAAACAATGGGTCAAGAGATAAGGAGCTCAACCTTACTTGAAGGAAAGGTTCCTCTTTTGGAGGACATCAGTCCCTTTCCTTTTAAAGTCATTAAAAATCAAAAACTCCGCGTGGCCACAACAAATGACGCCGACACTGATAACAGTTGGAAGGATGGTACGTTTGCAGCATAAGGCTGCACACAGACGCTTCTTTTGCCCCCCTCTTCCAGTTTTCATGGAAATCTTTTGTTCTGAACTCTTCTGCGATTTGTTCACAAAAGAATGAAGGGAATCAACAATGGGTCAGAAGATAGAGCTCAACCCCACTTGAAGGAAAGGTTCCACTTTTGCAGGACATCAGTCCCTTTCCTTTTAAAGTCATTAAAAATCAAATACCGCTTGGCCACAAGAAACGACGCCGACACTGATAACAGTTAGAAGGATGGTGCGTTCGCAGCCTTATAGGAGAATCGGGCCTCATGGTGTCAGTGTTCACCGAAGAAGTTTTGCTGTACTTGAGCCTTCGAAGACCAGATCCTATAATGAGGAGAGACATTTTTCGTCGGCAGAAGATGAAAGTGGAGGAGCCGATCGCGACCCCGGAAAAGTAACGGAAACTCTCTCCATGAGTGCATAGACAGGCTCTCGCTAGGGCTTACAATTTGATATATTCTCTCCATTAACAAACTTCTTTGATTATTTCTTCGCTTTGGGGCGCACAAAAGAATAAATATTAATTTATCTACAGTATTAGCAAAACTATTTATTTGATAAAAGAAATAAATATATTTTTCAAGCGTTTTTAATCGCACTTTTTATTACAAGAATTATATTTTCAATTTTAAGCTCGCAACAAAAAATCCCGAAAGCATTTCAAGGAACATAATACTGAAAAACACTGAGCGCAGTTCAATAGCTAAATATTTTGTAGAAATTTAATAATATCAATTTAAATATCACAAATAATAAAAAAATGGTCCGAGATAAATGGACTTAAAACTTGGGAGAGGATACGGATGCGAAACACAGTACTACAATTTTGCATTGCATGCACTATATCGACAAAAATCACCGGCCAATTGGGATCTTACACGTTTTTTCGAATATCTATAAAATTACTTGGCGGATTCTGCTAGAACTTCAGAAGTATAAAGCACATGTTTACCTCATATTTCTCAGCAAAGGTTTGAAAACGGGAGGAATTAGGAGACCAACAACAAATTGAAGAAAAAAATATTTTTGATCACACTGTAAAATAAAATGCTCGAAATGATTTGTACCTGTAACACATAACTATGTGGATCTTATAAAGCATTCATGTTCATGTGTGATAGAATAGCCGTTATGTCAATGGAGACAAAAGTCTCCTTAAAAAATGAGAATCTTTAGCATGTTTTTTGTTCATAGCATGAAGGGTTTTCAATCTATAATAACATTTCTTTCAGAAATTTAGCAAAATACAGTAGAAGAAAGTACTGTAATTAGAATATAAATATATTAAATATGTGATGAAATACGAGCATTTGTGTAAATAGTTTTAACTGTGCATTCGCTAAAGAAAACTAATGTTTTTTCATAATTTTGAAGTCAGCATCTATATATGTTCATATAGGTAACTCATAAAAATCCAATCGAATACCTCATTGTCGAAAACCGCATATTAATATCGGGAAAATTAAAAAAAAATTTCGGCGATATAATGGGCTGAATTTTTCTTTCTAAAAGAAGGCAATATGGGGTTTACCACAAATTGTCCTATTTTATTAACTGACTTCCAACAAATGAGTTTGTATTTAACGCAAGTCCACGCGTGGATGTGAGACAAATGCTTCGATTTTTTTTTGTGGGCCCGATCTGATTATTTTTCGATCAATAAAGTAAATTATCAATAAAAAAAAAAAATAAAAAATGACAATTTGTGGAAAATCTCTTAATAATCCAGCTACTTTTAAAAAGAAAATGAAATTCAGCTTACTATATCGCCGATATCTTTCAGAATTTTCACGATATTCTACTGGCATTTTTATATGAGTTGTCTTATATAGTTGACTACAGAATTATACAAAAACATTTTTGTTATCGATCTCTCATGCATAGTTAAAAATTATTTCAGTCATATATTCATATTTCCTCAAATATTTAATATAATTATATTCTTATTGCAGTATGTTGTTTCTACTGTACATTGCAAAGTTGTCTAAAAAAGCTTTACATTTGGTTGAAAAAAAAAAAAAAGCCTGCATTCTATAAACCAAAATTGTAAAAATTTCCTTATTTTCCAAAGAAATCCTTGTCTATACATGGATATACGGGCTGTTTTTTATACAAATGATTACAGATATTTGTACAAGATCCACATAGCCAAATGCTGCAGCCACAGACCATTTCAAGCATTTTATTTTAAAGTGTTCAAAAATATTTACTTTCTTAAATTTGTTGTTGATCTTCTAATTGTTTTCGTGATCAAACATTCGCTGAAAAATATGAGGTGAAATATATTCTTTATATTCCTGAAATTCCAAAAGAATCCGTCAATAATTACTCTAGATATTTGACTAAACGTATAAAATCGCAAATATCCGGTGATTTTTCACCATATAGTGTATTTTGAATTAATTATTGTATTTTTTGCGATTTGAGTCATTTTATTTTTGAGTATTTTTCAAGGTAAAAAAATTGATATTTTTGTGTCTCAGAACACTTTCAGATCGGGCAACATTCGAAATGTCAAAAATTATCGAAAGTTTAACATTTTATTTTAAAGGTTATTAGGCCATTATGTACAAAACTTAAAAAATTATCAAAGCAACTAAAAACTTTTTATTTAAAAAATATTAAATATTAGTTGTTTTTAATTTTAAGTTATTAGCAGATGCATATTTTTACAAGAACTAGTCCACTGCGCTGAGGATAACACGCTCACAGTTCAGCCGCAATTGTAAGAACTAATTGTTTTTCAAATGCATAGATAGAGTTTAATTAAAATTATTTACTATTGTTACAAAAACTGTAATAATTCAATAAATAAAAAAATAAAATTTTTATTAAAGTTAGAGATTAAGAAACTTTTAAAACAACATACAAGAAAATTTTAAGAATATTAAGTGAAGAATCAAAATTTTGGGTCATTTTATGTATAGGGTAGTCAGGGGTAAAAACCCGAATGAGCAAAACATGCACCAGATGATTTAATATAACGTTTTTCCAATGTTAACCAGTAGACGACAAATTGGCTTCAATTGTACCAGTTGTGTGTTGATAGCATGCGAAGTAAGTTGCATTCCCTGCAAAGAAAATGAGGTCAGTTTCAATTTTTCATTTTTGATGTGATATTAAAAAAAAACAAAAAAACAAATCGTAATTTTCGAGCTGATAATACCACTAAAATGTGTTAAAATTTAGCGGCAATCTGACTAACATTTTTTTTAAATTGCGCTCATAAACTGCAAAATAAGTTTTGAGTAAAATAACTTTAAAAATTAACGTTACTTGTGATGTATATGTCCATAATTGAAGTTCTTTTATCATATATTTTTATCTAACTAAAAATTTGAATGCTGTTCTTTTATAATATTACAAATTAACTAAATTTTACTGGGTGAATATTTCTTTAGTTGATTTTAAATATACCCGATATCTTAAATTATTTGAAATGATGTTACAATGCATGTTTTATATGAAAGGTACCACTAGCATATTAAATTTTTCTGGAGTTCAAGAAACTACGGCTCCATTAATGTGCTGTTGAAAGGAAAAAGGTCTATAGATACTTTTTTCCTTTGCTCTATATTTGAGATATGACTTCTTTCATTGCGTAAAATACATACAGGGCCGTATTTTAATGTTATAATAAAATATCGTTTAGTGGTAATTTTTGTTTATTAGTAAAGGAATATTATTTAAACTCGAACATATATTGTTCTTCCACTGGTGTCTCTGTAATTTCTGTGTTGAGAACTGACAGGGATGTAGTGGATGGTATACTCCGCATACCCTCTGCTTTTTTTAAGAAGCTCCGTGAACATTCTGTTTCTCAAGTAAAGTTATAGCTTATACTCTCAAGCACATACTCTCTGCTTATAACGTATAGTCTCTGGTTTTTATACGACTACAGCATTGAGAACTGAGGACAATGTAATGGCAAAGAATTATTTAACGACTGCTTTATGATATATTTCTTTAAGGTGGGCATGTTGTAGTTTTGCACATAATTTAATGTCTCATATTTTTACACACAGACACAATTTTCAATCCGCATTATGTTCATTTGTTATAATACTATTTAAGTGTTTTGTTTATTTTATTTTTTATCATACAGTGGAGTTACTTTAAATGCATTAAAAATTTGCTGTGAATTATTTTAAACTTATAAAGATGGAAAATTCTCTTTAATCTTAGGTTCCATTTTATGGTGAAAAATCATTTGAATTAGATCTGTACGCAAAAGATAAAATTGGACGTCGCTTTGCAAATATCTCATCCCTGAGAATAGTCTGGGATACAGATGACAAAACGTTAGCTACTCCACTTAAAGAATTCGATTTTGAATCTTTTGAAAATGCTGTGTCCGGGTACAGAAAACTTACAAGGAGTAAGTATTAAAATTATTTTCGTCAAACGGTTTTATCTGCCTGTAATTTATAGCTTTGGTAGATCATATTTTGTCTACTTATAAATTAAATTAATTTATGCTGAATTGTGTGAAATCTTAATTTAAATTCTAATGAAAAACAGCCTTCATGACAATGAAATTAAGTCTGTCTTCACTTGATAATACTCATCTTACTACTAGTCAGGCAGTGATGTTCAAAAACTTTCGTGAGATATAAGTGTAATGAATGTCTAAAAATATTTTTTAGAATTTTGTTTTATTCTGTATGATGAATATGAAAAATATTCACAGAGAAACGCCTAAAAGTTCTTTATATAATCTCCTAATTTTGAACATTTTGAGACATAAATCGGTTGTTTTTCAGATATGTATCATAAATTCAGAATGCTCTTGTTATGCTTATAGATTTCTTAATTTCCTCCGTATAATCCTGTATGAAAATGCATGAATATATTTGAGAAAGCTCAAATTCAAAATTTCAGACTTCCCATTCTACTCATACACGCAGAAGAATAGCATAATCTAAATTTTAGACACTTATTCATCTTCAACATCATGTAAAGGAAAGTGGTGTAAACAAAACCAAGAAAAATGAGATATTTTTCAAACAACGCTTTTCCTAGGTCAAATAGTTTGAGTTTTGCTTCAATGCTATGCTACTAGGTCTTAATAAACCACTCACTGTATGAAATTGTTCAATAAAAAGCAAGAATAAAAACAAGTTCATTAAGTAAAAGACATTTTAAAGTTATGAAGGAAAATCTCAACACTTTACAAACTGGTTAAGTTCATAAAATTATTTAAAAAAAAAAACAGTTATGTTGAATCTATTATACGATAAGAATCTCATTATAGTCCAGGCAATAGGGAGTTTTACCTAGCAAAATTAATGGTAGTTCTGGAAATTGGCTTACTTTGTTTTTTGGGTAGCTGAATCCGAATTTGTAACTTCCCACCAAAATTTCCCCCGGCAACGCCCCCAAATTTTGGTAAAAAGCCCCCCAAAAAATGTTTTTATTAAAAGTTAAAAATTGTGGGAAGTTAAAAATTCGGATTCAGCGACCGAAAAAACATATACTAACCTTTTTCCAGAACTACCATGAATTTTGCTAGGTAGAGCTCCTATACGGTCTCTGTTGCCTGGACTATTAGTGTACCTTAAATTTGTGATATCAAGTTAAAATTTTTAAAAATGAAAATCCATTCAAATATTTCATACACCTGAATGATACCTAATTTAGCTTAGCAACTTCGAAAGTGAAGAAAACGCTAAGTTGTAATAATCCTAGAATGTAAAAACTATAACTGGATCTTTTTCTAAAAATACATTAAAGACAAAAACGGCGTGGCTTACATGATGTGATAATAATGAAAACAAAACACCGTAAATTACCAAGATTATTTTTAATAGAGAACGGGATGTTTTCCGTCTTAACATATTTTAAAATTATGATTTGTGTATTTTCGCAACGAGTATAGAGATAAAACTGCCGGTCATAAGCAAATCCAGATAAAACTTGAATGAGACCATCTGGAGAGTTTTTCCTTTAAGGGGACAGTTTACCTTTTCAACAATTTTGTTTATTTTTAAAAATATGGTTGATATGGTGAACTCATTGCATTTCAATGTTCAAATAGAAGTACATTTTGAAAAAAAACTGCATATTTAATTAAAATTTTAAAAAAGTTAAAAACATGTGAATTTTTTAAAATCTCTACTACTTTTTCGAATATTAATTTTTTGTCCCTTTTTTTTTAATGATTTTTAAATGTGTGTTACACGTCTGCGCATCGATTTTTAGATACATCTAACATTACATTTAATATATTTTTTAATTGATATATATATAGTGGAAAACGATGAGATCTAACACATCATCATAAACTTTTATTAAAAAAAAAAAAAAAAAAACCCTGAAGGCTAATTCCATGCGCAGATTTATCATATCATAAAGATAATAAGGAACACGTACAAAAAAGTTTAAACCTCTGTCCCAAATACAAAATAAGCTTTAGCATTTTTAAAACAGGAAAATGAAGAAAATATGAAGATGGAGAAAAAGCCATTTAAAGTTTTAATTTGTGTTGGTAATTGCGCTGAGTATATTAACAAAATTTAAAATATCTCGCGATATAACTGACGTATGGCTAAAAATATGGTGTCAAAATATTCACAGTTAAACAGGTTTTAATTTAATGTCTAAATCAAAATCTATTTTTTGACCAATTTCGAGCTAAACCCTTAAAATTAATTTAAAAAAAACATGAAGTTCCGTACGCTTATAAATATGAAGCTCCGATGGAAAAGAGAAGATGTCTTCTAATAGATGCTTATAAAATTATAAAAGAATGATATTTAGTAGAATTAGAAAATGTATTTAAATCGCCACCAAAATATTGAAAACCACAACGATATCGTATCAAACAGAAATATGTAAAAAATATATATTCTTTATCAAGTGACAAAAAAGAGTCACGTATAGCCTGATAGCAACCACGTAATGGCTTAGAAAAAAGATTGCAACTTGAAAGCCCTCCATGTAATGCCAGAAGTATACATGTAGTTAAGAAGCAACCACATAATGTCGAAATAAAATAACGTATAGTTAAAAATTAATCTGATAATGACTGTAGAAAAGGTATATTTATTCCTTCTAACATTATGTTCTGGCCTTCAAACAAAACATGAGTTTTATGTTTTTTTTGCACGCGGTGAAGCACAATTTTTTGTATCCGGAACCAAAACGATATCTTCGCGATTGTTATATTTTTATGGTGATATTAAACTTTTTTTAAAACTTTTGTTATTCGACGCCAGTTTTTTGGTGCTTTTTTTAATTCATTGACATTTTGTTTGATTCATTTTTCCAATTATTCAGTAAATTGAACGAAGCTGTGATAGAATGTTAAATGATATACTTAAAAAAATGTAAACCTTTTATTCGTTTAGAAACTCAAAAAAGATATTTTTATGTAAAGATCCATATTTTCATGAATAATGCATTCCATGACATTTTTGACATGTATCGCATTGTAAAAAACTGTTCCCTGTGTATAACTTAAAAAATAATATATATTATATATATTTTTTTTTTTTTTTGAGCAGCAAAGATGAATTTTTATCAGTAAACTTTTGAGGAAAGTTGGAGATTAATGTATAGATAATGAGAAATAATGAAAAACTCTTCTATTTTTGTTAAATGACATATTTAAAAAAATGTAAACCTTTTATTCGTTTAGAAACGAAACAAAGGTATTTTTATGTAAAAATCTATCTTTTCATGAATAATACATTCCATGGCCTTTTTTACATGTATCGCATTGTGAAAAGCTATTCCCTGTGTATAACTTCAAAAATAATATATATATATATCGCTTGGGGTGTTTTGAGCAAGAAAGAAGAATCTTTGTTTTTATCGGAAAACTTTTGAGGAAAGTTGGAGATTAATGTGTAGAGAATGAGAAATAAGGAAAATCTCTATTTTTCTTTTTGAAATATTATCAGGATACGTAAATTTTTTTATCGCTGTGGTAGAGGTAGATAACACAAGAAGACGATTACAAAACCCGAAAAATATACGAGACAGTTCAGAAAGTCTACCTCTTTAAATTTGAAGAAAAAGAAAATGGTACCTAATTTGAAAGTTACATGCTAATAAATGTAAATTATACCTATATCGAGGAGGTACAATTCTTTACTAATTATTTAAATACAAAAAAAAAAAAAAAAAAAAATAGTTATATCTTATTTCTCCGATAAAACGGTAAGAAACTGATGAAATGTTAATCCTTATACTATACTCCCAATTGGTCAGTTTTATGAATGTCACTTTTTTCATTCAAAAAGCTTCCTTTTAGATTTCTCTTGCAAATTTTGCAGAAACCTACGCCGATAATTACTATTGCAAGTGTTGTAGAAAGTGAATTACTTTAACTCAATCAAATAAATTGGTAAATATATAGCACTGTCTGAATTTCTTTCAAAGCAGTTTGAAAATTTGTCCAGGTAGGGATTCGAACTCGTGCCGTTTCGGCTTTAGCTAAAGCTAAAAGGTCCTGGTTTCGAGTCCTACCCTGAACATATTTCCATTAAGTTGAAAAAATACAAACTTGTATGATATCTTAATCAATTAGTTTGATTGAGTTAAAATAATCCAATATTATTACGAATAAATTGTTTAGTATGGAGTTATAAGTAGGGAAAGAAGGAGAGTTAGACCCCAGCAGGTGGATGGTGGATTGTGTGGATGTGGGTGGAATCCACCTTGTGGATGGAGGAGGAGAGTGGAATCCACCTGTGAGTGAAAAGGGAGACTTATCCTATAGTAGGAGGGGTTAAATGTTGGAGGGGGGCTTAATTTTTGAGAGGGGCTTAATTTTTTTTTAATCGACTTAGAGTAGAAATGGGAATATCATACTATAACATGGGTCTTTTCGAGAGGAAGTATGAAGAGGCTAAATTTTCCGATGGGCTTATTTTTTAGGGGGGCTTATTTTTAGGGGGGGGGGTTAATTTTTTTTATTGACTTTGAATTAGAATAAATGATTATATATGGTGCTATCATACTATAACACAGTGAGTTAGATCTTTTCGAAAGGGAGTTTGAGGGGTATAAATTTTTGAGGGGGCTTATTTTTAGGGGGGCTTAATTTATTATTTTTTTTTTCGAATCGACTTAGAGTAGAAATGGAAATGTCATACTGTAATATAGAGATGTAGGCATTTTCGAAAGTGAATTTTAAGGGGCCTAATTTTTTAGGGGGGGGCTTAATTTTAGGATGGCTTAATTTTTTTTTGTCTTAGAATTTAAATGAAAATGAAAATTTCTTACGTTTTCTGAAGAAAATTTTTGATGCTGTCGTCTGTAGGATATCGTTTTAATATATTTTTGAAGATAGTATTTTTTTTTCCACAAGTTTTGAGTAAGATTTGGACATGCAAAATAGTCTATTGGTTCGATGATATGTTGAAGACTTAACTAATCAAGAAACTATGTCTATATGTTTAGATTTTGATGTTTCAAAACAAAAATTGTATTCCCCCTTATGTATGTGCAAAGAGAGGTCAGTTTCTTTAGATAACTCAATAATACCTATTTTAACTGCTCACTTTGCGAATTCCTTTAATGTATATGATTTTTATTTTTAGTTTAACTGATTTTATCGATTTTGCGTATGAGAGTTTGATTATTTTACCAAGCCATGGTTTCGAATCCGTGAACTTCGATTCAAATTTCATTTTTTGTGACTGATATGCTATCCACTATCCTGACGCGCCCCGACATTTACTAACCTACTTTTGATCACTATCTTTTATAAATACTTATCCCTTTACTATGCTTTCGTTTAATATTAATTTAACTTAACAGGAGTTTTAATTGTGTCATAGTATTTAACACTCTGCTAGTTTTTTCTTTTAAATTTTATATTTTAGTGCCCTTGTGGCGGAATTGGAAATCGCAATTGGCCGTTAACCAAAAGGTCGCCGGTTCGAGTCCGGTCAAGTGCGAACAATTATTTTTTACTTAATAAGTTTAGAGGTTTTTAAGAATTCATTTGTTCTCATTTTTAAAGGAAAGATTCGTATTTAAAAAGTTTTTAATAACTTTTTTTCTGATTTAGTTTGAGTGTGCAGCTAATGATAAAAATTTTGAAACTATACATCAGAATTATACTTTTTTGTGAATCATATGTTTCATCTGCTATTTCAAATAGACTTTATACATCACCCTTCCAGCAGATGCTTACTGACTTATACAAACATCCGACAAGTAATCAGCTTTTCAACACAAAATAACTAATATGTAAATAAGGATAACTATTTGTTTTAGGAGAGATTATTACACTTAGACACAAATTTCAACTATTCGAAAAAGTTTGGTAAATCTTTACTTCCGTTTATAAACATGATTAATCTTATCAGCAGATATCAACTGTCTTTGTTATACATTTGATAATCGAATACTATCTAGGAAAATGTTATCTAATTCGTTTTAATTGTCTTTTTTGTGGGAAATGTAACTGCTTACTTCATTCTACAATTATTTACTCGGATTTTTCGAAGAGAGTTCAAACATAAACTTATCGACTGTCTTTCTTAATCATGCAATAGGTGAATGCTAGCTTTTTATCAGGAAATAGTAATTATTTCAAAAGTGAAAATGATTTTTGGAGATATTTTAATAGTTTTTAACAAGTTCTACTTTCAGGAAAGATAGCATTTTTTGGATTGCAACACAACCTTTTAATATACTACATGAATTGAAATATTTTATTTTCTACATTCAAGTGACATAAACTTTCAATTTTAAGGAAAGATAGCATTTTTTGGATTGTAACACAACCTTTTAATATAGTACGTGAAATGAAATATTTTATTTTCTGCATTTAAGAGACAAAAACTTTCAACTTTAATACATATATTTTAGTTTTATAATTCGTTTTTATTTAGAAGGGATTTTCGTGAATTCTTATCTTTTAACCGGAAATGACGAAATCGATAATTTATCATTATTTTCACATTCATCATAGTAAAACTATTTTAATTTTTAGCATTTTAACAAACAGAAAAAAAATGATTGTTTCTTACCAAAGCACTACTTATTAGAATTTTTTTCTATAAATTACTTTTTGAAGGTTTTTTGGAAACCCATTAATCGATTACACTAAAGGCGATTTTTTGAAGAAACATTGTTTGATTTGGTAAAAGTTAGGAATAATTTTAAATCAATTAGAGTAATTTCATGTAAGTTAGAGAATAATAAGTTATGTTTTTTACACAAATAAGTTTTTTTAATCGAAAATTACTTTTCTGAAATACAACACTCCTTATTTTAACCAAACCTGGTACTTTTTAAAAGAAATATATTTATTTAGAAATTTGTTTAACTGTTCTTAGAATCGACCAACTTTTGCTTGTGAAACACAAATAACATTTAGAGAGAGAAAAAATTTGTGAATTAGGATAAACTGAAATTCGGAAAAATCCTAGTCAGGTTTAAAACTTCCTTGTTGAATATCATGAAACACAATATTAAAATATTTTATCATAAAAAATGTTAATTTTTTAACTCTACTTTCATAATTCGTTACACTTTTTAAAATTGTTCAATTTTATTTTATTTTTTGGATTTGAATAATTTCTCAATATTAACATTTCAGAAGAAAGAATTTTTTGAAATAGGGCATACTCAAGTTTTTAAACAATAATTCATATACATTAAAATTTTATCACATAATATTTTAGATTATTTCAAAACTGTACTTACATAATTCAAGAACTTGCTGAAACTCTAACCCTTTGATCCAACTTCTTAATTTAAAATGAAAATTTTCTAAGTTCTTATCAGCTAGTTTCCCCTTAATCACGTGATATCCCCAATGACCACGCGTTTTCCTATGTAGTTTCGTTATAAGTGATTTCACTTGCGTTATCGCACCAGTGATTAGTGATTTCACAGTGATCTTTTCACGGAGGTTTCTCTTTCCGATTAGGAAAGTTTTATCTTGATAATGTGATAAGGGTTAGTATAAATGTACGTCAACTCGACCAAGTGAATGTATCATTCTTTTTCGCTTAGTTACTTCGCCTTGTCTTCTCGATTCACCCCTCGTTTTACTACCTTTAAAAAAATGTCTTTTTTTAACAAGAGTGAAAATGAAAAGGATTTTTATTGTTTAGGGGAAAGACCAGAATGTGCATCTTTAGAAGAGGAACGGTTCACCCGAACGTTTCACGAATTGGATGCATATATCCCTTTTTGTGAGTGTATTGGTGAGGAAACACTCGTTGAAGTGATCATGGTGCCGAAGAACAGCGAATTAAAATTTATATTCGAAAATATAAAGAGGATGTGGATATCTGTGAATTTTTTCCTACTTTAGAAGGAGTCAGTTTTTCCTCTGCAGCATTTGACTTTCTTCAAAAGAATATGAAAAACTTTCATTTTTCATCAGAGAAAGACACTTTTGTAGCCAATAATGAAGTTTTAATAGTTTTTGTAGATGACCGATCATGCCTACTTCAACAATTAATTAAGACGGATGAGATTGAATATTCACTTAAACCGAACTCTCTTCAGCTAACCAAAGAACAATTTAAAAATCTTGAAAAAATATGTTCTGAGGTTAATGATGTCTTGATTACAACCATCCTTACAAAGGTTATCCCCATTGAAGTGATGACTCATTTTAATGACTGTCGACATTCTCACTTAAGTTTGATTAAAGTCAAAGAATTTTTCATTTCGTGTTTTACACGGGTATTACAACAATCTGTGGTTCGTGAATTTCATTGCACTTCCTGTGTTCAAGGAGTTTCAATTGTTAGTCCTCATATATGTTTGCAATTGAACCTACGTCAGAAATTCGATTTTTGTAGTGACAGTGCATTGCTAAAATTTAATATACAAAAATTTCTTTTATACTTGTCAGAAAAGTGTTCATGTGAATATACTCATTCTTTCTTTGCATCAATGAATTTAGATATGTATTTAGATTTTTTGGTTAATGTTTTCGCCATGTAATACAATGCAATTCTTATAAAATTCCATTCAAAGCTTTGAATCGTTTTATGTGTTATTTTAATTCAAGCTTTTTTAATGAATTCAAATTCATTTTCAAAATATTTTATCGTTGTTTGAAGATTTTGTTTATTAAGAAAAATTGTAATTTTTGAATAAATACTTTGTTTATTTATTTTTAACTTTTTTCTGTTTTATTTCATCACCTACTCTTTTTTCAGCTTTTTCAATTTTTAGTGGGGAGAAAGTAATTGTTTCATTTTGAGGGAGGAACTTAGAAATGATTTGAGTGTTTTTAAAAACATGATCTTTTACAGATTTTCAAATTAATCAAGAATGAGTTTATTCTTTTATCATGTTCAATCATATAATTTGTTTAATTGCTTTCACATTGCTTGGTTTTTAAGTCATTTTAAAAAATAACATTTTTTGTTTTAGATATGAAATTTAAATTAAGTTTATTTTTGTGAAATCATAATTTTTACTGTTAAGTCTTATTATTCAAAAATCATAAAGAAAAAAAAATCACAAGTTTTATTTTTTGAAGTATATTATCCTCGCACCAGTATTATACATTTTTAAACTTTGATAATTATGTAAAAGCAGTGGTTTAATGTTGTTTTTTTTGTTTGTTTGTTTTCAACAAAGTCTGATTTATAATAACATAAAAAAGCTTATCTCATGGAATATTTTTGAAAACAATGTAGCACTAGATTTTTTTTCTTGATAATGAGTTTTAAAATTTGTTTTTATCAAATGAGTCATAAGATGTATGCTTACAACTAGCATGAATTTTCTGAAAAAATATTTTATTTTAATTTGAGATATAAAACTTCCTGATTTGTTTCTTTTAACACGATATTAGTATTAAATTTTAATAATTTCATCATGCTAACTAAAAAATTTTAGAATTATTCTCACTTCAACTTAAACGAGTATCAATTAGAGAAATTTCAAGAAAAAGTACATTACTTGAATAAGAAACCTCTTAAGCATGTATGTAACACATATACTCAATCGTTTAACAATTTGATCAACTAAAAGAAATGTTATTGACACTTACACATTTCGATTTTGTTATTTGATCGTTTTTTAACGAAGGTTATTGTGATAGTGAAGAGATTGTTTTTAATAATAATTACCTTTTGAACTTTTAATATAGAGTTAGAATTTAATTTGTTCATGTATAACTTAAGAAATCCTCAATTCTTTAGCAATTCAAAATATATAACATAAGTATAAAAATAAAAATAATAAAAAAAGTTATTAAAATCATAATAATAAAAACAATTTATTTTAAAAGTTTTCAAAATTAGAAAAAAATGTTTGTAAATAAAAAAGTTTTCAAAATAAAAAAAAAGTTTGTAAATAAAAAATTTTTTTCAAATTAAAAAAAAAAGTTTGTAAATAAAAAAAGTTTTCAAAATAAAAAAAAAAGTTTGTAAATAAAAAAAAGTTTTCAAAATTAAAAAAAAAAAGTTTGTAAATAAAAAAAGTTTTCAAAATTAAAAAAAAGTTTGTAAATAAAAAAAGTTTTCAAAATTAAAAAAAAGTTTGTAAATAAAAAGTTTTCAAAATTAAAAAAAAAGTTTATAAATAAAAAAAATTTCAAAATTAAAAAAAAAATTTCAAAGTTAAAAGTTTTCAAAATTAAAAAATAAAGTTTGTAAATAAAAAAAGTTTTCAAAATTAAAAAATAAAGTTTGTAAATAAAAAAAGTTTTCAAAATTAAAAAAAAAAGTTTATAAATAAAAAAAAATTTAAAAATTTAAAAAAAAGTTTGTAAATTTAAAAAAAAAGTTTTCAAAATTAAAAAAAAAGTTTCTAAATAATAAAAGTTCTCAAAATTAAAAAAGTTTTCAAAATTAAAAAGTTTATAAATAAAAAAAAATTATAAAAAAATTACAAAATTAAAAGTTAAAAAAAAACTTTGAAAAAAAGTTTTCAAAATTAAGTTATCAAAATTAAAAATAAAAAATAAAAAAACTTAATAAATTATGTTATCAAAACTCAGTTTACCTATCTGTATATCTGTGTGTGTGATTTTCAAAATTAAAAAGTTATCAAAAAGTTCAATTAGATTAAATTAGAAATTTAAATTTCAATTAGAAATTTACCAAACTTTTTCGAATAGTTGAAATTTGTGTCTAAGTGTAATAATCTCTCCTAAAACCAATAGTTATCCTTATTTACATATTAGTTATTTTGTGTTGAAAAGCTGATTACTTGTCGGATGTTTGTATAAGTCAGTAAGCATCTGCTGGAAGGGTGATGTATAAAGTCTATTTGAAATAGCAGATGAAACATATGGTTCACAAAAAAGTATAATTCTGATGTATAGTTTCAAAATTTTTATCATTAGCTGCACACTCAAACTAAATCAGAAAAAAAGTTATTAAAAACTTGTTAAATACGAAACTTTCCTTTAAAAATGAGAACAAATGAATTCTTAAAAACCTCTAAACTTATTAAGTAAAAAATAATTGTTCGCACTTGACCAGACTCGAACCGGCGACCTTTTGGTTAACAGCCAATTGCGATTTCCAATTCCGCCACAAGGGCACTAAAATATAAAATTTAAAAGAAAAAACTAGCAGAGTGTTAAATACTATGACACAATTAAAACTCCTGTTAAGTTAAATTAATATTAAACGAAAGCATAGTAAAGGGATAAGTATTTATAAAAGATAGTGATCAAAAGTAGGTTAGTAAATGTCGGGGCGCGTCAGGATAGTGGATAGCATATCAGTCACAAAAAATGAAATTTGAATCGAAGTTCACGGATTCGAAACCATAGCTTGGTAAAATAATCAAACTCTCATACGCAAAATCGATAAAATCAGTTAAACTAAAAATAAAAATCATATACATTAAAGGATTTCGCAAAGTGAGCAGTTAAAATAGGTATTATTGAGTTATCTAAAGAAACTGACCTCTCTTTGCACATACATAAGGGGGAGTACAATTTTTGTTTTCAAACATCAAAATCTAAACATATAGACATAGTTTCTTGATTAGTTAAGTCTTCAACATATCATCAAACCAATAGACTATTTTGCATGTCCAAATCTTACTCAAAACTTGTGGAAAAAAAAATACTATCTTCAAAAATATATTAAAACGATATCCTACAGACGACAGCATCAAAAATTTTCTTCAGAAAACGTAAGAAATTTTCATTTTCATTTAAATTCTAAGACAAAAAAAAATTAAGCCCTCCTAAAATTAAGCCCCCCCCCTAAAAAATTAGGCCCCTTAAAATTCACTTTCGAAAATGCCTACATCTCTATATTACAGTATGACATTTCCATTTCTACTCTAAGTCGATTCAAAAAAAAATAATAATTTAAGCCCCCCTAAAAATAAGCCCCCTCAAATTTATACCCCTCAAACTCCCTTTCGAAAAGATCTAACTCACTGTGTTATAGTATGATAGCACCTTATATGGTCATTTATTCTAATTCAAAGTCAATAAAAAAATTAAGCCACCCTAAAAATAAGCCCCCCTCAAAAATTTATACCCCTCAAACTCCCTTTCGAAAAGATCTAACTCACTATGTTATAGTATGATAGCACCTTATATGGTCATTTATTCTAATTCAAAGTCAATAAAAAAAATTAAGCCCACCCCCTAAAAATAAGCCCCCCTAAAAAATAAGCCCATCGGAAAATTTAGCCTCTTCATACTTCCTCTCGAAAAGACCCATGTTATAGTATGATATTCCCATTTCTACTCTAAGTCGATTAAAAAAAATTAAGCCCCTCTCAAAAATTAAGCCCCCCTCCAACATTTAACCCCTCCTACTATAGGATAAGTCTCCCTTTTCACTCACAGGTGGATTCCACTCTCCTCCTCCATCCACAAGGTGGATTTCACCCACATCCACACAATCCACCATCCACCTGCTGGGGTCTAACTCTCCTTCTTTCCCTACTGTTATATTAACTGCGGCTTAATTTATTGAGTTGCGTCATTTATCGCAGGGCGGATATTAATGGCTAAAGGTTATCTGAGTTAACTGTGCTTTCCGGACTTGTCCAGGATAGCTGAGCGTTGTCAGCTGTAGTCAAAATGTCCTGCGTTCGAGTCCCGGCGTTACAAATTTTCATTCACTTGAAAAAAATATATATATATAAATGTTGCAGAAACCTACCAATTTTTTTTCTAAACAAATACTGGTAATCAAAAAGTAAATTATTTGGGAACGCTGTTTATAGAACATTGACCAAAATGCACAATTAATCATAACAATCAAAATGTGAATGTCTGATCAAAATTTCACTTCCTTTATCGTCCTGTGATTTGGAAGATGAGTCGTATCCAAGTCAATGAGGTGTTGATATGTATATCTTTTTTCACAAGTAACAAATGACTCAAAAACAGTCATTGAGACTTTACACTGGAGTCAAAGTTTGCCAGAGAATGTTTTCTGCGGCAATTTTGGATTTTATTGCAACATGAAAAGCGATCTCTTGCGTAACATAGTATTTAAAGTTAACACCGAAAGAGATCCAAATCCCCTATATAGATATTCTCAGCAAGAAAGTTAAATTTTGATTTTACCAGTGAATTTTTCAGGAAAGTGGGTGATTAAGGTGAAAAAGAATGTGAAAAAAGATAACTTTCCTATCTTGAAATTTGTAGAGCTAAATGGATAGATATGCAGTCAGCAAAATTTTCTTTCATGTTTAACTATTTATTAGATAAAGAATAAATAAAAATATTCTAAAACATTAGATAATTTTATTAAAAGATTTATACTTTTGTTGAAATGCAGTCGTATGGTGTTAAAAAAGTCCTTCCGGCCAGTGCCGGGAGGAAGAGGTAGCTTTCATTTTCCTTATTTTAAAAAGGCCAACTTATATTATTCAAACACACGAAGCTCAAATTAGTGGAAACCGAATATAGGAGATTCAATATTAATTTTTATCAATACTAAATCATTATGAATGAGAATTTCGCGAAATTAGTCAGCTTTATCCAAGCTGCTTTTATTTAAACTAACTTATATTTGGCTGCCAAATTCGGCGATTTCTTAAAGTTCCTGCCATTTTAAGACAACATGGTGGATGAGGCTAATCAGTGAACTTGGTCGAGACCTTAGTAATGGCTGTGCACATGCTCACTCATATCGGAATCGGTTGATATATACGAGTGCTGTCGCAGGCAAAAAATAAGTTTTTCAAAATGTCACCCACATTAGAAATTGAAACTGCTATATCTGAGCCATTTTTTAAGATAAAGACAAACAAAAAATGCTCGTGAATGCTTATATCAAGGTCAAATACTTATGAAAGAAACCTTTTTCAATTTCTATTTTTTTTTTTTTTTTTTTTTTCACCTCACTTTAAATATAATTTTTTTTTTTAATTTAATGGCCGCCATTTTGAAACAAGATGGCTGATGAAGCTGGCCAGCGAACTTGGTTGAGATATTGATGTATACTATCCTTCTTCCATCGAAATAGGCGAATACGTGTGTTATCGCGTGACAAATACAAGATCGTTTCAAAGTGTTAGCCATGCTAGAAATTTAAAGTGCTATAATTCAATATTTTTTAAGATATAAACAAAAGAACAAATTTTCAGAAACAAAAACTGCTCCAGAATCTTTGTATCAAGGCCAAACACACAAAAAAATTTTTTTTTCATTTTCCAATTTTTAATACTTTATTTTAAATTTTAAATTACTTTTTTTTTTAAATGGCAACCGTTTTGAAACAAGATGGCGAATGAAGCTGGACAACGAACTCGGTCGAGACATTGGTATGTACTATGTATTGATCAAGTTACATCCAAATCGGTTCATAAATACGCCTGTTATCACGTGACAAAAATCAGGTCGTTTTAAAATGTCAGCCACAATAGAAATTTAAAATGCTATAACTCAGCCATTTTTTTAGATATAGACGAAACAAAACCTGTTCCGGAATCTTTGTATTAAGGTCAAACACATACGAAGAAAATCTTTTTCATTTTCCAATTTTTTGGTATCTCATTTTAAATTTTAAATTTTTTAAATTTTTTTAAATGGCCGCCATTTTGAAACAAGATGGCGGATGAAGCTGGCCAACGAACTCGGTCGAGACATTGATGTGTACTATGTACACACCGAATTACATCCAAATCGGTTCATAAATACATCTGTTATCACGTGACAAAAATCAGGACACTTCAAAATGTCAGCCTTGCTAGAAATTCAAAATGCTATAACTCAGCCATTTTTTAAGATATAGACGAAACAAAAATTGCTCCGGAGTCTTTGTATAAAGGTCAAATACATAAGAAAAAAATATTTTTCCATTTTCAATTTTTTGGTACCACATTTCAAATTTTAAATTTTTAAAAAAATTTTAAATGGCCGCCATTTTGAAACAAAATGGCGGATGAAGCTGGCCAACGAACTCGGTCCTATGTACACACCGAATTACATCCAAATCGGTTCATAAATACGAGAGTTACAGTGTGACATAGGTCAGATATATATATATATATTATATATATATATGGATATATATATATATATATATATATATATCAATTTTGAACGGAGGGTGGTTTCGGGGTCTGGGGGGTCATGATCGATGAAAATATACCAAAATTTTTTGAAATTGCTTTCCTCCGAACGGCTGCAATAGGTAGCTTTTTGTAATGAAAGCTACCTAACAAGTACTACGGGACCGAAAATACACAAAAAATTCATTATAAATTGTATTACATTTTCTTTATCTGGATATTTCCGAAAAATGATAAAGTTTTCTCTATAACAATTATTTAGTTCGATCGGATTTCGTTGCAATTGAATTTGTCTCCATTTAGTTTTTCTACCCTTTGAAGATTTGTTCAAAAACATGGGATTATATTTAAAAATTGAGGAAATAAATAGATATAAAAGCAATTGTGGAAGAATACTTTCCACTAAATTCTCGTAAAAAGAATTGTAACTCATTTCAAGAAATTATAACTAAACTCGAGTGAAATTAAAATTTCATAAACCAGTTCAAGTTCCCTAAAAAAATAAAAGTATTTAAATATAGTCTTGCATAAAATTTGATATTTGGCGTAAAGTTTTATCATCAATTTAAAGTTATTTTTCCATTTTTACGTATGACAAAGACCCTAAGAACCTCAAGCCCTTCTTTTGAATATTTTTACAATTTACTTGTTTTATTTTAAATTTTATTGCATTTTTTTTACTCTCATTTGCTACTATGTGGTGTATGTGACGACAGCCATCTTTAATACGTGAGTTTTTAAAACTGTCGTGGAATTGTTATGCAGAATGGGCAGGAAGTTCGTATAAACTTTAAGAATTCATAAAAAAAGAAGTGATACCGAAGTGTGAATTCCCTTAAAAGCATTTTCTGGTAGGGAATATGTTTTATCAACAAAATATTATAGTTCAAAAATTCACCAATAGAGGGCGCAAACACAACTGCATCTTCCAAAAATACGCAAATAACGGTGATATTTTTTAAACTTAGAGCGGGTAATTAAGTTACTTATTTTTTTATGTATCATGTGGGGCATCGTTGGAAAGATCTCGTTACACCGAACTCAAAATTATATTTGTTTTTATTTATTTTATTTTATTTTATATTATTTTATTGTATTATACTTTTAGATATATTCCTGAAAATGTACTGCAAAAATATATCCCCTCCCCCCCATTACTCTATTTCCAAATCTACTGAAACTAAAATTATGAAAAAATTAAGGGTATTAGAAGTTTATTTAAATCTTACAGGAAAACTATAGAAACCATCCTAGGTCACATAAAATCTCATTTTTCCATTACATACAAACTTTACTTCGCGGGCGCTCGAGGTACTTATAGAAGCAGAATCATAAAAGGTTTTCTGATAATGATTTTCGAAAACAAAAAGTCGATAATTTGCCGACATAATTAAAAAATCTTTTCGAAAAAACGCGTCACGGATTAATGAGACATTGCAACTTTGAGAGTTCCTTTTTAAGCGCGGTTGCCACAATGCCAAGTTTAAACTTTCTGCAAAGTCTTTGTTTTAGGTAATTCGAATCATAGAGATAAATAGTTAATGGTTTTCATTACAGTTGAATTCAATTACTGAAGGGAATTATTAAAATCAATCATTGAAGATAATTCATAGAATAATTCAGACATTAAAAATCGATATTTTTGAGACAACAATCACTTATAACTCGCTATTTAATTCATTTATAATTAAACTTTTCAATTACAAATCACTTCAATTTTGTAATTTGCAGTAAGTAATTAATAAATTTACTGTACGGAAACTCTTGTACGTGAGTAAAACTCGCACTTGACTGATTATTTTTATGAAAAATTCATATTTTCTTTAAATGAATGTAATATTGTACGGAATTAGGTTTCTTCTCATATAGTCATATTTACGTATAAAAAAAATCTTTCATCCATCATATGAAATAATGAAGGAAGGAAGCAAAAAAATGTGCTTTTTTATGTTTCGGTGAATTCCCCAGCCAGTGTTATTGAAGCCAAAAAAAAGAGCATAATTTGAAGCACGGATAATGATAGAATCGAATTCGATTTCATGTTACATTAAATTGTTTCTATTCTACTCTCTAAAATATGTAACGAAAATACGTAAGGGAAATCAAGTGTGCGGAAAGACACAGGAATATAGTTTAATCGGATTCATTTATTCTGTCAAAAATACATGTCTCATTCTAAGCAATCCTGAATATTCCTAAAATATTGCATATTAACTAAATTTTAATATAACACAATTTTAGTTTTTTTTAACGATTCAAAAATACCTGATCCTTTAAAATACTCTTTAACTTACCCACATAGAATTCAATGTCATTTATTAGGTACGAAGTCCCATTTCTTTCAATACTTTTCCGTCCTTGTCAGGAATGTGTTGTCCCCTTTTGGACAAATGCCAAAAACCGGTTGCTATATATTTTTAATGTTTCATGAAGTATTTTTTTAGTCCTTTTTATATTTCGCTATTTTATTGGTGTCGAGAGATTTCTGCTCAACCAACAGACTCCTACCCCCCCCCCCCAAATGAATATTTTAACTCAAATTTTAGTTTATTGTTATTATGGGTGGAACTAATGGTGTTTTGGCACATTACAGAAGGGAAAAAAATTTGATTGTAAATATTTTTTTTAACACGTTGACCGTTCAGCCTGAAATCGATGCCAGTCCTGAAGCAGTTGGGTCATTTGTCGGACAGATGGTGCTATGAAACAATCGGAGACGAATCATCGGCACTCTGCATGTGCATATGAGACTGTATGGTTTCACGATGCTTAGAGTGGAAGACCCGCATTAGACCATATTCCACCCTTGCTTTGAAAGTACCACAATTCCAAATTTGGGTTTCTCGATTTATGGGTGCCATTCGGCCTGCTTTTTACGACCCTACCAATCACTTAAATTGCCAATTAGTGCGCTGAAAGTCCAGCAACCAGGTAGCAGTTGTCTTTTTTTATGTTTGCAAGGTGTCCCACTGACCATTCTAGATAAATAAATCTTAGTTGATCTAGTGATGTCACTAAGAAGAATTATGCATATGTTATTATTATATGCATAGTTCTTTTTGAAGCAAGGTTGCGATATGAACTTGTGGGGACAGTCAACGTGTTAAGCTTCCGATTAGGCCCACTTCCAAACGTTGGTCTAAGGGATACAATTTCTTTTAAAGTGAATATGAATACCATTAAAGGTTTTTAAAAACATTTTTGCGACAAATAACACTTTCTCAAATACTCTTTTTGGCTATGGACCTGATTAGACAAGATTTAACATAAGATATCCCACTTTGGAGCTAAACTGATATCTGTCAACAAAATGGCAGATTTTAATTTTTTGTTGAACAGAATACCAATATCGACTTAAAGTGGAACTGGTTAAAAGATTCGTTACATCATAATATGCTCTGAATTGTACATTGTATTATTTTTATTATTTATAAAACCACACTATAAATTTCAGTTACCGTGACACACGAAGAATTGCGATTCAGAAAAGTGAATACAAACGATTCTTTAGACTAAAAGTATTTTGGTTAATAGTAAATGAACCCTTTAAAAAAATACGAATGCAGTTTTCAAACAAGTATGATAGGTATTACGGCCTAAACTGGGAAATTATACGATTTTTCTATAGCGGATAAATGCATGTTTAAAAAAAAAAAATCTGTAACGTATTTTTTTCAACAAATAAATGTACTTAATATTGCTATATTGTATTTTTGTTAGCATTTCATAGATACGTTAAATACACCTCGAGAAATTTAATAACGGTTATTTTAAGTCCACAAATATATTTTTAAAGAATTTTTTTCTTCAAAAGATAAAGGACTTTTGTTATTGACTAGAATAAAAAGGGTGAAAGTTTTATGACGATAAGGTAAAAACAGAACAATATGATTAATTGTATGTGAAGAGAAGAGAGATGCTTATCTCAATAACACCAGCATAAGTAAACAATGAAGATAAATTGATATTGGAAGATATCTTACGGTTAAAATATTATATATATATATATATATATTAAAATAAAAGCGTGAGGTTCTTTATCTACTAGACTTTTAGTGTATTTTATTAGATAAATACTAGTAAAAGATTGTCAAAGGAGGAATAGAAAAACTGATGCCCCCCCCCCTCTCCCCCAAAAAGGGTGGTTTTAGGGTTTTTATACTTAAAACTATTTATAATGATCCACGATATTGAACACATTTATGTAGTTACCTTTTCGTTTTTATTCTCAACAGCGAAATCCTAATGTATTAAGTGAAATTTCATTCATCGTAAGTAAATTAGATTCAAGTATATAATTTAGAAATTCTCTTACAGATGTAAATGATTTTTTACTTAGGTTTGACATGATATTAAGGTTTCTTTCTCTCTTTTCTTAATATTTAACGTTTTGTAATATTAATTTTATATAAAAATATACTACGTTGGAATTTATTCGTTTTCCAATGAATAAAAATACCATCATTTTGTTACCTAATTCTGCCATGTTTGTGCTAATTTAGATGATTACCGTGATTAGATACCAATGGATGAAAATACTTTTTTAGGCAAAAATATCCCAATTCAGAATTATGAAACGAGCGTGAAATAGTTTTGGCAGCATTCTCAGATTTATAGTATGGTGGTATATTCATGAGTGAAAAAAGTTTTATTTTAAGACACGTTAATGCATTTGTAATGAGTTTTTCTTTATAAAGTCCTTTAAATTATATATAGGAGAACTTTTTCTATACTCTATGAAAAGTAATAAAAATTCAATTTTTCTACGGCCAAAATTTACCGAATTTTGATTTTTTGAATTTTAAAAATTTCCAGCGTTTTCTGGTGCTAAAAATGAGCTTCGTTTTTATCTCCCGAAAATGCTGAAAGTTCAAAATTTGGTAACTCTAAGTTTTGGTAGTTAGAAGAATGGAACATATACAGTTTTTCTTTTCAGAGCACGGTGAAAATTTTCTAAATATATTTTATATGGCTCCGGGACCGTATAAAATTAGTTACTTTTAATGAATTTCGTAACTTAAATAGGTTTTTAAATATAAATGGATTTCATGTGATCAAAAGCATTTGATTTTTTTTTAAATTGGAACTATAACTCTAAAACTAACGCGGTTTAGAATTGATTATTTGATTGATTCAGGGTGTAATCGCATAAAATACCTTTCGCGATATGCTGCGGCCATACATATATATAAATTATATTGTTAACATTTTGTACTGAAAGTTTTTTAACAAAATATTAATCTCTCCTTTTTTGCGAAGTAACATTGGCAAGACTACAGTACATGTGTAATTCTAAAATAATTTTTTAAATCGCCAATTTTTGTTCCTTCCTGAAGAGGTCGCCGCGTTTATTTCCCTTAAATGAATGTAGATGATTAAGTAAATCTGATGCGCGAAATTAAAAAAATGTAAAATTATTTTATTTTTATCACGTATAGTTTTTACAGAACGATATACTCCTTGTTAACGATATTGCATTATTCAATAACGTGTAATGTCCATTTTCTCAGGTATAAAATAAAAATATTTTACAGTAAAAGGTATTTAAAAAAATTGTGTTATAACTAATTACTGTACATAGTAAAACCTGTCACGATGAAATTTCAAGATACGGAAAATAAAAACATTTTAGGCAGGATTTTTGTTAACCCTTCACGGTAAGTTGGCCGATGAGTAATGCACATTTATTAGTTGTGTAAAGATTGTATTCTCGATGCAGATCATTGCCAAACACAATCTGAATTAGCTGCTGCATTAAAAATGCTATGAAATGCTCTTTTATTATACTCTTTTATTTAACTTTGTTTTTGTACTTAAAGATAGAATTATGCAAACGGTTTTTTACTCACTCCCCGATATGCTATAAATTAAATATCAATATTTTTCGAACTTAATTGTCAGTTAACAAATTAGTTTTAAGGCTTTTTACGATTAGTCAGGCGCAGGTGATAAAGCGCGAAATTATGATTATTGCTTTTTATGTGTTACAAAAACAATGGAATTTTTTATGCCCCGAACAACTCATGCGAAACTACGCATGCGCCAAACTACCAATGTAATCCAATTATCTGTGAACGTACAACGACGAAATATGTAAAACACTAAAAATAAATAAAAATAAAAATGAGTGTAATAATTTAAAAAAATCTTATCACTTGTTTAATATTAATTAAATTATGAGTATACGTTGGGAAAACAATTTAGATATCCCGAATAGATAAATTAAATAATATTTTTCTTTCATCTTGCCATATCTTAAAAAAGAAAGAGAGCGAATGTTACTTCTTTTAAATTCCCAAGCGCTTTCTATCATGCGTAAATCAAAGTGGTGAATTTTCATTAACTGGGATATACGCCAAGTTAACGTATTGTAACAATTTTATTTTTTACAACCACATGAATTGCAGTGATAAAATTAGGCGTAATTTTTAAGATAAACATGAACTGATTATAAAAGACATTTCTTTTAAATATTTTTATCTTTATTATACTATCGTATATTTTGTAACGTCTCACATTGGCGTACTTTCCTAAAATCTTGGCCAAATACACGAATAGCTTCTTGCTTTTCTGAATTTTCTTCGAGAATAAGTTAATAGTCAGAATGTTGCGAAACGCATTCATTACTTAATAACGGTGGGGTTTGTATTTTATCAAACGAAGAGTATGTAAGGTCCGTATAGTGTAATTTTGTAAACATTGCTATATAAATTAAGCCATTTCTCGCATTTATTAAGCGAAACAATTAAATAATAAATCTACATTTTGTTCTCAAAGTAGCCATTAAAACGAATCGTGATGCAGGATGCGCAGTTTTAACACATTTTTTTAACAGATTTTTTGTCTTATTTAATTGCAGAAAAATGTTAAAAATTCTGCGATTAGATGAGGTGATTAATATTACCGGACGAGTCGGACCCGACAGGAAAAACGGAATTAGTTGAAATACAGTAAAATCCAGCTGAATATGATAAAATTAAGAAATTGGTTTGTAAACGCGTATTTGTAGATCTAAATTAGTAAAAATCTAGAAACATTTTAACCCTTTATGCCCCGAAGGTACTTTAAAGTACCATTAAAATAACTTGTTATAAAATTCCTTTAATACATCGATTAGTAGTAATAAAATTTGGAATGAGTTATAGATACTTTACTTTATCTTGTTCGAAAAGCATTATTGGTTGCAAAAAACAAAAATATTTTAAAAAGGATGATTTCTTTTTCATTTGCATCTTTTCAACTTTCTTGACGTTGAAAGATTGAGGGGGGGGGGGGGGGGAGTTCGGAAATATTTCTATATTTCAATTGTAAGAGCATTATATTTGTACATTTCCTCATTCTATAAAATACTAAAAAAAAATTTTAAATAAACGATTTGAGTGGAGTTATAAATATTGCACAAAATCCCTATAAATTCAAATTTAATTTTAATTTAAAAAATCCTTCTAAAATTTATTAAATGATTGTGTAAATCTTCTAATGTAGTTTCAAAAATTCACGAAAAATTCTTTAGAAAATGAAATTGTCATGAATTCATAATTTGGGATATAAAGGGTTAAAAGAATATAGAATAAAAACTAATGAATTTTATCTGCGGTTGGATTAATTATTGTAATTTGTGTACACTGTTTTTCTTTTTTGGTAGTATGAAGGTTAAAGAAATTTCTAATATAAAATAGTAGTATCGGACTCCTTGGAAATTCCAAGAGTGTACGCAACCCTGATAATATGAAGGTAAGATGACTAATTTCTCTTATTTATTAAATCGACTGGATTTGGCTGAAACGTTCATATTTTTCTAAAGATATGTAAGGAAATACGTAATTGCTCATTCTGGGGTGCTATTTTCAAAATTTCGTAAATGCTTACGATCAAAAGCTAATGATACATCTTTCCTTTCCCGAAAACATTTCACCATAAAACACAAAAAATAATCTCCTGAAAGGAATATTTTTTAGTTTTACGTTTTGAGCAATGAAGATAATTAATTTCCAAAAGTGTCAATATTACGACTCTATAAGCTAAAATAAATTTTAATACCTTTTTTAAAGCAATGAAAGAGAGCTAAAACATACTTTAAGGCTATGGGTACAGAATTATAAAAGATAGTAGGTAGAAAGAATGTAACTTTCGTTTCTTGTTGGTTTTGGTTTCGTGTACATGCAGCGGGCATGTTTCAAAAGCAAAGAAATTGGATCTTATGAGTGTGGAGTGTCGAAACACCATATGTGAACTGCTGGTTCAAAGACAGAAAAAGAAAATATTTTCTCTATATAATTCTTATGGAAGATGAATAATGGATTCATTACAACAATTTCAAACGACTGAATATATGGGTGCGTCCAGGTTCGTCAGTGACGAAGCGAAACATTCACGGCTACAGCTTTGCGTACTATATGGACGTAGTCTGCTATGGGCATTTTGAACTCCCATCTGACAATCAATGATGAGTGTTACAAGCAACAATTAACAAATTTGAAAGAAAAATTGAAATAAAATTTATATATAACATTATAATGGTCGTCCACAGATTGCAAAATTAGTTAATTAAAATCTAGAAACGCTTCCATGGGAAATGCTGCCCTTTCCGCTGTATTTACCAGATGATGATTATTTATATCATCATCGCTCTCTTCCGAGCGTCATTTCTGAGTAATAGTTCAGTTCTTATGCCAAAACCAAAACATTGGCTGGAAGCGCGGTTTCCTTAAAAACAACCAGATTTCCGGCATTTCAGTATTCACTTTTTTGCCTGACAGATGTAGGAATGTTGAAGCTTCTGGTGTATCCGTTAAGGTAGCAATCACAACTAGGAAGTAGCAGAATCTGTCTTTTCACTAACCCAGGATTACACGCTCTGGGTATACCCAAAGTACGCACGGTTATTACATTTCTCACAACTATTTTTCGAAAAGTGATCTTCAAATTATTTTATTGCAGAAATGTGAAGAATGTCAACGATTAAAGTACATGACGATTTTTGTTCGAATTTATTGGTGGCAAAGTATAAATCGTAGATATCATGGATATGTACGAGCATTCCCGTGTTAAATAAAACGTTTTCTTCGCAATTTGTGTTTGTTTACTATTTTTCCCCATAACTTAGCAAAAAATGTTTGATTGTTGGCAAACTTATCATGGTTGAAGTTTACACATTCAATTGAATCTTTTTGATTAAGACATGATTCCATTATAAACCACTTTTACGTATAGACTTCGAATTGTTATTGGAAAAAAAAAAAAAAAAAAAAACTTGCATCAAAATTTCACAATGCGTTAAAAAACTGAGGTTTATATAGATCTGAAAGGGCCCGGCGTCCGGGCCTATAAAAAGATTATATGGGCCGACCGGCCAGATATAGAGATTTAAAAGTTTCAAACGAAGCCGATAAAATGCGAACAATTTTACATGGCGTGACCGGCGCAAGGAGAAATATAAATTTGCTGTAGGATCCAATGCTAAATTGGCAACATCAATAAAGAAAACATGTCCAGTGTAGAGATCGGCATCGGGCAGTTACAAAGTGTCTAAAACAAGACTTAAATTTTACAGAAGACTTAGGTCGGGTCGGGGTTAGGTTTACGTTTTTCTATATACTAGATCTACGTGGCTGTCTGGTAGTAGACTTAAGAGGCTACTTCAGTCACGCGAAAACACCCGTTCGTTAACGTTAATCCAATGGGAGAATTTTTTTAAATATATCTCGTTTGCATTTCAGTATTTTTAAATAATATTTTTTGCATTGGATAGCTGAGTTTGATAGCTGAGTTTGCATTGGATAGCCCTCCAACGGCTGATTTGTTCCTTTTCAATTTTGTTTGCAGTTATTTTTAATTAGGACAACTTCACTTTCGGAACCGGTTTCAAAAGTGAAGGATCCCCATAAAAAAAAAAAAAAAATTCTGCAAACAAAATCGAAAGAGTTAAAAAAAGGCCTTTGTAGAGATCGACCTCAGATATGTAATGCAAAAAAAAATATTTAAAAATATTGAAATGCAAACGAGATATTCTAAAAATTTTCTCCCATTGGATTAACATTAGCGAGCGGATCTTTTCGCGTGACTGAAGTAGCCTCGTCTGGCAAGCAATTTGTTTTGTTAAAATAATAGTAGTAATAATGAACTTTTGGTAAAGGAAAATTTGGAAATATACTTTAATATATTACAAAGAAATATTTTCTAAAATCTCCTTTTTTATTATACAGCTTCAAAAGCTATTATGTTTTTAACCATATTTTTTCTTTCATTCTGAACATATTACAGTTTTTAATGAATTTTAATTTGAATTTTAGGACTCTAATGAGTAAGTGATTATTAATTTTGCTATTATGTATGCTCTGGCTTGCTAACATATAGTAATCTAAAATATACTATTAAAAATATCCCAAAATATTTATGCAGTATTCTAGAAAAGAATCTTAACAGTATTTTAATAAAAATAGGAATTTTTTCTGGAAATCGAGTCGGGTCTGGTTTCTTTGGTTTTTGCACGGTCCGGTCAAAGCTGTAACTGATTTCACTGAATTTTTCATGGTCTGGGCCGGAACAGCGAAAACAAACGAGCCGTGCCCAGGCCTGGAAATTCCAGCCTGTGCAGACCTCCAATTCATACAAGAAAACTGAGATCAGATTTGGTAATTCGAGCCGAAAATATATTAAAAATTTAAAGGTTCTTTTTTTCGAAAATAGAATGTTAGGGATATTCCCAGTTTAACTGAAGATAACCACAATTTTAACGCTCTACCTTAGAGTGAATTTAATCTAGTAAGGTTCTAAATTTGTATGGAGCAAACGATCACAGAAAATTTAAGCCATCTCTGGAAAATTAAAATAAACACTTAAAAAACAAGCAACTCTCATATTAAGTTTAAATATCTTTGTTGATATCAAATAGCATAAAACTTAAATTTCATTCAACTATACCTCTACAAACTGGCTTAGCAGTAATTTCAAAAGTTTTATTTCCTCTTTTTGATTTATATTAACAATGTTTAGGAGTATGTGTGCACCCTACATGCCCCAATAAAAAACGTACTGTTAATAAACGTCTAGTGTCATCTAGAGAACAAAATTTGTGTTCATTTGGAAAATTAAAAAAGACTGTGATACGCAAAAAAATTGTCTATAGCTTGAAATACTCCAAATACGAAACAAAATGTACATAGTTTTAAGTACTCTTCTTTATCTATTGTCTCGGGGGAGTTTCACCGCAATGCATTAATGTCACACTAAGTGATATAAAAAAAATACAATAATAATAAATGTAATTTACTAAAAGTAATCTATGCCTGAAATGAAATGAACATCGAAATAATAATGGAGATAAATAGGATTTTTGGAGATACTAAATCTTTTTAGGGAAAGTGCTTATTTGGATATTGTATATTAAAGACGAGATGGAATTCTCTTACAGGAATAAAAATATATACAGAAGAATAAATGTGGCATTCTTTGGTGCAATAATTGGATGAGAGGCTCATAAGATTCTTTTTAGACAATATTAGTAAGGAAGAGAAATTTGTCCATTGCATTTTCATCGCATATCAATGATGCAACTTGATATCCAATAAACTTACTTTTCAAGATATAAATATCCAACAATGCGTATTTAATATTATCGGGAATTTTTTATTCAATTTTTATTTCAATTCCATTCAATTTTTTATGTAATTTTTGGTAAAATTTTTAATATTGCACAACGGCATGAAAAGTTGCACATTGATCATAAATCAGATATAGGGTAGGTAGGGGTAAAGACCCGAAATGGGCAAAAACACGCACCAGCTGATTTAATATGAAATCAACATATTTTCAACGGTAACATTATGCAATTTCTAGCACGTTCACCTATAAGCATATTCATCCTCAGGTACAAAATACAAAAACTGATGTTACGACGTTCATAACATCAGGTTTTGTATTTTGTCCTAGAAGATGACTATGTTTATAGTTGAAAGTGCTAGGAATTGTATAATGTAATTTAACATCTTTTCATATTTTTCTGATTTTTTAAGTAATAAAAAACATTTTGTGTAATTTTATTTTTTAACTTTTTAAAAATAGAATTTTAGCATTCTATTTATTTATTTTCTTGCTAAAAGTTATTATAAAAAAAAATTACCGTTTTTGCCAAAACAACTTTTGAAAAGTGTTTGTGAATAAATTTTATTATATCTTTATAATAATTTATATCCTGTATATTGTATACCCAGATCTTCTGCATAAAATAATAAAACATTTAGTTATTTTTTGAAATAAAAGCTCTTCCACTTAGCTCATTTCTTTTAGTAGAAAGGGTGTAAAAATACATTGCAGGGCTTTGTCCCATCAAAACCAGTTTCTAAACCAATCCATGGTGCAAAGACACGCAGAGCAATGTTTTTAAAAAGTGGAATTTCTTGCGGTATTATAATATGACACAATCTAGACTGATGGTGGTACTAGATGATGATCTAATATAACATTTTATTTAGCCATCAAACAAATTTAGAGCAATGTGTTCATTAAAAATCAAAATTTATGGAAAATACGGGTTTTTACCCCTCTCCCCTCCCTAGCTCCAATCTTTTATGTTTTCAAGTATAAAATTCGTTTGTAACATTGATTATATAGTTATATACTTATGATTATAACTGCTAAATGAATATAATCATTTAAATTTACACTGGGAAACTAACCTGTATGACAGGTGATATATCAAAATCATAGTAACGTATTTACGGGACATTCATTCATCTTCATCCATTACTGCCTAGATACGTTGAATGATTTTATATTACACATGTCGTCGTGTACATATAATTCAATAGATAGCTAAAATCTAATTCCAAATCAGAGTGTTAAAGATACACGGAAATAAAACACATTAGTGTTAATTATTAATTTAACGCAGAAAATTCCTTTAAGAAATAGACAAAAGCTACCAAATGGCGTATAATGTTATATTTTGTTACGAAATCTCACCGAATATAGATTTTTATGTTGGTTTTCGTTTTCCCCCAAATAAGATGTGTAAAGCTGGATATATCCCATGAAAAAATAATTTTCTCGAAATCTTGGTAGAAATAAATTTTGCTGCAAGGATTCGTGCAACCATAGATTATTTTGAATCATTACAGTCGGATATTCAATTAAACATAAAGACTGCTTTCAACATTTTACTATAATTTTATTTATCAACATACTTAAATACAAAATGCATTATTTATTTTATTTTATCTTTTACATCTTTTTTAATTTTTTCATAGTCTGTTGGCAATATAAACTAAATTATTATTATGTGTATTCCTGTTCGAATATGAATGAAAATTTCCATCACATTTTATGATTAAGTGTGTACTTTTCTTTTTGTATTCCGATTAAAAAAAAAAAAAAAATGAAGAACGTTAAACATTCTAAGAAAAGGAAACTGAAATTGCGAGAGTGATTTTGGAAAGTAATTTTTGTGAAAGAGTTTGATTTTGAAACCGAAGACGAACTAAATGTACGCAAATTAGGTGGTTTTTATTTCCGAAGCCGATGCACACCGGGCGCGGTGTACGTTGTCGATCATGGGATCCCAAATCCCGTATTTAATCAAATATACTTTATAATAGAATATATTATACACTTTATAATATAATATATTATAATCAAATATAATATACACTGGCCTCCAAAAGTTAAGGTACAGGGACTGGATGCTTTCGATTGCACACGTTTTGTCGAATATCTACCAACATTATTGGCGAATTGTTCTTGAAATTTTAGGATGTAAAGAACATGTTTCATTTTATATTTCTCGGTGAAGATTTATCGAGGGGTACAGTTAGGGGGCTAATAATAAATTTAATAATAAAATAATATTTGCGATCACCTATGTAACAGAAAAGGCTGGAAATCGTTTGCCACTGTGGTAAATGACTATTTGGGTACTGTTCAACGTTTGTATGCATTTGTGTAAACATAGCACTCATATTCGTGAAGATGTTAACGTTTTTGTGAAAAATTCAAAAGTTTTTTGCTTATAGCATACAGAGTTTTCAACCAAATTTAACACAACTTTCCGTAAACTTGCCAAAGAATAGTAGCAACAGTATACTGAATTAAAACATGAATATATTGAATATTTGATGAGATATGGGCATTTTCATGAGAGAATTTTTAACTGCGCATGCGCGGAAGATTTCAAAATTTTTATTTCATAGTTTGGTAGTCAGTATTTTGGGGCAGCTTTTATAAAACGTCCAGTCAAATGTTGTGAAAACTTGGAAAGATATAGTGAGCTGATTGAAAAGTTGTGGAAAATCCCTTATAATAGAGCTATTTTTAGGAAGCAATTCACTATATCGACCCTATCTTTGTGAATTTTAGCGATATTTGACTGGACTTTTTATATAAGTTGCCTTAAATAGCTGACTACCAAATTATATAATAAAAAATTTAGGATTTTCCATGCATGCGCAGTTAAAAATTATCTCATAAAAATGCCCATATCTCATCGAATATTCAATATATTCATGTTTTAATTGCAGTATACTGTTGCTACTGTTCTTTGGCAAGTTTTCAGAAAGTTGTGTTAAGTTTGGTTGAAAACTCTGTATGCTATAGACAAAAAACTTTTGAATTTTTCACAAAACGTTAACATCTTCACGAATATGAATGCTATGCTTACACAAATGCATACAAACGTTGAGCAGGACCCAAATAGTCATTTACCACTGTGACAAACGATTTCCAGCCTTTTCTGTTACATAGGTGATCGCAAATATTTTTTTATTATTAAATTTATTATTAGCCTCCTAATTTGTACCCCCCCACCCCCCCGATAAATCTTCACCGAAAAATATATAAA
The DNA here is from genome assembly GCA_963932465.1 of Maratus speciosus. Classification (NCBI taxonomy): domain Eukaryota; kingdom Metazoa; phylum Arthropoda; class Arachnida; order Araneae; family Salticidae; genus Maratus; species Maratus speciosus. Next base: position 396,102,274 of record OZ010796.1, on the reverse strand, counting down.
ATCAAACATGTTCTTTACATCCTAGAAGTTCAAGAACAATTCGCCAATAATGTTGGTAGATATTCGACAAACCGTGTGAAATCGAAAGCATCCAGTCCCCTGTACCTTAACTTTTGGAGGCCAGTGTATTTAATAAAATAACTTTTAAAAAACTGAAGTATATTATAATGAAACTTTTAATAGACATTCTCACCTTTGTTGTAAATGTGACGATATCAAAGAAAGTGGTAGAAATTTCCATTTTATACGGCAGCAGTATGCATTTGATGTTCCACATTTTGGACTGTGATTACCAGTTCATACGGTATCATCGATTGCTTGAACACCCTGTTTTTCCAGAATTTTTTCGTGATGTCATAGCATTTCACACAAAACAAGGTACAGTTGTGGAAAAAAAAAGTAAACACCCCCTACTAACTCCTCAACAAATTATCGTAGACGAAAGTTACTGATACCGAACGATTGGAAATAAAGTCTACTTTTAAATGACGTATATAATATTTGCTTAGGGGGCCATCTACATATTAAAACGAACCATAACTTTGTTTTTTTCAATAGCTATACCCAATTTTAACGAGATATTTCCAATCTTTGGTTCAAACTATGCCTAGATACTAAATTTAAAGTCATTTGAATGATACGTTTTTGAATTATAAACATTAAAAATTTAGTGCTTCTAATGTTAAATTACATTTTCATATTTTTATTTATATCTCCTGAAATTATGCTCCTAATGTGCTAATTTCTTGTGTAGCAATAATACTAATATACCCAAACATAAATACGTTGAATTTGCAATTTTTATAATTTTATGATACGAATTATGAAATTAATATTAAAAAAAATATGAATTTCAACCTACCTTTTTGATGGATTTAGATTTATTAAGTCCTGCTTTATGGAAATCGAAATTTTCACATTTTTCTTCCAAGTAGTTTTCAAATTATGCTTAAAAAACGGTAAAATGGTTGTTTAAGGGGCCGTCTATGATAGAAGTGATTAGATATTTTGAAATTTCTTCTGCTATTCTGTAATCTAGCAGGCTTCATTGACTGCTCGAGTAGCGCTTAAGGTGCCTTAATCAAGAAGGGGGCTCTCTCGGTTAACAATCGACTAACGAACTGCAATTTGGACACAGCCCTTAAAATACGCTCGTTTTAAAATAATTAATTTCTCGGAAACTTATGGTACGAATTGCATAAAAATTTGTTTTTAGACTAATTGAAGGGTGTAGAGTTAATTTATGCTGTCAAAATTGTGTACTGCTATTTAAAAAAAAACAAAGTTATGGTTCGTTTTAATATGTAGATGGCCCCCTAAGCAAATTTTATATACGTCATTTAAAAGTAGACTTTATTTACAATCGTTCGGTACCAGCAACTTTCACCTACGATAATTTGTTGAGGAGATAGTAGGGGGTGTTTACTTTTCTTTTTCCACGACTGTACATATCGTTGCATTGTTATTGCAATGTTTTTATTTTTCTCAAATTATTACCGTCAACCCAAGTTCAGTTAGGATGTAACACACTGTATTTGTGACTAAATAATTGGTTTAACACCCCCATGTTCTATTGCAATTTTTCATGCTCTTGATGCCTACTATCACCCCCTGTGAATTTTTCGGTCGAATTCGACAACTCTCGGTATATTTTAATGAAAATCTTCTCAAGCGAACCTATTAATGGTGGCCCCACTGCCACCAGCAGCTAACAATGTTTTCTTTTCACATAGAATCATTTAATTAATATATATATACACTGCTCAAAACAATTAAAGGATATTGCAGTTTTAGGTGAATTTTGTATCTGGTAAACTGTTTAGCTGATTGATACATGGTCGACAGACATAGTAGGTTATATGAGAATGAATTACACATGTTTGGCAGAAAAAATGCATTTTATTGCGCATTTGTGTACTAAAGGAAAAAAACACAATTTGTGCATATGAGAAAAAAAGAATAAGAAAAGGTGCTTTCTTCAAAGAAAATCATTTTCAGTAGGGGGTATGGTTTCCACGGGCGGCCAGCAACGTTGAACACCTTTGAGGCATGGACTCAATGAGGCTATTAATGACGAGTTGGGGTATTCTGCCCCACTCTTCCAGAAGAGCTCTTTCCAGTTCTTGGAGAGTTTGTGGGGGTTGTTGGCGGCCAGAAACTCGTCTTCCTAGAGCGTCCCAAACGTGCTCGATTGGATTCATGTCTGGAGAACACGCTGGCCATTCCATTCGAACGATTCCTTCCTCGAAAAGGAAATCCTCCACCAGGTTTGCACGATGTGGCCTGCAGTTATCGTCCATTAAAATGAAGTTATCTCCGATTGCTGCAGCGTAAGGGACTACAATAGGTCTGAGGATCTCATCCCTATATCGGCGACCAGTCAGAGCTCCATCTCGAATGATGTAGAGGTCAGTGCGCCCGTCAATGGAGATGCCACCATACACCAACACTCCTCCACCGCCAAATCTGACACTTTCGTGCACGAACGCAGGATTATTCCTACTGCCACGGTCCCTCCAGATGAAAATACGCCCATTATCCGGATGCACAGGAAAACGGGACTCGTCAGAAAACAGAATATTGCTCCATTCATTTCTCCTCCAGTTGACATGCTCGGTTGCCCACTCCCTGCGGTCGCGACGATGCCTTGATGTTAATCTAACACATACCATCGGTCGGCGAGCATACAGACCTACAGCATGGAGCCGGTTTCGGACAGTCTGAGTTGAAATCGTGGTGCCTGTAGCCGAGCGAAGGTGTTGTTGGAGAAGAGTAGCGTTCATGGTTCGGTGTCTCCGAGCTGTTAACGCTAAATACCGATCTTCATTGGGCGTTGTTGCCCGTCTACGAGCTTGCCCTGGTCTTCGGCCTGCACATCCACTCTCCAAAAAACGGTTCCAGATCCTGGAAATGTCACTTTGTGACACTCCAATGGCTTGCGCTACTTCGGCTTGAGTTTGGCCCCCTTCTAACCTACCAACAATTCTCAAAGCTTCTGAATCTGTCAAATGACTTCGCTGAGACATCGTACTCATCGAAACAAAGCAATCACTGAATGCCGATCATCCTTGTCTTCATTCTCTTTTATCCAGTTGAAAGTCAAATTTCATTCGCTGCCGCTGAAGCGACGTTTTTGACGTTGAACTCAAAATTTGCATACTCCACAGTTTGAAAACAAGAAAAATTTGCATTTGTGATTCTCTTCTTCTATTTTCGGCAAAAAAAATTTCGTTTATATCTTTATTTTATATAAAACTTCAAATATCCTTTAATTGTTTTGAGCAGTGTATATATAGTTGTTATTGTCCATTGTTCGAACACTTTGAAATTTTTATGAGATATAAATGTAAGAATACCGAAGCCTGTGAATATTTTTCGTGCTAAAATATTGATATTTAGTAGTAATAAGAACACCGAAGACTGTGAATAATTTTCGTGCTAAAATATTGATATTTAGTAGTAAAAAGCGGTGTTTTTCTTTAACCACTACTTTTTTTAACACCTGGATATCATACGGAATTTTTTTTATATTAAAACTGATTATTTTGGCCCTAAAAGTTGTTATATCTAAATCAAAATTTTACTGCAACAACAGCTAAAATGTTAATTTAGGGTATTAAAATTTTAGAGCAATACCGCAAAATTAAATTTACGGTACAAGTGTAAATAATCATACGAAATGTTAACTCTGTGATATATATATTTTTTAATTTCAAACAGATTATTTTTTTCCTATATATCAAAATTTCTGAACCGATTTTATACAGGATAATTATTTAAAAGTTTAGTATATCGTATTAAAATTTTAGAGCAATGCACACACAAAAAAAAAGAATTTCCGAAAAAATGTTTTTCAAAAAAAATTGTATTTTTTGCAACCGAAGGCGCATTTTGAAAACTGAATATACGCTTGTCGTTAAGCGGTGCATTTTTTTTTATTTTCGTATTTTGGTTAAAAATTCCGGGATGAATGTTAAACATTGAAAAACACGAGGAATTCGCGAAAGTGACTTACTCAAACTTTATTTTTTAAAACCAAAAGCAGCATTTTAAGGGAAAACAAATATTTGGTATATTTGGTTTGTTTGCATTCTCATTTCCAAAGCCAGTGCCGATTTTTAAACATGCCACAAGAAAATAAATAAAAACAAAACAAAAAACACTGCAATTCACGTGACTTTCGGAAACTATTTTTTTTCAAAGTCTTAATATTCATATTTTTCATAACGGGAATGAACGTAAATATGGTCTGGTATTTTTAGTTTCTTTTCGTATCTAGAACGAAACCGCAGATACAAATTTTAAAAATTCCTGAATTCGCGAAATGGTGCACGGAAAATAACGTTTCTGGAAGGGTTAATATTAATATTTTTTTTAATTTAAGGCTTCTTCTTTACCACAATTGAATATAGATGTGGTTATGTGGTTTGTTTGCATTTTCATTTATGAAGACGATGCACAGTTTAAAATATCACAGAAAAAAAGAATTCGCAAATTTTCAACGAATGTTTTAAAAGGTTACTTTCATATTTTTTCGAACTGACTGAAGCTTTTGAAACACAAATGTACGAATATGAAAAATCTGTCATTGGTTTTTCCTTATTTCTTACGGTTTGGTCGTAGTGTGTTAAGAAAGACGACAAAGAAAATGAGCCGGTCTCTCATTTTGCTTTTTCTCCACTAGTTGGCTTCTGAAAGCTCTGAACTAAGCATGCGCGGTGCACTTGTCGATTTTCAGAAAAAATAATGCGTTTTTGATGAATTTTTTATATCTCGGCTGATTATCGAAACATATCGAAAAACACCGAAGTTCAAATATGTCGACCTAAATTCAGTGGTAAAAATAATAAGGAAGATTCAAACTAAACTGCATTTCTTACCTAATTGCAAAGTTTAAATCAATGCGCCTGCAGTGGCAAAAATGATCATTTCTGATACTGCAATCATCTATTTAACTACACGGTAAATCGTGTAAAAACTGAACTTGTACATTGCGGAATCTTGCTTAAGTAGAAACGTTTCATGGTACCGACGAAAAAGAATTCCATAAAAAAATATGTTACAGAAGAAAAAGCTGCTTAAATCGGAAATTTTTCTGACCCCTAAGAATGACCTACTAGCAAGTTTTAGGGGAGACCGGGCTAGTATGCGGAGTTTTTAATTATTGATTTTTATTAATTTTTCATTTAAGTTTTTTATGAAACTTTAACTGTACTTTTAAAGAACAGGCATTGGGCTATAAATACCCGGAATTTTGAGTTTGTAGCTTTTGTAATTTATATTTAGCGGAAGCCTAAAGTAAGAGGAAAATTGGGCGCCAACCTACCCCATCACGGGACAAGTTTCCTATACCTATGGAGTAAGTTGGCACACGCTTTATAAAAATTTAAATGAAACTCAAATAAGACACGCAGTTAAGACAAATCATTTTCATTAATACCAGTAAGTTTAAACAAAGGCGTTATCGCCGTAAAATGTATATTCTAAATTATACAGACATAAAAATAATGAATAAAACATTAACATTGAATAACTTCTATCCTACTCGATATCATCATCAGAGTTACAGTTGTCAAAAATAAAAAATCGAGTGTCTCCGTTTGGGCAAGCCTTGTGTGCCCCAAATCTTGCATTGCAACCACTTTTCTCGGTGTTTGCTGTTTTTCAAGCTACCAGCACACACTAGACATCGAGCCAACTTGCCCCATGTTCAATGCGCCTACTAGCCCCATAAGGAATTTCTTCAGAAAAGGTACCCGTAACCATCTAAGCATAAATAAACCAAGTAAATCACGTATGGGATAGGTACAGTTAATCATACAATAAGAAAAACTGCAGAACTTAAATTGCAATTATTAAGATAAGTATTAGAAATTAGCAAAAGAATGAAGCAATAAAAAATTACTTATGAGTTCAGAAAAACAGTAAAATCGTAATAAATGTCCTCTGCACGTAGGTAACGCTGCAAAACTACAATGAGAATTCTAAAAAGCAAGAAGAAAGTTACTCTGTGACTGGTTGCGCAATCTACCCACAAACAGGCGATTTATGAGGACTGCGCTTACTTACTCCTGTAGCCAACTAGCCCCGGTTTCCCCTACTGTGTTTATCTTAAGCTTTCCTATTAATTTTTATCTTATATATGCAATTATTTCTACCTACTGATTTTATGTAAATTAGTATTGGATTTTCCTAGTTGTTTAATTTGCAATCATTCTTCCAAAGGTATCCATATAAAAGGAATTACTAGTGAAATTGATCTTGGAAACAGACTCGCAGGAAGTTTCGTAAGCTGCAAACGACGTATTTAAGTTTACTGCTTGTTTCAACAATGTTACAATATAAATACGAAAATTAACGTCTCGCTAAAGGATAAAGTGAATATGAATATATAACACACAAAAAAGAAATATAAAAACACACATAAGTTTACAATTCATGAGTGCGCTATAACCACCCCTTCTAAAATTAATACCCCTTTCAATATCACTTTATTATCAATTTAAACAACAAGAAATGCCTAGATTTATACAACAAGAAATGCAATGTTTTGATAAGGCAATCTGGAAAGCTTCAATTGTTGTACTATCAGTTCTCGAGGATCAAATTTAAGCTAATGATAAACCTCAGAACTTTCTCAACATCTCTTATAAAATTGAATAAAAATACGATGTGTAAATCAGTGTACAAAGTATAAGACAAATATTTTCAATGAATAAATATACGATTACTTAAAATTAAAAAAAAAAAAAAATACAACTTCAGGAAAATTTACGCATTGTATTATACCCCACACTACGGAATTGTAAAGGAGAGGAAATATATTTACAAGAAAAATCTGCGCATACAAAATAAACAATTCATGTTTATTAAAGAACTATTGAAATAGCTTTTATGAAGATCAATGTAATTGTTATTACATAGTTGTACTTCCATTATTTAAAATATTTGAAGTTTGAAGCATTTAGCTTTTACCAAAAGGAAAAAGCGAAATCCTAATTAAAAAAAAATCAATGTGCAAGAAGGAAAGTCTGCGTATATAAATATAATGTAAAAAAAAAAAAAAAATCACATTTGTAAGCAGTTAACAGCTTGTAGCAAATCCTTTTCTTTAATGATTTTCATCAAGTCACGTTTGTTTAAATTTGACTGGATTTAATGTATCCTAGGGCTTTATATTACTTCATTATTTAACAGTAAATACTACACATGTGATATAGAATTCAAGTCGAGCGATTTATAAAATATATGCAGCTAATCTGGTGCGTCTTACAGCAGCCCAATTTTTGAAATTTGGAAAGGGCGCACAGTGGGCACGCCTTGACGATCCAGGTGGACAAAATTATTTCGTTGAAGTTTAGTTTTTGCTGGCTTTTCGAATGTATAGCTAATAAATAATTAACCAGTGATAAATATTTGGTTTATTTAACAATGTTTCAAAATAAAAATATAATGCATTACAAAGAATGCGTTAAACATACTTACTTTACTATAAAAAAAAAATAATGCATACATGTAAGTTAACAGTCATTTCTTTTTTATTTTTGACTACTCAGAATTGCTCGAGAAATTTGTGTAGTCACCCTGAAAAATAAAAAAAAACTAAAGTAAAATCATACTTAAAAAAAAACTTATGTTCTGATTGACCCTGTAAAAAGTATAAATGCTACCAAATTATTTTCAGTTGAAAAAATGCTGTTGTGTAAATAAATAACCTTTATAAATTGTATTCAATTTGAAATAAAATTTCTGCTTATAGAATGTATCCGAATATTTTATATGTCCCTGTAAAAGAAATATAACTGCTACTCACTTTATTTTCAATTTAAAAATGCTATTGTGCATCTCAATAAACTATAGTAATTTTATTGAAATTTAATTAAAATTCCTGCTTATTAGCAACTCCGCGATCTTTTGTGTGGTCCTGTAGAAAATGCATAATTTCTACGTTCGTCTAATTTAATTGAATTATCATCGGAAAAACACACGTCGGCAAACTTTCAGCTGAATCAGATAATTGAAAGGGGTTTTAAATTGTCTTCCAAGATTTGAACTAATATTTTATGTGGCCCTGTAAAAAAAGCGTAACTGCCATATTCCATAAATTATAATAATATTGCATTTTCATCAGAACTACATTCATAAGCAAAGTTTGAGCTCAATCAGACAAAAAAAATTGGTTTAAAATTAACTTGCAACTTTTAAACTAAATTTCAGTGTAGCTCTTTAGAAACACGTTCTACGTTCTTCAAATTACAATAAAATTGTACTGTCATTGAAACTACACATGCATTCAATGTTTCGGCTTAATCGAATACTTAAAAGTAGTTTTAAATTGACTTGCAAGATTTGAACTAAACGTACATACATACATACATACACAGCAAGTTAATATAATGCTTGTTTATTAATTAAAACTTAATGCTTTGCAAACTTATGCAGGAGTTTTTTTAAGTTTCTAATGCTTTAAAAATGGCACTTTTATTTTTAAAAATGCTTATTGCTGAATAATGCTGAATAATATGTTAAAATATGTTAAAAATCATGATGAAATTTGCAAATAACATCATGGATTATCCAGAATCACAACCTCTGAAAATAACGGGTTTAATGGCGCTTATTTTAAAACAAAAATAGGTTAAATTTTACCTTGACAAACCTGTGACATATGTCCAGCACACTCGTGCTTTCAAATAAAACAGAATAGTCACGACGTGCTTTCGAACTTAGAGGAAAATAGGGCAACCGTTGAAACTTCCTCGAACCAACTGCGCAAAGGGCTTCTTTAAGTTCATAATAAATCGACACCTCGGATTTTTTCGACAAAACTCGTACGGATCTCAAAAATACAGACATTCAGCTACCAGTATAAGCAGTTTTGTCAAATTCCGAGATAATCAGAAAAATAAATTTTGTCCACCTAGATCAGCAAAACGTCCCTCTGTGGGGCGTTTAGAATCATTGCCCTTATGAAATTAATGATGGTTGATCATTCCAAAATTTTCAGAACTCTACTTTAAATTTAATTTTAAAATATTTGAATAATTCATTTTATTCACCATTCATTCAAGGAATTGCATTTGTCCTATGACAAAACTACGAAAACCTTTCAGCGCGAAACATTTTTTTTTATTTCATACAAAAACTGCCAGACATTGCCTTCTAAAAATTAGAGGTGTCTCATATGTAAAGAAAAGGCCATGATTTATAGATGCAGTAAATTTCAGATACAAACATAAACGGTAAATAATTTTAGTAAAACAAATGTAAACTTTAATTGCGTTTTATAGAAAATGCACTTTTCAGTGAAAATTCCATACGCGAAGCATGATTTCTCGAAAAGTTATGGAAATATTTCTATGAAATTCCAACTGCAAGTTAGTGACACTGTTGTGCAGGCAATGAATTAAAAATTTAATTTCAGAATAATTATTTTTTGTTTTCTAGCTGTTTTCGCGGAATGACAACAACGATTTTTCAAAAAATTGCCACGTAAACAGATACGATACGCAATAACTCATGAAATATTTATAATATCTCTTACATTTCAGTTTATTCCCTTCACCCTTGCTATACAAATTACGTGTGGAGACAAAAAATACATATACATGCGATAGAGCTTCCTGCAGAGCGTTTTACGTATTCGGCTAAATTTCCCTAAATTTTACAATAATTTTCTCAATTTACCAAAAAGTAATAAATGTACGGACTATAATTTGATTTTTTTCAAGGTTTAAATCACAATATTTTTAAAAATAACTTAAACTGTAAATTGATTTTTTTTAAAGTTGCTCCGCAGGGAATGGATACCTTAAGCTGTATCTAAATTTCTTATATAATAAGTTCCCTTCTGTTAATACTGTATGTAGAACTTGATTTCATCCATTATTATTACTCGCTGCCAGGTCTTATTTTGCTTATTAATATGTTATTTTGTAAAGACAAATATTTTAACCTTTAACTGATGTGACTAAAATTTGTCACACAACTGATGTGATCCGGTCTCTCAGACCCCTCGAATAAAATGTATAAAAAAAAATAACTCAAATGGTTGAATTTACTTAAATTTTGTCCTAAAAATATCGTTGTGCTTCTCTTAGGAGCATGTGAATTAAATTGCATGAAAAAAGTATTTTATTCATATTATTTAACTTCAGTACAGAAAAGTAAAAAGCTGTAAAAGTGTTTACAGCTGGGAGTCGCGGGGTCTGGGAGACCGCGTAACATCAGTTAAAGGTTAAATATGTTGGTTCTGAAAATGAAGGTGTGCAACTAGGTCAAAGAATTCCATACATTTTTTAATCCTATCGATACAATGTTTAACTTTACTGTGATATCGTTTGGAAATTCTGAAGAAATTAGATAGGGATTTTGCAGCTCTAATTCAGCTGAGAGTTTTATTTGCTGTTTATTTAAATGGACATTATGTCCTTAATTTTGATATCGGAACGCCTGAGATGAAATGTCGTACCCATGACGATTCTTAGTAAAAGTGATTGACTAAATGATGCTATGGGCAGACATGACAGCCTAGAAAATTTATATAATTTTATCGTCAGAAACCCTTTAGTTCAGTTGTCCAAGCGTCGTTCTACCACACTGCAGATCCGGTGTTCGCATCCAGATTTGGACAAAGTTCTCTCAACATTTCACTATTTTGGGGTTGATAAAATGAGTACCAAGCTAAACTAAACGCCGCGCCGTTGGTTATGCTGATCAACTGACAGGGACAAATGCTACATAGCACTCGACGGCCCATGGTCTAGAAAACTGAGTTGGACACAGTTGCTCATGATTCTTAATGTATTGTACTGCCATTGAGCGTATTTTTATGATTATAAATGTTTATGATATTTGGAAAGCCAACCCTACTCAGTCACTGAAATGTGTGACAAAGAAGTGTGCTGATGTCAGCTTTGTGCGAAGGCAGTTATTTCAGATTCTGTCTGTTTTTACACCGCACTTGTTAATTTTTATTCCCTTGTGATGGCAAGTTTTGTTTTAAAAATTGCTTTGGTTTGTGTCTATCTACGTTGATGTTGAAAATTTGGTGAGTTAATGGGATAGATTGTTCTCTGAGTTTCAATTTCCCCCAGCATTTTCATCTTATAGATTAACAAAGTTGGTGTTGTAATATATTTTTTAATTAATCAGTGCATTTAAGACGTGTACATATGCACTCAGATTGATTTGAATTGAAAGCAGAAATTAGATACCACAGAGAATAATTCCTTAAAACAATTTTTTTACATTTGATTACGGCAGTTTAATAAGTTTATTTCATAATAGCTGTTAGAGTTCTACCAATTAAAGCATACCAAGTTAATTTTTTATCGCTGGCTATAAACTATATCAATGATCGTAGATAATGGAACGATATAGTCACCGCAATTATTTTTCTGTTCGACTTTTGAGGAGGTTAATTTAACTACATTTATTCTTCAAAAATTGCAACAGATGCTTTTTAAACAGCAATTTGCTGAGAAATTTGCTAGGTAAAGTTTTGTTGCGCATAAATTGAATTTTTACTATTTAAACAGATTTTAATGTTGTGGCGTTATTAGAAAACAGCGTCTATATTTCTGAAAATTATTTCAAATATTCTGTTTTAATACCTTTTAATTGAAACGCATGTTTGCAGCATACATAATGATGGTTATCCGTTACAAAAATAATAGGTTATTGGAACCTATGACCAATGCTGCTATGAAACGATGTAACCTGTTAACCAAAAGTCGCTGTGTTTTCCATCTCTAATACATAATTTAATACTAGAGTAAGTGATAAGAGTAAGTGGATAGCAGTTAAATCATTATTGTTAATAAATGACAGATTTTTTATAAGCTTGTGTATCTGGACAGTATCTGCAACATGATTGGAAGGATAGCAATGGATTTTTTAATGTATGAAAATTATCACTTTACTTTCTTTTCTTGTGTTTTTATTTTTATTTTTTTTCCTTAGATTTTATGACTTTTAAAATGAGAGGTGGTACTGGACCACTACGAGTTCAGGCAAAGGTAACATCGTATCGCAAAGATGTCTTGGAAAAAGAAGGCATTCAAAATTACGTACGTACAATTTTGTATTATAAAATTGTTAATATTTTTTTATGATACTAATTATGAAAGCTACGTCTTTCAAAACCTGATTTAAAAAAAAGTAAATTAAGAAACAAGAGCTTGTCCAGAATGAATTCAAATTGATCTTCCTTATAATACCAAGCACAATATTTGTTCATTATTATTATTTTTTTTTTACATAATGTAGTACTTACGAGATATTTTAATTCTGGAACGTCTTTGTTAGTGAATAACTTTTCCATAAGCTCGCTAAAGAGCTTATTATTAAAAGGTTAAAAAAAATCTAAATTTTTTCTGAAAAAATATAATGAAAGATTTCTATTTGGCAATGCTTTTTGAATTCCGAAATAGATTTTTTAATAATAATAATAATTATCTAGAAAATTACATTGGAAAAGGCTAATTTACTCGTAGTTATCGTCCAAATCAAGGGTAGATATTAATTGGAAAGTTCTCATGACTTTGTTTTACGCTATTACTTATGGTGTTGGTGTTGTTTATGAGGGCCGATTATCTAGACGAGGGATACAGTCCCAAAGGGGGAGTGCCTTCCGTGGGGGTCTTTCTAAGAGAACTTAACCCGTATTTACGCAAGGATATCCAAGGTTCGAAGTAAACCACGGAAAACTCCGAACGATTAGGTCGACGGGCGCGATTGGGTTCGAATCCAGCACCTTCCGTCTACCTGCTTTGAGAGCAGAACCTTTCTGACACTGGTAGGGCGCTATTACTTATGAATAGTGGTATATGAAAGATATCAAAAACTTGTCCTTGAACTAGTTTTCACTCAAGTACTTCATGCTCAACACTGTGTGATGGAAAATACCAATGTACTTTATTACAGCTTTTATTCTGAGAACAAGGCTCCAATCCTTTTGATACCAAATTATTTTTCATGTAAAATTCATACAAGTGATAGATCAAGTTTACTTCTCTTGGTATTCGTCAAATTGTTTGCAGAATCTGGATGAATCTTCCTGCAGTTTTTTTTTCCTGCATTTTATTCACTGTCACTGAATTCAGGTATCAATAATCAGTTTTTGAATTTAAAATTGCGGCCGGTCAGAGAGGCATATATGTCTCGTTAGTAGTCAAACAATTAATAAATGGGTTGCTGTTTCTGCTGCCCGTTGGCCAAACTCTGAAGAAGTGCAATATGCTCTGATAAATAGGTGGAGGCAGTCTCCATTTAATACGGACGACAGGAGCGGATGGCTCACTATACCCCAACGATTTCCCACACACTTACCAGAGAGGAGGGAGAAGAATCTGCCGGATCGGCACTTCTAACTCACATATGACCTTCTAAAAAAAGGAACGCACCACTGATTTTACTCGCAGGTATCTGTCGTACGCACGTAAATAACAAAGTAAATAACAATACAGCGTTCCCAATGAAGACACCCTACTAAATACTGACCACACTTAATACATATTCATTTCAGTGTTGGATAGGGAGCAGGTAATTTACAGCAAGGTAAGCTATTCGCTTTTCATGAGAATAATAATCAAAGGAATTAATGTAATGTATACGGAGCTAGAAACCTTTTAATCGACCAAAAATGTGAGAATTTTTTTATTCACTCATATTAAAAATTATTTCATTTATAATATTTTAAACCAAACCGCTTCCACAATTTTACATTGGAACAAAACTTGCGAAATCTTATTGAAAGTACTTCCGGCATCCAAATATACGACATCAGAAATATTAAATTTTAAGGCCATTTGACGGAAAATGGTTACAAAGAAATTTGAAATGGTTTCGCGAAAAGGATTTGTTAAACTTTCACGAAATTTTAATATTTCGTATGGTAAATGAAAGAACATGTAATGAATTTAAATTTTTTTCCTTCAATTAATATTTAAAAAATAGCTTTACTAATCACTTTAATATTTCTAATTCGATCATCCTGATTGGTAAGGATATCATATACGATTTTGACATTTTCCCAACTGAGTGATAAAGTGGTCAGAGCGGGGGACGAGACTAAGGCCTTTCGCTTTAATTTCCAACGCTCTCCCTATTGAGCAACCTAGACCGACAACCGACGGACACAATTCACTCAGATAACCTTCTTGGCAATAGCATCTGCTGTGTTATGTAGATAGTTCAAAGGATAAGCCGAAGGTAATACAACTCCATTAAACACGATGGATACGTAAATACACATCATTATTTAAAAATATATTAATAAACAGATGTTATTGCCAAAAATGTTATCTGCTGGAATTGTGTCGTCGGCTGTCGACCCAGGTTGCTCGATAGGCAAAGCATTGGAAATTTAAGCTAAAGGTGTTGTGTTCGAAACCTGGTCTGGAAGTTTTATCATTCAGTTGGGAAATGTCAAAATCGTATGTTTTCTAATGTTTAAAAAAAGTTTCTACGTTTCTGAATTTTATGAAATAGTTATTTTTTGTTATTGAAAGAAAAGAAATTTTGTTTCGATAGTAGATAATCTTAAGTAGACACTAATTTGTCTAATTGCTAAAATAAATTGGTAAATTAGACCAAAAGCAGAGCTTTTTGTGTGCCTGTGCGCATATGTGTGCGTGTTTATTGAGTAAAAACCAGATTTAGCTTTACGGATCTAGATGAATTCAAGATGGTCTTTCTAGGGAAAACTTAAACAAGCCACTTCTAAAATTTAAAATCCTTTCGCAGCTATCCTGTTAGTTTTTACCGCAATAGATGTAAAGAGAATAAACAATACATTTTATTTAAGTCATATTGTATGTTTATAAATGAAAACAGTGTTTATGTCCCATAATTAAATTTTAATCTGTAAAATTTAATTTGACGGTACATGGTTTTAAAAAAAGAAATGTACTGTATTCCTATCAGTGATACCGTATGTACTATCAGTTGCTTACGAATTAGGAAGCGTCTGGCTTAGAGTTATTTGGACGCGGATGGCCAATTCACAAAAAACAAAGTAAGTCTGTAGAAAGTACGAATACAATATTTTCGTTATTGGTAAAGATTTCAATCAACATCCTAGTTCGAATTAGAGAGAAACATCCTATGCTTTTGACGTCATCCTGGATTCCAGTAAAAAAATCTTTGTCGTTACGTGTATAAACACCGTGAAAAAGGGTTTCATTATATTCTAGATCATTTATAATAATTCATTAATATTTTTTAAATCTAGAGAACAAGAAATTTATTTAAATACACTTTCATAAATAATAAAGTATTAGCACAAACATTTAGTGGTGATGCACTTCGACATGAGCAAGAACACCTTCGGTCAGTGACACTACGTAATGTCAACTACATTCTGAATTGCACTGGGTTTCATAATGATATGAACACGTAGTAATTTCGTAATACACTGCCAGAAATTCATATATAACTATCAGAAAACTCCATACTCGAGACAAATGTAGTAATTTTACAGAATGCATAGCTGTAAAAGAAATATCAAACTTTAAATTCATTGAAAATATCAATTATCTAAAAAATGGTGTTGCAAAATCATATGAACATTGATCGAAGTTAACACTAAACGAGCATGGAAACTGTACAGGAATATTGAATGCCTCTCCGAGAAGAAGAAACCGAAATATGAAAATTAGTTTAGCATATAAAGATACTTCGCAAACTAAAAAATTTCCAAACCTGATCTCAAAGTGAGCTCTAGAAGTATTGGTCGTAAAAGCGCTTTAAGTGGTTTTGAGAAAGAGGAAATTGTGACTTTTAAGGATCAAGGACTTTAGGCCAGAGCTATCGGAAAGAAATTTTGAAGATCTCCAGGCGTAATATTAATTTTTCTTCGATTAAAAGATTATTATGGAGCAGATAAGTCTCTCGGACGTCCGTCAAAGCTGTCCAAAAGGGAAGAAAAGAGTCATTATAAAAAGAATGAGCAATGGGAAAACAACTTTAGGCAAACTTTCAAGAAATCCACTGATAGCAGTCTCAAAAAGTACCTTGTCCAGAGTAGTCAAAAGCTCTAAGATGATGAGGTACAAAAAAAAAGAAAGCCCCAACCACGTTAAACAAAGATGTATCAGCAGAATCGCCTGAATTAGGCAAAAGATCACATGTTCTGGAAGTTAGAATATGAAAGAGCAATATTTTCCTATGAAAAAAAATCAATTTGGATGGTTCGGACGGTTTTTCTTATTGGCACGATCTGCGCAAGAAAGCATAAACGTTTTCAAAATGGCAGCAGGGTGGAGGTTCACTCATGGTTAGGGCTGCGTTTGGATTTCATGGTAAGATCAACGTTGCGTTTCCCTTTGGCGGAATGAGTGCATTAACCTACCAAAATCTACTTGAAGGAAACTTGCTGCCATTTGCTTGGGAAATTGGCGGACCTTTCTGGATATTTCAACAAGACTATGCATTCACACGGCAAACAGCACTTGGGAATGGTTTCTTAATAATGGTGTACATGTAATTGCATAGCCATCTGTTTCTCTTGATTTAAATCCAATGGAAAATGTATGGAGCCTACTGGTTAGAGCTGTTTGCGCAAATGGGAAACAATATGCCGCAATTTCAGAATTAAAAGTTGCTATCGTTTTTCACTGGAATGAAATCGATCAAAATATATTAAACAGTTTGGTCCACTTCACGCCTGATTGCGTTTTTACATTAATTAAAAGATCTGGTGCATACAATGGTTATTAATCTATATTTTTGGCCAATATTTATATAATTTTGAAACACCTCAAAATGGAAAAACGCAGTTTATTTTATGTATAAATAGCTGTTTCGATTATAATATGTGATAGAATAAAACGATTTGTTCTATTTCTAACATTGATTAGACTTCAGCTTGTTTTGTAACATTTTCTTCTTTTTTATGCTTGAAAAATTGGGTGTTCGTATCATTATGAAACCCAGTGTATAGCGCGTCTAGCATCAGTATTGTTTAGATGCGAATGTTGGCCGTTTTCACCACATATCGTATTGTCATCAACTTCCATTGAAAATAAAATAATCGGTTGAAAATCCTTTTTGTTAGTTATGCCTGAAAATCGTGCTTTCGCTTGGAGTGAGACACCTTGCTATTTTAATTAAATAACTGAATTGCTACAGCGAGTTGCTCTGCAAAAATTGTTTGTCTTGATGTGTGTTATTTCTCATGAAAGTTTTATTTCATTAGATTTTAGACACCCTGTATAGATTATTAATACAAGACGATTCAACCCTGGCTAACAGGGTTAAATATGCTGGTTATACTGTCCGTCATATAGAACGTATATGGAAATTATTTTTATTGAAAATTAATAGATCTTTTACCATTTAGTATTAGTGTTTTTAGATTTCCCACCAACTACCTCAAAATAATATATAAATTTGCTATTTTTGGATACCAGCAGTGAAGTGCGGAATGCTTCTGTTTTTATAACTTTTTTTTAATTTTCATTGTTTCGGTGTTTAAGCGAGTATGTTTGATTACATATCCGTTAGTCTTATTTATTTATATTTAATTGTGGAGTTTGAATTTCATTTACAATTTAGTTTGATATTACAAGGTAACATGAGTTTTTTTTATATTGTTTTAAGTGCAAACGTGTTGATACTCTGTAACAGATTGCAAGTTCATTTTCAAAGATAGATTTAAAGAATTCATGCTTGAAAATATTTAAAAAACCGTAAAATATTGTAAATTGATATACCGTTTTCAAATAAATTACTTTTAAAAGTACAGTATTTTTTCTATTTGACTTTGTAAAATTTGAAATTGTAGATAACAAATTTGCGATAAGACGAAATTGATTGTTCAAGTGGTTGCCACCATCAATATGACGTCATAGCGTTTTACAACAGCCTGCCTTTTGATGCTGATTAAAATTGTGTTTTATTTATTTATTAATGAAGTTTTAGTTTTGTTACGGCACATTAGCAAGAAACAAATACTGAACTATTTATATTGTTTTATGTGCAATCTTTCCTAACAGGGTTTCGGGAGATTGAGATAATTCTTGAAAATGATTTTTAAAATCTTAATTAATTTGTAAATTGAACTAGTTTTCAAACAATTTTTTAATTTCATTGTAGAATATTAGACAAATTCTGAACTATTTATATTGTTTTAAGTGTAAACGGGTTATTCTTCCATAATTGAGTTGCACGCGACAGAGATATATTAAAAAAACGCATGCTTGAAAGTTCTTTTAAAGCCTTAAAAAATCCGCGAATTTGATGCATTTGAAAGTGCATTTTCCTCCCTCACGACGGTATAAAATTTAAAAATGTACGATGCTTAGAAGTTTAAAAAATGTAGTAAAATCAAAATATTTTGGCCAGGTATTGACACTGTCAGAATGACATAAGCGTTAAAAATCGACATGTTTTTGCTTTATAAATATAGATTTACTAATTCTAAGGTACAAGAGATTAATTTAAATACACTAACATAAATAATAATAAAAATTTTAAATCTCCATCAAGATAGAAATTTATAGAGGAAAAAATAAAATTATTTTCAGTTGCGAAAATCAAATATAGAATACTCTAATCTTTGACAGAGAACTCTGTTCTTTTAGATCTTTACTTGGCTAAAATATTCATGAATTCTCTATCTTGTCCGTTCTTGCATTCAATTCAGTAACAAATGAGGTACGCTGCTTTAAAGTCACTTAATCAAATTGGTGTAAGCGAGTGGAAATGATAGATAATAAATTTAAATGCGCCTATGGACGCTGAATTTGAAATGTAAAGCCGACTAATTTAATGAAAATACATGAGTTTTAAATAGATGATTTTCAAAGGGTGAAAATATCGCATTAAGAATGCAACGTCTTTTATATTATTAATCATATTTATCTGCGTGTCATTATTAGCGAAAAATAATCAGCATCTGTTATTGATTTATATTTATTTTTATTTTCATGTGCTGAAAGTTGAATTAATGAATAATTAAGGAATTTTTTTGAAATAGCTTATATTTTATTTTAACAGTTTGTAATAATGCATAGCGTACATTGCAAAGAATTTTAAATTTCAAATGTGCTATGTCGACCAAAAATAATAGTTGATGTCGTGTTATTAATTTGTTAAAATTTAAAAAATAGAAATACATTACCAAATGCTTAGAAGAAAGTGCGTTTCATCCTTTTTTAAATAAAATATTAAAAATTTCTTATCTATAGATTCTTATGAAATTTTAGAATTCAAAGTGTTTAGATTTTACTGTTGGCCTCCAGTTTAAATTTTTTAAACTTTGAAATAACGAATAATTCAATCGGAAACTCAAATCAATATGTTAGTGCTATATTATGTAAATGGGAATAATAATTTTGTGTAATATAATTTACATACTTAGCAAAAAAAAAAAAAAAAAAAAAAAAAAAATTGGTTCATCTTTTAATCTTCAGTCGTTGCATTTAGAACACTGTACGGGTCGGGTTGTACCCGATCCGACCCGCAAATTCCATTTTAAGTCAACTCGCAACCCGACAAAAAAAGAATTCCTCGACCCGCAACCCGACCCAAACCCGCAAAAAGAATTTCCGCAACCCGCAACCCGACCCGAACCCGCAAATAAAGGAAAGTAAATCATGAAATATATTCTATAATTGTATCTATGATACCATTTTTAGGGTTCCGCACTTAAAAAGTAAAAACTGATCCATTGTAAGATCACTCCTGTGTCTGTCTGTCTGTCACAGCCCTTTTACTCGTAAACTATGGAACGTGGAAAGTTCAAATTGTGTGTGTGTGTGTGGGGGGGGGGGGGAGTGATAAAGACTATTGACCCATATATTTACAGATTAATAAATATTCATAGGGAAAATGCAGAGTGTGCCCAACGTGTCGGGGAACATACCGGGAGAGACGTTAAGCTCTATGGGGCAGGCCTAGCCGGCCCTGAGCAGTCTCTCTTAGGCTGCCTAACCCTTGAAGACACGGACGGCTTGGACATACATAATGACAGGGACTGTGTACGCTATGCTCCATTGGCTTTTAAAGGCCAGATAACAAATTTTAAGGATATATTTGTGTAATGCAATGCCCAGTAGCAGTATAAAAGCAATAAACGTCAAATTGTTAGAAACAGACTAATTTAATGAGAATTACTCGCGTAAATATTATGGGATTCGCGACTAGTTTGCATTGAGTGGCTTTCTCAATACCACCTACCGTGTCTTTAAAGGTTAACTGAAAATCTAATATATGGAAAAACGCGACACGGACCAAAGCGGCGTTACAACATGGCGACGTCCTTTCGAAGCGCGCTTAGCACAATGCTAAGTTTAAATTTTGAACAAGGGTTTTTCTTTAGGTACACTGTAAAAAGAAAAGATTATTACTACGCTGAATTTAAGCTTATGAAATGCCAAATGAAGTTTAAATATGCACTACTTTTAATGTCAGCACTAATTAAGTTCATTTTAAACAGATTAGGAAAAGATTTAAAAAAGAGTTATACAGAATAGCTATATTTGATATTATTGATGTTTCACAACTATACCCAACCCTACGTTCTATAGTTTTTACAAAGTCTTGGTATTCTTTTAGCAACGATTTTTTTTTATAATACACTTGCTAATTTATATATTATTGTACGGAACCCAACGTGCGCGAGTAATACGCACACTTGATGGTTTATTATGTTAGAGCAGTGTTTCCCAACCTTTTATTGTCCATGCCCCACCAAAGCATCTGTAAAGTCACTATGCCCCCCTACACCCCCCTCACATTGTAAATTATGAATCTCTTTATTAAAAAAATAAACTCTTTTCACATTGCGAAAGCATAGTAGAGTCTTAACAATAACTATTCATTTCACATTTTTTAACTTATCAAAGAGGTGAAACTTCTGTTACAAACGTGTTTTTGGTATAATTTTATAAATACAATGAGTCTATACATCTTCGCTTTTCTGCCAAAAAAAGTTTTGTATTACTTTTTCGATTTACCTTCGAACGGGCTACTTTGGGTCATTTTTTCCTGGTTCCACTCACATTTCCATTATTAAAAAATATTATGTGTAATTTTTCAACGTCGAAGTGGAGTTCCAAACAATTAACATGAAATAATGAAGCAAACTGTATGGTTTCAAACAGGATTTTTTTTTTATTTTTTAATTATTTTTAAAGTTTTGGAACAAAGTAGCCCCTGCTAAAGGCTTCTTTGGTCTATTCACTTAGTTTCATATAAAATGAATACATTTCATATGTAAATGAGTACATTTTTATGGAAAACCCTTGCAATAGCATTTGCTAATAAATTAACACTGCAAACCCGATAAACAAATGTTTTTACATTTAAACACAATTAACCAATTGTTCATATTAAAGAAACGAGAAACAGTTTTCGTGATATTATCCTCAGAAACTGGAAGAAAAACAGTTAATGTAACAAGAACAAAAGAACTTCTTAAAACACCATCAAAAATTTTTAATTGCGCTGGGCCTTTCGATAGATCTAAGTCCTTCTTCGTCAGGCGCAAAGAAAACGTGCTTCTACTATGAAAGCAGCAGCAACACTCAAATGCTTTCATAGTAGAAGCATGTCTATTTTGCGCCTGACAAAAAAAGACTCAGATCTTTCGAAAGACCTAGCGCAATTAAAAGTTTTTGATTGTGTTTTAAGAGGTTCTTATTCATTCACATCAGTTTAAACTTAATTTCTTTCAATTAATGTAACATTTTGCAACAGTAACATTTGAAAAAAAGTTACTTAAAACATGTTTTAAGAAATTTGATTGTATAAAAGGCATTTCTAAGTAATTGGGGCTATTTTCGGACCAAAACAGGCCTGGCACAAAGTAGCCCCGAAATACTAATTTTCATGCTAGCTTTATGAAAACGTAAACATTTTCTGCCAAAATTAAAAGTTAAAGGAAAAATTATGATCACACATGGGTTACAGGTTACTAAAGATAATATTTTGAAACTTACTTTATCTGTAGCTCTTATCAAGATTGTTTCACAATAGAAAGTTTGGAGAGTTAAAATCTACACACGAAAACAGTTGTTTACAAACACATTCAGTGTTGCCATTATAAAAAATTTAAATTACCCCCAAACTATTCAAATACACCATAGTAGGGTATAAATTATTTTTCAAGGGCAAAAACTTCAAATTGTATTGTTTGTTCAATACAAAGAATAAAATCTTTTTTTATGGGCTGGACCAAAGTAACCCCCCCGCAAGGACCAATGTAGCCCGATCGACGGTACTTAAATGATAAAGAAAGAAGTGTTATACGGTCTGCATTTTTATCACAAAATATTTTGAAGAGAGACTTACATTTATCGTTAAAATTGATAACGTTCACACATTTTATGATTAATTTTTTTTAACTTATTAAGAGTTGGTGAAAAAGCTTGGGATACTAAATTTTCTTTGTATGGTTAACACAATACAGAAAAAGCATTTCATGATTCTCATCTTTATCAATATTAAGTAGTCATTATTCCCCATCGCAAGACAACACATTTTCTCTGTTTTCCTTTTCACAATATCATTCATAGTCTTGCATGTATTATCTGATTTTGAAATTTAAAATTTATATGTTATTATGCAAATTTATTTACTGTATGATGCCTGCGCTGGAGCAATAGATATTTACTATCTACCCATTTCCATTTCTAATGCTATATAAAATTTATAAATTTTATAAAGTTGGATATTTCATATATATTTTTTTTAATTAAGTATGTTCAAGAAAGCCAGATTTATGTATACTTTAAAGTAGTTTTACTTGTAAAAGATTCTATGTGTGGCATATAGCATTAGCTATTTTAATAAATAATCAAAAGCGCTACATAATTTTTTAAAAATACAGTATTTACTAGACAAATTTTAGAGGCTTTTAGTATCGCAAAAATAATTAAAATAATTAAAAAATTACTAGTATAACTATTCTGGTGTTGTTTCTATTTTTAAACTTTTTACTCTAAACATTTTTAAATTGAATAAAAAAAAAAACAAATTTTTTAAATTTTTGCTTGTACTTCATCTTACAACACTATTTTTAAGAAAAAAGGTCAAAAGAAACTGATAGAGAATGAGAAAAAAATCTGGAATTGCCCCCAGTGGGGCGTACGCCCCACGTTGGGAACCACTGTGTTAGAGGAATGAAAAAATGTATATTTTTTAATATTCAAATATAGTAAAACCTCTGAATAGCTGACTCTGCAGGATCATTGAATAGAGTCAAATATTTGGTTGGGTTATCCCGAATTTTGTTTTTTCGGCTCGGAATGATTTTCTTTTCTGCATTTCCAGTTCACAGTCCAAGTATTCTTGTTGGTCATATATAGGTTTTTTGCCACACATGTTGTTGGAATTTAGTCTAATGTCAAACGGACGTCTTTTTGCACGCTTTTTTACTTACGTATTATCCCTGCACAATGCCGCTAGCATTGTGAAGGGATAGTACGTGAGTAAAAAAGCGTGCAAAAAGATGTCCGTCTGACATTGGCCTTACACGGTTGGTTGGTTGGTTGTATGGGGTTTTATGGCGCAAAGTCCCAGTAGGGACATGCTGCGCCAAGACAAAGACAAAATGTAAAGATGTATATATCCAAAAAACGATTAAAAGAAGAATAACAAAACGGTGATAAAAACAAAAAAATTAATGAAAACAGTAGTATGTATATCTAAAACCGTTTAAAAGAATCAAAGGTTCATAGTTAAAAGTCAAGCGTATTATAAGTAAAAACTGTGGAGTTATTAAATTAATAACTGTTAAAATACACAAAGTTTAAAAAGATGTACAAATACTACATGAAAACAAGGTTAAAATCACATGAGTAAAAAACAATGTAAAATCAATTAGGTAAAAATTCCTCTAAAACTGTATTTCCTTCATCACCACTTGATTCATAAGAGTCGGATTCCATTGCTTCATCGACATAGTGCTGCAGTTGTTTTGGGTCCTTTAAGTTAGAGACAGACGGATTTACACAGCTGTTCTTGTTCTTTTTCTTCACAGTGTTCCACTGTGAAGAGCCCCCAATTGTTTTTCTCTCTTTCTGAAGGCAAATGTTTTTGCTTGGTTTCACTGTTTGATTAGTATCAGGTTTCTGTGATGTTTTTTTAGATTTAACAGCCTTAGTGTCAGTCTGGAGTTCAGATGACTTTTTTGATTGAACTGGTTCGGATGACTTTTTGAATTGAACTGGGCCGGATGACTTTTTGGATTGAACTGGGTCGGATGACTTATTGGATTGAACTGCAGGTTTTTGTGATTGACTAGTTTGATATACTATAGTAACAGGTTCTGAGGATGGTAGCCAACGTTCTAATAATGGGGTTGCATAACATTTAGAACCACAGCAGACATCACGAGTTTGTATCTTTGTGGTGCTGAGTGGTACTGTCATAGGTGAGTTGTTTAGTGGAATGGAAGGTTCGGTCTGTGTGCTTATGTGCCTTACAGATTTTGGTTGTTGTTTGAGTAGACTAGAGTAGGAGACTCCGACTGACGGAGTCCTGGATTCAACAACTTTGCGGGCTTCAGGATAGGAGAGATTTTGAGTTACTTTAACAGAAATGATTTCTTTTTCACGTATCCAGGTAAGACAAGAACGGGAGTATGCAGTATGATTACCCTTGCAATTTATGCAGCGTTCAGGATTTTCACATGTTTTATTGTCATGGCCAACTTCTGCACAACGTGCACAGGTGGTGGAACGCCGGCAGTTAGTAGTAGTATGGCCATAACGCTGGCAATTAAAGCAACGTAGAGGATTAGGAATGTAGGGACGGACAGGACAATTAAGGTAACCAGCTTTAATTCTTTTTGGTAAGGTAGGGCTATTGAAAGTCAGAATGATGTGCTTTGTGGGAAGCACTTGTCCATTCCGACGGAGTGTAATACGTCGTGCATCTATGACATTTTGATCATTTAAATTTTGTAAAAGTTCATCCTTGGTAGAAAATAAAAGATCTGGTTCGGATATTACACCACGGCTTGTATTTAGGGTTTGATGTGCTTTAACAGAAACAGAGAATGAACCTATTGTATTACAATTTGATAGAAATTCAGACTGACTGGCTGAAGTAACCTCAACCAATAAATCCCCAGACTGCAGTTTTTTGAGATTATGACCATCACCGAAAACAGACTGAAATGTTTTTGCAATAAGGAAAGGTGAAGTTTTCTTAAATGAACTATCGGACAGGCTATCAGTGCGTTTGATTACAAAGAAGCGAGTGAAAAGATTGCTCTGTACAGTTTGTTGCTCTCCACATGGGAGAGGATTTGAAGGAAGTAAAGTTTTTCCATTCATATTGGGATAAAAATTGAATTCAGACCCCGGCCGCACCACCCACTACCGAGCCCAACAATGGGATGCACATTCGTGCACCAGTGCTAACCAGGGCCCATACGGTCACAAGACACTCCTATGCCAGTCTCCACCCTAAACGAGATGGCTAGTAAGTACTCGCTCACTTGATCCCCAGCCAGTGACAAGTCAGCTGACCAGCCGATTGATGCATACGGGACCAATATGCACCTCCCGTCTACCTGAAGCATTGGCCTTACACGAAAAGTTTTAGCGTAACTATGTTTCAAATAAGATTAAATACGTATTTGAATACGTAATAGGATATATTCACATTACTGCATGAGAAATATATATATAAGAAATGCGATCATTCTTTCTTTAAGAATCCTTTTTTCGAAATATGAAAAATGTTATCAACCTTTTGTTTTTTATACACATAAACACACAGTATCGTAATTTTGATTGTTTATGTACACATACACATGTTAAATGTGTGTAGAGTGAGAGGTGCCCGCTATTCAGATATATAAGCGTTCAAATTCATAAATTTTAGAAATTGAAAAGTGTTCGCTAAATAGAGCTGTCCGCCTTAGAGTCACGGGTCGGGTTGTATGCGACCCTAATTATTAATAATATGGTTAATAAAAATCTACATTCTTTATCGCTAAATAGAACTATTAACAGAATAAAATTCCCCCTCAATTAAATGAGTATCATAGGTATGATAAATTATACCCGAACTTTGATACAATGAAAGCAAAGAAAGAAGAAACAGTATTTCAATCGATATATAACATTTAAATCTAAAAATCTAATCTTTTAATATGCTTTAAAATTAGTTGCGGCTTCAAAAGTTCATTTATAACGGTACACCTTGTTTTACACAATTGGCATTCACCCTTTAACCCGGGAGAACTCGCTGCTTTCTCTCACCGTCGTATTTTTTTTAAGACTCTTATTTAAACCATTTTTCATTTTAATTTAAATTTAAAAATGTTATTTCAATTATTTTACCTATTTGTGAGTGAAAGTACTAAGCCAAGCAAAAAAAAAAAAAAAAAAAATGATATTAAGCGAATGTAAAGTAAAAGAAAAGCAATTGGGCACCGTGAGAGAAATTCTCACTAGCGAGTTCTCCCGGGTTAATTTATCTTCATTATCAAGAGTTATTTTTTTTAAAATTTTCTTCTCTAATATAGCGCATCCTGTATATCATTTACATTTTCAACGGGAGCCTTGGAAGTATTAGTCATTCTTTCCCGAGTCTTCGAAATAACAAAGTGCATTATATTTCTCCAATAGTTTAAAAATACAATACGCAGCAAAACTTTAAAATGATCTTTCCTGTATTCCACACAGTAGTTTTTTGTCACAACAACATTAGAAGTATCGATATTTAGAATTGTAACTATTCAGCAGAAATGTTTCAGCAGTGCAGAAGCGTTCGTTATAATCTTTATCCTACCAATAGTTGCAAAAACATGTTTATATTATATTAACTTCCAGAAACGAATTCTAAATGACTAGACAAAACAGACAGGCATCATTTTGCTTTTGTGAAACTTTGATCTGCGGTTTATATAGGCTTTTAACGTGAAAAAATAATTTGGAAATTCTTTTAAAAAAATCGGTTCAACCCGTTCCGCAAGAGTCAAAAAGCCGACCCGAACCCGACCGGCAACAAAAAAGTTAGTCATCCCGACCCAAACCGCAATGAGAAAATATAGCGCCAACTCTACCCGATCCGGCGGGTTGGGTCGGGCTCGGTTAAACGCGGGTAACCCGACCTGATGCAGGACTCGAGTTGCATTCATTCTCTTCTACTACAGTGAAAACTTGAAAGTGTGAAAAAAGAACTGTGAAATAAATTACGTAACACAGATGCATATTTAGAATATCGTTTTAAAAATGGAACTTTTCTACATATCTACATTTATTTCTTGCATTCCAACTATGTACTCACAACTGTAATATAAAAATAGACTTATTTTCGACTAGATAAGTAAAAAAAGATATAGTTTCGGGAGCAATTAAATAGCGGTTCCATTCGTCAGGTGTACAGTCGCAGAGAGAGGAAAAAGCTCTCTCGAAAACTTACAGGATTTAAGACTAGTTTGAAGAAATACTTATGATGCTCATAGTTCATTTTATTCCCGTATATTCAGAAGCGTGGAGAAGGAGGGGGGAGACTTATGAGGTTCACTTTCAACCCGCAGTTTAAGTTCCCGAATTCCCTACTTAACAAATGCAAAACTTTGAGTCATTTTTAAACTTAAAGGCACAAAATTGGCAGGCCTGACTATTGAAACGATTTGTAATTGAATTACGTTATCCATTTTTTGATAAAAAGATTGCTTATCGAATTATAAGCAATTTTTGCTATGTGTCGACAATTTTTACTCCCATCTCTCGCTGTCACATCCAAAAATTCGGTTTAAAACACTCATCTTGACAGTATTTTCTGAAAGATCTTTAAAGTTTACCAAAAGATGGAAAACTTATTTCGATTACATATTTTTTAATACCTGCCAATTTCATGCTTTTTCGAGTAAATATGACTTAAAAATGCGTGGATTTGAGATTAGCCTAAAGTTCTCTCATATGAGTATTAGTAAGTAGTTTCTGGAGATCTATCTATTGCGAATTTTAACGTGAAATACGATTACATGCATGTATTGATATTTAAGGACCGTTTATCTTCAGTGTAAACGTTTTATTATATCTCCCTGTTGTCTCATTAATTTGATGCTCATAATTATCTAGAATTCAGTATCTTAAATCGTTCATCTAAATTAGGTCAAATATTAATTTTGTGATAATGACATTAAGAATATTTAATTGTTCAATCTAATTATTAAAAATATACTTTTTAATGATTAACATTAAATATACCAACAACCGGTCATTTGACGGTACAGAATAAAATTACTACGATTCGAACCAGAAATTCCTTCATAATATAAATAAAATAAATCATACAGAAATAAGTTAAACAAAAAAGTTATAGTTTTAAATAATAATTCTGATGTGAAATATTTTTATAAAACTTGAGTAAAATTCTTGGTATGTTTAGTGTTAATAGTGACTCTTTAATTTATTCAAAAAAGATTACTTGGGTTTCTATACAAAACTTTGAAATTCCCTCGCTACTACACATATTGTTTTAAAAATCTACAATGAGAAAAATATTTTTATACAGGGTGTGTACAAGTTAGTTGCGCAAAAGGAATGATTTATTGAATGGAACTGACAGGAAAAAATTAAAGTACATATTATTGTAAGATAGAAAAATAGTTCAAGATTACCATTATCACAAATGTTCGATGTGACTTCCTTTCGTGTCCCTGCAAATGCCCCATCAGTAAATCATTTCTTGCCACAGATTTGTCAGAATGTTTCCGTCTATCAAATTAATTGCAGCGCGGATTCTTGATTTTAGTTCAGGAATGGATGCAGAAAGTGGCGGCTTGTACACATGATCCTTTACAAAAACCCATACACCGAAATCAAGCGGTGAAAGATCTTGTGATCGTGGTGGCTATTGAATAAAACTTCTACTTCTACTTGCTAAGCGATAGAGTTAGTTATGACACCTAACGCCATCTCTGAATAGACTTCGGCAATATTACTACTAGTCTGAGTTTCAACTAGTTAATTTCATTTAATTTTTCTGAAGTTCTTAGGTTACGAAATTGCCCAACTAATTTGTAGTCACCCTGTATAAATTAACTATTTCCTTTTTAATGCGAAAAAATAATAAAACAATACTAAATCTCTATGCAAATCAGAAGCAAACAATATTATAAACATAGAGATTTTGTAAAATACTTTTCTATTTAAACCTTCGTAATATCATTTAAATATTTTTTTGATAAAATAAATAAATGTCTCACAAAATGTTGTGAAGGATTGAAAAGCTTGAAAAAAATATACTGTGTATTTTATTCCGCCCTGTGTTTTCATTGTTTGTCTTACCGACTTTTAAAGATTATTTTGTGCTCGACGCTATTAAGCTACAATAAAAAATCATTTTAGGAAAAGTATCACACATTTTAGATTAAAATAATGAGACTGTCACATTTTACCGCATAAATTATTTGTTGAAAAATAACAGATTTAGTAACAAAAATTAGAAAAAAGAGTGACTAAATTATTCTTACAAAAACAAAGAAATAACACATGGGGACATACTGTCACAATTCACTTCTTTAGATAAAATTACAGGGTATCTCATTCCGCAGCCGAATCTGACTAACCATTTATAACTTTAAGCATATCCTCCACTCTAATCCAGGACCAGCTCAAACGAAAGAGAGGTCCAGGACCTAGGTGACAGTTTTTTACCCGAACTCTGGTTCTCATTTATTTATTCATTTATTTGATAGATTCAGAAATATTTTCAATCTTTACTATAGGTTAGAGCACGGCTTGATTAAAGTACGGGAACAGGCACACCCCATATTTGAAATGAAATTTTCTTAAGGCTAATATTTCTTATATCTTTGGACCTTGCACTGATTATGATCAATATGTTCTACTTTTATTGTTAGATAATATATATATATGTGTGTGTGTGTGTGTATATACCTAAACATTATATATTCATTGAGTTGACTTGGGTCTCAGCTTCCTGTAATATTAAATTTAAAAAAAAATCAGCATTTTCGATACCTTGCACTACAACGTGAATATATAAATACATATTTAGGTAAATATATATTATCCAACTATAAAAGTCCAACTTATTTATCATAATCAGTACAAGGCCTAAATAGGTAAGAAATATCATCTTTATGAAAATTGCATATCAAATATGGGGTGTGCTTCCTTAATCAAACCGCGCTGTAACCAAGTAAATATTGAAAAATAATTCTGAATTTATCAAAAAGAAATAAATCAATAAATAAATGAGAATGAGAGTTCAGGTAATATTGGGTTACCCCACCTTATGCAGGACTTTTATTCGATTAAAATGGTGTATATTTCTACTTATTGAAAGAAACTCATTTTTATTCGCAAAAAATCCTAGTTTTTCTCTTTAATTTTAACTGTGATTTATTAACGCTTGAAAATATAGAAAATAGGTTTTTTTCATTCTAAGCTATGCTTTCCTTTAGGTGAAATATGAGAAAACCTCCGATAGCCTTCTAAAACTTTAAAAATGAACAAGAGAAAATTGAGCCTCCATTATAATTTGTAAGTGATTTGGGGAGGGGGGGGGGGGATTGCTGGCCAAAAAGTTAACAGCTGTATAATATCTGTCGTTAACTTGCTCATTGTTTTAAAGGGAGTAGCGTTGTGTCACTCACCGGGCTATATCTAAGTAAGTGTTTTGGCATCGTTTAAGCGCGTATTTTTTTCTCATTCTTAACTTTTTACAGACATTATTAAGGTACAGGTACTCAATTTTTTTTGTCCGTATTTTGCCCTCTAATGCTTTAGTTTAAAGTTATAAATCGTTAATATGACGCGAAATATTTTTGCACGTGATTTTTATAAAACGGGGAGAATAATTTTTTAAATGTTTTTTAAATTTATGAAGTCTTCAACTGGAAATATTTGCTGTTTCAAACTCTTAGCATTAGAAATGAAGTAAAATGATTAACAGATTAAATAATAAGCAAAGTAGCAAGACATTTTAAAAGATTCTTTTATAAATGTATGATGTACACGGAAAATTTGTAAATTTAAGCAAAAATAATTTTTTGAACAAAAAAAAAGATAATTTTTTTTTTTTTGCATTTCTATTCTACGGTGCACTTGAAAACAACCCAAATGTAATTATTTTCATTCATTGCGATCTGATATTGCTTTTGCAGGTCAATGTTTATAATTGGGAACATGAAAGTTTAAAGAATTGCAGAATACTTCATTTTTTTTAATTTATTATGTTCTATTAATAAAGTGAATTATGTTAAAAACATCTGTCTTATTATATAAGCATTGGATTGTTTTTCAATTTTATGATTTTTCCAATTGTACACTGTGTGCTTTAAAAGTGGTACGTTTTTTTCGCTTTCTACATCTGAAATACAATTTCAGTCTAAAAATAAATAAATAAAGTCCACTATAAATTTTAATTGGTAAGTATTTTAAGTCAATATTAATGGAGTTTGTTAAATTTTTAATGATTGTCCAGCTCCGTGATCAAATTCAGAACAATAAAATGTGATTTTTTTCTAACTACTTTCAAGTAAGAAATTTTTTCAAGTATTGGACCTTATTCCAGATATTCACGTTCCCCACAAATTAATTTATTAAAAACAAATTTTATTTTAAGGGATTACCCCTACAAGAGGCAGTCTAAAGTTTTTTAGTAAGAAATTTGATTAATGAAAAATCATTAGATAGGTCTCGTGGTATGGAAAAAAAATCCGAAAGTGAAAACTTTTCGTATCTTTAATCTTCAGGTGCTACCAGGGGCGTGAACAGAAATCATGAGGCTCCCACCATATTACCAGAGTAGCCGTTCTCAGTAACGCACAGCATTTTTAAATACGTCAGGGATGACTAGTACTATACTAAAATTTGAATGGTGTGGTACACACAAAAACGTGTAACAAAAAAGTTCGGAATGAAAAACCAGAGTTCCCTAAATTCGCACAACGATTCCACAGGAGGAGCCTTAAAGCCACTGAAAATTGGAACACCCTTTTTTCACTTGTATCCCATTTTCACTTGCTTCAACTTACTTTACAAACTAGGAATAAAAGTTTTGCTTTTGGGGCATTCTATAGACTTCTTGTTTAAAATAAATGATACTCAATTTATTTTCTAACACTGAACATTTTTTTTTTCGTATATAATGCTAATGATTCAAATTTTAGCTTTTTAATCATGTGTTTAAAATTAAATAAATACTCGTATATAATACGTAAAATTGTTTGTGGTTTTAAACATTAAAAATTATTAGTACAAGCTTTGATCTAGTACAAGCTATTATTAGTATTAATAGCTTGTACTAACAATACAATTATTAGTGCAAGCTTTATCTTATACACATAAATCAAGATAATTTGTGTATAGGAAAACATGTTTGCACTCCTCTTATTTAGTCAAAAACACTCAAAATCCAACCCAAATATTAGTGAAATTTTCAAGAGAGTAACCTATTTTTTTACGAAATGAGATGACCTCAAAAAAGTGAAGTGTGTTGTACTTCAGTGAGTGATACCACATATATACTGTCAGCTATAGCCTGAATTATGGAGCATATGGAGCTCAGTGCTGTTTGGATGCGAATGCCAGATATTTCCAGAACTTATCTTTGTGTAATTTTATTTCACAGAAACTAAAGTGAGTGTCTTTAAAATGGCGGTAAAGTACATTTTTACTGTGAAGTTATGAACTAAACTTTCAAATTTAGTATGGTGTTAGGCACTCTGTATTTTGAATGAATAAGTGAATTCAGACAAAATTGTTTGTCTAGACGAACATTGCATCTCTTAATTGTTTATACTAATAATTTAGAGACATCTTGTATCCAACATTTTCTACACACTAAGCAAAATCCCTTTTGGATATACAATTTTCTAAGAGTTAAATGTTATATGATTATTATCTCTGTACTTCTTTAAGTATTTTACTTATTTGTTTTTCTTTTTAT
Organism: Maratus speciosus; assembly: GCA_963932465.1. Taxonomy (NCBI): domain Eukaryota; kingdom Metazoa; phylum Arthropoda; class Arachnida; order Araneae; family Salticidae; genus Maratus; species Maratus speciosus. The sequence continues at coordinate 396,069,379 of OZ010796.1, read as the reverse complement.
AGAAAGAACTTGAAGGTGAAATTTCAACAAGTATCGATTTGAAACTCGTAAGTTTACGAGACTTGAACAGTGATTTATACGATGCTGCAAAAGAAAATAAAGTACGTATTTCTTAAAAATTTGTTTAATTTATTGTTAATTTTTTTAATTCATTTTTTCAATAATGTTTTATTAGTATTTTTCATACAGAATGGTAATCTGTAGGGAACTTCTCTTTCATCTGAGTTCCACGTTTCGTTCACTTTCCGTTCCACGAGTTGTGTAAATTTTACCCATGTTTCAAAAAGTAAGTCTGTGTTCTAATAAATGTTTAAACAATTTAATTTTTTAAACAGTACAATAGGATATCCAAACAGAAGTGGCGTCTATTTCATTTCTCCGTGACGCTACAATGCTCACAAGGAATGACAGCCTCATCAACTTAGCTTTCATTTTAAGGAGTAAGTGATATCTCGAGGCCGCGATGTTCTCAAATAGCCACAGTCACAACGGTGACAAAAGTGACTTCTTTATTTCGTCACATAGTAGTAACTCTCATGTGACCGTGATTTCGTGGCCCCACCGTGTACCGAGTTTTTAGTCATTTTCAACTCGTCATAAAATGAAATATATCGACTTCAGAGGCTAACAAAAAGACAGTCTGCCACACTACGTTTCGCATTTGTTTCCCTTTGGACTGATAGAGCCAAGTGATGCTTTTTTTTCGTTCACATGCATTCGTGCTTTTACTGAACCTGCGTGAAGAAAATAGCATCACGTGACTCAAGAGGTCCAAAAAGAGACGAACGTTTAACGCACTGCGACAGCCTGTCTTTTTCGTTAACCTCGATCGACTTCACAGTGACCTGTAAATAATTTTCTTTCACTTCACGTTAAAAGAATGAAGACAATAAGAGTTGCATTTGGTTCAAGGTTTAATTAGAGCGTTAAAATTTCGATATATATATAAAATCGCCGTATACTTTCCAAAACAAAAGTTTTAAATACGTATTTATTTAGAAATATATATTTAAACAAGTCGGTAAGTATGATCGAAAATAGCACAAATGTTTTCGTTTAATATTCCTTTGAAAACATTTATCCTTTATTTAATGAATCCAAAACATTGATTTATAATTATTAAATCCTTACATAGATGGCAGCACATTAAATTTATAAACAATTACAAAAAGAGCTATTTTTTAATCAAATTAAAATTATTAAAGTCAAATTATTGGAATAAAATTTAAAATTCCGAAATTTCAAAAATTTAGCAAGGTTTAAATAAAATTTAAAATTTCTAAAAACAAAAATGTTTTTTAAACAAAGTTTATAATGCTGAAATTTCTCAAGAATTCAGTCGATGTTCAAGCAAAATTTAAAACTTCTAATTTTCTCAAATAAAACGAATTGTTTTTTACAGAAAAAAAGAAACGAAATTTAAAATACGGAAATTTCAAAAATTTAGTTGAGTTTAAACAAAATTTTGCAATTTCTCAAAAAAAGAATTTTTGAATTAAAATATAATTGTTCAAATATTCTTCATCAACTTTTGGCCTTAAAAAAATATCTGTAAAATTGAATCTATTAGATAATAATAAAATCTATTCCTGAGAGAAAAAAAAATCAAACTTCTAGGCGGAACTTCGAACCAGGAACTTTTTGTATAATTGTGAACCTTTTGTAAATTCGTTACCACGCAGTCCTCTAGCGCACGCAAAAAAAAGACTGAAATTAAGGTTCAGTTGAAAATCTAAACCGAAGAAATGGTCGGATATCATTAAATTAATTCATTTAATTAAAATGACAGAAGACTTTTTCAAAATGTTATGATTTGTCGTGTGATCGGAGGTATTGAGCTATAAGTATGCAAAATTTCAAGTCTCTAACTTATCCAGTTTCCGAGAACGAATTCTGTGACAGACAGAGGAGTGAGACGAATAGTGTTTCGCCAGATGAACGAAGCACTAAAAACGTGTAGAATAAAAAAAAAATATTTTGTAAATCTTACTCAACCCGTAGAATGGAAAGCTAAATATGAAATTATACCCGAAAACGAAATAAAATTAACTGTTGTGATTTAATTTTGAAAAGAGTTGCGTGGCATAATCTCATGAAACTCTAGATTAGATTAAAATCTAGAAGTTATAACGGGAAAGGACGGGACATATGAATGCTGCTGTAAAATATTAATTTCTTTGAAATGTCACTCGATTAAGTCATTTTCTACTATTTTATAAATGCATTAACAACATTGTAATTTGTTGTTCAAAGCTGTCTTTCTTTGCATTGTCCTAAACATAGCTATACACGAAATTTACTAAATATGATTACTTATTATTATTTTAAATTGATCATTATTAACATTCTTTTATAATTATTTTTATTACAAAACAATATTTATTTTAATCCTTTACTACATGATTTTTTTCTATGTGTATAAAAAATCTGATGCTATCTGAAAAAAGTAAAATAAGATAAAGAAAAGTGTATTACTGCAAATTTTCATTGAGCATTGATTGAATTTTCATTTTAGTTTTATTTTTCATAAGATAAGTAGACCAAAGTATACAACAGCTCCAAGTCAAAAAGTTAGAATAATAGAAAGAAAGGAATTGTGAAGAAAGGTTTTATTAATGCATCGCTTATACAAAAAGTAATACAGGATAAAACTTAATATTGTAAGAATTTACATAGTTTGTAGAGTCTTTTAGCATAAAAATTAAAGGAAATAATACAAAAATTAAAATAATTATTCCCACTTGGAAAAAATCAAAATATTAGAGTAACCATTTACCTGGTTCAAAATATTAGAATAATGCATTGTAAATAATACGTGTTTGAAAAGGAAAATAGTTATTCTTTAATATTTTGGTAGCACCACCTTTAAATTTTATTACAGCACGAACTCTCTTTGCCAAGCTACGCTACAAGTGCTTCACAACGTTTTCTTCCCAGACATGACAATGTGGACTTTATGCTGGAAAGAAGCTCAAGTTTGTTTTTTAGCTCAATTATCTTGGAGTCTCTTCTTCATTATTCCACGCAAATTCTCTATTGGATTTAAATTCGGCGAATTAACCGGCCAGGGAAGTACTTCAATTTGGTGTTGGCTAAGTCAGTTCTTGGTTGACACTAACCTGTTTGATTGTGCTAAATCATGTTGGAAAATAAAATCATCACCACACAGATCTTCCGAGGATGGTACCATGAAATGCTCAAGGATTTCTTGATATATCTCAGAATTAATCCTTTCGTTAACAATACATAGCCTTCCAGTACCATCTGCAGTCATGCAAGCCAAGCCCATACCATTACACTGTCTGCAAACTTCACTGATCGTTTCATGCATTCCTTGTCATATGCTTGTTGTTTTATTCGCCTTACACGAACACCATGATCACAATATGTTAAGGAAAACACACTCTCATCAATAAACAATATCTTTTTCCAATCTCCCCAGACACCTAAAAGCCTTTTTTTTGCACTACTTCACTTTCCCCCTTTTCTGTTTAATTGTCATGAGGGGCCTTTATCTTTGGTACACGAGAGTAAATTCCAAGTTTCTGGCGACGTCTTGGTGTTGTAGATTTACTCACATCAACACCGTGTTCTTTCCTCTTTCAATGCAAACATCTTACATTTCTAAAACTTTTTTTTTAGCAATAGTCTTTAGCTTTCTATCATCTCTCTGAGTAGCTTTTGACTTTCGATCGCTATTCAGATGCTTGTTTTCAATATATGCCTCGTTAAAATACTGCTTTATTGCCGTACTAACACTTGTTTGAGAACATTTCAAGTAACTGGCGATATATTGCCGATTACGACTTTCTTTATGCAAATCAATAATACGATGATTTGTAAACCTTGTTATGTTGGACGAACGTCCCATGTTTCACAGAAAATGAAAACAGTGATGATGTAAGGCTTTTTTATAACTTAAGAAGTCCCGCAGAAGCTAATTTTATGCTTAATTTATGCAAACCTTCTGAACCAATCGGGAAAATTCATAAGTATTCTAATTTTTTGAACCACCTATTTTAGTATTCTAATATTTTGAATAATGAAAATAATTTTACAAAAATACAATATTCACTCAAAATTTAATCTTTTACAGTTGTAATTTTTTTAATAACATGCAAATTTATTAAAACACCAACCGTTGTTCTTTTTCAATTGTACTACACTGAAATAAAGCTAAATGCAATTCCAAATACAAATGAAATGAATTATTCTAATTTTTGGACTTGGAGCTGTATTTACCTAATTTGAAATCTCTTGACAGATATCATTCATAACCATACTAATTAATAAGACCATATATTTACCTGATATTTTACTTTTTTTTTAATTTGAAAACTCTTATTAATGTAAAAACAACTCACCATAAACGTCCGATTTATTCTGTATTTTAATGAAACAAGATGCTTTCTTTTTCACATTATTTCTGATGTCAACATCCTGTTTTCTATGCACATACAAAACGCAGAACGATGAATGATGTATCATATGAAAGATTTTTGAACAGGCTTTTGATATGCTAATTTCGCATTTTGTTTGATTAAAAAATCCTGTTAATCGAAAATTAATGATAAAACATATAAGCAAATTAGATTGAAGAACTCAAAGATTGCAATGCGGAGGCCTCACACATGTCCACTGGTATGATAATAGTGTCATCCAGTCGGCTATATTAGTGTCTTTTAAAATTTCTGGTTACTCCAGATGTAAACAGGGCTTACATTGCGCAAATACAGGGTGTCCAGCGAATAAGACCCTGATTTCAAAATTAAATATCTCAAAAACAAAGATCAATAGAATTATGCGGTAAACGGTTTGTTTATTAGCTAGGTTGTAAAAATGTTATACAGAAATTTCAAAATTTAGTTGCAGAAACCGTTAACAGATGGCGCTGTAATCGCAATGCCTATAGATTGTACTTCGAATTCCAGAGCACTAGCGTCTCATTCCTAGATGGCTCCCTATGGAAGAACGAAAATTGGGAAAGTCCACTTTTTCGTTGGGGTTGGGTTGATTTTTGACGGCCAATTATCTACACGAGGGATATAGGCCCGGGGGGAGTGCCCTCCGTGGGGGTCTTTCTAAGGGAACCTAATCCGTATTAACGCATGGAAGATCCACGGCTCGAAGAAAACTCCGAACGATTAGGCCGACGGGCGCGATTGGGATCGAACCCAGCACTTCCCGTCTACGAGCTTCGAGAGCAGAACCTCTCGGCCACTGGTGGGGCTTTTCGTTGGGGTGATGTGCAGAAGTGGAGACATCTGGTCACAGAATTATTGCATCAGCTTTCATTTTAGAGAATTTCAATTAATAGAATTTTCAATAAAGAGTTTAGAAATCATTATATAGGAACTTATTAAAATATTTTATTAAATTCAATTTTTAATGCCGTATAAGTATGTAAATCAAAATGCATATATATAGAAAAATAATTTTTTTACTTTTTATTTTTTTATATTTTTAAATCGAGGCATAATAATTTGGTATTATTGTTTATACCTGAATTATTATAAATAAAAAGTAATGTTGCACTTTTCATTTATTTTTAAATCACGGCATAATATTTTAGTTTTACCACAAGACATATATTTCTTTTCTTTGAAACAAAGTTTTAGGGACAGAAATTATGCATTAAATTATTACATTTTAAAAAGGAATTGATGATAAGTCATATCATCAACGTCAAAGCAAAAGTATTTTGGAGGCTGCACTCCTTTCCAACACTTTGGATCATATCGCTGGAAGCTGCACCATAATTCTGTGCTCAACGATAAAAAAAAATGAAAATGAGTTTTTAAAATTAAAATGAATTTTTTTAACTGAAGTTTTTAAAAATAGAAACTTCCTATTTTTTCATTCAAACTATTTTCTACAATTAAAAAAAAAAACGTTTTATGAATCATTATTATAAATGCTCAATGATTTAAAAAAAGGGGTTTCAAGCTTAATTAAATTTTAAAACTAGAAACTTTGGAATTTTTTATTCAAACTTTTTTTCATAATTTAAATAAATAAAAAGTAAAGATTTCCATTTTTTTCAAATCCTCCTTAGTTTGGATTCGATTCCACGATTAACCAATTAGGAGAGAAAAGACATACCACAGAGATACTGGTATCCAGACCAAAATAGCTTATTATAAAATTTGAAACAATCTCAATTCTGTCAACGCATGGCTCCGCTTCTGCACATCGCCCAAATAAAATATTTTAATAAGTTATTATATAATGATTTCTAAACTTTTTATTGCAAATTCTATTAATTGAATTTCTCCAAAATCAAAGATGATGCAATAATTCTGTGACCAGATGTCTCCATTTCTGCACATCACCCCCAACGAAAAAGCGGACTTTCCCAATTTTCGTTCTTCCATAGGGAGCGACCTAGGAATGAGACGCTACTTCTCTGGACTTCGAAGTACAATTTATAGGCATTGCGATTACAGTGCCATCTATTAACGGTTTTTGCAACTAAATTTTGAAACTTCTGTATAACATTTTTACAGCTTAGATAATAAACGAACCGTTTACCGCATAATTCTATTGATCTTTGTTTTTGAGATATTTAATTTTGAAATCAGGGTCTTATTCGCTGGACACCCTGTACATAGCACATGCAAAAATATATAGCATTTAAATTGGCATGTATCGTATGATCCAGAATTCAGTGAGTCCACGACAAATGTTTAATTTTTTCTGAACCAAGTTGATGTTAAAAATTGTTTCTCTTTCTGTCATTTACATTGTTACTGCACTCTCGGCCGTTTTAATCAGATCTAATTTTTGTCTTTGCAGGATTCAGAAGAATATTGTGAAAGTGACTCTTGTAAATCTTAGTGCAATGTATAAATATTTATTTAATAAATTTTTAATATGTAAGTTTAAAATGTCTTGAAGTTTATTACAATGTAACACTAAGAAGCAGATGAGGTTCTTTGGGTAAATTTTATTGGCACACATCAAGAACTGAATGTAAGCACCATTCGTAGGTGGAGAAAACATAGCAGAAAAAAATATTCTGTTGTTCTAGCATCAAACACATGGTGATACTAAACCGAAATAAATAAGAAGTACAAAATAAAATTTTACTTAGCTAAAAACAAACAAAGAGAAATAAAACGCATTGCGAGATGCATATTAGTGCTGGAAATACAAAAAAACTAAAACAAATGCATTATCTAAATAATAAAATTTCACAATTATAATATTGATAATTTTTCACATTTTTGAAATGTAATCGTGTTTTTTAATTCATAAGATTTTTTTTTTTGGCAATAGTTTGCTCAAAAAAGGTCTAAAACCATACTCAACTTGTGGTCCAGGAAACACTATTATTAACCCGGGAAAACTCGCTGCATGAGATTTTCTCTCACAGTCGTACTTTTTTAAGACTCTTATTTAAATCATTTTTCATTTTAATTAAAATTTCAAAATGTTTTACAATTATTTTACCTATTTTGTGAATAAAAGTACTAAGCCAACCAAAAAAAGTTGATATTATATGAATGTAAAGTAAAAGAAAACAACTGGGCATTCTCACTAGCGAGTTCTCCCGGGTTAATCTATGTTTATAAAAATTTGAGATTCACATAGAGGGTTTTAAGACCTTCACTGTTGTTATATATATATATATATTTATTTATTTATAAAAAGACAAAGTTTGCATTGCTATTTATATTTAATTCAAAATTACGCTGAATGTCATTTGCTTAGTCAAAAGTTATTTTCGATTGTAGTCCTAATTGCGTAACAGTAATGCGCATACTTTTTTTATTTTCACCAGTAATGAAACATTATTTAAAATTACGTCCTCCCCACTTAATCGGGTCACGGATAATCGAATACCCGCTTATTCGAATAGAATCATCCGGAACCGAATTTATTCCTATTGGTTCCATGCTATTTTTCCCCGCTTAAACTAAATAACTTTTACGAACGTCCCCGCTTACTCGAATAACAACTGTGTGACCGATGTTTGAAAATAGGAGCGGAAAGCACGTTTCAGCTGAAATTTCCTTTCACCTTTTTTCAGTTTTAGTTCCTTTACGCTGAAAACAAATTTTCAGTTCTTCCTATAATGATTTCGGCCGGCAGGCGTATAATGGACAGGTCAAATGATTTCCCCACTTTGATCCCCTCACATCACTTCTTGCTGTTAACCAGGCAATGCGCCGTCACTTCGTGATTCGAGATGGTAATTGTGATATTTTGCACTCATTCGAAAAATAATTCGATATTTACTCCTTAAAGATTCCACTTAAACAAGCCCCTTTAAACGATTTTTTAAGGCAGTATAAGCAACGTAAATTATAAGTATGAAAGTTTTAACCAAATTCAAACGATCTGCATTGTCATGTAAACCATATAAATGTATGTACTGACATTAAATTAATACGTATTTACTTTATATTAACATTTGTATTTATTTTAGTTTAAGTTATTCTATTAACGATTTATTATGCTGTTAATGAAATATACCGTAGATGGTTCTTTTACCTTTATATTACGGATTAAATATTACAGTTATGATACCCGTTTAATCAAATATTATTTCTGGAACCGTCAATATTTGTTTAAACGGGGACAACTGTAATTAAATTTTCACTATATATTTTTACATTTTAAAAAGTTAAAATGTTTTTTATTGAGTAAAAGTTTAATTTATGAAGGAAAATCTTCCATTTTTAACACTTTACAATATAGTTGGAAAGTTATTAGAAATTAGGTCGGTCTGTTTATCCGCCCTCTACCTCGAGTAAATATTCTTCGATAGCTACGTTAATGATATATGTTATTGAGATTTGCCATGGCCTGTTCTCTATATAAAACTAAATGTAGCATTTATAGTTCCTATACACAGACATTAAAAAGAATTCCGTTACATTATTGTCCATGGAGAAAATAGTTTGCAATATATTTTAACGTTGTCACTATTTTAAAAATAATGAGATTGACATGCATTTATGAGGTAAATTAAAACATGCTTTACTTATAGAATGTGAAGTGTAAAGCGTTTATCATTCAAAATGGTTTACACTGTAAGAAAAAGAAAAGCTTTCAAATTGACAGAACAAAACTGCCAATTTTGGCGCCAGTGGAAAACCGTATAATTTACAGAAAATCTGTAATTTTTCATTAAAACTGTTTTTTTTTTCTGTAAAAATTACAAAATCCACTTTTCTTTACAGAAAGAAATTGTGTTTCTTTAAAACAGTTTTTTTTCTGTAAAAAGTATACATATTTTTTTTGTAAATATTAGATTTTTTTCTGTAAATATTAGGTTTTTTGTACAGTGTATGGGGGGGGAGGAACCTTTGCAGCATATTTTAATGATATTGCACTATTTAAAACTTAATGAAATTTATATACATTACTGACGTGCAGTACAAGACTTATACAGAGTGCGTAGAAATTATTGTTCAATTGCAGGAACACACAAAACGATTCGGTTACAATACTGTGTATGAGAGATATTTGCTGGAAGTACATTTTTAACATTCGTTTGCTTCTTTAACTAATTTTTTCCATAATGCATGATGTGTTTAACTTCTATAGATCATATACAGGGACACAAAAGTGTTAGAGAGCATAACCATCTGTGGGCGTGAATTGCTTAATGGTGCCTTTAAATTGTTTAATGCATGTTTCAGCCGAATTCTGTTAATACACTAAAAATGTTTGTAGGCTAAAAATAAATGCATATACAAGGATAGGCAAAGAACACGACACTTTTTCGTCCGATTGTAATTTGTAGAAAGAAATTTGTGGTTTTTTTTTAAATCTGAATTAAATTTTAGTTGTTAGATCATTTCCGTTCACAAGCGGATTGTGTTTCGTAACTTGTGGGGGAGCCTAATCCCTTTTCTCAAATACATTTCAATTCTGTGACATTGCCTTTAACCCGTGCAGAAATAAAATACTGGGAATGGCACTAGCTATGACATCTGTAATCCTTACAGATATCTGTTACAAACATAAAATATAACGATTTTGATATGGGTGGCCTGAGTTCAACAAAGTTCAGTGTTGCTTTAATATTACAATTATATGTGTTTGCTTCAAAAAAAGAGAGGGATATATATAACCAATTGGAACTGTTTTTTAATGGTAAGTGTGAGGTTGACAGATAGAGTAATATAGATATAGGTTCGCCCCCCCCCCTCTCCCTAAATTAATAAAAAAAAGATGTAAGTTTCAGGGTGTGTGGGACGGGACGGACTTTTTGGGGTAATAGAAAAGGAGATTTCTGCTCTGAGCATGCAGCTGAAGGGTCTCTCCTAAGAGTTCTGTTATGGCGGACTTGAAGATTTTCAAGAGATAGAATGTAGTGTTCAGAAAAAGATTAGCGCGTATCTCCAACTATTTCGTTTAGAAGTGAAAGATATTCTGTCAGAAGATTACTAGTTAAGAATTTTCAGCACCAGTCATGTGGCAGCCTACTTCAGAGTTTGGGCGTAGGAAAATAGAATTTGTTGTCTGGCCAAAGATATCCAACCTAAAAGACTTAACGTGAATTAGAAGCAACGACCTTGCATTGCGGATTCTCGTATCCATGTTGATGGCATCTTAATTGTATAACTAGAGCACATCGTTAAGGGTTACTCCGTGGATTTAATACATCAGGAATGCTGAAAACTTTGATACCTTCCCGCGTATGCGCTGAGGACTTTGTCTTCATTTGATGAATACCGTAGTAGATTTAATTCGTCAGTAATCCTGAAAGCGTTGATAATGGATGTTTTCCCGTGTATGCGCTGAAAACTTTGTCTTCAATTGATAAATACAGTAACGGATTTAATTCATCAGGAATGCTAAAAAAACTCTGATAATGGATATTTTCCCGTGTATGCGCTGAAATGTTTGTCTACATTTAATGAATACAGTTGTGGATTTAATTCATCAGGAATGCTGAAAACTCTGATAATGGATATTGTTCCGTATGTGTGATGAAAACTTTGTCTTCGTTTGCTGAAAGCAGTAGTGAATTTAAATAATTAGGTGTGCTGAGAACATTGATATTGGACATTTTTCCGTGTGTGTGATGAAAACTTTGTCCTCATTTGGTGAATACAGCAATGGATTAAATTCATTTGGTATGCTTTGGTGAGTCATTTATGTTTAACTTTATTACAATGACAATGTTAATTGAAATGTATTTAGAGCTCCATGAAAAATGTTATTGAGAGTGTTATGAGTGTTATTTTTTCTTCTAACTATCTCATATCTTTATTGTCTAACATTATATATTACTGAATTTGAGTAGGGAGAAACAAATTAAAACTAATTGAGACAAATGTTAATGAGTCGAGGAGCGATAGAGTAAAATTGTACAGTTATACTGTATGTTGCGTAAATATGATGTGAAGATATTAACATTCATTGATGTGCTATCATGCATAAATAAATTATGTTATTTGTATTTAAATTAGCCTATTTTCTTCATTCCAGTGTTTCTTTTGATTTTAAATTAAAAGTGAGTAGATGTACTGAATATGCTTCATTTTAAAAGCATTTCTATAATACAAATTTAAAACCGACAATTCATAATATGTTGGATAAATGAGATTTATAATTTATTATAAAAAAAAATAATTAATGGTAAATTTAATATCTGTGGTGATCTCATGCAAGGATTAAATTGAAATAATTACGAATTAAAAATAATTAGTCAAATAAAAACTTTCACAACGCAAACCTTTGCTTTAGAAACTTTACTACATTATATGATCAAGCAGTTGGGTCTATCGATCATCTTGATTAAATTTTTATTCAGTATTGCCTCTCTTTTAGATGTGTTCAAAATTATAAAGATATTGGCTGTCATTTTGACTTTTGGTGGGAGCTATTATACTACTTATTAAGGGGGGGTATTTAAATTTCTGAAGTTGGTTTTTTGCAACAGATAAGTTAATCAGGATGGTAAGTTAAAGGTGACATTGACTTTTTTAGTAAAATAAAGACCCAACATAGTTTAATGTGTGGTCTGTATAAAAATCTGTAGATAATATACTGGGTTGTGCAAAAAAGTTAGTCTATTGGCGAAAATCGCCGAAGGTGATTTTTCAACAATGTTGTACGCTTTCTAATTGGATTGAAAAATGTTGTATATATACAAATCTATTGGCCTTATACTGCTAGGCAACAGCATTTGAGTACTGTTACGACAATGCATGGTAATTTGTCAAATTGGGTTTTGAAATGTGTTATGTAACCTTATTAGAGGTACCAGAATGGTTTGAAATGGCGAAAATTGACTGAAATTTGGTCATGGATCAAGAAGGATGTAATTAATTTAAAATATCACTTCTTTTTAGTATTTGTTTATTTAGGTTTTAGAGAAATTGAAAAGAAAAAGTTAAATTGTAAAAAAAGACACTAACGAAACTTTTAATATTGTACGACAAAATTAATCTTGCTAAGCCAGTTTTGTCACGATTTTGAAATCCAGGTTTCATATATTTGAATAATCACATTTTTTATACTACATATTACTTTGTCTCACGATTATACCTGAAAAACAAACAAAAATTTGTAGAAAAAAAATAATAATAAAAATTTCAAAATTCATAAAACAAAGTATCATATTTTTGTTATAAGTTGAAAAAAAAAATTAGTACAACATAAAGAACACAAGTAATAAGCATTTACGAAGAAAATGTTTCAAATATTAATGGTTGGTTGGTTGGTTGATTAAATTTTAATGGCACAAAGTCCCCTTTGGGACATGCTGCGCCAAGACAGAGTCAAGAACTAAACAAAACTTGGAATAAACAAATTGACAATAAGATCATAAAAACAAATTGATTAAAAGAAAAACAGTAATGTTGTATATAATTAAAACCATTTATAAATGCTCAAAAGATAATAGTTAAAAGACACAAAATTATTATAATTAAAATCATCTCTAAAAGTTATGAAGTAATACATGTTTAAAAAAAATGGACAAAGTAAAAGATGCCGTGTAAAAGACAAGTTTTAAGAAGTCACAAAGAATTTAAAAACAAAGTAAAATTATTTTGGTAAAAACTCTTCAAAAACAGCATCATTGTTATCTGTGCTCGAGTCAAAGGAATCAGACTCCATAGCCTCTTCAACATAACTTTGCAGCTGCTTGTGATCTTTGAAATTCGTGTAAGTTGGGCTATGACATGATTTCCTCTGTTTTTTCTTCACAGTTTTCCACTGTGAAGAACCCCGAATTGTCTTTCTTCCTTTCTGTATGCAAGTTTTATCACTCGGTTTCGCAGTTCGATTAGTATCATAGTTCGGAGAATTAAATGCAGATGATACCGGGGTTTCTTCAGTCTCATGCTGGGTTGACTTTTTTTTTTACTTGGAGATTTCTGCGAATGACTAGTTGGGTACTCTATTTTAACAGGTTCAGATGATGGCGACCAAAGTTCTAGTTTTGGTGTAAGTTTTCCAGTAGTAGCAGAGGAGACATTACGAGTTTTTTTCTTTGAAGTGCTGGAAGATGGTGTCACATGTGAATTATTTGGGGGAAATGAGGTTTCAGTCTGGGTGCAAATGTGTCTTACAGATTTTGATTGTTGCTTCAATAAACTGGAGTAGGAAACTCCGACGGATGGAGTTCTGGAGTCAACAAGTTTGCGAGCTTCTGGGTAGGAAAATTTTTGGGTAATTTTAACAGCAAGGATTTCTATTTCACGAATCCAATTTGGACAAGAGCGAGAGTAGGCTGTATGGTCACCCTTACAGTTTACACAACGTTCAGAATTATTGCAAGATATACTGTCGTGGCCGACTTCTGCACAACATGCACAACTAACAGAGCCACGACAGGTAGTGTTTGTATGGCCATAACGCTGGCACTTAAAGCAACGGAGAGGGTTAGGGATATAAGGGCGGACAGGACAACTTAAGTAGGCAGCTTTAATTCTAGTTGGTAAATTCGGGCTATTGAAAGTGAGAATAACGTGCTTTGTAGGAAGCACTTGCCCATTTCGACGGATTGTGATACGACGTGCATCTATGATATTTTAATCTTTTAAGTTCTCTAGAAGTTCTTCCTTTGTAGAGAATAGAAGTTCTGGTTCAGATATGACACCACGGGTTGTATTTAACGTTTGATGAGCTTGAACAGAAACAGAAAAAGAGCCTATTGTTGTACAATTCAAGAGAAGTTGAGATTGCTTGGCTGAAGAAACCTCTAACAACAAATCTCCAGACTGCATTTTTTTCAGCGAGTAGCCATCTCCAAAAACTGACTGAAAGGTTTTACCAATGAGAAATGGTGAAGTTCTTTTAAATGAACTATCTGAAATACTGTCAGTACGTTTAATTATGAAAAAACGTGTGAATGAATTGTTTTGTACAGCTTGTTGCTCTCCACATGGGAGAGAAATAAAAGGAAGTGAAGATTTTCCATCCATAATAGAAAATAAATACAATTCAGACCCCGGGCGCACCACCCACTACCGAGCCCAACAAGGGGATGCACATTCGTGCACTAGTGCTAACCAGGACCTATACGGTCACAAGACAATCCTATGTCAGTCTCCACCCTTAACAAGATGACTAGTAATTGCCCGATCACTTGATCCCCAGCCAGTGACAGAAATCAGCTGACCAGCCGATTGATGCATACGGGACCAATATGCACCTCCCGTCTACCTGAAGCAGAGGCCAAAGCAGTGTGTTGGTTTCCCTCAACTGCCAGGATCCCCCTTTCCACGGACACGGTTCGCCACGTACGGCAAACACGTGGGTGGTTTACAATTCTCCATGAGTCGACATACTGGATGATATCGGCTCATAGAAAATTGCCCTCACCTCCGAAGAGGAAACCACAACGAGAGTGAAACATAGAGGAAAGAAGGAGAATAGAAATAAGAGGAAAATGAAAAAAGAAAGATCGCTCAGGAACCCGGGGTTGCGAAGCCCGTGAATACCTAAAGAAGGTATCCCCCTGGGGGGTCAAATATTAATGGATAATTTGACTCTAGCAAGTTGAGGGTAGCAGAACTCATCGATTAATTATTTTCTTCCTCGCCTTTTCCGTGGGCACCAGTTAACGGGAATATCATTACGACCTCTAGCAACTAGATGGTATCTATAATGGACAAAATTTTATCCACATTTAACTGCAACCTACCAAGAACTTCCGATGTACAATCTAATACAAACTGTGAAAGATCTATAACAAAGTATTTTCGGAAAAATATTCAACTAGATTGAATTAAATTTATAACTCACAAAGGAATCCGTTATTGTGCTGCTCTCACTTATCATTGAGACCTGGTGCATTTTAAAGCCCTGTTTTAGGAAGTTTGAGAATCGATAAAAAATTTCTGTTAAAACAAAATATTTTGTAATTTTCTAAACCAATTATCGAACTATTAACATAGATTTTTCTTAAAGAAAAGCATTTAAAAATGCAAATTTGTCAATAATGAGTATAAAATATTGAAACAAGTTAAAAATTCCTTCAAAAACCTACGAATTTGATTGTGAGAAATTACAACATTATATTCACATTTTTGGCGGGGGAAAAGTTGGCGTTTTCTTCAGAAGTACATTTTCCGGCAACCCTAGCCGAATGTCATACCTGCTTGTCGTGTGTGAGCAGTGCTTTATACTTCACTAGAAATTGCAATGTCCTACCTAATTAGGGACAGTAAATTTTTTAAATTGCAAAAAAATATTAATTTACTTTATGATTACTTTTACCAAAAGACACTACATTTAATACAGTGGTTCCCAACCTTTTATAGGCTACGCCCCACCAAAGCATCTAAAAATTTCCTATGCCCCCCCCCACACACACACACATTCTTTAACATATATCTCTTATTATTTAAAATTTAACTCTATTTACATGGATGATGCCTAAGAGAGTCTTAACGAAACTATTCATGTCACATTTTTTTAACTTATCAAAGAAGTAAAATTTTCTATCACAAATGTTTTTTTAACACAATTTTATAAATGAAAGAAGGCTATACACCTTCACCTTTATGCCAAACAGAGTTTTATTGTTTCTATCCAACTTACCTCAATGCTAAACAAGAGTGTTATGTTATCCGCATTTTTATCTTGACAAAATGCTTGAAGAGACTCGCACTTAACATTGAAATTGATAACATTGACACACTTTATAATTCATTTTAGTAACTTCTTAAATGTTGATGAAAATTCATTGGACACTTAATTCTCATCTTTAAAAGCCATTACTCCTCATCAAAACACGTTTTCTGTTTTCAGTTTCGTCTTATCATTAATTGACCACCATGTATTATCCGATTTTTAAATTTTAAATGTATATGTGATATGTTTACTTACTATGTGAGAGGCCTGCATTAGAGTCATAAATATTTAAAATTTACCCATTTCTTTTTCTAAAGCTATTTAAGGTTAAAAATTTTATAAAGTTCATAGTACCATGTTTAGATATTGAAATTTTTTAAATGTTAAATATGTTCAAGATAGTCAGATTTAGATATAACCTTAAGTTGTTTTACGTGTAATAGTTTCTTATTGTGACGCATGGCAGAGCAAATAGAAATACAGGCTCATTCAATAAATAATCAAAAAAGTTGAGAAAAATTGTAAAATAGAATAGCAGCCAGAAGAATTATAAAAAGATTGAATAATGAAAAAAAAAAGTGCGTCAAACAATGATTTAAAAATTGTACATATAATGATTCTGGTTTTAATTCTATTTTAATTTTTTATTGTAAACTTAAGAAAAAAACTTTTGAAAATTAATTTTATTTTAAAATTTTGCATATATTACTTTCCTTTTTAGTCTATAACATACTACAAGTGGTGAGTTAGAAATTCGGAATTGCCCCCCTAAAAAGTCAAATTGCCCCCCAGTGGGGCGTACGCCCCAAGTTGGGAACCACTGATTTAATACAACATTTCTTTTTAAACATTTTAAACTTCATTCCACCAGACTTCAAAAGGAAATAGTAGTTTGCTTATTTTGTATTTCACTAAAAAAGCAGTTTTCTATGGTCTTGAAAGTTTTTAACAGAAATATGTTTATTACTTATACATTTATCGTCTGCATAGGAAAAAAACCTTATTCTTGTGTCTTATGCTATCAATTATCAAATGAATCGCAATCTGATTTATTTCTAATACGTACATGTACTCCCTGAATAAAGCGCGCGTAAAGTTGTATCGCCGTACTTGGCGACTTAACTCTCATTTGGCGTGAAATAAACAAATAAAAATCCAATAATAAAAAATTAAAAGTATAAAAAAGTATATAAAATGATTTTAACAGAGAAATTTTATCGGTTTTCTAACTTCTATCTATAGGGCTACAAAATGCACCAAGTCTCGATGCAAGATGCGAGCAGCACCAAAAGTGGTTCCCTTGTTAATACCATAAAAAGAACCCTTCAGTTTAGGCAGATTAAGAGCAAGAATTTACCAACTCGAGGCCTAGCCATCAATAAAGTGGTCATCAATCAGAGGCGCTAGATTTATCACAAAGAGTGTTCCTGTACTATCCAGGCTAATATTGACAGAATAGATATGTTGACTACCTGTGCTGTCCCGCTCCCCAGCGAAGAACTAGAGGAGTCATTGAACCTTAGCACAAAAGATATTTCCATTAAGGTTGAGTCTGTTCTTTCTGATGGGGACATGTATAATTTAGACGCTTCGAAAAATATCAAACAACCACCGCAACGAACGTTTCAGAAAACTCATTTAAATTGGATATATTTCATTGAAATTTCCATTCATTCCCTATACGTAAATACACTGCTCAAAACAATTAAAGGATATTTGAAGTTTTATATAAAATAAAGATATAAACAAAAATTTTTTTGCCAAAAATAGAAGAAGGGAATCACAAATGCAAATTTTTCTGGTTTTCAAACTGTGGAGTATGCATATTTTGAGTTCGACGTCAAAAACGTCGCTTCAGCGGCAGCGAATGAAATTTGACTTTCAACTGGATAAAAGAGAATGAAGACAAGGATGATCGGCATTCAGTGATTGCTTTGTTTCGATGAGTACGATGTCTCAGCGAAGTCATTTGACAAATTCAGAAGCTTTGAGAATTGTTGGTAGGTTAGAAGGGGGCCAAACTCAAGCCGAAGTAGCGCAAGCCATTGGAGTGTCACAAAGTGTCATTTCCAGGATCTGGAACCGTTTTTTGGAGAGTGGATGTGCAGGCCGAAGACCAGGGCAAGGTCGTAGACGGGCAACAACGCCCAATGAAGATCGGTATTTAGCGTTAACAGCTCGGAGACACCGAACCATGAACGCTACTCTTCCCCAACACCTTCGCTCGGCTACAGGCACCACGATTTCAACTCAGACTGTCCGAAACCGGCTTCATGTTGTAGGTCTGTATGCTCGCCGACCGATGGTATGTGTTAGATTAACATCAAGGCATCGTCGCGACCGCAGGGAGTGGGCAACCGAGCATGTCAACTGGAGGAGAAATGAATGGAGCAATATTCTGTTTTCTGACGAGTCCCGTTTTTCTGTGCATCCGGATAATAGGCGTATTTTCAACTGGAGGGACCGTGGCAGTAGGAATAATCCTGCGTTCGTGCACGAAAGTGTCAGATTTGGCGGTGGAGGAGTGTTGGTGTATGGTGGCATCTCCATTGACGGGCGCACTGACCTCTACATCATTCGAGATGGAGCTCTGACTGGTCGCCGATATAGGGATGAGATCCTCAGACCTATTGTAGTCCCTCACGCTGCAGCAATCGGAGATAACTTCATTTTAATGGACGATAACTGCAGGCCACATCGTGCAAACCTGGTGGAGGATTTCCTTTTCGAGGAAGGAATCGTTCGAATGGAAGGGCCAGCGTGTTCTCCAGACATGAATCCAATCGAGCACGTTTGGGACGCTCTAGGAAGACGAGTTTCTGGCCGCCAACAACCCCCCACAAACTCTCCAAGAACTGGAAAGAGCTCTTCTGGAAGAGTGGGGCAGAATATCCCAACTCGTCATTAATAGCCTCATTGAGTCCATGCCTCAAAGGTGTTCAACGTTGCTGGCCGCCCGTGGAAACCATACCCCCTACTGAAAATGATTTTCTTTGAAGAAAACACCTTTTCTTATTCTTTTTTCTCATATGCACAAATTGTGTTTTTTTCCTTTAGTACACAAATGCGCAATAAAATGCATTTTTTTCTGCCAAACATGTGTAATTTATTCTAATATAACCTACTATGTCTGTCGACCATGTATCAATCAGCTAAACAGTTTACCAGATACAAAATCCACGTAAAACTGCAATATCCTTTAATTGTTTTGAGCAGTGTATAAAAGGCGGTGAAAGCCAAATATATATATATATATCTGAATTTGAGATAAAAATTCTCCTTTCAGGCTTCATTATTTTTCTTTGAATATCTAGCCAACATTGAGTAAGATTTTATATGTACTTTCAAAAATTATTGCTAAATACATCAGTTTCACTACCAATATTAGATTTTTGAAAAAAAAAAATGTACTCATAAAAGCAAATATTTTTGGCATATATTTTGATAAATACTGTTAAGGTTTATAATTGCGTTGTCATTCTTTCATGATTCTGTTTCTTTCTTTGATTTAGAATTTAATAAATGACAACAGTAGACTGACAAGATGATTAATGTTTAAAAAAGTTATAACAGATTGGTAAAAATTCCTGTTAAAGTTTTTAAATTATACCTGTGCGCAAACTTTTTTGCAATCGACTATAAAAGTTTCTTTCGTGACAAAATGGATTACTTTTTTTCTCAGTGTGCATTGGTGCTCGAGCAATATTTCATTATTTTGTAATCCATGACTTAAATGCAATAAACATTGTCAAAATACATGTTAGAAAGATTACTTATATATATATATATATTTTGTGCACCAGTTGACGTATTTTAGTGAATCTGATTTTGTGCAACAGTGTCTTTTGTGACAACCATTTTTCACAAACATTCGATTTAATCAATGTTATTGCCAGTAGAGTACCTTTAAAAAAAAATAATGGCGACATGCGCAGTGGGCGCACGCTCACTCAAGGTCTCCATAAGCGCATATTAAAATAATAAAAATAAAAAATATAGGAATGTTCTTCAGATGTGGGTATACCTATTTATAAAATATATATCTGCGAATCTCAATTATATGCCGGTAAAATATGATACAAATTTCTTTATTTGCTGTTTATCACGGATTAAGAACTCAATAAAATATATATTTTTTTAAATGCTGCTTTGTGATCATTGTATCTTCCACAGGTGGGTAAAATGTAGGGGAGACCGGGGGAATGGCGACACCTTAAGGGAATTTAAATTTTTTCACCTCGAAAAACTGTTTATTTTTTAATAGTAAAAATTCTAAAGCTGAATCATGATCTTTAGTATCTGTATAAATTTAACTGTAATCATAACTGTAAAGTAAGCATACATAAAAAAATATTTTTTAAACCTCTGCACAGTGGCGGGATTACCCAGGACACTGGGGTAATTCCGCCACTGTACTGGGGTAATGCCGTCACTCTTTAATGACCTAGTACATGCATCAAATGGATACTAGGAAACACACAACCTACTGAAAATAGTTAGAAAGCAATGTAATTGAGCAGAATAATGGTTAAGCTTACAATTTACTTCATATTGCAAAAGTCACTCTGCTGAATTGGCTCCACTACAGTGAAAAGAGGCCATTTCTCATTCGATTTGCATGGCGGCGGCATTACCCCGAGAGGACAATATAGCGGAAATCCCCAACAAAGCCGAAAGAAGAACCGAACTTATTCAGCACATTGCATCAAAATGTCGGCGAATGCATGTAGATTACGGGTCATATTATCTTAAATACCTAATGTTAAAATAAAAGGTGCTTATCTCTACTCATTTTAAGCTCAAAAATAACAAGAAATTAGATGAAAACTACATTTTTCACTAGAACAAACGAACGACGTACAGCAAAGTCACTCTCACTTTAGGCACTGTTTATATTGTTGGCCGCTATAGTGCAGGCACATTCACTATCTCAAACTGCCCTTAGTTCTTAAACTAGGTGGGGTGGCGGCATAACCCGGGTTGGCGGCATTCCCCCGGTCTCCCCTACATAAGAAATGTTTCTATTCAACACACTGAAGCATATTTATTAAGTTAACATACATAAATGCACTTTTGAAACTTTGGTTTGGAAAATATGTAGCTTTTTGTTTTATTGAATTTTAACTATCTTCTTACACAATTTACAAAAAAGAAAAAAAAATTAAGTACAAAAAATCTTGGAATTCAAAATTACCTTTGAAAGATATGTAAAATTTTCTTAGATCGTGGTAAAGTTGAACTTTAAAATACACATGGAACTGAGGGTTAAATAAGATCATAATTTGAAATCAAATCAAATAAACTTCATAGCAAAGAAAATGGAATTTATTTACCCACATTTTTAAAAATTTAATTTTCATGTAAAAGCGCAGAGAACTGATCAAACGTAAAGTGAAAATACTTCAAACGAGAATAGTGGAGGGTAATACATTCTTGAAAGGGGAAAAATAACGAAAGAAAATTTCTTTAATGGAAACATACTTCAATATAGAAAAAATCCTCTTTTGAACGTTACACTTTTATTTTACGGGTTAGATAATATTAGCTTTACAAACTTTCTTACTCTATAAGTTGAGCCGGTTTAAATAAGTACATTTTTATAACTTCAGTTTTGTCAAATGTATAAATATGTTCAATTTATTGAATTAAATAAACGTATACAGGTTTGAACAAAATTTAAATTATGAAGAATGTTTTTTAAACTCAAAATTATTTTTAGAAGTATGGATTAAATTTATGCATAACGTGAAACATCTAAAAACCTTGAAATGTAGAGTTAAAGAAAAATAAAATATCCATCAAATTGGAAGTAAAATAAACTTCGTGCTGCCGCTGATACACTACATATTTAGTCTAATTTAAAAGAACGTTTTAAATTTATTTTGCTGAAAAAATATGTAAAATTTGCAATATCATCACCCTCCCCCCCCCCCCTCGTAAACTGAAAATGTTTCTAAATGAGTTGTGGTGGATAATAAATAATGGAGAGAAAATATGCAAATATTGTTGTGTACAAATATGTAATGCATAATATACGTACTTTATACATTTATATCGTATTAAAATTTTCGTTAAAGTAGTTTTTAATTTCATTTCCTCGTCTGTAACATTTATCACACTCATATTTTTTCTGCATATTCTTTAAATAAATTCCAGGCAATATTGTACACGTTGATTTTCTAATATATCGCCTTTATTAAACCAGTTAATGACTTAATATTTTTAGATCGAAAAATAAGGTATAAAATGTTAACTTGACTATACGTTAAATTATTTACAGCTTTCAAAATATAATATATTTTAAAAGTTATTTTTTTTTCAATAATGAAATTAAATAACTGAAATATACACAACGTGTATGTACTATAAATATAACCATATACACCAAATTGTAAAATATTTCATTGTTTAAATTTTGCATTAAGTAAGCATTGCAAATTAAACGCATACATTTGACGATTATTATTTTTTCGCCAAATCGGTAAAAACTTTACAGGTTATTATTATTTTGCTGCTTTTTTATTTATATTCCGCAGCTAATTTTCACTGATCTTACATTAGGTACAGTCGTGAAAAAAAAGTAAACACCCCTTACTAACTCTGCAAAAAATTATCGAAGAAGAAAGTTACTTGTACCACACAATTGGTAATAAAGTCTACTTTTAAACGATGTATATAAAATTTGCTTAGGGGGTCATCTACATACTAAAATGAACAATTGAAGAGCTGAGTGGATGAACATGTTATGCTACATTTTCTAAAAAAATTCTTTCCCTTTTGGATGAAAGCGTTATGAGGTATCCTATCACATGGTGAAGCTAAAATACTAAGATTCTATTTAGTATTGAAGATTTAAGACATTCATTAATATTTAATATTTTAATATTTAATAATGTCAATAATATTAATAAATTTTAATATTTGAAAATTAAATATGAATAAGTTTTTCTGGGAGAGTTTAGTACCATAACTGTTAATATTTTAAACACATGGTATCAAACAGAAAATAAACCATTAAAATTTGCAGCAAAAACTTTTACCTCAAATTTCTTGAAATGTAATTTTTGTTACTTAACATGTTCTTCCACTTAGCTCTTCGATTCTGACAGCATAAATGAACTCTGCACCGTTCAATTTGCCTGAAAACAAATTTTTGTGCAATTCGTACGTTAAATGTCCGAGAAATTAATTATTTGAAAACGAGCGTATTTTAGGGGCTGTATCCAAATTGAAGTTCGGTACTCGATTGTTGACCGAGAAAGCCCCCTTCTTGATCAAGGCATCTTAAGCGTCACCCAAACAGTCATTGAAGACTGCTAGATTACAGGATAGCATAAGAAATTTCAAAATATCTAGTCACTTAATCCATCATTTTGCCATTTTTTAAGTATAATTTGAAAACTACTTGGAAGAAAAATGTGAAATTTTGAATTTCAATAAAGCAGACTTAATAAATCTAAATCCATAAAAAAAATATAGGTTGCAATTCATAATTTTTTCGAATATTAATTTCATAATTAATATCATCATAAATTATAAAAATTGCAAATTCAACGTATTTATGTATGGGTATTTTAGTATTATTATTGCTACATAAAAATTAACACATTTGGAGTATAATTTCAGGAGAAAATATGAAAATGTAATTTAACATTAGAAGCACTAAATTTTGAATGTTTATAATTCAAAAACTTATTATTTAAATGACTTGAAATTCGGTGTCTAGGCATAGTTTGAACCGAAGGTTTGAAATATCTTGTTAAAATTCAGTATTGCCATTAAAAACATGATGGTTGGTTGGTTGTATATTGTTTAATGGCACAAAATCCCATAAGGGACATGCTGCGCCAAACAAGAGTAGACTAAAATCATAAAAATAAAGACCATCAGAAAAGCAATCTGGATGGGGGTCCCATCCAGATGCAGTCAGAATAGTGTAGATAGGGAAGAAACTTAAAAACTAAACAAACGCACTATAAAAGATTTTAGGTAAAAAGTGCAGAAGTGCAATCTGGATGGGGCTCCCATCCAGATGTCAGAAAAAATTAAAAGAACAATTCAAGTTGTTTTTAAACCAAACAAAGATGCAAAAATCATATTTCAAAGTAAAATCCAGCTTGTTTTAAAAAAGTGAAGAGTGCCCCATGAGGTGTTTCCCCAATGAGGTTTGTCAAGATTGGGGATGATGAGTTAAAATAGATTCTGTATAAGTGCCGGAGACCCGGACAGTCAGTTAAAACATGATGAATGGTCAGGTAATCAAAATGGCAATGTGGACACATGGGAGCATCCTCCCGAAGTAAAAGATGTTTATGAGTGATTCTAGAATGTCCAATTCTCAGACGGGTCAGAAGAACATCTGCTTTCCTTGGATAACTTGAAGCCCAGGTCGTGATTGTTGGTTTAAAGTGGTGCAGTTTATTATTACATTCTAAATTCCAACTTTCTTGCCATTTACAGTGAGTAAAGCGTTTGATAAGTAGTTTTACATCTGAGAATGGAACTTTATGGCACAACGGATTAAGGGCACGTTTCGCCGCCTCATCCGCTTTCTCATTACCAGGAATACCCATGTGTCCAGGTACCCGGCAAAATAAAATATTATAGCCACGTCTTTTCAATTTATTATAAAAATCAAGGATCAATGAAACATAAGGATGCTTTTTAAATGATTTAATTGCGTCAATAGAGCTATTTGAGTCGGTATAAATGATGAAGGATGAGCTATGATGATGAGAGATGTAGAACATGGCTCTCTCTATTGCAATCAGTTCGGCTGTAAAGACAGAAGTAGATGAATGAAGGCGATAGCTTAAAGAGTTGTTTTCACAAAATATCCCACACCCAACAGTATCTCCACTCTTAGAGCCATCTGTGTAAATGTCAGTGTAATCATTAAAGTTTGATCTGTGTGCAGCAAATATCTGTTGAAAAACAACAGGAGCTAAGGTGTTTCTATCGTATCCTTTAAAAGGATGGAGCGATATAATACTAGGAGGTTTCCAAGGAGGGAGTACATGCAATGGACATGGACTCACCTCGATACTACTCAGTGGGCTATTATCAGTAATGTTCCTAATTCTGACACCAAAAGGTGGGATGCAAGATGGCCGATGCTGATAAAGCATATCGTTGTCTGTATTTAGAATGTATGAATGAAGAGGATGGCCTGGATGTGAAAGGATACGGTAATAAAGTTCTAAAGAAAGTTTTTCACGAATGTGGTGTAATGCTGGTTCATTGCAGTCAACATAAAGGCTTAAAACAGGAGAGGTACGAAATGCACCAGAGCAAACACGGAGTGCGCTATGGTGCACAGTGTCAAGTTTTTTAAGAACAGAATTACGTGCGGAACCATAGACCTGGCAGGCATAGTCAATTTTGGAACGGATGACGGCTCGATAAATTTTAAGGAGAGAAGTACGGTCTGCTCCCCAGGAAGTATTTGAAAGCACCTTTAGTAGGTTAAGCGATTTTTCACATTTTGTCCGTAATTGTAAAATATGTGGTAAAAAGGTTAGCTTACTATCAAATTGGAGGCCGAGAAAACGAACACTGTCCACAACAGGAATTTGAGTTGGTCCAATAAAAATTTCAGGATCTGGATGCAGATCCCTACGTCTACAGAAGTGAACACAAGAAGTTTTGTCATGAGAAATTATAAATCCATTCTTATTAGTCCAATTAAGAATATGGGTGATTGCAATTTGCAACTGTCTTTCAATAAAACGAATATCCTGTCCCATACACATAATTCGGAAGTCGTCAACATATAGATCACCTTTCACAGAAGGGGGCAGTTGACTAAGAATGTCATTTATTTTTATAGCAAAGAGGGTGACACTCAGGACACTGCCCTGGGGTACGCCCTCTTCTTGTACATAAAAACTAGAGAGTACCCCACCGATTCGGACTTGAAAAAGTCGAATGGCGAGGAAGTTCTTAATAAAAATAGGGAGATTCCCGCGAAAGCCTAGGTTAAAAAGATCACGAAGGATCCCGTATCGCCATGTTCTGTCGTAGGCTTTTGCCATGTCAAAAAATACTGACACCAAATGGTTGCGTTTTAGAAAGGCTGTCCGTATGTGATTTTCAAGATTGATCAGGTTATCGATAGTTGACCTACCTCGTCAAAACCCACTTTGAAACGCAGCAAGGCAATTGTTATTTTCTAAAATATGCACAAGACGACAATTGATCATTTTTTCAAGTAATTTGCAAAGACTGCTAGAGAGTGCGATTGGCCTGTAATTATTGGGATTGCTAGCATCTTTCCCTGGTTTAGGAAAAGGAATGATAATAGAGTTACACCAGGCTTGAGGAAAGACCTGTTCTATCCAAATTCTGTTATAAAATGCAAGTAAATTATTGAGAGAGGTTGTGCAGAGATGTTTAAGCATGGTATAGGTGATGCCATCGTGACCTGGAGCTGATAGATGGCTATTTTGCAAACATTTTATGAGCTCTGAGAGAGTAAAAGGGAGATTATAGTCATAAAAGTTACGGGAATTAAAATTGAGGTGGGTAGTTTCTGTTTGTCTTTTGTATGATAAAAAAGGTTCCGGGTATGAGTCAGAGGCAGAGTTAGATGCAAATGTATTTGCTATGGTTTCAGCAATATTCTTAGGAGAAGCTATTGTTTGTCCGTTATGATTTAAGATTGTGATGTGGTTTTCAGAATAAAGACCCATACAATTTTTTACTTTTTTCCAGAGGACTTTACTAGAGGTATTTGGTTTAATATTAGATACATATTGAATCCAGGATTCACGTTGGCTTTTACGGCGCACTCTTCTAGCTTCAGCTTTTGCTTTTTTGTAGGCAAGATAGTTAGTGTTATTGGGATAACGCCGAAAGATGCCCCAGGCTTTCTGTTGATTTTTTTTTGCAGCTTGACAGTCACTGTTCCACCATGGCTTCCGGTGTCTCATTGTAGATGATGAGTTAGGTATGCTAATATCTGCAGCATTGATAATTCACTGGGTGATATTATCGACTGCATCGTCTATGTCACCTTCTACCATATGATTTGTGATTTTAGCATGATTTGTGAATGTTGGCCAATTGGCTCTGTCATAGTTATAGCGTTTAAAATAATGATTAGAATCCCTGTCAGGAGTGGTCTGTGAAATGAAAGTGGGAAAATGGTCACTGCCGTGCAGGTCACTTGAAATCCAGAAATTCCAATACGGATAGATAGATGGAGAGCAGATAGTGAGATCTATGGCATGAAAGGTGCGTGTCGGTTCATGAAAATATGTATGATCACCATTATTGAGTAGGCATAAGCCATTGTCAGAAATTAATTTTTCAATGATATCACCACGTTGATTAGTGTCAGAATTCCCCCACAGTTGGCTATGAGCATTAAAATCCCCAACGATGATGAAAGGAGTTGGGAGTTGAAGAAGGAGATCATCAAGTAGTGCTGACTGAATAATTTGGTGGGGTGGTAAATAAATGGTACAGACTGTAATAAGACGTTTTATATGTACACGGACTGCAACAGCTTGTAAGTTTGTGTTTAGGTTAATATGAGTATGGGGTAAATTGCGAGAGATGAAAAGAGCCACTCCACCAGTGGCCCTATCACAACCAGTAAAATCTTTTCTGTATGTAGCATAGGTGCGCAGTTTTGCTTTGTCATTGGGTTTAAGATGGGTTTCTTGTAAAGCTAAACATAGTGGTTGATGGTCATGAAGAATACTTCGGATTTCGTCATATTTATTATGGTAGCCTCGACAGTTCCATGAAATAATATTAGTCATGAGTGAGTTTTTTTTAATAAATTTATCTGCACCCTATTATCCGGAGATAGTAGACATACTATCTCTATCGTTAAATTCTTCACCCGGTTCTGGATGAAGAGCAACGGCATCATCCTCTTCCATTTTTTCTTTCATTTTTGGATGGATTTCATTTTTGGATGTTTTATTTTTTATCTTTTTGGCTGGATTTTCAGATGACACAGTGGTTTTAATTGTTGGTAGATTAAATTTTTCTGAATCAGATCTATGTTTTGTTTTTTGAAGTCCTCTATTGGTGGTATTTTGAGAGCCTCTCTTAGGAATATGAGATTGGGAAGATTTTGTAGAGGAATTTTGTGATGGTTTAGGAGGAACAGAGTTTGGTGAACTAGGAGGGAGAGAGTTTGGTGACTTAGGAGGAATAGATTTCAGTGGCTTGGGTTGGTTGGTTGGTTGTTTGGAGTTTTATGGCACAAGGTCCCTTCAGGGACATGCTGCGCCAAGAAAAAAGTAAGGTGAAAAACATGGTTAAAATTTAAAAGTTACATTAAAAGACTGTATGAGATATATAAGTTATAAACAAAGTAAACTGAAGAAAGAAATGTGATGATACATGTAATAAAAACAATGTACAATGAAAGTGATAATACACAAGGTTTAAAAATCCAAAATGTAATTAAAAGACAAAGCATATATTTAAATTAAAAATCTCTAAAAGCTCTAAGGTTATGAAAAGTTAAAATTAATCCAAAAATCAAAGCATAACACAGTATAATAATACTGCCTAAAAACAAAGTTATAATTCAAAATTTAAAAAACTCAATAAAAATCATGTAGGATTAAATTTTTCGAAAACAACATTTTCATCGTCATCAGAGTCATAACTGTAAGAGTCCATAGCCTCTTCTGCATAGTTCAGTAACTATTTGGTATCCACTACATTTGTGATTGCTGGGCTCAGGCATGATTTCTTGTCTTTTCTCTTCACAGTTTTCCACTGTGAAGAGACTTGCGTTGGAGGTTTCTTCCTTTCTTTTTGCGCACAAGTTTTTTCATTAGCTTTCTGAGTTGGGTGAATTGGTTTCACCAATTTTCTTTTATCTGGAGCTGGCGTTTGTTTAGTCTTATGTTCGGTTGATATTTTTGATTGAACTGATGATGTTAGGGGAGAATTAGGTTTCTGTAATGATAGAACTGGAGATGAAGCAGCCTTAGTTTCAGTCTGATGATTAGATGACTTTTTGGATCCAACTGGAGATTTCTGTGACTGAGTAAGTTGATATTCTATTGTAACTGGTTCTGAGGATGGTAGCCAACGTTCCAACAATGGGGTACCATAGCATTTACTACCAAGAGAGACGTCCCGGGTTTTTTTAGGTGAAGTATTGGTTGAATGTGTCATAGATGTATTATTTGGTGGAAAAGAGCAGTCGGTCTGGGTACTGATGTGCCTTACGGATTTTGGTTGTTGTTTGAGTATACTAGAGTAAGAAACCCCGATAGTCGGGGTTCTAGACTCAACAAGTTTACGAGCTTCGGGATAGGAAATTTTTTGAGTTATTTTAATAGCAATTATTTCTTTTTCACGGATCCAGTTAGGACAAGAACGGGAGTATGCTGGATGATCACCCTTACAATTTATGCAGCGTTCGGATTTTTTACAAGATTTACCGTCGTGGCCTACTTCTGCACAACGAGGGCAGGTAACAGTACCACGACAAGTAGTGTTGGTATGACCATATCGTTGACATTTGAAACAACGGAGAGGATTTGGAATATAAGGCTGGACAGGACAGCTTAGGTAGGCTGCTTTAATTCTAGTAGGTAAATTAGGACTATTGAAAGTCAGAATGATGTGCTTTGTGGGAAGCACTTTCTCATTCCGACGAATTGTTATACGGCGTACATCCATGACATTTTGGTCTTTTAAATTTTCTAAAAGTTCTTCTTTTGTAGACAGTAAAAGGTCAGGTTCCGATATTACACCACGGCAAGTATTCAGAGTTTGATGCGCTGTAACAGACACATAGAAAGGTCCTATTGTATTAGCATTTGAAAGAAGCTGAGATTGGCTGGCTGAAGAGACCTCAACAAGCAAATCTCCAGAATGCAGTTTTTTAAGTGAACAGTTGTCACCAAATACAGAATGAAATGTTTTTGCAATAAGAAAAGGTGAAGTTCTCTTAAAAGAACTATCAGAGAGGCTATCAGTGCGTTTAATTACAAAAAAACGAGTGAATGAAGAATTCGGTTCATTTTGCTGCTCTCCACATGGGAGAGAGTTAGAAGGAAATGAATTTTTTCCATCCATGTTAGAAAAAAATAATGATTCAGACCCCGGCCGCACCACCCACTACCGAGCCCAACAAGGGGATACACAATCGTGCACCAGTGCTAACCAGGGCCCATACGGTCACAAGACACTCCTATGCCAGTCTCCACCCTTAGCGAGATGGCTAGTAAGTACTCGCTCACTTGATCCCCAGCCAGTGACACAAGTCAGCTGACCAGCCGATTGATGCATACGGGACCAATATGCACCTCCCGTCTACCTGAAGCAGAGGCCAAAGCAGTGTGTTGGTTACCCTCAACTACCAGGATCCCCCTTTCCAGGGACACGGGTCGCCACGCACGACAAACACGTGGGTGGTTTACAATTCTCCACAAGTCGATATACAGGATGATATCGGCTCATACAGAATTGCCCTCACCTCCGAAGAGGAAACCACAACGAGAGTGAAACATAGAGGAAAGAAAGACTAGAGAAATAAGAGGAAAAGGAAAAGAGAAAGATCGCTCAGGAACCCGGGGTTGCGAAGCCCGTGAATACCTAAAGTAGGTATCCCCCTGGGGGGTTCAGTGGCTAGGGAAAGTCAGACTGCGTTGAACTATTTGTTTTACCAGAATAAGTAGGCAGGTTCGTTTCTTTTCGTTTTGGTTGGCAATTATTATTAGTGTGGAATTCGGTTTGGGTGGCAATGCTTTGATAAGTTTTATGGGCCGTTTTGGATAAAGCAGCAGCATATGAAACACCAACTCTAGGTGTCCTGGACTCAACTATTTTTCTGGCTTCTGGGTACGAAATGTTATCTTTTGTGCGTATGGTCTGTATCTCCTTTTCTCTTTTCCACTGTTCACACGATTTGGCGTAAGATGGATGATCTTTTTTACAGTTGACACAACAAGGTGGAGCGTTGCATTGCGCACTTTCGTGGCCAACTGCACTGCACCGACCACATGTTTCCTTACCACGGCAATTTGTTTTTGAATGCCCAAAGCGTTGACAATTAAAGCAACGCAGTGGGTTTGGAATGTACGGTCTGACAGAACATGACAGATATCCAGCTTTTACATATTTGGGTAAGTTTGGTGAGTTAAAGGTGAGTATGATGTGCTTGGTAGGGATTTGTATTTGATTGGCTGGTATTTGTTCGTCTTTACGGTAAATTTTGATCCGTCTAGCTTCAATTACATTTTGTTCTTTTAGATTATCAACTATTTCAGTTTCTGTAACATACAGCAGGTCAGATTCAGATATCACCCCACGAGATGTGTTGAGGGTTCTATGTGGACTTACGGAGATTGGGATATTTGCAAAATTTGTACATTTTTTTAAACTAATGGCTTGTTTGCCATTGTTTACTTCAATAAGAAGTTCACCAGATCGAATTTTTTTAATGGTTTTTGGTTCACCTATCAATCCTTGGACAGATTTGTTAATCAAGAAGGGAGAGGTCTTGTCGAAGCTGCCTTCTACCCTTTTAACAAGAAAGAATCTTTCAGCACATGTATCATCAGTTCTATCAGCCCAAGATTTGGTTTGGCTCTGATTTATATCTGCTTGAAGGCCTGAGGCCGATGCAGTCAGTTTCTCCTTAGATATATTCTGAGGCGTAGCAGTCTTAAGTTGAGCATTTGATGAAATATGGGGTTGTGGGGCCTCCACATCGCTTGTCTTATTGTCTGAGATTGTAGCCATATTTGAGAGATAATGTATAAAACGCCAGGCATCGGGCCTGGTCACCGACCCTTCTTCTTACCGTTACTTTAGGCGCAGGTCTCAAAAGGGTGAATACTATCAACAAACTTCCACGTTTTTCGAACGTTGGATTAAACTCGATAGCATCTCCAAACTCTAGTTCTTTCACAGTGGAACTCGGTTGTCGTAGGTAAGCCTTTACAGCTCTGATTAAAAACATGAAGTTTCGGTTCGTTTTAATATGTAGATGGCCCCTAAGCAAATTTTATATACATCATTTAAAAGTGGACTTTATTTTCAATCGTTCGGCACCAGAAGCTTTCTTCTGCGATAATTTGTTGAGGAGTTAGTAGGGGGTGTTTACTCTTTTTTTTACACGACTGTACATATGGAGAATCATCAGTATTTTATTTTTCAAAATATTCTCAGTATTCGCTTTAAGGAGACTTTGGTTATTAGATTAGAAGTTTTTGTCCTAACTTTGGCAACCCATATGTTCTGGAGAACTTTGCAAAATATTCCTGCATGCGTGCGGATGGACGAAAAGGGACAAATCAATAAAAATTAGCTTGGCTATAACAGCGAGTTCAACTATTTTTTTATACAAAATTCTCTTGACCAAAAAATTTATATTGCTCGTATATATCAGCATCAATGTCTGATTTATAAAGGCACTGCAGCTGCCAGCATCTCTAGCGTTTGGCAGGCAGTAGTCGATCGAGTATTAAATTTTTTACGTGTTCCTGAGATTTAAAGGTGCTGGAGATAGATGTTTATATATATAATTCAAAAAATAGTGTTAGTGCCATCTTGAAGAAACCAATCGATCTAAAATAAGTTATTTTAACATTTTAGAGTACATATTTCTGCAAAGCTTCCTATGTACTGTGGGGATATGCATTTACAACCCCTCTAAAACAAATCAAAATATCACAAAATCAAGACGAAAGCATACATTACAAACTGCATTTTTCAAAATGATTTTCTTTCTTTGAAAATAAGGTTTTCAATGAAGGGTAAAATGACCACTCTAATGTTTAATGAATTTTAATTATGACTTTTTAATAAGTAAATTTCTAGAAACAAATACCAATAGTAACTATAATAAAAAAAAGTAAAATAGCAATTTAAAGTTAATTTATTTTCAAACTAGCAGACCCGCCCGGCGTTGCCCGCGGTCCATTTTAATAACCTTAAACAATACACAAGTTTGGATTATTTTATATCTTTTAAAATTCATTTAAATGAACCTAATTTCGGAGGCCCCATTGTCTTCCGCAGCGTCTAGTGTGTTCCCAGCAAACCTCATTCCGAACAAACCTGTAACCTGGGTCCCCGCTACCTAAGGCAGCATGTACCCGAAGTGCTTCGCACGTGCCGGAGACAAACGAAAACCAAGTGGAGTGAGGCAAACCTCGTGCACCAACAATGTTAGAAAATGTTGGTAACTGAAGTCCAAGATAAAATTTCATGACGCAGAAAGTAGCTGAATTGTAATCTAAGTTGAATGAATAAAATACCGTTGAAATTGGGTCCTTAGAACTCGAGGAAAAATGCGCAGCCAAGCGGTGGAAGGTGCGCCCCCCGTTGTAAATTTCATGAATTACTTTTAATATTAACACAGAATTTCATAAACGATTGAAATCTCTTATCTAAAATTACCTTTAAAGTAACGCTATTTTTAATTTACGGCTGTAGTGAGTAAACGTAATTTGATGCTGAAAAAGGAGATTAATGTTGGAAAAAGGTGATATCTGAGGTATAAAGAACGACCGGCCCGTGGAGTCCAGGGTTTTAAGTGGAATGTAGTTGGGTGTAAGAACAAGTTCTGTATTTTTAAAGTAGCTGGAGGACGCTAAAACTATATTAAAGAAAATTGTAATAGAATCGGATCGTTTTTAAAGAAATTGCAACAAAGGATCCCAGAAGGAAAGGAAATTAATGCTCAAAATTGGTGGTAGCTGAAGTCTGAGAAATTTTTTTGTCGTTCATGTAGTAGCAGGAGGTCTTAAGAAGTTGTTAGAAAAAAAAAAAAAGCTACACTTTCAGAAATTTTTTCTTCAATTCACGGAAATTGTACTGGCAGGATTTTTCCGTTAATTGACGAATATCCGTTAATTTTTTCTCCGTTACAGGAGTTAAAATATCCATCAATTGAAGAAAATGTGGAAAAAAATAAACTTGCCGACGTTGGAATCGAGCCAGCCATCCCTGCGTTACGAGACGTGTAAGCTAACGACGCGCTGCAGTTGAACAGAAGTGAAATACTTTGAAAGTAAATATGTTTCCTTTAATTGGGCATAGTTTGATTAATTCCTTTAAGAAGCATTGAATTTTGAAGTTAATTTCGGGTAGATTTCGTCTTTAATGAGATTGTGGCTGGGGTTTTAATACTTTAGCATTAAGATGGGATAAAAATATGAATTATAAATATTTTCAAGTAGATTGCTAAATATAAAATATGATTATTATATTTTTATTCCATAAGATGTTTTCCCTCATTTACTATTTAAATTAAATGTGTTCATTTAAAATATATTTTAACTGCGAATATTTTTTATAAACAATTTTATAAGTTATTTTTTAAAAACTTTTTTCACCTTATTCGATTAAAAAAAAAAAAAAAAATATGCGAGTACTTTTGAATGAATGAGAAAAGTAATTGTTATTTTTAAATTCGAAAACATTTCCTCTTTTTTAATTAAATTATAAATCTTAATTTATATAATTTTTGTTTTTTATTTTTTAAATAAATTCGGATTTTAGTATTAATAGAGCGCATGCGTGCTAGGAATGAACGTAATTTCTCCCTCTTTCCCAGAGTTTTTGGAAGCATTCAAGGATAAAACATGTTTTCTAGGAGTACGGACATTATTATTTTTTTTTAATGAGGAATAATTTAGTGTATATTGACGAGTTTTTCTGACAGCGTAGTGAAGAGGACCATTTTTAAGGGAGCTATAACACAGGGTCCAAAGATAGTTATAAGCAAGGCCATAACATGAAAACTTGTTAAAAGGTCTAAGTTCTTAGCACTTTAGATCTTCAATTAGTCGAAATTAAGCATAGGGTATGAATTATTAGAATAAAATTTTAAAGAGATGCTTGAAAAATGGGGAGAAAGGTTTAAAACAAGGCCCTAGAACCCAGTACAAATAAGAGGGTGTTGGTACGAGGAGAAGAGTCCAAGACTCAACTTAAAAATTTTGCATTGAGAATGCGAGAAAATTAGGGATGAAAAATGCATGCCGCACAAAAAGTTCAAGAGCCCGGCCCTAAGGGACACTAGAGTGCCCCAGGATTTTAACTGGAATATAGAAACGGGAGAATAAATAGAAAAAGATTTCAAAAAATAAATATCGTATTAAGAGGGGCAATGTAATAACAATTTCTGGTGCACAAACTTCAAGGTAACCTTTACTGGGCCCCAAGGGGCCAGGGACTTCAGTGGCATGTAGTTGGGTATAAAGATACTTTTTAGTAGCTTTTAATCAGAAGTTTTTTTTTCAGTAGTTGTAAGTAATCGGAGGACGCTAGAGCTTGTAAGGTATCGTTACTCCGTTATAGAGGCACTTTATTTGAATGAGAACGTGACGCTAATGTTTTAACATTTGTAGCGTGAAGAGCGACATCTGTACTTTATTTTTCCGAAGTATGATTGTTGTCCCCGGGGTCTACAGTTAGCTGCGTCCGCGAGTGCTTATGCAAATTTTTAGGGCATTTGGCTCAGTCTGCAAGAGTATAAAAGGCGAAGTCCGGATGAGTGAAGTCAGTTCCTTGGAGACGGTTTGGACTAGAGGGACGAATCCACCTAGCGAGTTTTGAAGTCAAAGAGGGAAAGTGCCGTTGGGTAAGAACTATTTTTAAGTCAAGCTTAGTGAGTTTGCCCTGTTGATGTGAATGAAATATGTCGGCTGCCACGGGCGGCATTTCAGGCCAGCTGGTGTGCATGGCTGTTTAGAAAAAATTTGAATCTGCTTCATCAGGCCACTCACCCTATTTTAGTTTCAATAAAAGGATTTTATCCTATAAGGCTTGTGCAATGACTATGACGACACGTGGCGGTACTGCCGGGTCCGTCACAAATGGCGCCCAACAACTTTTCGAACCTAAGGTTGAGATAAAACCATGTGAAATTGTGCCCAGAGTTTACTTTACCGGGGAAGGTGATGTAGAAGAATTTTGACTAAACTACAAGAGTACATTTCATTTAATAATATTGCGGAAAAGAACAAATATATAGTGCTGAAATGCTCGTTAAAGGGCGATACACTTTTGTGGTTAGAGAATATTGGTAAATTTCCTGTGACTGATGATGCGAAACAATTTGAACAAACAGTGGCTGAGTTAAAAAAAAGCCTTTCCCGGTCTTAAAGATGAAAGTGTACTAAGAAGAGAATTTTATTGTAATAAGCAAAATATCTATGAGCAGGCTTCAAAATTTTTCTTACGCAAACTTGAATTGAAAAATAAAATTGGATTAGAGGCATCATTTGATGAAGTATTAGATATAATTTTACCTTTATTTAATGTGCATGTACAGGACTATATCGAATTAAAGGCACCTAAGAATTCTTCTGAACTTTATCAAATTCTTCTGAAGTATGAGGCTCGGCACAGCTCGGGCCAAGGGGAGTCTCCTAGCCCTCGACAGAGACCTATTGAGAACTACCAGTATAGAAATGAGGGGGATAGAAATTTGAGAGGGGGACAGCCTGTAGTCAGTTATAGATATAGTAGAAATGTTAATAATGGTGTTAGTAGAAATGTGTCGAATGTTAATGGTAATAGAAATTTCAGTAATTCTGGTAATTTTTGAGGACAGGAAAGGAATGATGGTGGTAATAAGCAGAATGGTGGTTTAAGTCAAAGAGGGGGAAATGTCCGCGATAGGAATGTACCTCCTTCACGTTTAAGGCAATTATCTGTGGAAAATTCTGGGGGCAGGTCAATAGAAAGGGAAAGTTCGGAAAAATCTGGTCAGTTAAACTGGTAGGTGGCTGTATTTCAGGGGGTATGCAGTCACAAGTGAAAAAAGAAAAGCCTTCTGTTTCTTTAAATAGTGTAACGATTAATCCTGTGGAATTGCCTGAATTGTTAATAATTTTAGATGGAATTGTGGTTAGAAGTCTCTTCGATACAGGAGCGGAGAGATCTTTCATTTCTTACGACTTTTATCGGAAGTATTTTTCTTATAAAAGGTTGAAAAAGTCTAGTTTAGTGGTTCACTCGGCGCAAGGAGCAACATGTGTTAATAAAGGTGTAATAGATTTACAAGTGGAAATTCGTGCAGTAAAAACATGTTGGGAATTTTTTGTTGTAGATGGTTTAACAGTGCATTGTATTGTGGGCATAGATTACATGAGGTATAGAGGTATAAGTTTAGATTTCTTTCAAAAGTCTTTAATTCTGAATAATGATAGCGAAGCTAGGGAAGAGAAAGAAGTTTGTGTGTCAGTAGATTTGGGGGAGTCTGGTTTAACATAAGTGCAGAAAGAGGAGTTTAATAAGTTTTTGATGGATTTTGGAGAAGTATTTTCTGATAAACCGGGGTTAACGCATGTAGCATGGCATGAGATCAATATAGGTTCAGCGGCACCAGTGGCCAGTAAACCTTATCGGTATGATAAAGTAAAGCAAGAAATAATTGATTACCATATACAGAAAATGTTCGCCGATGATATTATCATGCCCATTGAGTCCCCTTTTGCATCTCCAGTAGTACTATCTCGTAAGAATAATGGTAAAAATATAGATGATCCTGAAGCATGGAGGTTTGCCATTGATTACAGAAAATTGAACGCCATAACCCAATATCCTCAATATCCCATACCAGTAATTGATGATATCCTGGCTAACATAAATAGCACCAATTACATGTCTACCTTAGACCTCACATCTGGTTATTTTCAGATTGCCATGAAACCTGAAGATATTGCAAAAACTGCGTTTATAACTAGGAATGGTTGTTTTGCCTTTAAGAGAATGAGTTTCGGACTGTCAGGGGCTCCTGCGACATTCCAAAAGGCCATGAATACCATCCTTAAACCTTTAATTGGTAAGGGTGTCTTGGTCTACCTGGACGATATAATTTTGATGTCAGCTACCTTTGACGAACATATGAGATTGTTAAAAGAAGTATTTACATTATTAAGGAATGCGAGTTTAACCGTGAACCTCGAAAAGTGTAAATTTTTAAGAAAAGAAATCAAATACTTGGGTGTGAAAATTACACGTGAAGGTATCAAAATTAATAATGAGAAAATTGAAGCGATTACAGCTATGGCTCCCCCCAAGAATGGCAAACAAGTAGCAACATTTTTAGGAATGGTAGCTTGGTTTGCCAAATTCATTCCTCAGTTTTCTGAATTATGCGAACCATTATATAATCTGAAGCGGAAGAGAGTAAAGTTTGTGTGCTTAACGGCGGCTGAAAGATCTTTAGAATTGTTTAAAGAGGCACTGGTATCGCCAGCTGTTTTAGCTCATCCTGATTATTCTTCTCAGTTTGAAATTTACTGTGATGCGAGTGCAGTGGGGACTGGAGCGATGTTAGCACAAAAAGGTCGACCGATCGCATTTGCTTCTAGAATTTTAAACGCGGCTGAACGGAATTATTCTATTACAGAGAGGGAGTGTCTTGCTGTAATCTGGTCTTTGAATAAGTTTCGTTGTTTCTTTACACTTCTTCCTGTTAAAGTTATTACGGATCACTCGGCGTTAACTAAGTTGACTAATGGAAAAGGTTTGTGTTCTCGCATGGTTAGATGGTGTTTAAAGTTGTCGGAGTATAATGTGGTTATAGAGCATAGGGCAGCCAAGGAGAATGCGGTAGCCGATGCTTTGTCTCGCAACCCGCATGGTAGTTCAGAGGTCATTGAGAAGGTTAAGTGTTGTGCATTATCTTCTTTGGTGTTGAGATCACGGGAACAATTAATACGGGAACAGAAACAAGATGAGGAGTTCGGGGAGCTGTATCGTTATTTAGAGAATCCAGATAATGTTCCTAGTTCAAGTGTGCCTATTTTAGAGAAATGGTCCCAATCTTTCAAACTTATTGATGGTCTTCTTTTCTATTCTAAAATTGTAAATTCACTAGGTGAATTGAGAGTTTTTATTCCGGCTACTCTTCGTAAGGCCATCTTAAAGGAATTCCATGACAATCCATTAACAGGACACCTAGGAATTAGGAAAACGTACGTATGCACGAATTTGTGAATCCTGCTATTTCCCTAAAATGCGGGAAACAGTGCGCGCTTATGTCTCCAGCTGTAGCACTTGCCAGCGTTATAATTATAAAAATGTACGTCCGGCCGGCAAATTAATTCCAATTAAAGTAAATTTTCCTAATGAATGTGTAGGTGTAGATTTAATTGGCCCTTATCCTTTATCTAATCCTAAAAGATATAGATTTGTATTAGTAATTGTAGATATTTTAGTAAGTGGGTGGAGTTAGTCCCCCTCAGAAAGGCTTCTGCTCCAGCAGTCGCCGATGTTTTTTTTTATAATTATATATCTAAATATGGTGCACCAATTAGGGTAGTTAGTGATCATGGCCCTTGTTTTATATCAGATATATTTAAGGCTCTGTGTGAGAAGCTGGAAATTTATCATTCTTTTACTGTTCCTTATCGGCCTCAGTCTAATATGGCGGAAAGAATCAATAGAACTCTCATTCAAATGATCTCTTCGTATGTTGGTTCACATCATTCAAACTGGGACCAGTTTCTTCAGCACTTTGCGTATGCTCTTCATACGGCAATTCACGAGTCGACAGGTAAAACGCCTACCGAGTTATTTTTGGGTAGAAAGATAATTACTCCTTTTCAGAGATTAATTATGGTATCAGATGCTGAGAATAATTACATGTGTCAGGATATTGAGAAGTTGGTTAAGGAAGCACAGGTTCAAATGGGTAAGGCACAGGAGAAGCAAGCTCAGTATTATAACATGCGTAGAAGGGAGTTAGAGGTTAAAGTTGGTGATTTTGTTTTAGTTGAAAAGCATTGGTTGAGTTCAAGTCGACAAAAGAGAGTGGCTAAGTTTGGTCCAATGTTTGTGGGTCCTTTTGAAGTTTTGGAAGTACGTAATAATAATTTAGTGGTAAATGTGGATGGTGTAAGAAGGACGGTCAATTTGGATCAGGTCAGAGTTTATAAGTTTAGAGAAAGTGCGAGGGATGGGTCTCATTTGTCGAGTGGTATTTCGAGCTACTCCCGGTCCAAAGAGTTTGCAAAGTCTAGTTCCTCTTCATCTAATAATCTTCCTTATAGTGGCGATTCCCAACAAAGATCTCGAAATGTAACACGAAAAACTGTTACCGATAGAAAAATTGTACAATCTCAACCAAAGTATCAGCGTAAACCTAAGAGGGCAGTTTCAACCACGTCAGAGTCAGTTGGTCATAAAAGACAGAATATAGTCAATAAACCAGTTCCTACGATTTTTCGACTCCCAGCAAGAAAACATGAACTCTCTAACAGTTCGACATCGTCAATGCATAGATCACCAAAAAAAATATTCTGGGACTCAGGTGCACATAATAAAAACTTTTAATCCGAACATTAATTTTCCAGCATTTAAAAAACAGCGCAGGTCTGGACAAAAACACGACCTAGCTTCAACAGTAACTTCTGGTGCCCCTAGAAAAAGGAGAGAACCATTTCAAGGACAGTTCCCACAATCTACAGTCTTTGATCAAAAGGTGCCTACAGATGGAGGGACTTCAATCAATCAACCGGGACCGAGTTATCAAAAGGAGCCTAGACATGGAGTGTCCCCAAGGAATCAACCTAGACCGAGTCGTCGAGTGGAATCTACAGCCGTCCCACGACACCCGTTCAGGACCAGACTTCAGACAAAGCAGTCGACGGTAGCCTCGCCTTACAGTTCTGACGACGAGAGATCCTTTGTCCAAGGATTCTGGAACCAGAGGAAAGAGCCTTCCGGTGGTATGCAGCCGGCAAGCAGTGAGTCATCTCTTTAAACGGGTGATGATGTTTCTTATTATTTCTGTGAGGGTGCATTTATAATGTAGCAATGTGAAGGAATGAAAAGCAGGTGGACTGTTTTTGAATTTTATTTTGGCCATGTTTGGAATTTTTTCGGTCTCACGAGTTGTGCTTCTTTAAGTTCAAAATTTGTTGTCAAAATTGTTAAAATATTGTATTTTTTCATTTTATGCTTTTAAATATTCTGGGACTATTGTTAATTGTTATATGTATATAAATATTAATATATATCTAAATATATTGTATTATGTATGTTTAACATGTTTTAAGTCTCAGATATCGTTGATTGTTTGGGTCATTTTGCACACGCGCCGCGGATTTAGGCAACACGTGTTTTGCGGTCAAGATGTCCTTGACACGCGTTTCTGTCTCTTTTACTAACATTGTAATTCAATAACTTTCTTCTTATCGTGTCGGTTCATTGCGTTGCGTTTATACGTTAGTTGGGAGTAGTTTCCGCAAGTTGCGAAGTTTTGTTTCACCTGAATTGGAAATTGTATTGGTTAAATATTGAATGTTAATATGATTTTATTTCAGGAAAATGCATCTTGATATGTTTTGGTAGTACTTTTCCTTTTTAGTTCATACAGATGAAGATTGATGTAGGATGACGTCATTTTTGTGTTGTGGTTGGTTGGTTGTATATGGTTTTATGGCACAAAGTC
Organism: Maratus speciosus; assembly: GCA_963932465.1. Classification (NCBI taxonomy): domain Eukaryota; kingdom Metazoa; phylum Arthropoda; class Arachnida; order Araneae; family Salticidae; genus Maratus; species Maratus speciosus. The sequence goes on along the minus strand of OZ010796.1, from coordinate 396,027,930 downwards.
CCATGAGGGACATGCTGCGCCAAAAAAAATAATTATAGACTAAAAAAGGATGAAGTTAAATAAAGTAGCTAAAATATAGGTAAATATGAAAGAAAATAAATAACGTAGAAAAGATATCTGGATGGGGTATCCCATCCAGATGTTAAAACCAAAAATCAGTCATAAAACCAACGAAATAAATAAAAGATTAGATATCAAAATAAAATCCTGCGTGTTTTAAAAACGTAAAGAGTGCCCCATGAGGTGTTTCCCCGATGAGGTTTGTCATTGCTGGTAATGAAGTGTTAAAATAAATTCTATATAAGTGCCGGGGGCCCGGACAGTCAGTTAAAACATGATGAATGGTCAGATAATCATAATGACAATGTGGACACATGGGTGCATCCTCCCGAAGTAAAAGATGTTTATGAGTGATCCTAGAATGACCAATTCTCAGACGAGTCAGAAGGACATCTGTTTTCCTTGGACAATTTGGAGGCCACGTTATGATTGTAGGTTTGATATGGTGCAATTTATTATTGTATTCTAAATCCCAACTTTCTTGCCAATTATTATGAATAAAATGGTTTATAAGTAGTTTAACGTCTGAGAATGGTATTCTATGGTGTAAGGGATTAAGAGCCAGCTTTGCCGCCTCATCTGCTTTTTCATTGCCAGGGATACCCATGTGTCCAGTACCCAGCAAAATAAGATATTATAGCCACGTCTTGTCAATTTATTATAAAACTCTAAGATGGACGAAACAAAGGGATGCTTTTTAAGTGATTTTATAGCGTCAATAGAACTATTTGAGTCAGTATAAAGGATGAAGGGTGAGATATGATGATGAGTGCGACATGGCTCTCTCTATTGCAATCAATTCGGATGTAAAGACAGAAATTGAAGGGTGCAGACGATAACTCAAGGTAGTGTCATTACAAAAAATCCCGCAGCCAACAATATCCCCACTCTTAGAACCATCCGTATAAATATCTGTGTAATTATTAAAGTTTGCACGATGTGCAGCAAATAGTTGTTGAAAGGCAAGAGGAGTTAGATTATTTTTATTGTAACCTTTAAATGGATGGAGCGTGGTAATATCAGGAGGTTTCCAGGGAGGGAACTGGTACATTGGACAAGGGTTCACTTCAATATTGATTAGAGCACTATCATCAATAATTCTTCGTATTCTGGCTCCAAAAGATGGTATGCAAGATGGTCTATGCTGATAAAGGATATCATTGTCTGTATTTAAAATGTGGGTATGAAGGGGATGGCCAGGATATGAAAGGACACGGTAATACAGCTCCAATGAGAGTTTATCACGAATATGATGTAATGCTGGTTCGTTACAGTCAACATAAAGGCTTAAAATTGGAGACGTACGAAATGCACCAGAGCAAACCCGGAGTGCGCTATGGTGCACAGTGTCAAGTTATTTTAGAGCAGATTTACTGGCTGAACCATAGACCTGGCAGGCATAGTCAATTTTAGACCGGATCACGGCACGATAGATTTTAAGGAGAGAAGTACGATCTGCTCCCCAAGAGGTATTTGAAAGCACCTTTATAAGATTAAGAGATTTTTCACATTTTGTGCGTAACTGCAAGATATGTGGTAAAAAGGTTAAATTTTATCAAAGTGAAGGCCCAGAAAACGGACACTGTCCACAACAGGAATCTGAGTTGAGTCGATAAAAATTTCAGGATCTGGATATAGATCTCTACGTCTACAAAAGTGAAAGTTGAAGAGAGAGTTGAAAAGAGAAAGTTGTCAATAAAAATTGGGAGATTCCCACGAAAATCAAGATTAAACAGATCACGAAGGATCCCGTATCGCCATGTTTTGTCATAGGCTTTCGCCATGTCAAAAAAGACTGACACCAAATGGCTGCGTTTTAGAAAAGCAGTCCGAATATGAGTTTCAAGATGGATCAGGTTATCGATAGTAGATCTACCTCGTCGGAATCCACTTTGAAAAGCGGCAAGCAGATTGTTAGATTCTAAAATATGCACAAGGCGGATATTTACCATTTTTTCTAGAAGTTTGCAAAGGCTGCTAGTGAGTGCAATAGGTCTGTAATTATTGGGGTCCCTGGAATCTTTACCTGGTTTAGGAAAGGGAATAATAACAGCTTTACGCCAGGCATAAGGAAAGGCATGTTCAACCCAAATTCTATTATAGAAGGCAAGTAAGTTATTAAGTGAGGCGGTGGAAAGATGTTTTAGCATAGTATAGGTGATGCCATCGTGACCTGGAGCAGAGAGGTGGCTTTTTTGCAAACAACTTAGGAGCTCTGAAATCGTAAAGGTTGGTTGGTTGGTTGTTTGGAGTTTTATGGCACAAGGTCCCTTCAGGGACATGCTGCGCCAAGGAAAAAGTAAGGTGTAAAACATGGTTAAAATTTAAAAGTTACATTAAAAGACTGTATGAGATATATAAGTTATAAACAAAGTAAACTGAAGAAAGAAATGTGATGATACATGTAATTAAAATAATGTACAATGAAAGTCACAATACACAAGGTTTAAAAATCCAAAATGTAATTAAAAGACAAAGCATATATTTAAATTAAAAATCTCTAAAAGCTCTAAGGTTATGAAAAGTTAAAATTAATCCAAAAAACAAAGCATAACACAGTATAGTAATACTGCCTAAAAAAAAAGTTTTAATTCAAAATTTAAAAAACTCAATAAAAATCATGTAGGATTAAATTTTTCGAAAACAGCATTTTCATCGTCATCAGAGTCATAACTGTAAGAGTCCATAGCCTCTTCTGCATAGTTCAGTAACTGTTTGGTATCCTTTACATTTGTGATTGCTGGGCTCAGGCATGATTTCTTGTCTTTTCTCTTCACAGTTTTCCACTGTGAAGAGACTTGCGTTGGAGGTTTCTTCCTTTCTTTTTGCGCACAAGTTTTTTCATTAGCTTTCTGAGTTGGGCGAATTGGTTTCACCAATTTGTTTTTATCTGGAGCTGGCGTTTGTTTAGTCTTGTGTTCGGTTGATATTTTTGATTGAACTGATGATGTTCGGAGGGAATTAGGTTTCTGTAATGGTATTGGAGATGAGGCAGCCTTAGTTTCAGTCTGATGATTAGATGACTTTTTGGATCCAACTGGAGATTTCTGTGACTGAGTAAGTTGATATTCTATTGTAACTGGTTCTGAGGATGGTAGCCAACGTTCCAATAATGGGGTACCATAGCATTTACTACCAAGAGACACGTCACGGGTTTCTTTAGTTGATTGTATAATACTTGAATTATTTGGTGGAATAGAGCAGTCGGTCTGGGTACTTATGTGCCTTACGGATTTTGATTGTTGTTTGAGTATACTGGAGTATGATGCCCCAACAGATGGGGTCCTGATGTCAACAAGTTTACGAGCTTCAGGGTAGGAGATTTTTTGGGTTATTTTAACAGCAAGAATTTCCTTTTCACGGATCCAATTCGGACAAGAGCGAGAATATGATGTGTGATCACCCTTACAGTTTGCCTGAAATCGTAAAGGGGTTATTATAGTTAAAAGAATGGCGAGAATGAAAATTGATGCGGGTAGTTTCCATTTGTCTTTTATATGATAAGAATGGTTCTGGGTATGAATCTGTGCTAGAGTTAGATGCAAGTGTATTTGCTATTGTTTCAGCAATATTTTTGGGTGAAGCTATTGTTTGACCGTTGTGATTTAGGATTGAAATATGGTTTTCGGAATATAGGCCCATACAATTTTTTACTTTTTTCCAGAGGACATTGCTTGAGGTATTAGAGCTAATGTTAGATATGTATTGCATCCAAGATTCACGCTGGCTCTTACGACGCACTCTTCTAGCTTCCGCCTTTGCTTTTTTGAAGGCAATATAGTTTGTATTATTGGGATACCTCCGGAAGAGGCCCCAAGCCTTCTGTTGAGTTTTTTTTGCAATCTGGCAATCACTGTTCCACCACGGCTTCTTGTGTCTAGGTGTAGCAGTGGATTTAGGTTGGTTGTATGGGGTTTTATGGCGCAAAATCCCTTAAAGGACATGCTGCGCCAAAAAAAGTAGACTAAAACATAAAAAAAGTGAGAGATAGAAAAATGAAAAAATAAAGGAACAATGAGAAGAGCAACCTGGATGGGGTATCCCATCCAGATGTAGTCGAACAAGAGTAGAAAAGACTAACTTTTAAATACTATAAAACAGTAGAGTAAAAACAAAAGAATAAGTCAATAAAAAGTGCAGTCTGGAAGGGGTTCCCTTCCAGATATCACAAAGGTGTAAACAGAAAATTTAATCGTTAAACCAAAGATATACAAATTAAATTTCAAAGTAAAATCCAGCATGTTTTAAAAAAGTAAATAGTGCCCTATGAGGTTTATCCCCAATAAGGTTTGTCAAGAGTGGTGATGATGACTTAAAATAAGTTCTATATAAGTGCCGGAGACCCGGACAGTCAGTTAAAACATGATGAATGGTCAGGTAATCAAAATGACAATGTGGACACATGGGAGCATCCTTCCGAAGTAAAAGATGTTTATGAGTGATCCTTGAATGTCCAATTCTCAGACGAGTAAGTAGAACATCTGTTTTTCTTGGATAACTCGGAGGCCAGGTCATTATTAGAGGTTTGATATGGTGCAGTTTATTATTGTTTTCCAGATCCCAACTTTCTTGCCATTTATTCTGAATAAAAATATTTATAAGTAGTTTAACGTCTGAGAAAGGAACATCATGGTGTAACGGATTAAGAGCACGTTTTGCCGCCTCATCTGCTTTCTCATTGCCAGGAATACCCATGTGTCCAGGTACCCAGCAGAATAAAATATTATGACCACGCCTTGTCAATTTGTTATAAATATTTAGGATGGATGAGACAAGAGGATGCTTGTTAAAAGATTTAATTGCGTCAATAGAACTATTTGAGTCTGTATAGATAATGAAGGATGAGCTATGATGATGAGATATGTGCACCATGGCTCTCTCTATTGCAATCAGTTCAGATGTAAAGACAGAGATAGAAGGATGGAGACGATAGCTTAATGAAGTGTTGTCACAAAATATACCACAACCAACAGTATTGCCACTCTTAGATCCATCTGTATAAATGTCAGTATAGCCATTAAAATTTGCTCGGTGTGCGGCAAATAATTGTTGAAAAACTGCAGGGGCCAAGTTGTTTTTATCATATCCTTTAAAGGGATGGAGCGATGTAATATCAGGAGGGTTCCAAGGAGAAAGTACATGCAATGGACATGGACTTACCCTGATATTACTCAGTGGGCTATTATCAGTAATTTTCCTAATTCTGACACCAAAAGATGGGATGCAAGATGGTCGATGCTGATAAAGAATATCATTGTCGGTGTTTAAAATGTAGATATGAAGAGGATGGCCAGGATGTGAAAGGAGACGGTAATACAGTTCTAAAGAAAGCTTTTCACGAATGTGGTGTAATGATGGTTCATTGCAGTCAACATAAAGACTTAAAACTGGAGAGGTACGAAATGCACCAGAGCAAACACGGAGTGCGCTATGGTGCACTGTGTCAAGTTTTTTAAGAACAGAATTACGTGCAGAACCATAGACCTGGCAGGCATAATCAATTTTGGAGCGGATTATAGAGCGATAAATTTTCAAGAGAGAACCACGGTCTGCTCCCCAAGAAGTGTTTGAAAGCACCTTAATTAGATTAAGTGATTGCTCGCACTTTTTACGTAACTGCAAAACATGTGGCAAGAAAGTGAGTTTTTTATCAAAATATAAGCCAAGAAAGCGAATGCAATCAGTAACAGCAACTTGAGATGCTCCAATATAAATTTCAGGATCTGGATGCAGATCCCTTCGTCTACAGAAATGCACACAAGAGGTTTTGTCTTGGGAAATAATAAAACCATTTTTATTTGTCCATTGAATAATACGGTTGATAGCAATTTGTAATTGTCTCTCAATAAAACGCATATCTTGTCCTTTACATAAAATTTTAAAATCGTCAACATATAGTGTACCCTGCACACAAGGGGGTAATTGTTGCAGTATATCATTTATCTTGATTGCAAAGAGGGTGACACTCAGAACACTGCCCTGTGGTACACCCTCTTCTTGTACATAAAAACTGGAGAGAATCCCCCCAATTCGAACTTGAAAAATTCGAATGGCGAGGAAGTTCTTAATAAAAATCGGGAGGTTCCCACGAAAGTCCAGGTTAAAAAGGTCGCGAAGGATACCATACCTCCATGTCTTGTCATAGGCTTTCATCATGTCGAAAAAAACAGTGACCAGATGGTTGTGTTTTAAAAAAGCAGTCCGTATATGGGTTTCTAAAAGAATGAGGTTATCGATAGTGGACCTACCACGCCGAAATCCGCTTTGGAAGGCTGCAAGGCAATTATTTGATTCAAGAACATGCACCAGGCGGCAATTAACCATTTTTTCTAAAAGTTTGCAGAGGCTGCTAGAGAGTGCGATAGGCCTGTAATTGTTTGGGTCACTGGAGTCTTTCCCTGGCTTAGGAAAAGGAATGATAATGGCTTTAGACCAGGCATTAGGGAAAGTTTGTTCAATCCAGATTCTATTGAAAAAAATAAGTAAGTTATTGAGAGAGGTGGAAGAAAGATGTTTTAGCATGGTATATGTGATGCCATCATGTCCTGGGGCAGATAACCGGCTCTTTTGCAAGCAACTTAAGAGTTCTGGAATAGTAAATGGGAGATTGTAATCATGAGAATGGCGAGAGTTAAAATTGATTCTGGTATTTTCCGTTTGTCTTTTGTATGATAAAAAAGGTTCTGGGTAAGAGTCAGAGCTAGAATTGGAAGCGAGGGTACTAGCTATTGTCTCAGCTATATTTTTGGGAGATGCTATTGTTTGGCCGTTGTGTTTTAAAATTGAGAAATGATTTTCAGAATATAATCCCATACAATTTTTTACTTTTTTCCAAAGAACTTTACTTGAGGTGTTACTGTTTATATTGGAGACGTATTGCATCCAGGATTCACGCTGGCTTTTACGCCGCACTCTTCTAGCATCAGCCTTTGCTTTTTTGTACATAATATAATTAGTATTATTGGGATATCTCCGGAAGATACCCCAAGCCTTCTGTTGATTTTTTTTTGCCTTTTTGCAGTCATCATTCCACCATGGTTTCCTGTGCTTTGGGGTAGAAAGTGATTTTGGAATGCTAATATCTGCAGCATTGATAATACATTGGGTGATATTATCAAGCGCATCGTCGATTTCACCTTCTATCATTTCACTTGTAATTTTTGCAAGGTCTGTGAAAGTTCGCCAATTGGCTCTGTCATAGACGTAGCGTTTAAAGTAATTATTAGAATCCGTGTGAGGAGTTGTCTGCAAGATAAAAGTGGGAAAGTGGTCACTGCCGTACAGGTCATTAGAGACCCAGAAGGTCCAATACGGATATATAGATGGGGAGCAAATAGTGAGATCTATGGCATGAAAGGTGCGAGTCGGTTCATGAAAATATGTGTGATCGCCATTATTGAGTAGGCATAAGCCATTGTCGGAAATGAATTTTTCTATTATGTCACCACGTTGATTAGAGTCAGAATTCCCCCAGAGTTGGCTATGAGCATTAAAATCCCTAATGATGATGAAAGGAGCGGGGAGTTGGAGAACTAGATCCTGAAGTAGTGCTGACTGAATAATTTGATGGGGTGGTAAATAAATAGAACAAATTGTAATGAGACGTTTTACATGAACACGGACTGCAACAGCTTGTAAGTTTGTGTTTAGTAAAACATGAGAGTGAGGTAAACTGCGAGAGATGAAAAGAGCCACTCCACCAGTAGCTCTTTCATTGCCTGTAAAATCTTTTCTGTAGGTAGCATAGTTGCGTAATTTCGCTTTGTCAGTAGGTTTTAGATGGGTTTCCTGCAGAGCTAAACATAAAGGCTGATGGTCGGATAGAATATTACGGATTTCGTCAAGTTTATTATGATAGCCACGGCAGTTCCATGAGATAATATTAGACATGATTAAATTGTTTTTTTAAGAAGTTTAGCTGCGGTATTTTATTCGGAGGTAGTGGACATACTATCTCCCTCGTTAAATTCTTCACCCGGTTCTGGGTGAAGAGCTAAAGCATCATCTTCTTCCATTTTATCATTCTGTATTGATTGAGTTTTATATTTGGATGTTTTACTTTTTTTCCTTTTGGCTGTATTTTCAGATGAACTAGTGGCTTTAATTGTTGGTAGGTTAAATTTGTCTGCATCAGATTTATGGTTTGGTTTCACAGAATGTGTTTTAGTTGTATTTTGAGAGCCTCTATTATGGAGTGGAGGTTTCGAAATAAAAGATTGTGACAATTTTGAAGAAGCATTTGTAGATGATTTAGGAGGAACAGAGTTTTGTGAATTAGGAGGAGCAGATTGCGTTGATCTATTTGTCTTACCTGAATTATTAGACAGGTTGTTTTCTTTTTGATTAGGTTGGCAATTAGGTCTAGTTGGGAATTCAGTTTGAGGTACGATAGTTTTATAAGTTTTATGAACGGTTTTTGTTAAGGCAGCAGCATATGATACACCAACTTTGGGCGTTCTGGATTCGACTATTTTTCTGGCTTCAGGGTATGATATATTTTGTCTTGTGCGTATTGTCTGTATTTCTTTTTCTATTTTCCACATTTCACACGATTTGGCATAGGATGGATGATCTTTTTTGCAGTTGACGCAACAAGGTGGAGCATTGCATTGCCCACTTTCGTGGCCAATTGCACTGCACCGACCACAGGTTTCTTTACCTCGGCATGATGTTTTTGAGTGCCCAAAGCGCTGACAGTTAAAGCAACGCAGTGGGTTTGGGATGTACGGTCTGACAGAGCATGATAGATATCCAGCTTTTATATATTTGGGTAAGTTGGGAGTATTAAACGTTAGAATAATATGCTTGGTAGGTATTTGTACTTGGTTAGCTGGAATTTGTTCATCTTTGCGGTTTATTTTTATACGTCTAGCTGCTATGACATTTTGTTCCCTTAAGTTTTCCACTATTTCATCTTCGGTTACATGCAAGAGGTCATATTCTGATATCACTCCGCGAGATGAGTTTAAGGTTCTATGTGGTGATATGATGACAGCAATGTTTGCAAAGTGAGTACATTTTTTTAAGTTTAATGCTTGTTGGTTATTGCTTACTTCAATTAGGAGTTCACTTGTACGGAGTTTTTTTATTGTTTTGGGTTCGCCAACCAGTCCTTGGATAGATTTATTAATTAGAAAGGGGGATGTTTTATCAAAACTCCCTTCTTGGCGTTTGACGACAAAGAATCTTTCTTCAGTTTTATTTTCATGAGAGTTGGGATTGTTAGATTCCGTTGTGGAAACATAATCCTCGACTCTCTCACTCCATGATAATTTATTGCCTTGATTTTCAGTAGCCTTTGAGCTAGAGCTCGATGCATCAAAATTCTCTTTATTAGCTTGTGGGGCCTCCACATCGCTTGTCTTATTGTCCGATATTGTAGCCATATTTGAGAGATAATGTTTAAAACGCCAGGCATCGGGCCTGGTCACCGACCCTTCTTCTTACCGTTACTTTAGGCGCAGGTCTCAAAAGGGTGAAAACTATCAACAAACTTCCACGTTTTTCGAACGTTGGAGTAAACTCGATAGCATCTCCAAACTCTAGTTCTTTCACAGTGGAACTCGGTTGTCGTAGGTAAGCCTTTACAGCTCTGTCCAACCTACATCGCCCTTACGTCGAAAGGACACCAGTCGCCCAGTGCATTCCTAACCACCGCCATACAAGTACGGCGCCCACCGATCACGGAACCGGAATTCGGAGATGCCCTGCACTCTGGGACTCGAGATCAGCCTAAAGAGGTAGAAACGAGGCGATGAGATTTAAAAACCTCAACACCCAGAGTGTCTCACGTGAAAATAAAAAAATCCACTATTGTAAAAAAGAAAAAGTGATGTGGGTGAGAACTTAGAAACAAGGTGTATTTTTTGTCTTTTTTCAAATTTTTTTTTTTTAAACAAAAGAACAAGAACAATCTTAGTAGAACAAATAACAATTTGAACAAAATGGTCAGTAAAAAACATGAACAAGAACAAAGAGGGATAAGAAACTGAAAAAAGAAGATTAAAAAGTGTGAAACAAAGAAAAAAGGATAGACAACTAAAAAGAGAAGAAAACAGGAAAGGAGAAAGATCGCTCGGGAACCCGGGGTCGCGAAACCCGTAAATACCTAAAGAAGGTATTCCCCTGGGGGGCAGTGGATTTAGGAATGCTAATATCTGCAGCATTGATAATACACTGGGTGATATTATCAAGTGCATCGTCAATATCACAGTCAATCATGTCGTTTGCAATTGTAGCCTGATTTTCGAAAGATGGCCAATTTGCTCTGTCATAAATATAGCGCTTAAAATAAGTATTAGAGTCCCTGTTAGGAGTAGTCTGTGTGATAATTGTTGGAAAATGGTCACTGCCGTGCAGGTCATTTGAGACCCAGAAGTTCCAGAATGGATAAACAGATGGGGAGCAGATTGTAAGGTCTATTGCATGAAAAGTGCGAGTTGGTTCATGAAAGTAAGTGTTATCTCCATTATTAAGCAGGCATAAGCCATTGTCAGATATTAATTTCTCAATAACATCACCACGCTGATTAGAATCGGTATTTCCCCACAGTTGACTATGTGCATTAAAATCTCCAACAATGATGTAAGGAGTGGGGAGTTGGAGAAGGAGATTATCAAGAGTAGCTGACTGAATAGACTGATTTGGCGGCAAGTATAAGGTGCAAATTGTTATAAGCCGGTTAATATGTACACGGACTGCAACAGCTTGTAAATTTGTGTTTAGATTAATATGCGTATGGGGTAGGTTGCGAGAGATGAAAAGAGCCACTCCACCTGTGGCCCTTTCACTACCAGTAAAATCTTTTCGGTATGTAGCATAAGTGCGCAATTTTGCTTTGTTATTGGGTTTAAGATGGGTTTCTTGTAACGCTAAACATAGTGGTTGATGGTCATGAAGAATGTTGCGGATTTCGTCATATTTATTATGATAGCCACGGCAGTTCCACGAGATAATATTAGACATGAATGATTTTTTTTTTTAGTAATTTATCTGCGTTAAGTTATTCGGAGATAGTCATACTATCTCCATCGTTAAATTCTTCATCCGAATCTGGGTGAAGAGCAAGAGAATCATCCTCCTCCATTTTATCTGTCTGTTTTGGGTGGATTTCTTTTTTGGATGTTTTACTCTTTCTCTTTTTGGCTGCATTTTCAGATGGCACAGTGACTGTAACTGTTGGCAGGTTAAATTTCTCTGCATCAGATTTACGGTTTGGTTTCACAGATGGCGATTTTGTTGTATTTTGAGAACCTCTTTTATGGATTGGAAGTTTAGAGATTAAAGATTGTGACGAGGTATTTTGTTGTGAATTAGGAACAGATTTTGATAAGTTAGGATGAGCATATTTTGGTGACTTAGGAGGAGCAGCAGCTTGCGTTGATCTATTTGTCTTACCAGAATTATTAGACAGGTTATTTTCTTTTTGATTACGTTGGCAATTAGTTTCAGTGGGGAATTCGGTTTGGGTTGCAATAGTTTTATGAGATTTTTGGACTGTTTTAGACAAAGCAGCAGCATATGAGACACCAACTGTGGGTGCCCTGGATTCAACTATTTTTCTAGCCTCGGGGTATGATAAATTTTCTTTTGTTCGTATTGTTTGTATCTCTTTTTCTTTTCGCCACTGCTCGCAGGATTTCGAATAAGATGGGTGCTCTTTTTTGCAGTTTACACAAGAAGGTGGTGCATTGCATTGTACACTTTCGTGGCCAACTGCACTACACCGACCACATGTGGTTTTACCTCGGCATGAGGTTTTTGAGTGCCCAAAGCGTTGACAATTAAAACAACGCAGTGGGTTTGGGATATAAGGTCTAACAGAACATGAAAGATATCCGGCTTTTATATATTTGGGTAGGTTTGGCGAGTTAAAAGTAAGTATTATATGCTTGGTAGGTATCTGAATTTGATTCGCTGGTATTTGTTCATCTTTACGGGTGATTTTTATACGTCTAGCTCCTATGACATTTTGTTCCCTTAAGTTTTCCACTATTTCATCTTCGGTTACATGTAGGAGGTCAGATTCTGAGATCACCCCACGAGAAGTGTTGAGAGTTCTATGTGGGCTTACGGAAATCGGGATATTTGCAAAATGTGTACATTTCTTTAAACTTATGGCTTGTTTGCTATTGTTTACTTCAATAAGAAGATCACCAGATCGAATTTTTTTTATGGTCTTTGGTTCACCAATCAATCCTTGGATAGATTTGTGAATCAGAAAGGGAGAGGTCTTGTCAAAACTGCCTTCTTGTCTTTTGATAATAAAGAATCTTTCAGCACATGAATTGGTATTAGAGGCAATATCACCATCTCTATCAGCACAGGACTTATTTTGGTTCGCATTCTCTCCACATGGGAGAGGATTTAAAGGAAGTAAATTATTTCCATCCATATTGAGATAAAAAAAACAATTCAGACCCCGGTCGCACCACCCACCACCGAGCCCAACAAGGGGATGCACATTCGTGCACCAGTGCTAACCAGGGCCCATACGGTCACAAGACACTCCTATGCCAGTCTCCACCCTTAACGAGATGGCTAGTAAGTACTCGCTCGCTTGATCCCCAGCCAGTGACAAGTCAGCTGACCAGCCGATTGATGCATACGGGACCAATATGCACCTCCCGTCTACCTGAAGCAGGGGCCAAAGCAGCGTCTTGGTTTCCCTCAACTGCCAGGATCCCCCTTTCCAGGGACACGGGTCGCCACGTACGGCAAACACGTGGGTAGTTTACAATTCTCCATGAGTCGATATACAGGATGATATCGGCTCATACAGAATTGCCCTCACCTCCGAAGAGGAAACCACAATGAGAGTGAAACAAAGAGGAAAGAAAGACAAGAGAAAAGAGGAAAAGGAAAAGAGAAAGATTGCTCAGGTGCCCGGGGTTGCGAAGCCCGTGAATACCTAAAGAAGGTATCCCCCTGGGGGGCCTCCGAAGAGGAAACCACAATGAGAGCGAAACAAAGAGGAAAGAAAGACAAGAGAAAAGAGGAAAAGGAAAAGAGAAAGATCGCTCAGGTGCCCGGGGTTGCGAAGCCCGTGAATACCTAAAGAAGGTATCCCCCTGGGGGGTTTTTGTGTTGTGAATTTTATCGATCTACTGAAATTGCACAGCGATGTGATGCTGTTCGTATGTGCCCCATTATTTGTACGATGAAGCTGATTCACTGAATTTCTGGGACTTAGACATTTGGAGTCTTGATTTTTTTTTGCGAGGAAAATTTTGCACATGGGGTTCTTTGGACTTTGTGCGAATTCATGCGTTAGGAAAATTCTGCGAATGTGATTTTGGAAAAACTTAAGTTATTTTTGCATTTGAAGGAAAATTTCGTAACTTTTGAGTATTTGTGGAAGTTTTCGCCACTCAGGTTAAGTTTTAAAAGTTTAGTTTAGGAGCCGTTGAGAGTTTCCAGTGTAGGAGTTGTTGCAAGTTTAGAAGAAGGTTTGTTTGATTATGAGTGTGAAGCATTTTACAGACTGATTTCTTTCGTGATGGATTAAAAGTGAATTTATTTTAAAAGTTTACTTTTCGGCACAAAATTTGAATTTATCCATCACTTGTGTTCTTGTATTTCGGCTCAAAATTTATTTCAAGAAAAAGGCCAGGGCATGCATTTTGCCTAGCCCTTTTTCTCTGTAAACTCGAGGGGGGGTTGTAAGGTATCGTTACTCCGTTATAGAGGCACTTTATTTGAATGAGAACGTGACGCCAATGTTTTAACATTTGTAGCGTGAAGAGCGACATCTGTACTTTATTTTTTCGAAGTATGATTGTTGTCCCTTGGGTCTACAGTTAGCTGCGTCCGCGAGTGCTTATGCAAATTTTTAGGGCATTTGGCTCAGTCTGCAAGAGTATAAAAGGCGAAGTCCGGATGAGTGAAGTCAGTTCCTTGGAGACGGTTTAGACTAGAGGGACGAATCCACCTAGCGAGTTTTGAAGTCAAAGAGGGAAAGTGCCGTTGGGTAAGAACTATTTTTAAGTCAAGCTTAGTGAGTTTGCCCTGTTGATGTGAACAAAATATGTCGGCTGCCACGGGCGGCATTTCAGGCTAGCTGGTGTGCATGACTGTTTAGAAAAAATTTGAATCTGCTTCATCAGGCCACTCACCCTATATTAGTTTCAATAAAAGGATTTTATCCTATAAGGCTTGTGTAATGACTATGACGACACGTGGCGGTACTGCCGGGTCCGTCACAAGCTATGTGAAAGAAAATTGCAAGTAATCAGGATAATTTTTAAGGAAGCTGCACCTAGGGCCCCAATATGACGATTAGTATTCAAAATTGGTGGTAGCTGAAGTCTTATAGTTTGTTTTGTTGTTCATGTAGTAGCTGGAGAACCTAAGAAGTTGATAGAAAAAAAACTGGTGAATCGGACCATTTTTAAAAAAAGCAATAATAGAGGTCCCAAAAGGAGTCAGCTGATAGCTGAGAGCAGGGCCCTAACTTGAAAGCATGTTAATAATGTTTTAGTACTTAGCCTTTTAGATCTTCAATTAGTGAAAATTAACCATAGGGTATGAATTACTCATTAGGATAATATTTTAAAGAAATGCGCAAAAAATTAGGTAAATGCTTAAAAAAGGGCTCTAGAGCCCCAATAAAAATATGAGGGTGTTAGTCTGGGGAGAGGAGTTCAAGACTCAACTTTAAAATTATGCACTGAGAATGTGAGAAAATTAGAGGGTGAAAAATGCATGGCACATAAAGCGTTCAAGGGGCCCTGTACCGAACCCTACGGGATCCCTA